>JBAMBS010000792.1:0-634199 GCA_037044455.1 Zygothrica quintamaculata | reverse complement strand
ATTATTTATTATTTATTATTTATTATTTATTATTTATTATTTATTATTTATTATTTATTATTTAAACTTTTTTTAGTTTACAGGCTCGAGGTCAGATGTTTATTTTTTTTATAAATAAAACATAAATTTTAGTTTGTCGCAATATTTAGAACCCGCATCGGAGTTCGTCATCAGGCTTCTTTTATAACACGTCCGTCTGTTTTAACGTGGAGTTCCTTACTGACAGTCCATTGTATCACAGGGTATTCAAACAACAACGACCAGCAGCACATATCAATGTAATTCGACATACACACCCATAAAATATATATGCACATACGCACTCACACAAACACATACACACATACAAGTCATGGCAGACAGCTGTGTGGTATTTCAAGCAAAATGTTTCCAAAAATTGTTTCGGATATAATTTAGCCAAGGCAACAAAAAAAGGGTGGGGGAGGGGGAACAAAGAGAACAAAATAAGAACCAGAAATACTATACGGAAATGATGTGGGGAGGGGGTGGTGAAAGACATTTTGGCCAATTTCGTGACTGTAAGGGAACATTCAATTAATTATTGTCAAATTAAACGCAAGAAATCAAATGCTATTTATAATGCATGCGAATAATTTCATTAAACAAATCGTGCAGCTTCCAAAACGAGCAACTTCTCTTTGGGTATGTTGTTTGTAGAGTGGTTTGGGTGGAAGGGGGAAATAAGGGGCTGGTTGTTCAAAATGAGCACGTGCCCCTGATATTACGCTGTATATATATATATATATATACATATATATATATATATAAACATAAATATTTGTGTGTGTGCGAGTAGCAAAGCCTGCGGAAACGGATGCGTCAGGAAAATCGTAGACATGTCGTCAATGTCACAAGCTAAACAGTAGCAACAACATGTTGAAAGTACCACACCAACAACAGCAACAATAACAACAAGTTAAATAGATGGGATGTTGGCGCCTCGAATATCTCAGACCCCACAGATATATGTATATATATATATTTATATATATATATGTATATATGTAGCAACACCTGGCAAGCCGTGGACGATAAATGATGCCGCTTGTTGTTCGACGCACACATCACACACGTTGCATACCTCACGTCGCTCATCTTCGCGTACGTCGCACGTCGCAAATCGCTTGAAGCTGCTGTCAAAATGGCGACGTCAGAAAGCGGTACTGTCGCATTGGTGCTGGGTTTTGGTTGTGTCATAAGCAGCTATATGTATGCCAACCAGGTGGGCAGCCAGTCAGCCAGTCAGACAGCCAGCCAAGTTACCTTGGTAACAATGTTGGTCCATATTGCTCCTATAGTCTTACCCCCACCCCTACCCATTGTTATTGACATTGCCATTGCTATTGCCATTGCCATTGCCTTTGCCTTTGCATTGCCTTTGCCTTTGGGTCTTGCTTTGGCTTGATTGCTCGCCGAGTGAACGCGGCTTCAATTCATAAAATCTACCTAATCCACTTAGGCACAATTAACGCTAATATCATCATGTAGTTACACACGTGTGCATAACATATGGGCGGCATGGAGGCGTGTTCTACATGTACACACACACACATACATTGAAACGTATACAGACACACTTTATGATTTTCGACTCCTTTGCTTTGGCTCAAGTGGCGGCAACCTTTGACTTAACTTGCCTTATTTGCCTACAGCAAAACGATTATATAAAAAACTTTATGTTTCAGAAAAATAAAAATATACTTTATATCCTTATGAGCCAACATTAAAATGCTATTGAAAACTTGGAATAAAAAATAATAAAAAAAATTGAAAAAAAAACAAATTCATAATAAAATTATTTTTTTTGAGTTTATTTTACAGTCTGTCGAATGGCTTGACTATTGCTTTGATAATGCTCTATGCCAGTAAATTTCCTTAAATTAATTTTTTTCATTTATTAAATAAAATAAAATATATACAGTTTATTATTTAACTTATTAACATTACTTTATAGGTCTGTACGTAAATTGTTAATAACAAAATATAATTATTTTCAAAACAATAATAGAAACTTTGACTAACAATTAGAGGATGTAAATACTTTCTATATTATTTATATATTTATCTTTTTATCTAAAATAAATGTTTTTTTTTTTGTTTGCTTTTTTTAAATTACAATTCAATTAATATTTTATTTTCAAATTAAATTAAATCTTGAGAAAGATGATTTCTTAAATATTTGTTTTTCAGCTTTAACTTTTCTTACATAAAATAATTCTTATAAATATCGCAATAATAATTTTACTTTTGTTTATAGTTTTATTTTTTTATTAATTTTATTAGCTCTTTATTAAGTATTTAATTTAATTAATTTATTTAGTTATAAACTTATCAATCTTAAAATAATTTCTTTTTAAAATTAAATTGCTATGCAAAATATTTTTTTTTAATTTCAACTTTTACATTATATGTAATATTCATAAGATATTTAATTAATTTTAATTATTCAACGGAAAATTACAAAAATAAATAAAATAAAATTGTTGCATTTTTCCTATATAATTTGCAGCTTATCTCCTTTTTTGTTGCAATCTCAATCCAATGAGTTGCAGCAAACAAAATCCATGCTGAAACTTAAATTTGCATGCAACATGTGAAGCCAGAAAAACACGTTGAATATTGCATGTTTATAATGCATCAACACGCGCTCTGCTCATAAATTATATAAACTATAAAACCAAAGCTGCATATCCGTATATATATTTATTATAAATTGTATATATATATATATATATATATATGCAAAATTCAATGAAAGTTTGCTGAATTTTTCTTATGATTATCCTTTAAGCATCTGTTTTTAGAGCGCATCTGGTTAATAGTATATGAAACACATTGCTACTTGTATATTAAATTTAATTAAATAAATTTAGTAATATAAATTTTAGTATAAAAATTTTAAATTTAATAATTGTTTTACTTTAATTATTTTATTTACTTTAAAATTTTTAATACATTTACAAATAGAGAAATTTAATGCAACTGAAGCTTAAAGTAAGAAACTGATTTCTGATAGTCTTCATTTTGTTTTGCTTCACTCTCATATACTTTTCTTCTTCTTCTACATTATCTGTTTACTCTTCCCTTTCTTCTTCTTTGACAGCTACTAACTAAAAGGATCTCCCGCACACTGTTGTAACTTTTCTTTGATGAGCTGTATTCAGTTCTGATTGGATATGTTTGAGGCAGCTGTAGAGTTATATTCAATGGGGTGCCAACTGTGATTGCAACTGTGCCACAAACCATGTAACTTGTAATTAGTGCACACGTTGCAAGTGACTCCCAGACTGCTATCAAGTTACAAGATGGAAAGTCAAGTCAAATGTGAACTTCATAGAGAGCATTTCATTCCCAGAGCCAAGGCTTATTATTGGCTGTATCTATTGGTAAATGCAATCAATATCAATGTGAAAATAGCTTTTAGCTTATTGGCCAACGTTAATACAAATTTGGCTTTAGTTTTGGCCATATTGTATGACCCTTTATTAGCTAATAGCTAAGCAATGCGGAAGTAAAATAAGTTCAAGTTATTTAAACTTATATAAGTTGATTTAATAAAAACTTAAACTGTTATGAGCCACATTATAAGCCATACACACACACACACACATATATTAAAGAGTTTGTACTTGCTTTTGGCATATATTTAGCCAAATTGTTAATGGCCAACAGCTGAAATACTGTACTGGAAGATATATTGGCTAAGATACTTTGGCTTTAGCTGCAGTTGAAAGTTGCATTCGAGCTGGCTAAGTTGCATTTCATTTATCAACTGTGTGTAGCGCGGCAAACACGGCGTATGATTAATGCTCTGTGCATCGCTGCCATTTTGGTGTCAAAAGTCAAAGCACAGAAGAGCTGTGCTGTAGATAGGTGTTGAAGTGTGTACAGTGGGTGCAAATAAGGGTGGTGACATTGCCAAATGGTTAACATCAATCAGAACATTTAGTCAGGCAACAGGAAATGAAATAGTATAGAAATCTGAGAGTGTCCCACATAGCGTATGCGTGATAATAATATCACTTCATAAATAATTGAACGATTGATGAAACCGAATTGAGCTATATATGCTTAATAGGTATGTATGTGTATGTGTGTGTGACTGAGAGTGTGTTGATATGTAACGAAATTGCCGCTTTCGAAATCATTTTGCCAAATTGTTAACACACCCAAACAGAGGGGAATCCATTTTGTATAAAGTTCATTGTTACGCATACAGGAAGCGGTGCAGGATATCATTACGACAAAGTCAAGTGCTGTGTATGTGTGTGTGTGTTTGTGTGTGTGTGTGTGTGTGTGTAGACGTGGCAGCCTAATTACACATTAGCTTTATACGTTTGCCATATTAAATGACATTGAACTTGATAGTCACATCGTTAACAATAAAATAGTCACAGCATGTTGCAAGGCACAACACAATGCAACAGTGGCACAATGCGACTTTTCTATATATATATACCATTTTATGGAAATTTCAAATTTTTATTTGGACTACCTTAATTTCAGTTTTAGCTTTATTGCGCTATCTTGTGTCACTGTGCAAATTTATTTCTATTGTCTGGCCGAGCTTTAGCTTAAGCTTTAGTCTTAGTTTCAGTTTTTCTGTCTACATTTTTGCTGGAGTAAAAGTTAACGCTAGTTGTGCCTAACACAAGAAGTTGACTTGTTTCTACAAGTACACATACACAAATATATATGTACACTATATATATATATATATATATATATATATATTTGTATAGTATATACAACATACATGAGAAGACGAGTGCCTTGTTTGTGGCGAGGACGCGTCATTCAGCGCGCTAACAGCCTCCAGCTACAGTTGTGCCTCACCTGCCAGACTTGCACCATTCCCCTTAACACTTCTGCTCTCAAGTCTTCCATTTCCACTACCAGTCGGTGTCTGCCTCGAGTCCTGTTCAAACATTTTTTTTCTATTTTTTTTTTGTTTTTTTTTTTGCTTACCTTTGTAAAATTTTTGTTGTTGTCATTGTTGCTGCTTGCTGCTTCTTGTATTTTCTTTTGGCCCAATCAAAGGCATACGCCTACCCAACACGCCCAACTATACACTCTACTGCTGTACACTGTCTAGTGTCCAATGTCCAATGTCCAATGTCCAGTGTCCCGTGTTAACGAAAGTGCCGACGCACTGCACGTGAGGATTGCTGGTTATTTGGATCGCTTTCTTTTACGCTGAGGCACGCATTTTGCGTAGTTCGCTGGGTTTTTGGTCCCATTGCAAATCGCTTTATCATCAACACCTGTAAGGCAACTGACAGTGCTCAGCGGACATGAGCAATGTACACTGGACAATAGACAATAGACGGAGCTCGGTGTACACTATACAGTGTACACTGTATAGTGTACAGTGTACAGTGTACAGTGGACATCGAGTGGGCACTAAGTGGATAAAGTATAGTGGGCATGAAGTGGATTGTAGATAGTAGCAGGTGGCTGTGTAAGATATAGCAATGTATCCTGTAAAGATGTACAACTGCCTTGTTTTTACTATGCTGATGGTACAGTGATATATACTCCTTGGCGACATAACCATTGATATGTTTACAGTTGCCAGCGATGTCCTTGGCTTCCTTTTCATCAACATGTTTGCACGCGATTTGTATACAATATAGGGAATTGAATAACGCGTCTTGGGTTTCTCTCTTAACAAATATATTTATATATACATATATATATATATATATATATATATATATGTGTGTGTGTATGTACGTGTGTGTGTGCTTGAGTATGTAAATTGTTTGCATATTTCTTATGCGCATTTCTACGCACCAATGGATTTTCAGCCTAAAATAACACCAAATACTTGTTTTGGTCTCTGGAAGTGTGTGTTTGTGTATGTGTGTGTGCCTATGTGTGTGTGTATATATATATATATATATATGTAGCAGCAGAAGTACACATACAAGTACATTACTTACTGGTAAATTGCATGCAAGTAACAGCCAAAGTGAAGTCAGTTTTCCAATCATTTTTTCTGCTTTTATACCCTAAACTTCAGCAAGATTTGGGGTATTTTTATTAAATAATTAATATATTTTAATATCTTCTTTATTAAATAAATTATTTTTACTAAAATATATAACTATAATAATTTTAAATATATATTATTATTTATTTTATTTATAGGGTAACTTTTAGTGCCGCATTTCAGTCTCTACCATTTCAATATGTTTTGGTTTCTTTATTTTTTTTGGCTGATGATTTCCTTTGACTCTTTAGGCCAACTTATGGTCGTATCACATGTATTTGCATGATTGTAGATATATCTACTTTTTCTTCATGCTTTTTCTTTTTGCTCCTGCGCATTTATACCCTTCAAATTGTATACCCTACGCCCCACCAATGCGGTTGTATCGATGTGAAAATATCATATGAAGCTGAACTGAATTTTTTAAAGCACTAAAAATTAAGTCAGAAATATTTATATTGCTTGAAAAGATAAATAAAATTATTATATAATATATGTATACATATATATTATATAGTATATATATAGATTAGAATATAAGTATAAGTAGTATATAAGAATATAGATAATTTATATAGGAATATTATATTTAAAAGTAAAATATTATATTTTTGTAAGTAATAAAATCTATTTTCAACTTTTGTCTAAGGTATTTTATAGCTAGGCATTGCTACATGGATTACTCAGAGTATGTGTATATGTGTGTGTGTGTGTATTTTCGATATACAAACATACATATATATTTATTTAGCTTGTTGCTGGCTTCAGACAAAGCCTTTGAGTAGTTTATTGCTTGATGCGGCTGTCGCATCAATTCGAACGATTTGCAAAAAATTTTAAAAAAAAAAAAAAATATTTATGTGTATATATATATATATATATATATATATATTAAGAAGAATGGAAAGAGAAAGAGAATTGAAGTTGCCAATGTGCCATAGAATTGAGTACAAAGCAATTTATCTGTGGCTTGAATACAATTTTCAATTTGAGCCATTGAAGATACTCCTTGACATCTACTTGTTAGATTTTAAGTCTATTAAATTGGCAGTGACAGACACGTTCTTCATTCTCTTGCACAAAATGAAACCTTTTCTCTTCTCTTCTCTATTTTTGATTTTTTTTTCTGTTCAAAATTCAAAGCATTTACTCAAGCATCAACCACATGATTGTGCTCTTACCACTTTTCAATCTGCTTGCCTTTTTTTTTTGTGTTCTGTGCAGTTCAAAAGGTTCTTGATTGGCTGCAAGTATTGAACAGCTGTTTTCGTCGCATGCCACATTCATATGCACAATAGTCATTTTATTTCATTTGCTTGAGTTGCAAGTAACATGAAACCAATTTACACATTGCAGCCATAAATTGTTGTCAGGCAAAAATATAATTAAAAAGAGAATCTAAAAAAGTGCTGCTCCATCCAATAGCATAAAGAACTTTAGATGCTTTATTTCATTTATTAATTTTTATTTTGAATATTTCAATCAGTTAATAAAAGTATATATATATAATTTCCTTTTTCAAAAATTCCCTTCATTCATATAAAATTATTGGCATAGTTATGCGGTTGAAAGAACTAAGTCGGAGTAGGCTGCTCTAAGTAAATGTGGCTATGGGCGGAAGTACATTGTGAAATTCTGCTGACCTGGCTAAGATTTTGGCTTTTTTGGTGAGGTACAGCTCGAACCCAATACTTATGACGTAGTATATATACTTATGCCCCTTTTAATATAGACTTATGTATCATATATATATATTGCTTGCCATTAGACAAGCTGAAGCGGTTAGCTGATGTTGGGATCAGGTCTTATTGGGACAAAGCTAAGGGTAAGTGCAAGGGCAAGGGCAAATGCAGGACTCTACAGGACTTGTATGTAGAGCTGATGCTGCGTAACGATAACAAACAATTCTGTGGACGCCCACGTGCAACTTCATTGAACAGGAAACTCGTAAAACGGCGAACCCAAAAAACGCACAACAGCAACATACAAACATAGTCACACAGAAAGACACACACACACATACACACACATACACACACATGTAAAATCATGTTGGTATGCGTTCCGAACTTAAAGATACAATTTTGTGCTGGCTGCGCTCAGAATTGGGTTTGGGATTACGATTAGGATTAAGCATACTTAGGGCAACAGTCGTGCGTATACAGCAGCATACTAAGGGATGGCTAAAAGGGGGTTCGGGGGAGGTTGAGAGGCTTAGGTTGCCTTTACCTTTAACTCTTTAGTGGCATCCACTTGAAAGTTTTTTAATATGGCAAGCCATTTGACTGTTGTTTGCAACAACCAAAAACCCAACAGAGCAATGCCAAATAGCAGCAGCAACATTGAATGTTTGATTTACTTGGAAACGCGCTTTGCATTCCCCACACACACACATATACAATTACATATATTTGTATATATATATATATATATATATATTTGTTACCTGTTCATACTGTTTCCACTGTCCCCATGTCAATAGTTGCAATATACATAAATGTTGGCGCCACAGCTTGCCACATTTATTGCAGGGTCTTGTTGCACTTACTCATAGTAGCCAAACTACAAGTACATTCTCTATCTCTCTTTTTCTTTCGATCAATGCGGTTGGGTCGCGTCCTTCGATGCGTTCGCATTCGCGTCCCAATTCTCATACTCATTCGCATTGGCCTGACCCAATGACTCCGTTTTTATATCTATGTTTTCTTTTGGTTTTGGCACAGACTCCATGGCGCTGCCTGCTCCACTTTGGCCATAGTTTTATGCTCTTTTTCTGTTTTTTCTTTTAACTGTTCCTTTGACCCAACAAATGCTAAGCAACTGAGCAACTTCCAAAGTGTCTACTACATTTATAACATACCTAAATTTTTTTTAAAATTTTCTTTTCTTATTTGAGACACTATTTATACTTGAAAATGTATGGCAAGAATTAGAAATCCACTTGGAAGCATAGCTATGCATGTCCTGGCATATACGGGGATGTTGGTATGCCGGCAGAGGTGATAAACACTTAACATAGATATATATCAATTCAGACTTATTGTCACTGCAATTTCCCCTTTATGAAAGTTAGCTTAAAGCTTCTTTTTAACTTATTCAGCACTCTAATAACAATACAGCAAAGCTTTCAACCTGACCTGAAACCTGCTAAACATGTTTGGGTTTGTGTCTTGGTTGTTACACAGCAAGTAACATGCCGAAGTTCAATACAGCTCAAAATATGAACTAAAGGCAAGTGAAATTTAAAATTATATAGGAACGGTTGAGTTGTGAACAACTTTGAGCAACTGTGAACCATTTTTCACCTTAACTGATGCTCTTTATAACTCTGTCAACAGTTTGTTGCGAAGTAAAAACTCTTCAGAGCAACACAAGTTGGTGCAACTGCTCTGTGCTTATTTCAATAAAGAGTTTTTGCTTCTGTTATCCTTAGATTTTCTATTGTATTTAATCGTATCAGTGATGTGTAAGGTTACATTGTGATAAAGACAGTTTATACCATACAGCCTTATATGCTAGGATTCCCATGACTTTCTTGACAGTCCTCATATTGTTTGTTGATAGACGAAACCCCCAAAATGTAGGGTACAGATTGCTCTAATTAATATTTAATATATTTTTTATATTTTTATAATATATTACCTATTTTTTATTATATTTTAATTTATAATATTTATTTTTTAAGTACAAATTTGTAGTAAAACTCAATATTTTATTTATTATAAAAAATATTTAAAATTTATTTTTCATTCTTATAATTTCTGTTAATTCCTTTATGGTAAAAACTAGTTTAAATTTCATTTTGATATCCTTTTTATCCTTGAATATTTAAATAATTCTTTGCAACTTTCATTTGCTTATCCATTTTTCTTTATGTAAATTTAGTTTTCTAGTTGAACAAGTTTTATTTAATTTTTTGCTAACTAAATATAATACTTAGTTCTTAGAATATACTTTTATAAAATAAATGGAATATTAATATAATATTTTGATGTAAATTTAGTCTCTTTTTATGCTGTTGATTTAATAATCTTTATAAATATAAAATTATGACAAACTCAAGCATTTTATGAATTGTGAAAATATTTAATCATTGCTATTAACAATAATTGATTTGTATTTAAATGTTGTAGCAAATCAAGATGTAACTGCAACAATGTTTGCTTGTGCAATGAGCTAAGCCTGCTGTAACTGCTATTTATATGTGGACTGTGGTGTCCTAACTTGATGCAAGTTATGCTGCAAATACTATAAAATAGATATATAACAATATATACATATATATATGTATATTTATATATATATATATATATATATATGTATGTCTTAAAATTGTTAGCTTAAGTCAACTATTAGCCAAAGTTTTGTGGGACTGGCAACAGCGACAAGTTGAAGATGAAGCAATAAAATCGCAGCTCAAATAGCTTAACGCAAAGAGGTTGAAGTTGAGTGGGGGTATAGTGAGGGTAAGATGAGGGCATGAAGACTGTGGCGACTGACTGGAGAAGACCTAAAGCGACCTGAGCCTGAGATAAACACTGAGACCCAACCTGAGCCACAGCCAGTAAAGCCCTTGCGGAAGCATTCACTACATTGTCATTGCATATAGTGCGGCTTTTGGGTCTCATCTTTGGTGCATGTGCAGAGAGTGTCAGATGCAAGCGAAGATGCAACATGGTCGTAACTAACGTCGCTGAATGGAAAGCCGTGTGGCGACTTGTAAGTACTACCTGACTCCAATGTTGGCAGCTTGTTGTTTAGACAATATTTGCACATGCTTGCCAAGTTGCAAGCTCATGACGTGCCTAGCTGCGATGCTGCAATATGAGTTGTTTGCGGTAATGTTGCAAGGTGTCAGCTATGCCAGGTGTGTGGCATGGGGGCATGCAATGCATGAGGCATTCAATATTAGATATGTTAAGGAGTTTGTTGCTTTTTGCCTACTTACATGGAAGCAAACATGATGCGCCATTTAATGCCATGCCATAAGTCTTTTGTATGTTAAACTTTGTTGGGCCCCTTGGCACTTGCCACTCGATACTCGCCACATGCCACTCGCCACATGCCAAATGCCACATGCCACATCCTTGCATCTTTTTAAATATTTAAGCAAATTAATATTGCAAATTGTGCATTAAAAAATAAACGCAGCCAAAACGGACATTCATACAAATATTGTTGCCAGCGGCTCAAAGCAGCTTCAAGTAAACGCCGAGTCGTCTAGACAAGCTGCAGACACACAGTTGGTGGCACACAACGCTGGCTTAGTCAGCGACAAAGACGTGTATTCCAATTGGAATTGGAATTGGAATTATATTTCGATTGAGGGTTGGGGGTTGGGGGTTGGAAGTTGGCAATTGGTAGTTGCTAGTTGATAGTTGGGAGCTGTTAGTTGGGAGCTGGTAGTTGGGAGCTGGTGGTTTGGGGTGGCAGTTGCCAGTTTGCAACTTGCAGTTGGCAGTTGGCAGCTGGTATGGTATGGAAATGGGAATCGAAGTTGGAAATTTAAACTGGACGATGAGTTTCACATGCAAGCAAATACTTGCCGTTAATTGCGATCAGGAAATTGCACAGTGAAGCAATTTGACTATAAATATAACAATTATAATTTTAATTATTTATTCAATTGATCGTCCAAATTTGTTGATGCTAATGGAAATTAATAGTTCGATTTTAGCAACAGTAATAAAACAAAGTATTTCTCAAAAATTAATTAATTAAAGTTTAATTTAAGCCCATTTATAAATAAATACTGTATTATTATTAATATTTTATTTTATTTTATTTTAATTTAATTTCTGCAATATTAAAACACATTTAAAACTTATATTATTTGTTATTTTTTTATTTTTATATATATATATATGTATATTTTTAATAGATTAGTACCACTATGCGACTTCAGCTGCTGTTTGGTAATTGCAATTCGGTAATTGAATAAATAATTTGCATTTTCAATATTTTACATTGTACAAGTGCCTAAGCCCAGTCAACAGGTTCTTAATTTATCTCCATACTCTATACCAAGGATAATACACTATTGTCACGCTAACTGTAACACACATACATATTAACAAATAAGCAACTAAATATAAATTTATGTGTATACATGAACATATACATATAGACCTGTCTTTGACTTGAGCTTAAACTTTGCACAGATATTTTTCAATAATTTAAAATATAAAATTGTATTGAAAGAGTTCACAAATATATCAATTAAATTTATAATAGTTATGTAAATTATAATAAATAATAATATTAAGAATAAAATGTAAAATAAATAATTTATAAATAATAAAAGCAATACTAAAATAATCAAAAGAAAATAACAATTTAATAAATAATAAATATATAATAAATAAATAACAAATAAATAAAAATAATAATTTAATATTAAATAAATAATAAATAATTAATGAATAAATAGTAAGTTAATAATAAATAAATAATAAATAATTAATTAATAAATAATAAATAAATGATAAATAAATAAATAAATGATAAATAAATTATGAATAAATAATAAATAAATCATAAATATATTATAAATAAATAATAAATAAATAATAAGTAAATAATAAGTAAATAAAAAAAAACAAATAAATAAACAAATAATAACTAAATAATAAATGAAATTTAATTATTTTTTGAATAAACAATAATTAAATTATTAATATTATTTGTTGTTAACAATTCTTTTCTTATTGTTTGTTATTTAAATAATAAGTAAGGGTACACAAAATTCGATTATTCATAGGTAGATTGTGTTCTTTGCTAATAATTTTTTATCAGCATGTGAGCTTTAATTATTTTGTACTCTATGGTCTTATTTTTTCTCTCCCTCTCACCTTCTTTCTCTCTCTTGCGCTTTGTAGCAAGGGACCTGCAGGTAAGTGCCACAACTTTTAATTGCTTTGGCAGCGCCATTCACTTTTTTCATTTGGCTCTTTTGTCCAGTGCCGATGTCACTTCTTTTATAAGACATTGTGCTGTGGTTACTACAGTTATTGCAGCAGTTGTTGTTGGTGTTGTTGAGGATCCTTTTGCAATCTTTTAGCACGTTTGATTGCAAAAGAATGTGTGGTGCTTAGGGGCAAAATGTGTGTAAGTCTCCCAAGTCGATTTCAAGCCAACTCTTTGGCACACACAGCTTAATTAATTGCCGTCTCGTGTTTGGGCATTTGGTAGCTTCAGCTGGCAGTTGCTTCATTTACATATGTTTGCTCCTGAGCTATGATTGTGTATGTATGTGCATGTGACTGTGTATGTGTGTGTATGTGTCTTAGTTATCAGTTTGACAAGCAACTAAATTGCACTTCAACATTTAGTTAGATGCGCCGACAAACAATTTTCAAAACAGTTGATTTATACAAAAAAGAAAAAGAGAGAAACACTTTGACAGACAGAGAGATAAAAGGTAGAGAGATATATGAACTCTTTAGTGTGTGTAACTGGACACTTGCAAGGCTATAAAAAATTTTAACAGTTATGAGATTATGCCCATAATAATTAGAATATGTGTATGTTTTATTATAAAATTTATTGTAGCTACAAAAACAAAAATATCAATTCTTTATTTATCGCTTGTTGCATTTTAATTGCAACATGAAAATGTTAAAAAAATAAATGTAAAAAAAATTAAAGATTAAGCACTTTAAATAACAAACATTTATTAAAGTGCTTATAAAAATCCAACTTAACAAGGATTTCAGCAAAATAAACAAATTATTACATAACCCAAGTTAAATCTTAATTACACGCTACGAGTCTTCGTTAACCAAATACCTTCACAATTTGTCGATTTCACATAATTAATACTAATTAATGAAAATTGTTTTCAATACTTAAAATTAGCATTTTATTATGCTAAAGCTATATTTTTTAGTTATTATTAATTAAAGTTAATGTTTTACAGTTAAAATCGTTTCTTTTATATTATTTTTGATTTATATACATAACTTTCACTGTTAAATCAAGAAATGCTTTACAGAAAATCTCCGCAGCTCTAATGGTGGAATTCAAGATGATACATGGGGAAATTTGTATTTATATAACTATTTTGATATATAATAATAATAATATTTTATATACATATATCCGATTAAACTTTAACTCTTACTCAATCAACGGTTAAAGATAAAATTTATTTCTTTATTTAGAATAAATTAGAAAATTTTAAGAATTTTTTTTTTTTTTTGACATAAATTTCAATTCGATTATAAAAAGTTTAGTTTTAAGAAAAATTGTATTACTTTTTTAATTTATACATTTTTTCTTAAATATTTTAAATTTACAATAAAAAAAATGATATATAATATATTCCATTATTGTTTAAATACTTTTATTTATTTTTTCATAGAATTTAATATAATTTTACTTGTTTTATAAAATTTTAATGTATTGCCAAAAGATTTTATTGATTATTAAGATTATTATTTTTTTGTTTTGGATATTTTCATAGAATATATTATATATTTTTATATATTTATATTATATATATTTATTTTTAAAT
The DNA here is from genome assembly GCA_037044455.1 of Zygothrica quintamaculata. Lineage (NCBI taxonomy): Eukaryota > Metazoa > Arthropoda > Insecta > Diptera > Drosophilidae > Zygothrica > Zygothrica quintamaculata. Next base: position 619,668 of record JBAMBS010000792.1, on the reverse strand, counting down.
TTTTTTATTAATTTTCAATATTTTACGTTGCCTAAAATACTCTAAATTGAATTAAATACTATTAATACATTTTAAGCATATATATATATATATAATCTATATTGATTTAATTTTAGGGGATTCAAAGCAAGCCGTCTAGAAGCTGTCAACTATTCGGGAAAGTTTACTTATTAAGAGAGAAATGAGATCAGAATCAGAACTGGTTGTGCATGTGTACACATAAAAACACAAATCTCGGAAAAATTTTGGAATAAAATTTTTGAGGTAATATTAGTTCTGGCTTCCAGTTTTCAATACAAATTTACGATAAGCGCATTGTAACTGAAAGAGATTTAATCAGTTAGAGGTGAGTTATATAATGTTGCATATATTATATGCCACACGTTGGAAGTATATCCTTAATATCATTGAAATACACACATATTATAAATTTTTTTTTTTTATATTTTTTGAAAGGGCTTCTGATTGACAATATGAAAAGGATATAGTTATTAGCTACATAATAAATAGGAATTTTTGCTAACAGAACAGGATGGGCAAGGGAAAGCCAAAGAAGGGAAAGGGAAAAAAGAAGCCAACTATTGTTGCAGCCCCTGTGGCAGCGGTACAGGAATGTCCAGTATGTCCCGAGCCACCAAAATTGATACAACCATTAGACCCGTGTCCAGAATCCACCGGCCCCCATGATGTATTACGTGCACAGCCAAATCATTACCCGGCTCTGTTACGTATCCCGGAAACGATGGCGGTTGTTGGGTCCGAAAATGGATGCTACGATAGCATTTGTAAATTGCTACGCGCCGGATTTCGCTGTGCGGAACGCGTCTTTGTAATGGCACCCTGGGGCAACTATGTTGTCTTTCGCTTCCATAATAACAATGATTTCATATATTTCCTGTATGATGGTTGCACATGCGATGTCAACCGTTTCCGTTATCTCGATTTGAGCTGTGGCACAGCTGGATTTTTATTCTTTAATAATATGCACGATGTCATCAGCTATATAATACAATCAAGAAAAACGCGTCTCTATCTGGAAAATCTGAATAAAATAGCAATTGATCAAATTGTCGAAGAATATGGTGCCGTCACATATACCCAAAAGGCAAAATGTATGCGATTCTCTTAAATCCTCTTAAATCGAAGTCAAAGTCAAAGTCGCAGTTGAAATCGGAACACGTATATATCTATATATAGTTATATTTATATCCATATATATATATATATAGATATGACATTTTTGATTTCATCTAAATTTTAAATCAAATTAATGCGCTTTTCTTTTGATAAATTTAATATTTCAAATTAATTCAAAATTTCACTAAAATACTTATTTGTCACACAATGAAAACGAAATGGACCGATTTAAGATAGAATTAATAAATACTCTGCATTAAACACTTAAATAATTATTTCTCGGATTTTCTATTTTATTTTTATTAATTTTTAATTTATTTTTTTAGTTTCTTTAGTTTTAATTTTTCATTTCATTTCTTATATTTCAATATTAATGATAAAAAAGCACTTAATTATTTTACTTTACCTTATTTAATCAATTTTTTATTTATTATATTATATAATTATTTTATTTTATATACAGTTATTTCATATAATTTTATTTATTGTATTTTTTTATTTACTTTAATTTTATTAATATTAAATTCTTGAAATTTTATATAAAATTTATTTTATATAAGATAGAGATATGTTCAAAATTTCAAGCATTTTCGGTGACTTTAAAATTTTATTCCTTAGGAAAAACATTTAGCTTTGCGATCACATTTAAGGAAGTTACTAATAATAGAAGGTCGCAGATGGAAACGCATACATGTAAATTATTATTTATACATATATAGATTTATATATATACGCTTACATTTCTATTACAACTGTTGTAAATATAATTGTAATTGTTCTGCATTGAACTTGTAGAGATTTTAAGATTAAAGTACACATACTTGTGCCTATATATCTCTTTGATCTCTTTACATTCGATCATAAAAGTATGTACACAGTCAGCTGACCTTGCTACCATTTCTAATGGTATATAAGAGGGGGGCTGTCAGGTGTTGGATTTAGATGTTTTTTTCTTGTTTTTTGCTTTGCTATTTATGAGAATGTTAAGTTTTTTAATAAATTACTATAGAAGAAGTACAACAAGTATTAAAGACACGAAAAGCAAATGTAAGCTCATTTGTGCTAATAAAGAAGCCAAGAAAAGAAACGGCAGTCATAAAGCAAATATTGCAAGTGTATTTAACATTTGGAGCAGATCAACAATATTCAATGCCTCAATGGCTCAATGTCTTCAACTATAAGCCACAAGATACAGATGAAATCCAAGCTCAAGTGCCACAGTAGAAACATGGCCCAAAGATCTTGACTGCGTCTGCGTCTGCGTCTGCGTCTGCGTTTACGTTTGCGTCTGTGGCAAGTGATCGAACCAATTGATTTTTTTTATTTTTTTTTTTTTTCGATTTTGAACCAAGCTCGTTAATTAAAACAACAATCAGTGCAACATGAAGGGGGCTGTGTATGAAGAGGGTATATTGCCACAGTGGCAGGCACAGTTATAGCCAAAGCCATAATCGGTGGCAACATTTGAGCCAGTTAATCGCGTTGTCAAGTGCACCACTTGAGAAGCGTATACCAAAAGCCAAGATACAACTATGTAATTGAGAGGGAACTTGATTTTCATTTTCATTTTTGATTTTTCCATTTACATATTGTATCTCAGTCCGAGCAGGCTCATCTTAATATGTAAAAACCATCCAAATATAACAACAATCCTATACAATTCAATTGGTTTCAATCCTACAATATAAAGCCAAATATGGCTATAAAAAAATTGCGTAGGAGTCTTCAACCTCCAATATTATACTGTATATATAGTCAGTACTCGATCTCGTAAGTTTGTTGATGCTATTGACTACCATTTGCTGGTAACTTGCATAATTAAGTTGCCAGCTTACCTGTGTGCGGGACCAGTTAATATTTATGGCCATCATTGGTTCACTTTATGTATTCAAATGTTGCATTAAATTCTAATTCAAATTCAAATTTAAATTCTAATTCTTATTCTGATTCTGATTTCAATTCCGATTCTGCTACTGATTTTTATTCTGATGCCAATTTCGTACTCAACTCGCAACTTGCAGTTTATTGCATGGTTTTTCAGTAGTTTGCACTTGATATAAAACTGATATGCACACAAATTGAATTAATAATGATGTCACTAAATACACTAAATACCCTGTAAGTATACTAAAGGGTATTTACCTTAATCTTTAAACAATTTTTAATTATTTTATATTGTTTAAGCTGAAGTTAATATAAAATTTATTTGCATTAATTTTAGTTAAGATTTAACAAATTTTACAGGTCATCTCGCAGTCGTGCAACTTTCTAGTAAAATTGTTTTATTTGTCATTTCAACTGCAGCTGTGGGAAAATTACCAAAGAATTTTAATTCTGTTTCACTTTAAAAGGCTTATTAAATAGTCTCCACAAGGTTAAAATAGAACAAACCAAAGTCTAATCAATTTTAAAGCGGAACTGTTAACGGTACTAAGCTCTATGGATATTTCCATTATAGTAACTGCATTATAGACTACAAAGTGTTATTATATATAGCTGATTAAGTAGATCCTGTTCTTTATTATACTGAATCATTAGAGTCTAGCTACATCTGCTGATAGTTCAAAGTCCTTATTATAATCCTAAGCCAATAGCTTTTACTCTTTTTGATAGTCTCTGCCTTATACTAATATTATAAATATTAAGGATATATCCTGCATAAATATATTATTCTCTTAAATCCTAAAATATAGTATACATTTTTAGTGTTAAAGTTTAATTTAGTTGCATTGAATGTATCCAAATGCAATCCCACGGTTTAAGACAAAAAACTAGTTTTGAAACAAGCTCAACTTTATGAGAACATAATCTATATCTTATCTTAATAGATATTTTAAAGTAATAAAGAAATCAAGTTAAATATAGTTGAATTGAAAGTGAATGAATAAGAAATACCTTAACTGAATTTTGACTTTAAGTCTGCTAGCTGAAACTTGGCTTTAATTTATTTTTTCTTTAACTTATTAAAAGATATATTAAATAGATAATTTTTTTTTTTTTCAACTTAAGATTTTTACATAATTTCATTGAGTGTTGTTTCTTCATGAACTGCCCTTTAGTTTCCCATAGTAAAACTTTGTCTATCTGTGAATCAGTTGTCTTCTAGCTGAACTCACGTAACTTTTAATTGCTTGTTGCATTGTTTTTTTATGCGTTTTTTTGTTTGCTTTCTGTTTGCTTTTTGTTTGTTTTTTTGTTTGTTTTTCTTTTTTTTTGCCAACTTCTCGGTCACAAAATTTAATTGGCAATTGACACAGAAAATCATTGACAAAACGGAAGTTCATTAGGCTTTGTCTCTTGCATCTTTGACTCACGATCCGTGCCAATGCGATGTGATGCGACTTTGTGTTGTAACACACTAAACATTCATTAAATGGCAGGCTGAGCCCTCTAGCTTAGTTCGCTGTCAATAGTTGCAAGTTGTATTAGTACTTGGCTCCATTCTTTTGGGGCAACAACAATTCAACATTTACGAGCAGCTAAACAATGGTACATCGATAAACATGGCAAATATTTACGCAAAGCTTTAAGTAGTTTGAAGTTTGGAATTTCAAATGCAGCAACAAAGTCGGTCAACAGCAACAGCAATAGCAACAGTAACAGCAACAACAATAAATCGAGATAAACGCGACCCGCAGCAATATAAAAAGAAAAAAAAAAACAGAAAACAAACAAATAAGAAATAGTAAAGTTACAGTTGATACATAAATATGAAGAGCAGCATTGTGGCATGCAACTTGCAGCTGCTGCTATGGGTATTGCATTGACATACGTACTAACTGCCTGACTGACTTACTGACTGACCCAGCAATGCCGCACCTCTATGCCTACCCTCTGGGTCCGCTCCGTTCTCCATTCTCCATTGCATCTTGACAATGCTCAATCTAAATCTTAATCTCAGTGATTTGCAATTGTTTGCTTAGGCATTTTGACCGTTACCTGAGCGCTTGTTATGCAAATGAATGCAAAATTTAAGCTATGCTTCACCTTTGCCCATGCCAACCCACGCCGGCCCATCACAGATTGCGTCTATGTCCTTGAATTGCAGCGTCATAGAGTTCAGCAGGAAAACGCCAAACCAAACATGCAAATTATTTGAAATCATATCAACTTAACTGTTACTCGGACGGAGTTGTCATGGCTAGGTATGTTAGGTGTATACAAAAATGATTGCTTCATATAAAAAAAACAATTATATAAGTGAAACAAAATTTATTCTTAGGAGCGAGTTTGTTGCCAAAGTCTTTCGTTTATTGTTGTGTTCCCAATTGGTGTATTTGTACGCAACGATTGCGTTGGCGTTAACATTGCGCATAATTTGTTCGCAGCTCTGGCTTAGGTTTCGTTTCCTACTCAACGCAGCCCAAAGCCATAGCAAATTGCTTCCTTATTTATAGGTATATACTCGTACGTACTCATACTTTGACTACTACTCCCAACCGTCGAGTACAAAGCATTCGTTTTTGCTGCCAACCAAAAATCCAACCAAGCGAACAGACACAAGTATCTAATGGTTCAAAGAAGTACTTATGCTAAACTACTACTACTCGGTGACTCGCACAGTGTCATCAATTTATAGGCTACTCAATAAAGATGTCAAAATAAAATAAATAAAACAAATGACAGAAATAAAATTTTTCAAAAATAAATAAAATCTAGAACAATAATGAAATAAATAAAATAAGTAACATAAATTAAATCAATTTAAAAAAATTAAATGAATTAATAAAGTTAAATAAATAAAATGAATAAAACGAAAAAAAAAATAAAATAAATTAAATAAATTAAATAAATTAAATAAATTAAAAAAATTAAATAAATTAAATAAATTAAATAAATTAAAAAAATTAAATAAATTAAATAAATAAAATAAATTAAATAAATTAAATAAATTAAATAAATTAAATAAATTAAATAAATTAAATAAATTAAATAAATTAAATAAATTAAATAAATTAAATAAATTAAATAAATTAAATAAATTAAATAAATTAAATTAATTAAATAAATTAAAAAAATTAAATAAATTAAATAAATTAAATAAATTAAATACATTAAATAAATTAAATAAATAAATTTAATAAATAAAATAAATTAAATAAATTTAATAAATAAAATAAATTTAATGAAATAAATAAATAAAAAAAATTTAATGAAATAAATAATTAAAATAAAATTGAATTAATTAAATAAATTGAATAAAGAAAATAAACAAATAAGGCTTATTTATTTTCATTAACGCTTAAAAAAATTAATTTATAATCTGCTAATTATTTTGTAATTAATCCCTTTATGGACATAATTCGCTTTATTAACAATGAGATTATTAAATCGATATGTTCTTATTGTGTTTGGGAACCACTGTGCATAGCAATATTGAGAAATGTCTGATGCTTCTATGTAGCAAGTTTTGGGATTGCTGCGGCGACGCTGTGGGCGTTCAATTGGCTCCATACACAATTCGCTTGGCCGCCCTCTAATCTTATCGCCTCAAATTGATCTCTGCGGCGGGCGCTTAAGTGGCCGTTGTCGTCTCAGCTGTTGTTGCTGCTGCTGCTGTTGCTGTTGCTGCCGCTGGTGGTGCCATTGCTGCTGCTTAGAATAGCCAAATTTGGGTGCGCCATAGTTAACAATAGGGTGGGCAGTTATTCGAGCTGTATATATATATATATATATATATATGTATGTATGACTTGAGTGGGACATACACTTCATTGAACTGTGCACCACAATCTCAATCTAAATCTCAGTTGTTGTTGTTCGCCCTGCCGCTTATCGTACATAAATCAATCACACTAGAGGACGCTGACAATCATTGGCCATTGGCCATTGGCCATATGAAACGAGCAAAATATTTCATGAGCCCCCATTTTGGGATAACTGTGATCAGGGTACAATACATAATTCTTAGCTCTTAAATATTGATTCTCGTGTTCTCTCCATAACTCTTTGTTGGTAATTTGTTTGCTTGCTTCTACGTTTCATTATTAATTTCTGATATTAATAATGCTTTAGATTTGTTTTTTAGTTCTTTTGCCATTAGAATTGCCGTTGCGGGGGCCACCGAGCACTAAATACCTTAGCCTTGAAATCATCGATTGTTATTGGCACTGCGTGCTTTTAATTGAACCCACATAGCATATGGTGGTTCTCATACATAATAAAACTCTGCCTCCAATCGGGTTCCTGTCCAACCGGATAAGTCCGTTTTTAATAATTATCTACTATATATATATATATATATATATATATATATATTTATGTATAAATGTGTAAGATTTGTATACTATGTCCAAGTGATTGACTTCACTTGATTTGACTTCACTTGTACTTCACTTGCCCCTCTCTCTCTCTCTTGCTTTGACTGTTTTGTTTTGTCGATTAATTGTACACTTAACTTTTGTTTTCTTTACTTAATTCCCTGCTTAATATATACATATATATACTTATATACATATATATATATATATAGTACATTATGTTTTCATGCCAATCAATTGTCTTTTCCTATCTTGAAATCTAAACTTCGCAGTAAACTGTGTGGCTCTTTTGTGGACTGTCGGGTTTGACATTTCACTGACTGTCACTTGAAAGTCAAGGTCGTTCATAAGATCAATCGCTTTAGCTTGGACGAGTGTCGGTTTTGTTTTTAGAATTCATCAATCATCGAACATAGATCAATGATCGACAAACAGCGATCAGTGATCTGTGATCTGTGATCTGTGTGATCTGCGATCTGTTAGAAGCTCAAACGTTGCCATTTGGCCGTGTAACTGACATTTTGTTGACATTTGACAGCGCTGTGTGACAATCATAGGACATTTATTATACATTTTGCCATGTGGCAACATTCCCATATCTCATCTGGCTCGGTTTCAATTTCAATTTCAAATTCAAATTCAATCCAATATAAATTCCAAGTGCAATTTCAAATTCAATTTCAATTGCAGTTGCTGTTGCTGTGGCAGTTGCAGCTGTCGCTGTCAATGTCTAACAGCAAGAAAAAAAAAATTCGTTAAGCTTTAATCTCATATGACAAAACAATAATCCCAATTGATATTTAGTTTTTATTTGAATATAAATAAAAATATTAACGATTTTGCTATTTAAGCAGATAAAACATAATATTTTAGTAGCATAAAGTCGACAGATCCTTATGGATTATGGATTTTTAAAATCCCATTTGAAGCATCACAGAAAATATCAAATTTTGTTTGCATTAACTTTCTACAATTGATTAATCGCTTTATTTATATCGAATTTCAATTCGATTAAACGCTTTAGACACTAATATTTGACAGCTCTTCAGACTCTAATAACCAATACGATTATCATTTGATTACTAAATTATTTAACTATAGTTCATGAATTATAGTTCATACTTATAGTTAAAATATTGATGAAGCTATTAACAAATGATTTAAAACTATATATTCGTTAACATATTTTTATTTAAATTTATTAAACTTTAATTAAGCTGTTTATAACTGTGACCAATTATTGGAAAACAATTTTAAACTTCATCAAAGCTTCGGCATTAATTATTTTTCTATATTTAAATTAAAATGTTTAAAAAAGACTTTGAACTTTAAATTGATGTAATCCTTAAACGATTTAAATTTTAAACTTATATAAAACAAGAAACTATAGTCGGGTGTAACCGACTAAGAACTCCCTTTTTTCAAAAGGCAAAATAGCCACTTTTAACAGAGTCAAAATAAATAAATACTTAATAAATAATAATAAATAAATAATACTACTAAATAATAACAAATAAAATAAAAATACAAATTATAATAAATAATTTAAATTTATTCATGGTCTCAATTTCCATAATCAAAGGTCGACTTTTCTCAGAAACCTATCCGGTTTTCTTAAAGGGTATTTCAGAAAAGAATATAATTTGTTTGTTGCACACTTGAACTCCAGATTCTATGTTCTCTTGGTTGTAGGATGTTGGTTGGTTGGTTTGTTTGTTTTGCAAGCTGCCATTAGATGCCATAGTGATTCTCAACATTTTTTCTTCAAGCTTCGTCTCGAGAGTAATTGCATTCAAATTGGAATTCAATTGTTTATTTTATGTTTGCTTTTTTCTGTGTTTTTACCCTTAAGTCAATAAATTTAAAGATATGCTAACAAAGTACTGATACAAATACTAAGATACTGACACTAATTTAACCAAATTCAAAGATAAAAAAAAAAACAAATTTAGAATTAATTAATTAACTAGCCATATGACTCCTCGTTGCGGGGATACCATTACGTTGCGGCCAGATATAGCAATTAAGATAGTGAACTTAATCAAAATTATCAAGATAGTTATAATTTTCATCATAACTATCATTTCGATCATAATTACCGTTTTGGCAATCAGATTTTATCATCATTTTGAGTATTATTATTTGCATTCTTATCATATTCATCAATATTATTTTGATCATCATTAGCACTGTGATTGTGCTCATCGTTTTGATTGTTCCCATCATTATTATTGGTGGTGTCATAACGACGATGTCGACGTGCTCTTCGTTGCTGCATATTTGGCATATGACGCAGTACCGTGTCCCGTTGATTGTACACAGCGTGTACGATGCCAGATACAAGGATACGGAGAGCTTGTCTTTCATAACGTGAATCATGGCTCGCTTGTCCATATTTAGTTTTGTACATATTACACAATGACGAATACGGTAAACGAGGAGAATTTGCATAACGACTATCATACCAAGAGCTAATCCTGTAGCGATTTCGGACAGAGGGTAGTATATACCCACGGGGCGGTTCATTGAATTCCGATGAGTCCCCAAGCGAGGAGTCATTTGATGTCGATGATGACATTTTTCTTATATACTGTAAAAAGCTTAATTAAAATATGCAAAAAATAAATTTAAAAAGTTTTAGAAAATTTAAAAATTTGTATAAATTTTACAATTTTTAGAAATGTTGTAAGTAGTTGTTCACGTTATTTGTTAGTGAGACTAAAATTCTACACACAAATATCATATAACTTTCAAAAGATGCCTAGCATGCTGAGTTTAGAAATATTTCTATTAAAACCCCACTTTGCCTTTAAAAGAAGATAAAAGTTAGATAATAAATAGATCATTCTTGATCTACATTGTGAATTTGGTGAACAACTTTCTTACATGTTTGTCATAAGAGATGCTTTAATCCTCTTCAGTATACACAAATCAATATAATTTATAAAAGCTGCAACTTGAACCCTTGAAGTCGACTCAACAATGGACAGGGCAGAACAGTAAAAACTATTAAGTGTAAATAGTTAAACTAAACTACAATACTTAAAAGTCAAATAAACAATTTTAAATAGCCCCTAAATACTTGCAGTAAGGACACTCCTGTTGTTGGTAGCTGCTATTTGTGCTATAACTTTACCTAATTTTATGGGGCTTTGGTCAAAAAAGTCAACAAATTTCCCATGGAGTAAAAAAAAACTGTATTAAAAAGCGTGAAATTTTGGTGTTGTCTACGTGCTGGCATTGAACGGATAAAAAAAAAATCAAAATTTATATTAAAAAAAAAAAAATTAAAATGTATTTTTTTTAGGTATTTGCCGATTCCCATGCAGTGCTTAAAGCCTTGAAAAAAAAAATAATAATGAAAGGAATTGAAAATTAACAAAAAAAAAAAAGAAAAAGGTCAATTTCTGCGCAATAATCTAAGCAGAAAAAAAACATTTTCAGCTGCTGCGGGGGCCACAAAATTTTGCAAAGCTTCTTCGAGGAGTGGTTGCCGCTTAATAACCCATTTTGTCCATTGAATGTTGCTGCCGTGGAATGCAGCTGCTGGCGCGTTCGACGTCTCTAAGATTTTAGCAATATTTTTCCTGACATTTACCAAAAATAAAAGAGAGAAATATATATATATATATAAATATATATATATATAGATGTGGAAGACAGGCCAAGCCAGACATAGGCCGTTGTTTTGTTGCATATATATATTTCTGCTGCTGTTGCTGGTGTGGCAAGTGGTCGTAGCTGTTGTTGTTTCAATAGCTTTGTCTTTATTTTTTATTTTCTGTCTATGTATTGGTGTATGTCTTCAACTGCAACTTCAACTTCAACTCCATCTCCAATTTTCAATTCCATCTGCAGCTTTGTTGCTAAGCTCTGCCCCGAACCCCTTGTCTTGTTCCATTTAACATTTTGGCACAGCGCAGCGCAGAGCAGCGCATCGAAACCGTTTGGCATGTTGCCACATTGCTTGTTGCTGCGTTAAATGCGATCGGCAACAGTGATTTGGGGGTATAGACAACAACAAGTGGTGGCACATCTGTTGGCCAGACGGGCGGACTTGAAGGTGTCTTGCGACAAATGTTTCTATTGTAAAAATTTGCGCCCTTTCACGTTTACCGCAAATGTCAGGCTGTGGCAGCTGCTCAAATTAATTGCCACATGCCTGTAGCCAAAAAGTAGTAAAAGAAGCAGAGAGCGAGAGAGAGAGAGAGAGAGAGAGAGACAACAGTAAAGAGCAGCCCGAAACTCCCCACAATAACAGCAGCAGCAGCAGCAAACACCCCCGCATTTTGCACCAAGTGCAGCAAAGTTAATGTTGACCCTGTCAACCTATTCACATTTCGGCTACGGGCAATGAAGATGACTTTGTATGGGTGCATGCCGCATAAAGCCGCATTAAATTATAGGCAAGCCATCAAAATTGCCATTCGGTGGCTCCACTGGAACAGTGGCTGACTATACTACACAGTGACTCAGTCAGTTGGTTTTAAGCAATGAAGTCAACAGCAACAGCAACTGCAACACCAACTACAGCTGAAGCTGGCGCTAGCGCTGGGGTTGGGCTGTTAGCCTCAGACTGTGCCGCATCGGAAACCGCAGAAGCAGTTACGCCAACGTTCAACAAAGCCAAAAACAAAAATAAATACTTAGGAAAAAATAAAAAGAAAAACAGAAACAGAAACAGAAACAACAACTGAAAACTGGTAACTGGTTGGTAGTTGGTTCTATTGTTTTCTTTGGGCTTAGATTGGTTTTGGTTATTGTGGTTTATGCTTGCTTTATGCGCTTCATGCAACATTAGTCAATGACACTCGATGTTGCTTGCCTGTTGCTTGTTACTTGTGAGTGTTGCTATTGCTGTTGCTGTTGCCATTGCTTGCAACATCATCTTGCGTCAAATTATATTATATATATAAATATTATAAGCGAATTTATGCAATGCATTGGTGTTGCATGCTATAAAAACTATCTCTACCGCTTACAAACTAAAACATAACTGTACAATTCATCTGCTATATGGTTTCGATATATAACTATATATATATATATATATATATATATACAATCTTTAGTGCATCATCTTTGCTTTCTTTCAACTGAATTGCGGCCATGACAATCCAAAATTTTTCAAATTGTGCAAGACAAATGTTGCCTATTCCCATTGGATTGCAGTTGCTGCTGCTGCTGCTGCTGCTGCTGCTAGCTGCAACATAATGTTAAGCAATAGTTTGTAATAACTAATTAGCAACAGCAATAGTTGCTGCCACATAATGCAAATATAAATGCAAATGAATAGCAAAATAGAAAAATCAAATCAAATGACAGGAAGTCTTACTGATGTCATCGAAGAAATTCAATAATTGCAAATTGTGAAAAATTGCTACAAAACAACAACAGCAGCAGCAGCAGCAGCAGCAGCAGCAATAGCAACAGCAACTGTTGTAGGCAATAGTTTTAGTGCTGCGATATTGGTGCTGGTGCAATGGTAATGCAATGCTGCATGTGGGGGTAATTTACGCGCTTTTTGGGCCAACAGGAAACTTGTTGATGCATTTGCAATGCAATTGAATGCAACTCTTGGTTTCCATGCCACAACGCTGCCGCCCCTTTTTTCGCCATATTTTCTTGCTTGGGTTGACACATTTTGTCAATTGGTATGATTATGTTGTCTCTTGTGTTGCTTGTGCTGTTGGTGTTGTTGGTGTTGTTGCTGTTGTTTGTGTTGTCTCTCTAGTTGTTACTATTGCTTGTTGTTAATGTTGTTGTCGCACTCATAACTAATGGAACTGAGTGGACGGCAAGTGAAATTGGTTTCGCTTTCCAGTAAAAGCGTGCGACTTTTCTTTTTTGGCCGTCATGCGGCTTTTTCTTAGCAACATTGATTTCCTCTTTCATGGCCGGTTACAAGCATTGCAATCGTCTAAGCAACAGCAACAGCAACAGCAACAGCAACTGCACTAGCACTAACTTCAACTCCAAACTGCAACGTCAACTCCAACTCCAACTGCAACTTTAACTTTAACTCCAACTTTAGCATTAGCTTTAGCTCCATTCGCAGTTACACAAAATGTTTCCTGCTCCGCAGCAAATCGTGCTATGCTGTTGTTGCTGCTGTTGTTGCTGTTGTTGCTGCTGTTGTTGTCAGCTGCCTTATTTTGGGTACTATGCAAAATTGTCAACATTTACGACTATTTTTCAATTTGCATGCCTCATGAACACACACACACACACATTCACATACAATAGATCGCAACAAACATCACACAATCAATTTCACTTTCGCTCTAACAACAAAAAACTCTCACTGTGCCCAACAATTGTATACTTTAAATTGGCATTTATCGTCAAATGTACTGCCAGCAATTGTCCTTTTTCCAAAAAACATATGTACACATATAGGTATATATATATATATATATATATCATATACATATATATATATATATTTATATATATGCGTGTTTGTCTGTATGTGTGTGAACATATCTGAAAGCATTCAACCATAACATACGAGCTTTTAAAGTCTGCACCTGAATAATTGTTTGTTATTGAATTTTGTAACAAAAACTTTTCAATTCAATTTGGAATTGTTTCCTAGAGAAAGTGTCCTTTTATTTTTCAGTATGTACAAAACTTAAATACAAATACAAATATAAATTAAAGAAAGAACTTTTTATCTCAATGAAACAATTTATTAAAGTACATTTAAAAGGGCTGAAACACGTGTGATGGAAGCTTCCTCTTGGAAGGCAAAAATTCTATGCGAGTTTTTTACTTAATTCCTTATAGTTTATAAATAGGCTTAATAGTAAATAATATTCTTAATAATTTAAAATTAAATATAATCTAAAAAGAATAGTAATAATTTTATGTTATAATATATATATATATATATATATTTTTTTTTTGATTATTGAACCATCTTTTAAGCAGCTTTGAGGCATTAATTTCACTTGCATCAAGTGTTCGAAGCAACTTACTCAATGAATGCCTTAAAGAAGTTTCCATATAAAGCAACAGCTGATTAATGTAAATCTATAACTAATAAAATTTGTTAAAAATTAAAATATAAATTGAAATTTTTATAAAATTACATAGTTTTTTTTATTAAAAAATTAAATATTTATTGAAACAAAATGTGGCCTAAATTTTCTTCTACTTTTTTTGTGCTTCAAATAAAAAATGCTTCTGTCAATATAATGAAAATTTGCTTATATATTTAATATGATTCTATAAGATAATTATAATTATTATTATTATTATTAATATACAATGTTTTTTTATGCTGTTTCGAACTGTTAAAATATTATATTATATATTAAAATTTAAAATTACTTTCAATCTGTCAGGATAAAGTGCCAAAAATTATTATTGTTGCAGGCAATCCATTGATAAATTGCATAGTAATCTATTAAAAATAAAAAAGAAATTTATACAAAATCAAAATTTATATGTTTTTAATTTTTTATACATTTTTATTACTTGATAATTATTTATAATTTGTTTGTTGTAAATTTTAAATATTTTTTTTTATAAAATAATTTATTCAAAATTTTAATGCCAATCTATAAAAATTTCATTCAATGCTTTAAGATTTTTTACATTTAAATTGAACCTTAAAAATATTTGTTTTAAAAAGGTTATTAGCTTACATATGAAAAGGTTTTTATTTAAAATTAAATAATAAATAATAGTAATAATTTTAATTATATATAATATAAAATAAAAACTTTATAAGTGATTCATAAGCAAATAAAGAAACTTATGCAAAACGTGATTGTAAGTAAATAAAGGAAAAAAAATTACAATAAATGTTATATACTAGCAAATCGATTAATAATGCTTAAGTCAGCCAGTAATTGTTTGTAAAAATCAGCAATAAATATAATTATAATAGAAAGCAAGTTTTTATTTTTAGTATTACTAACAATAATGCATAATAGTTAAGTATCAAGATAATATGACAGCCACAAGATTGACTCACTTGGACAGCTCATCTGCTGAGGCATCGATAAAGCAATTACCAATTACTATTTGTACATTATTAATTATAATATACATATATATATATATATTAAGTAAGAATTATGAGAGTTGCCTTAACAAATCTATCAGCGACAAATCATTTACTTTGGTAATTCCCAGAAAGAAGCTAGGACACAAACTGAAGTTGGCCATGAATGAGCTGTCACAATTCTTATATATACGTATATGTTGTTTTTTTTTGATAATCACTTCAAAAATGATGAGATGCAAATGAAGCAGATGATGGCAGAGAATGAGGAAAACAGAAGTGAAAAAAAAACTGATTGAAGCAATTCACTCCTTGACTTGTCAGGCCAGGCAGACATATATATTGTTTGCTTTGTTTACAGGTCCTTTGCCAAGACAACAATTGTTATAAATAACAAGCGAGAAATGCCAACAATGTGTACAAAATCAGCAATAACAACAACAGCTCGTCAACTTATGCATAATGCAAAATATTACAAAAAGAAAAAAATAATAATATAAACAAAAAAATACAAAAAAAAAAAACGCAAGCTCACATTGTAATTTAGATCATGGTTGATAAATTTTATGACACGAGCGCGCCCTATAAATTTATTTTGCTGCTGCTGTTGCCGCTGTTGTTGCTGTTGCTGCCATTGCCGGTGCCTTCATTGGATAGTTTGTAACAGAAAAGAAAAAAAAACAGTTCGTGTCTTAAGTCTTTCGTTTGCGAAACTCATGAGAAACTGTTGTGTGCATCGTGTGCTTCACTCTCTATGTGTGTGCGTGTGTGTGTGTGTGTGTGTGTGTGTGTCGCATTGTCGTTGTCAGCTCGTTAAACAACTCGACTCTTAGCTCCTCTCAACTCTCAACTCTAGACGCTCGTCGCTCCTCGTCTGGACAGTGCACTCTTGGCGGCAATAAAGCACAGCGCATCTTCAATAAATTGACTGCAGCTGCCGACAGATAAAGCTGTAGAAATTATACAACAAAATCAATTGCATTTTGCTGCCTGCGTTATTTATTTTGTATTTTTTTCTTATTATTTTTCTCTTCTTTTTTTCTCATTTTCTTTTTCATTTGCCTCTTTGAGGCTTTCGCTGTTTGCCGACACCAAGCTGCGTCAGCACTGTACAGTATATAAATATCTATATATATAACTTATATAATAATTGACCTGAGTATTTATCATCATCATCATCATCATCATCATTAGCAATTGCACGCAATGAGCATTAACACCATGCTGCAATTGCTGCTGAATATTATTAAAGAACTGTGCAATCCTTTGCGTAATATAACCATATTGAATATCGTTTACGATATATAGCAAGGAGTAGCAGCTGTTGGCTATATACTATAAATCAGAGTATTCTTAATCAGGTGGCTGTTGCTGTGCCACCTGCTGGGATACAATTATTATTTATGTTGTATTAAGCATTAATATGAGTATATGAGTTGCTGCAGTATTTAAATTGTATAGAAAATATGTATGAACAAGTCTTGGGTTTCGGTGTGTGTGTGTGTGTGTGTGTGTGTGTGTGTGGCATCTGGCACTTGGAGCTTAGACAATATAACACTATGTATTTGGCATGCTGTTGCATAATTAACAAAGCAGAGTCTGCTGTTTAAACAGTCGTAGAAACAGAAAAAGAAAATGAGAGAAAAAAAAGCATCAGCTGGTTGAGCACTTTCAATCAAAACAAAAGACTTAGGCAACAAACTTTGGCATGCCACGCGCTGTGACTCTACCTAACGCTGCCTGACTGACTGTTTGACTGTTTGAATGTCTGACTAACTGACTGATTGAGTGACTGACAACTTATCAATACTTTTGCTTATATACATATATATATATATATATATTTGTATGTATGTTAGAGTTTGAGGTACATATATGAGTACATGTCATTGCCACTCCATGATTTTGCGCTAATTGTGTGCGCAACGGTCGAGCTGACAACTCTAAAGTGTTCGAGTCTCTGCTGAACATCTGTTGCATCTGCTATCGACAGTAGACAAAGATCGCAAAATAAAAATTTACAATTCCAATTGCAACTAAAGCAAACAACAAACAACGAATACAACAAATAGCGGCCATTGCCTTTGTAAAAATAACAAAAGAATGTGTTGCAATTGAAAATAATTGTTTATGCTTGGCATTAAAATCATTACAAAACAACAAACGCAAACACCAAAAGACAACAACAACAACATTTATGTCTGCTATTTTATTTTTATTTTTTTTCGTTGTCTTCTTATTTTTTTTTTTTTTTTGTTACTTTGTTTTTGTCTTTCTGTTTGTGTTGTTTAAGTTTTCAAGTTTCAAGCATAACATTGACAGTTGCCAAAGAGGAAACATGCAAAGTTAAACGAGAACAGCACCAACAAACAGCAAACAGCAAACAGTAGCGCAACAACATCAAAATCAGCAAAAACAAAAAGTACTAACAACAGCAACAAAATTAAACAGCTTTGTATACCCTATAAGGTGTTGCTAGGTCTATTCATTTTAAGTAAAAAAAAACTATTTGTCCATACAATTCGTAGAACTTCCTAATAAATTCTTTAGCTCCAAGTATAGTAGCCTCAGCTAACTTATTGTGATCCTATATATAGAAGGTCGTCATCATTACACTACAATCCACTTAATCAAGAACTTGACTCTTTTATTGGTTTCCTTTTTTATCAAGAGCAAAATATAAAAAGCACCATAAGATTTTAAAGCAAACACAAAGAGTCCTCTGTTTCATTTTAGTTGGATTAAAATTTAATAAATAATTTAAATATGTAAAAAACAACAATAAAAATTTAAAAAATAAATAAATTAAATGAATCAAATAAATTAAATTAATTAAGTAATTTAATATATTAAAGACATAAAAAACTTAAATAAACAAAATAATTTAAATAAATTAAAACATAAAAACAATTAATTAAATTAAATAAATTATATAAATTAAATAAATTTAAAAAAATAAATAAATAAATTTTATTAAATAAATTAAATAAAATTAAATTAATTAAAAAAATTAAATAAATTAAATAAATTAAATAAATTAAATAAATTAAATAAATTAAATAAATTAAATATATTAAATAAATTAAATAAAAAAAATTAAATAATTTAAATAAATTAAATTAATCAAATAAATTAAATAAATTAAATAAATAAAATAAATTAAATAAATTAAATAATTTAAATAAATAAAATAAATTAAATAAATTAAATAAATTAAATAAATTAAATAAATTGAATAATTTAGTTAAATGAAATACATTTAAAAAAATAAATAAACTAAATAAATTAAAATTGAAAATTAAATGAATTAAAAAAAAACTAAATAAATAAAAAAAATTAAATAAATTTAAAAAATAAAATATCAAAAATTAATATATTTAATTATATAAATTAAACAATTAGAATAAAAATACAGTACTTTTTTTTAATTTTGCTTTAAAAGTCATCACTAAATTTTGCAAATATCTCAATCTTTTTACAGGGTATAACAGGGTCACAGCATATATTTAGAAAACATTTTTTAGCTTGCTTTTTTGTGGTAATAATGTCACAGTAATCATTTGCTGAGAGCCGTTCAAATGCATAGCAAAAAATCTTGATTTGCTGAACGCGTTGTTGTGGATGACAATTGAGGATTGACTATGGCGATGGAGCTGAGGATGATGGTGGTGTTGGTGTTGATGTTGGTAATGACAACGCAGTCGAAGATGATGCCAACTTCAAACCGGGATGATGAGCTCGCTGACAATTTGGCGCATTTTGTCTGGTTTTTTTTTTTGTACTTTATGTTTCCTTCAGTTACTTTTAAATAGTTAGTAAGAAGTGACGGTTCACAATTTATTTGCATTAGTTGGCAAGAAACTGTTGGCCACGTTAACTATGCACCCTAGTTAGCCATCACGACTGTGAAAGGCTTAAGTACAATATATAAATATAAATATACACATATTTATGTTTACAGCCGCTAAATCACACAACAACAAAAAAAAATACCCCATAAAAAAATAAACAAATGAAAAAAAAAAAGAAGAATAATAATAAAAGCATCTTTGAAGCGCCTAAACAAACAGCAGCCGATGCCAACAAACTCGCCTTGAGCTTTGCTCGTTGAGACATTTCAATATTTATCTTATAGTAAGCTTTTTTTTTTTTTTTTTTTTTTTTTTTTTTTTTTTTTTTTTTTTTTTTTTTTTTTTTTTTTTTTTTTTTTTTTTTTTTTTTTTTTTTTTTTTTTTTTCCCCCCCCCCCCCCCCCCCCCCCCCCCCCCCCCCCCCCCCCCCCCCCCCCCCCCCCCCCCCCCCCCCCCCCCCCCCCCCCCCCCCCCCCCCCCCCCCCCCCCCCCCCCCCCCCCCCCCCCCCCCCCCCCCCCCCCCCCCCCCCCCCCCCCCCCCCCCCCCCCCCCCCCCCCCCCCCCCCCCCCCCCCCCCCCCCCCCCCCCCCCCCCCCCCCCCCCCCCCCCCCCCCCCCCCCCCCCCCCCCCCCCCCCCCCCCCCCCCCCTTTTTTGTTCAAAAAATTGCATTTTTCGACCAAGCCATGCACTAATTGATTGTTCTATTTACCTATGGTACACACCTTAGATATAACTTAATTTCATATTAATTTTGCATTAGTTTTGGGTGCAAGCAGACAGACCAGAGACTTTTAATGTAGGATTAAGTGATAAATTGAATATCTTATATATTGTGGCATACTTAGGAAACCACTAAATAAAAAGTTAATGACATTGCAACAGTAAATTTTATAATGAGCCAAATTTGAAGCTAGTTAATTATTTTTTTCTTTTTTTTTTTATAGATGTAAAAGATATACGCAAAAGTAACATACAAATTCTATTGGCTGTCAACACGTTTTCTATATAAACATGGCTAAAAACTTGTATTAGTAGATTTATATATATATATATATATATATATATACATATGTATGTACATATGTACAGTATAGGTACTCGTATTTGTCCAGTTAGATATCCACCCACTGATTCTGTCACTCAGATGTCGGTGCCTGTCGCCTTAATGAGCATTTAAATGCCAAATTAATGCCAGATTTGAGAGGGTTCGTGAGGGGTTCCTTGCCTGGGGGCTATGACTCAAATGCCGTTAAGTATGAATTTGAAAAGTTTTAGAAACTTGATTTCAGGTTCAGTTTCTATATTGAAACCGAATTCGAGTTCAATTTCAATTTCAAAATTCGAACTCGAACTCGATTTTGATTTCATTTTGTTGTTGTTGTTGTTGCTGTTGTTTTTGTCATGTGGGTGAGCAATTCAACACTTTTGTTTTTTTTGTTTTTGTTTTGACTGGTATCTTCGCCGGGTCAAAAGCAAACATTGTAACTGTTTGGATTTGTTTTGGGCCGATCTTGGTTCTTTCGTGTCAAGTGGCCATAGTGTTTTGCCATAATTTTGTTTTCATTAACAATAAATTTCAATTAAGCTCACGATTTGGATATTAATAAAGTTTTCAGCAGCACGAAAGGCAAATAACCAAATAGAAAAAAAAAAACAACGGGTTAAAATACCTACCAATTGGGTGTGTGTGTGTGTGTGTGTGTGTTTGACTATATTTAAAATGTGTAAACCTTTTTTGGTGTTGCTGTGACTCTGCATATGTATGAGTGCAATTCAGTTGTTGTATTTATTTGGCCCAAAGTTTAAGTTTTCGTTACTGAAGTCTATTAGCAATCGCAACCAGTGCAAAGCCTCAAAGCAATCCATTGCTGAGTGGGTGTTCAAGTTTCTTGTTTGTATGAAGTAATTTGAGGTAAGTTTCCTTTGGTTACCTGTATTGGGTTCTGTTTAACTGACTGAATTGGCAAACAGCAATGATTACCTGCCAACCTCATGGCACAAAGAATTTGTGTTCTTTTTCTTTTTTCTTGTTTCTTTTTTGTATTTTTTTTTTCTTTTTTTTTTAGCAGGGCGCGTTGACAAATGCTTGCCACAAGGCAAACATGCAAAACAGTTTTCAAGTGCTGCCAGAAACAAAAAAAAAGCAATACAAACGGCTTAAAACAAAAACTATGTCAGAGGAGTGGCATATTAAGTGTAGACACAAACACAAAGAGAATTGCACAAGACCAACAAAAGGTTTCAAATTAAAAGAAAAGGAAAAAATAACATTTGTTTTTTTTGTTTTAAAGAAAAGTTCTATGCTTCAAAATTCAGTCAAGCATTAGTCAAAACTAAAAATATATACTTTATTTTCACAAAAAAAAATTTAGCAACATTTTTACTACAAAAACTTTTTACACATTTATTTTTTAGTCTTCTTTGCCATTGAAAAAATTTAAAAAAAAAAACTATGGGGCTTATGCAATATCGAAAAGTATGTAACAGGTAGTTATAGCCATCTAAGACCTTATTAAGTATATATATTCTTGATCAGGTCTAGCTGTGTCGATATAACCATGTCCGCCCGTCTTTATGAACACAAAATCTATTATTAATATTAATATTAATATTAATATTATTAAAATTAAAACTATTAATACCATATTTCAAATTAATTAGTAAATAAATAAATAAATAAAAATTAAAAATTAATAAATGATCTGACGAAAATAAAGCCCATAAAAAAAGAATTAAAATTATCATAAACCATTAAAATTTTATTTAAATTTATCTCAATGAATTTTATCCGTAATCAATGGTCAACTATTGTCAGAAATTTTGTCGGCTTTTGCAGGGTATTTCGTAGTAGCATTTGAGTCGTTGATTTCCACTTGAATTCCAGATTGTTTCTGTTCTGTTTGGTTTGTTGTGCGAGTTGCCATTAGATGCCGCTGTGATTC
The DNA here is from genome assembly GCA_037044455.1 of Zygothrica quintamaculata. Taxonomy (NCBI): domain Eukaryota; kingdom Metazoa; phylum Arthropoda; class Insecta; order Diptera; family Drosophilidae; genus Zygothrica; species Zygothrica quintamaculata. The sequence goes on along the minus strand of JBAMBS010000792.1, from coordinate 597,464 downwards.
TCGACATTTTTTCTCCAAGCTTCGTCTCGAGAGTAATTGATTTCAATTTGGAATTCATGCATTTTACCCTTACGTCAATAAATTTAAAGATATGCTGTTAAGGTACTGATACAAATACTAATATACTGACACTAATATAACCAAATTCAAAAGTAAAAAAAAAAACAAATTTAGAATTAATTAACTAGCCATATGACTCCTAGTTGCGGGGATACCATTACGTTGCGGCCAGATATTGCGATTAAGATAGTGAACTTAATCAAACTCATCAAGATAATTATAATTTTCATCATAACTATCAATTTGACCATTATTATCGATTTGATCATCATTTTCGCTTTGATTATCATTATAGATTTTGTCATTATAGAATTTATCATCATTTTGAGTATTATTATTTGCATTCTCATCATATTCATCAACATTATTTTGATCATCATTAGCACTGTGATTGTGCTCATCGTTTTGATTGTTCCCATCATTATTATTGGTGGTGCCACATCGACGATGTCGACGTGCTCTTCGTTGCTGCATATTTGGCATATGACGCAGTACCGTGTCCCGTTGATTGTACACAGCGTGTACGATGCCAGACACAAGGATACGGAGAGCTTGTCTTCCATAACGTGGATCATGGGTCGTTTGTCCATATTTAGTTTTGTACATATTACACAATGGCGAATACGGTAAGCGAGGAGCATTTGTATAACGACTATCATACCAAGAGCTAATCCTGTAGCGATTTCGGACAGAGGGTAGTATATACCCTCGGGGCGGTTCGTTGAATTCCGATGAGTCCCCCAACGAGGAGTCATGAGATGTCGATGATAACATTTTTCCTATATTCTTTAAAAAGCTTTATCAAAATACGAAATAAAAATTTATGAATTTAAGAAAATTTTAAAAGTCTTAAAATTTTTGGAAATATTACAATACGTTATAACTATGAGGAGATATGATTTGCTTATGACAATAAAAATCTACATACAAAAATCATATAGCCTTCAAAAGTTGCTAGCATGCTGAGTTTAGAAATATTACTGTTAAAAACTACAATTTTAAGCCAGTTTTGCCTTTGAAAAAAGTTGAGAGGGAACTATTGGACTTGTGCTAAGTCGAAAAAGCCAAATTTGGAATCTGGGATCCTATCTTCCAAACGCTAGACAAAATTCATTTAAATTTCCTTCACCTTCCTGCAGCACATAATAAGTAAACTAATCTTTATCTACGTTTGAAATTTCGTTAAGAGTGAATAAAAATCACGGAATATATTCAACATTAAATATAGTTTTATAGAGTAAGGGGGGCTAAAAAGCACGCGCAACCGCTTATAGTGCGTTTAAATTTGTGTATATGTGTGTGTGTGTGTATCTCTGTGTATATGGGCAAAGGAGTTCTCGCAGTCGTTTTAATATTTACATAAAAACAATGCTGACCTGCTACATGGAATAATTAATGCATAAACATTGCTGGAAATTTGCAGTTTTGGCAGAAAAAACATAAGGAAAAGTTTTCTGAAGCGCAAAAAGGCTGACCGAAATTCTTAAATGAAAACTTTTAGAGTTCGTTGAAGGTGTTTCCATATAAAATATAAATTAAAAGCAATGCAAAAATTATCATAGAAACTAGCAAAGAATAACTTTCTAGAAAAACTAAGTACAAAAAAAAAGAAAGAAAAGTTGACTCTAAAAAGATTTAACTGAAGAAGTTCACTCTGCACAAAGCCCCTCTAAAAAAGTTCTACAAAAGATAAGAAACATATTTTTTTTGTAAAGCTTAAAGTAAATAATTTCTCTCTGAAAATATGCTCTAAGTAATTTCTTCTTTAAGAACTTTTTTCCCCAAGCAATTTAAGCTGAAAAAATTATTTCCGAATGAATTCTCTGAAGAGCAAATTTGGTTCAGAAACTTGTCCCGAAAAAAAGGAAAATCTCTTTGAAAAACTTTGCCCTAAATATAATTCCCTCTGAAAAAAGTTCCTCACTTCCGCTTCGAAAACTTGTCCCCAAGTATATTGGAACCTATAGAGTGCTTTCCAAAGGAGTTTTCACTAAGGTAGGTCTGACTAAATAAGTTCTCTTGAGAGAAGTTTTCCCTGAAAACATTCTTTGCTAAAAATGATCTCCCCAACTAAGTTCTTTCTTCAGATATGAGTTGTAAAAATTATTATTTTTTGATAAACTTTTTTGCAAAGAACTTAGCCTAGACTTGATATATAAACAAAAAAAAATGCTGTAGAATTACTTAGAAGCATTCTTTATAGGTTCTAAAACTAATCCTTGGCTGATATTTAATGTTGATTTTAACGTATAAAGATCTACTTAACGCAATTTGGAGTTGAATACCCCAAAATGTATTTTAAGTGTAAAAGTTACCACAGAAATTGCAAGTTAAATGGTTTTAAATGAGTTGCAACAAATTGCTTTTAGTTGGACAGAAACAAATGACTTGAAATTGACTTAAAAGGCAGCAATCAAAATGCTATTAAAACAACAACAACAACAATAACAGCAACAACAATTGCAACAACAAAGTACAAGCACAATGACAACAAGTTTAAGTTTAAGTTAAGAATCTGAAACGGAAGTGTACTTATGTATAGCATAAGTATATGTATATGTATATGTATATGTATATGTGTACGTGTGTGTGTATAGGTATATGTGTGTATGTGTTGAGAAGCCTATTAAATAGACATCTGTGTATCGATTAGCTTTTTATTAATAACCTGGCTAATTACAATGAATAACGCATAAAGTGTTTGGCTAACGCTGTTATATATGATGTTTACATATCGAATATCGTATACATAAGTTGATTATGTATAAAAGTATATATGTATATATAAGTGTGTGTATATATTTTGGTTTTCCATTTGATTTTGTATACGGTTTGATTTCAATTGATGTTATGGAACAAGTTTTATGTTTTCCCACGACAAAATGGGCGTCATTACGTGTAATTGAATTTCTTGTACATTTGCAGCGTTGTAAGACGTATTTTTTTAATTAGTTTCTAACTGGCAGTTGGTTAATTAAAATTGCTACCCTACCCCCTCCCCCCCCCCTCCACCAAACAAGCCCCCATTTTTTGCTATATATACAACCCACCGTCTTATTGACTGACTAACCCCATGCGCACACACACCCAACCCAAGTTAACCAGCTTGCGGGAAACCTCTGTAACACTATAAACATTCACATAATCTTACGCACTCAAAGCATTACCTCCGCCAGACACCTTACACCTTCCATCTACCACCTAGCACCTACCACCTTATGCCACTGTTAGTTTGTGCCACAATCTCTGGTTTGAGGCTCTGAATTGATGTCTAAGTCTGGGTCTCGGTCTCTGCCTGCCACTCGTTGCTGTGCGCAAAATAGGCATTTACCCATTCTATGTGTGAGCTTAAACACTGTACACACACACACACACACACATATACATATGTATAATATAATATCGTAAGTATATATTATTATATATGCATATATAGATAGAAATAGCAATAAAAAGGTGAGGCCGTAAATTAAGTGGCAGCCTCCAAATGTCAAAACATATGCCAAAGTCGTCGACTCACCGAGTCGGGAATTCAGCGTCTGTCAATATTCATAGATAAATAATAAAAAAAAAAAAAAAAACAAAGCCCACATGTAATAAGAACCGCTAGCGGACAATGACCATGACTGAGACAGCACTTACAACGGTAGCAATCACAATTTCCAGTTTCTGTTTCAGTTTCAGTTTCGGTTTCAGTTTTAGTTTCTGTTTTAGTTCCAGTTCCAGTTCCAGTTTCACTTCCAGTTTCAATTGCAGTTCCAGTTGCCATTGCATTATCTGTCACATAACAACAAGTTAACAGTAAAAACTTAAAAGATTGATGAACGTTTGAATGGTTGACTTATTGACAGAATTATGAACGCGAGCTAGAAATATTGGGTAGAGGGTTAGAGGTTATGACTCTTGCTTATGGCTACTTCTTTAGTTCTTTTGGCAAAGTTTATAAAAGATATACTGCCTCCAAATTTTCATATAGGATCTTATCGGGATTTCCTGTAAACTTAAGCAGCATTAAGGAAGCATCTGACACTGTTCTCAACCTGTGAACTTTTTTAAGGAAAGGGTTTGTTTACCACCACGAACTGATATGCTGAATTATATCCAAGTCCTTTGGAATGATGTCAACTATTCAAGGGGAATCGTAAAAGTAGACTGGAGAGCAATTTCATAAATATATCCAAGGGTTTCTACTGAAGTTAAGTTGCTTAAAATATATATTTATTTGTTTTGTTGAATCCGATTTGGGATTCTATATTTCCATTGATGTTGCTGCAATATAAATGCAATTTGTATAAAGAAGAAATTGATATAAGATTTGTTTTGCATTTATTTAATTTTACTTCTAATTTTAGCATTAAATTAAGCATCTGCAAAATATGAAATTATTTTCCCTAAATTCACCAATTTTATTTTGAAAGCAGCTGTTAAAATGCTTGTATTAAATTTAGCTGGTAAAGGTGTTCATATAGTCGAATAACCCCAGCAGACACTTAACTTATTATATAAATAAACTCTAATTATATATATATATATATATATATATATGGCACAGTTTAATTGAACTTTATATACATTATGGCGACAGTCTGCAAATATTATTTCGCACACACTCAAGAGCTAATTGCTATACACCTCGGGGAAGCTACTGTTGGCAATTCATATGAAGTTATTAGCGTCAAGTATAACGACGCGGAATTGAACTACATGCTTAGCCTAAAGGCTGAAATATATATATATATATATATATGTTTATAATCAACTTTCACTAGCATAGAAGTGTATACATATAGTAATTATATAGATATATTCCGTGGCATTGTCGGAGGTGTGGACGGACTTAAGACTGCACCTAAGGCGTATAATTAAATTATTATTTGCTACATAGTTTCAGTTAGCCAAGTTTTGTTGACCTGGTCTATGGAAAGACATATACAAACTTAATTGTTTATTTAAAGTCCAATTAGTTGACCAAGTTAAATATTCTTAAAAGTAACCAAACCCATAGCCTAAAGCTATATACATATATATATATATATATATTTATATATATGTAGAGCCATCATCAATTAACCAAATTTTAAGTAGGAACCAAGCAATTGGTTAGCTCGTTGACCCTACCAGACCAGTAGACTTTGTCTGTCAATGTTGTTTCAGTTAGGATAAGTATGTCTAAGCTGCTGGAAGCCTGTTTGGTTAATTTGTGGACACAGCAACATACCTTTAGATGTATGGGCCTAGAGCTACAGCCAGAGCCAGCCAGACAGGCAGTTGGTTATAGCCAGGTGATACGCTCACCGCTTACCTATATCGTTATGGTATTGGCCACTAGCTTTGAGTTATGCACCGTTTGTGCGTTTATTGTGCAACATCGTAGCAACATTGTGCTTTGCTCAGAGGCACTGATGCATGGTGTACAGATGGTTTCATCACTACTAAAGATGATCATATTTGTGCGCAGATGTCCACAATTTGTGGAACTCATTAATGACATACAGTCACCCTTTCTACAGCATTCCATTGATGCAGCTGAGCTTAATCTTTGGCAAGAGCAGAACAGACGTGGCCAACTACTTTCGGCCATATATCTATTAATGTGTGCCGGCACCAGCATCTCCTTTCTCCTGCTGCCCTTTGCAATCACCATGCTACGTTATTATAGTACTGGACAGTTTGTACCCGAAAGCACATTTCGTGTCGCGTGAGTGACCCCAACTGGGAACAGTTCAATCTTAATGTAAAACTAAGTTTTCCCATAGTCTACCCTATGATGTGACACAGCCTGGCATCTACCTGCTGGACTGCTGCCTAATGGTCTTCGTGCTAACCTTCTTCTCCTGCTCCACCACCGGCGTGGACACACTCTATGGTTGGTTTGTCTTTGGTCTAACAGCGCATTACAGACGCCTCACACTGCAGCTACAGCATGAACTGCAACAACATCCAGTTGGTCCACAGCTGGAACGCAGCTTAAAGCAGCTGTTTACGCAACATGCAAAGGTGCTGCAGCTTGTGGAACGCTTTGAGAACTCCTTCAAGGACATTGCCTGCATTGAGGTGCTACTAATTTGTGTGCTCTACTGCTCCGTGATCTGTCAGTACATAATGCCACACACGAATCAAAACTTTGCCTTTCTCGGCTTCTTCTCCATGGTCGTCAGTACACAGCTCTGCATCTATGGCTTTGGAGGCGAACAGTTGCGCGGTGAGTGCCAACAATTTGCACAGCAGCTCTATCTCATGCTGCCCTGGCAGCACTTGCAGCCACAGCAGCGACGCCTCTTGCTGCTGCCACTGCAGCGTGCACACAAGGAGCTCAAACTGGAGGCCTACATCTTTGTGCTGGGCAGGTCATTGCTGGTATGGGTAAGTGTTAACAGCTACTTAGCCAGGTCAAAAGTAGTACTACAATAAGCTTGAACTGAAATTACAGACCTTTCGATCAGCGGGTTCGCTCATAACGCTATTAAATGCTTTGCGTGCCAAATTTGAGAAAGTATAGAAAAATGGCAAAGGAATACTCTAGCTGGATTTATGAATTAAAAAAATATTTTCGTTTTTTTATTTTATAATTTTTGTTTATTAGATAATATTACAATTAAGAGCTATTGTTTTTTGTTGCTTTTGTTGTTGTTTTCTTTTTTTTTATGTACACACACAATCAAATTATGTTTAATTAAAAAAAAAATAATAAAGAAGCTATCGCATAGTCGATAACATACATACGATATATATATATATATATATATATATAAACGATAATAATATAAAAATACAAATAAAAATAGACGACTAACAGCTATAATTATAATTAACAATTATGCAACACGAAAGGTGCAACATAAGTAAACAAACACAAAAAAATTACATTAATAATATATATAGTAATAATAATAATCATAATAATTATATTAAAGAATACGAATACAAATACAAATTATAATAATAATAATTATAATTATAATAATAATTAGTACACAAAACTAATGGAACTATTGCAAAAAGAAAAGTGTGAAAAAAATGTATGGAAAAATTAAATGAAAGAAAAATGATACCAAATTAAAGTAAAAGAAAATTAAGTTTGTTATTTTAAGGCAAGTTTTTCCTTTTTTACTTTTCTATAAAGAGAGCGAGAGAAGAAAATAAATAAATCTCTAATATGGTGAAAATTTTTGTAAATTTTTTTTGTTGCATTTTAAAAATAAAAATTACATAAAAAAAAATTCATTTTTTTTTTTTATGTGGAAAAACTCTGGCTGAAAGCTTAACTAAGTGCTAGAAGTGGTTCTAGATCCAGATCCTTGGTAATTGTCTTCTTCTTGTATTTCTTCTGTAACTTTGTTTTGGATAACTTCGATTTGGATTTGCTTGGCTGTCGCTTCTTCAGCGCCGCCTCCTCCAGCGCCTTTTCGCGATCCAATAGCTCCAGCTGTTCGAATATATTCTTCGGATGTGGATGAGTATTGGGTTTGGTGGCATTCTTGGCCGCATAGACAATCACAAACTGTGAGAAGGCCGAATCTGCTGGTGTATTGATATCGGCAAAGTCACGGAAATTGGCAAATTGCTCCTCGGGATATGTGTATTTCTGTATGAAATTCTCACTGGGACGTCCATGACCATTGTTATCAGCGTATATATAATCGCTATTATCATCGGGATGATAGGGCATCTCTTCCTCTGGATAGAATGTGCCACCGCGTAGCACACCAAAATCACCGCTACCCAAAATGGAGGCATCAAAGCCGCGTTGCTGCTGCTGTTGTTGCTGCTGCACAGGTGTCAGCAGTGGCAGCTGCAATGGTGAGTTATCAGCCAAGGAGACGGGTGGTGCACCGAAATAGGGACGTGAATGACCCAATGGTGGTGCTTCATGATAGAAGGGTGGATAGAAATTCTGTGCCGCCTGTGTGTGTAGGTCAGCACCAGGTCCTGGCGTTACATCTGCACGGGAAATGAGATGCGTATTGGGATTGGCAATTGGTCGGAATTGTTCTTGCTGCAATGGTGCCTGAAAGTGACGACTTTGTATGGTGCTGCTGGTGGTGCTAGCAATGGCGCGTTGATGTTGCTGCAACTGTGTTGTAGGTGGCATATGATAATGTTGCTGTTCGTGAGACCTTAAGACAGTGATTGGTGTAAAGTCATTCGGTTCCATCAGCATATCGCTATCCTCTTCGGGAAACTCATCTGTTAAGAGAGAGCCAAAAAGAGAAATCAGTAAACAAAAAAAAAAAATCATTTTAAATTTAAAACACAAAAAAAATTGCAATGCAATCTTCCGGCAATTAAATAACAACAGCTTGTCTTAGCTTCAATTCATTTCAATACAGCTCAGTTCAATTCAATTCAAATCAATTCGATACGCTTGGACTCAATGGACCACTTGAACGTGCGGGCTACAGCTTGAAGTTCGACTTCAAATTGACTTCAAGTGGATCGCCATCTCATCTAGCAGCGCTTCTTTGTTTGCTCCGTCATTGTTCAGGTGGTGAAATGTGTGGGTCGATAATAATGACGATAACGATGATGGGACAATCTCAGCGAATGTGTTAAGAAGGAAGCGAAAGTTGTAGCGTTTTGAATAAATTTTGAAGCATGAGTTCAGGAAATGAAAATTAAGGACAACAATTATCTAGCAATAACTGAAATTATAATCTACAAACTATGGAAAGTAAGGCATAATTTAAAAAAAATAAAAATAAAAACAAGTTATAATAGTTCACATTGCGTGTATTCTTGCAACTTGTTGCAACTTAGAATGTGCAAATCGCATGACTATCGCAATATTGCATGTTGCACATCAAATGTTAAATTCTTTAAGCATTCTTGTTGAGAGTTATATATCAGCAAGCTAGATCGGTGCACATAAAATTCTGGAACAACTAGCAGCACTCGTGCCACCACTCATGCCACAGCATGTAGCACCTTTAACTCAATTACATGCAACATTCAGTGGCCAAGTTAATGTTGCTGTTGCAGTTGCAGTTGTTGCTGCTGTAGCTGCTAGATGCTAGCTGCTGTTGACCAGTCAAATGTCGTCTCGATAAAAGTCGATAATAATATAACCGGCTGGCAGCTAGCATAAATTTTGTTCTAGCCATGTTGGCTGTCAGGCAACTGATCAGCTGGCCAATCGCTGACCAACCACAGCAAACTCCCATCGCCCACTCCCCACACACACACATACAGACACACACACACACAATACAGATTGACCAGGTTAGCCAGGTTATACAGATTGGATACCAGGTACCCTACCCCGGGCTAAGCACCTAACAACCGAAACACCACTTGGTGCCTGCCTTTCATATGGGCAAATATTGTGGCTGTTGTCTTTGGTTTTATTTCAACATGAATACGAATTTTCACTACATGCAATGTTAACGGTATTTTTTCCTACTATATATACTATTTTTTTAACTATTTTTATTTGATGTTATTGTTGCTTTTTATTGTTGTTGCTGCTGCTGCTGCTGCTGCTGCCGCATGCTTGCATTGCATATTGACACCCGCTGGTTGTTTTTACCCTAACAAAAGTTGCTTCAACTTATGCTATAAGCAAAAATAATATTTTTAAATTAATATAAATATTATGAAAAACAATATTTACTTTATTTATATGCATATTAACAGTTACTTTAATATAGTTAATATAGTTAAAATAGCTGTCAAAATGCCTACTTAAAACTGCAAACTGTCTGTTCTTGCGAGCTCAAATTATTTTATAAATATATCAATTAGGTTAATAAATTTAAACATAATTTAATAAAAAATTTAACTGAACTAATCATACAGAAGTATTAGTAAGTAAAAAATTGTTGTTTTTTTTTTAAAGCAAACACACAGATATTCCATTTCTGTTTTAGCCTTTGCCTATGATTTGCGCTTAGTTACCATTTATCGAAGGCTACGCAAAAGTTTGATAAAATTAAAAATATTTTTATAATGTTAAAATCAAAAGCTTATGATTTTTCTTATTAACTTTTAATATTTAAAAATATAAAAAAAATAAGAAAGAGTATTTTATAAGCGTCAATTTGTGGCAAGATTTTTTTTATTGCTGCTGGCTGTATTTTCTTGTGGCCTAGCAAAACGGAACATAATGAGTTTGTTAAGTGTAATTGGCTATTGCCTGACTGAGTTTGGGTTTGGACTTGGGCTTGGGTTTGGGTTACAGTTTTCAGCTTACAGCTTACAGTTTACAGTTTTAGCTTTGTTTCTGTATATTATTTTTTTTTTTTTGCTACAATATTTGGTCCGCTTGTGGGGGCTGATTGGTCGTTTGATGATTTTCGATAGCGCTGCCAAAAATGGGTCAAACACATTTTGGCTTTTGGCAGCGATATGTCGTGTATTAAGTATAAATTACTTTATTATTTATTTGACCAACTATATTGTTGTTGTTGCTATTATTGTAGCAGTTGTTGTTGTTGTTTCAGGCAACAATTTTGTTTGAATTTTGTTCCTTTTTTTTAGTTTTTTTGCACTGCACGTTTTGCTTATCGCCAACTCGTCTAATTTGCGAAATTGCCTACAAACGCTGTTGGCCCAAAAGAAAATGTAACTGAAAATGAAAATAAAATGGAAAACAAAAGCAAGCTAAATTCCCATACTCCTCTACTCGATCAGCTAAACACATTATCCATCGAATCAGCAAACATAAGTAACACCAACACCCCAGCGACAACACTCTGAAACACGATTGCCTACGGACTATTTTCAAAATGCCAAACTAATCGAGGCCCAGATAATAAGTATGAAAGATATTTTTTTTATATCTTTTATGTAATGTTATCTACATTGCTAAATATGCTTACATACAGTAGTAAAAAGAACCCATTTTAACCTACTGTTAATGGAAGTGTAAACAGTTCGCTATAAGATAGATTTAAGTATTCTATTTGCTATATGCCTTAAACTTGTTGTGTAGAGTGTAATTGGTGAATAAACAGTAAAAGTAGTGGTCTATAGCCACAGTTAATTTTCAATTAAACACACCGCGGATGGCCTTAATAACTTCAACCAAACAATTACTCAACTCATCCAAAATAATATAGACATTGACATTATGATTGATATGTATATTAAAAAGTGTTGTTAGTTAAGATTAAACTATTATATTTATAATAAAACTATGTTAATATCACAATGTTAAAAATAGTACACTTTTAATATACTGTTATATATAACTGTTATACCAACTATTTGTCAATACTTATAAAATTTATGGCTTTTTTGGTGTGAATTGTCAATTAAATTTGAACATTATTATCAATTAAATCTGTTATATTTGTGTTATATTTAATTTAATTTAAGTATTGTATATATAAATAATAGCATATCGTAATTTTGCACTGTTATACATAAGTGTTATATTAAATTCTTAACCTTCTTAACCTTCTTGCTCTAAAGTTGCTACCAAAGAATTTTTACCCTAATCTTATTTTAATCTTATTCTAATCTGTTATAATTCTGTTATAATTCTGTTATATCAATAAAGAAATATTTATTATATATATATTTCTTTAGTAACTAAATAATCTTGTACTTCCTATTTGTGTTTGCTTTGCGTTGAGTTAATATCCGTTCGCTGGCTTTAGATTTCAATTAGCAAAAGTTGTGATGAGGATTAACATAGACATATATGTATAAGATTATAGAACGGAAGTAAGAATCGAAATTAACAGTTATTAGTAGAACAATGTCTAAAGGCATAATGGATAATAGAAACCAATAGGTAAACAATTTTTAAGCTAAATTAAAAGAATTGTTCACAAGTTTCACTCTTTTATTAAGAGCACATTCTCTAAAACCTTGATAGATATACCTATACATACATGTGAATATATGTCTGTCGGTCTGTGTGTGTGTGTGTAGTATAATATCAAATCATAACAATTGATATTATACACATGTTATTAATTAATCATAACGAAAAATAATCTGTTATACGGCTAAGGCAGACAACGAAAGCAAAACCAAAATCGAATAGCAAAAAAACAGAAAACAAACCAAAACATAACAAAATAATTATAAATTGTGTAAAAAAAAACTATAGAAACAATAGACAAGCTGCTGCTTTTAACGTTGAAAGTGGCAACGGACACGAAACATATATATATATATATATATATATATATATATATATATTATAGCAAATATGAATCTGAAATTTGAGTTTGACTTCGAATACGTTTGAAACGGGGCAGACGAACACAAATCGCGCAACACTTTCATCAAGTGAGTGTTTGCTCATCAATCATTCATTCATTCAGTCAGTCATTCATTGAACAACAGCAACAATAATTAAGTAAAAATGAAAGTAAAATGCGAAAACTTCAGAAAGTCACGAAATTGCAAACAAAAATCAACAAAATAATCACACAAAAATAAGCATTTGCTGCGTTGAAAATTACCAAAAGAGATGCGAAAGAAAAAGCTGAAAAAAATTAGAGAATTACTGAAGAGAAATAATTTTAGAAAATATAATTTCATACATAATTAATAAGGAAACACAATTTAATTAAAAATTAATAATAAAAAAAATGTATAATTTAAAATTCAAAATGATGTTAAATATTTGCAAAAATAATTATAAAATTAAAATTTAAATTTGTAAAATATTTCAAGCTGGAAAACTCATAGTATAAAGGGGTGTGCGAAAATCGGAAAAGCGTTAAGAAACTTATAATTATTATTGATCAAATGTAAGCTTAGATTAACTACCATAAAATAACACATTAAAAAGAAAACATTATCAAATTGTGGAAATATAAATGATAAACCTGATGTTGTGGCTGGTGTTATTACACACATTATTACTGTTATGAAAGTGTTAAACAATCAGTGGAGAAAGAGTAGAAAGAAAATAAAATGAAAAACAAGAAAAAAAAAACAGAAATAAAAAAACAAAGATATTTCATAATAATTAACGTGATAGAAACACTGCGAGAAAATAAAAGCAAATAAACTCCAATAAAAATTATTTGGAGAAAGAAAGAGCGAGAGAGAGAGAGAGACAGAAAGACACTGAAGTGAGGCAAGCCATATAATTGTGTGTATGTCTATGCGTGTGTGTGTGTGTATATATATATAGTTGCATGTGCCATTAATGATTAGTGTTGTATGGGTTGGCGAACATTAAGTACTCGTAACATGATGACCCTGATGACGATGTCGAGGCGTCTCGCGGTACCACAGGGCGTATGAGTTAAATTGAGCGCTTCGTGCCCACAATAAATGGGAAGAGTTTATATATCTTTATATCTATATATATGTATATGTGAGTATGTGTGTGTGTGTGTGTGTGTGTGTGCAGTCATTCACCATGACATAAACATATGTTTAGTCATTTGGATTCACTCAAAATAAACCAAAAAAAAACAGAAGTAAAAAACAATTGAAAAACAAAAATAAATTACTTGCAGATTGTTTTTTATTGTTGTTGCTGCTGCTGCTGTTGTTATTGTTATTGTTGTTGTTGTTGCTATTGTTGTTGCTGTTGTTGTTGCTGTTGTTGTTGTTGGTGATTTTACATTGTTTTTTAACATGACACTTCTTCAATTTGAATGCACAACAACTCACTGATTATCTGCCTTTGTTTAGCTCTGTAGCAACAGCAGACAAGCACAGAGAGAGAGATATATATAGAGAGAGAGAGAGAGTAATAGTAATACAATGCAACAGTGGCTGCGTGGGCGTCAGCCGTGTAATTAACACATTGTTTGGCATGCGTGTTGCAACATGTTGCAGGTATTAGTAATGCGACCGTGTCTAAGTGGGCGTTAAATGGAAGTTCATTATATACATTATATTATTGTGATTATATATGACGTCAATATAGATGAGTACTTAAGCCTAACACAGATACAAACATATGTATATAAATATATATATCATAAAGCAAAGTGTGCCTCTGACATAAAGGCCAATTCAATTAGTCACATCAATAGCGCCGCTAAAGTAGCCACAAACAAGGTTCAGTTTATACAATTTGTGTCAAGTATATATAAGGAAAAAAAATAGAAACAGTTTCTATTTACTTTACTAAATAAATATAGCTATGGATATTGTTGTATTATAATTAGGCCAAATTATAATGAAGTCTCTTTTTAATAAGCCAAAAATGGCTTAAGAGAAAATCAAATTTATAGCATTCAATAATTGGCAGTTGCCTTTAATTTAAACCAAGTTAAAATGCAGCAAATAGTACCGAAATATCTTATAGACATTTCACTCTATAAACTAAATTCCTTATAAATATTATGGGCAAGTCTTAATAAGTTGGCTTAAAGCAAGGAAAACCAAGCAATAAAGTTGCAGCCCACACGTTGAGCTTTGATAAACAGAGTCGATAATTTGCTTCACGATTTGATTATGATGCATGGCACTTGTGCTAACTGCCTTTTGGCTGCAATGGTGCACCACCAACAGCAATATACACCACCACATACCGGCCACAGGCGACGCCCAAGGCACCGGCAACGGCAATGGCAACGGTAACGGCAACTCATCAGCGTTTCACTATAATTTTCCGGCACTTTGTTGGCACTTACAGCAACGCGTGCGTGTTCAAGTGTATGTGTGATTGTGTGTGTGTGTGTATATCATAAATTTTAAAACAAAAAAAAAGTCTTAAAAGGAAAAAGGAAAACTGAAAATTGCACTTTCACTAGCCATAATCTATATCAGCAACAACTGGTTTATGCATTGAAATCTTAAAAAAATAAAAATAAAAAATTTTGAAAGTCGCATTCAACGCAGTTGCATTTTTTTTGACCTTTTTAATGTGCCATAGTTAATATATACTTAACTCAAATTTACAATAAGTAACTGTTTTGTGGTCAATGGCCAAAGTCTGTTTAAGTTCATTGAAACGAATTGAATACAATTCAAATTGATCTCAAAGTTGTTTCGCTTCAATGAATTCCAATGCAAGCAACAAAAATTAAGAGCAAAAGAGAAGTTCCACATATATATTTACTATTTGAAATATAGATAAAGAATCAAAAATAATATATATAATTAAGTGCAAATTGCATGTAAATAATTTAGGAAAAGAAAATGCAATTGAAAAACCAAATTGATTCAACATTTATTGCATTGAAGTAGCTGCAAGTTAAAGCAAATTTCAGTATACATTTTTTTATTTTTTCACGCGTTTTTTAGTTTAATTTCTACAGGGTAACTTTAAGTCTTGCTTTCTGTAAAAGTTAAGCATGGAATTGCGGGTGTTCTGTTTGTTTTGGCTTACAGTTGGAAATGGAAATTGGAACCAGGCTGACAGCAGGGAAATGGATATTCAATGAGTGCAACGATTTATGCAGTTATTTATGAGCTTGTTTCTAGACAAATCGTACCTGCAATTCTCAAGGGAAATAAAAAAAATTAACAAATAGTAAAACAAAGATATATTTATGTGTGTGTATGTGTATGTGTGTGTGTGTGCAAATGTATATATAAACATTGGCAATTAGCGGCTTTTTATGTTACATTTTAATGACAGTTTTGTTTTTTATTATATATTTCTCCATTTTGTGTCTTGTCATGTTTTCCGCATTGAGGCGCCCAACCTTGAAGCTGGCGTTGCAACTAACTAACTGAGCAACTAACAAATGACTGCAGCAAGCAACTAACCAACCACACACGACATTTACTAAACTTCATTTGCAATTCGTTTAAAACAAAAAGAAAAAAAAAAAACAACAAACATATACTCTTACAATATATTTATATATATATATATATAGAGACTTGTACCATAAGAAATACTCGCCACAAAAAAATAAAATAGAGAAGAAAAAAAATTATACAAGAATCTTGCCGCGTTGCATGATGCTGCTATTGGCAACAAAGGCGATGACTCAGCTGGTCAGCTGGTCAACTGGCCAACTGGTGAGCTGGTGAGTTAGTCAGTAAGACTGTCAGCCGGCCGGCCGGCGATGCAAGCGGTCAATGTCAGAGTGTGCATTGAGTGTGCTGCACGAATCTCATTTCAAGATAAACCACTTGCCAGGCACATGCTGCACATTACTCGACGAGTAATTGTCAATTATAATTGCTAAAATGATGCTTAAAATCTTAACAGCCGTTGCACGGTGGATACCAATATCCAAAGAATGACTCAAAACACAATCCATATATATGAATATATATAGAAAATATAGAAACTCTTCATACATCTGATATACAAAATTATATATTTAATCGTATCTTAAGAGATGAATACTAGTAGAATGATAAAATATTGATTTTATAAATTTCTAGGGGTAGATTTAGGGGTAAATTCTGCTATTTAGATTTATTTGCTCAGAGTAAAATAAAATTCATAATCTACAAAATATTTTTAAGTTTTAAATTTAACTATATGTTATACTATATTTGTTGTTGTTTGACTAAAATTTGTATATATTATTTTATTCAATAATATATTTTTTTTTTAATATTTTCATTTTATATTAATTCTTAATTTTGTGCCTTTTCATTTAGAATATTTTTATTATTATTTATACTTATTTTATAATATAACATAGTTCCACTCTTTTATTACATAAATTCATAAAAAAATAAATTTAATATTTTTATTTATTTTATTTTTAACTATTTTATTTTTTCAATTTTATTAATTTTAATTTTATTTAAATTTTTAAATTTATATATTAATTTTTATTTAATATATTAGCCGTCTTTTAATATTTATAAAGCTAAGTTAATACATAATATTTATTATTTATATTTTTTTCCTTCATTTTATAATTATTATTTATTATTAAAATAATAATTCTAAAAAGTACTTAGTTTTAAATATTAAATTATATTTTTTATTATTAATTTGTTTTTAATTCCTTAATAATTAATTAATTTAAAATATAAAACGTTTATCATTCATTTCAATTTTATTTAGTTGTTTTTTAAAATAATTTTTATAATTTTGTGTCTGAGTACAATTTCTGCAAATTGATAAATTTTTTTGTTTGTAATTTTGTATTTATTAAGTTGTAGTTTATCATAATTAATAGATTTTTTTGGTTCCACTGTGCGCAATAAAGTTGTATGTTTGTTTTGGTATAGGAGGCGTATGAGTGATGCTATAAATTACCTTAACTTCGATCTGTGTGATTTTGCCATTGAGCTGCATTTATTGATGTTTTTGCAGCATCGGCAGCAGCAGCTTTCAATAACAACAACAACAACGACAACAAAATGAACAACAATTTTAATAGCAACAACAATAAGAAATAATATTAGCTAGAAGTACAACATGCAAGTGGGGTCATTATGTTAGATTTAATTTTCTATGCCAGGGTCTGGGACGCCAGCAGCCGCAGCCGCAGCCGCAGCAGCAGCAACTGACACTAAGAGAACCAATGTAAATAATAAAAAATAATAAACAAAACGACAAACAAACAAATAAAATTGCTAGTTAACTTGACTCTCATTTATTGTTGTTGCCGTTGCTGTTGCTGCTGTCAAAGTTTTTTTTCGTTTTTCATTTTTTTTTTTGTGGTCACACAATTAAAATTGCATTTTGTATGTTTCTTGTGAAAATCTACAGCAAATCCCACGCCTACAGTCAAGCAACTAACCAGGCTTAAAAGCATTACTGGAAACACTTTAAAGAGATTATTTGACTCATCATATATCATCTAAGAGGCACAGCTGTCACATTCGCTTGTTGTTTTTGTTGTTATTTTGTGTAAATGTTGTATAGGGATTAGTCTATTTGTTGTTAGAAAATCAACGAAAAAAAAACCTTGGAGCCGGCAACTGCTGCTGCGGGCAACATTACCAATTCTTCCGCATTGCCAACAATCTAAATTTTTTAATTAAAATAAATTCTGTCCAGGCTTTGCAAAATAGAAAAATATGAATAAAAAATTGCAATTAATTTTTATAAAATATATTATTATGTGGGTGCGGCAAAATGATATCTAAGACTTGGTTGGGTTAGGCTGCACATAAAGCTGTATTAGTTGAAGAAAAAACTTTTCGATATTCTTTTCATTATTTAATAAAGTAAGGAATATATATAAATATTTATTAATATATATATATATATATATATGTATGTATGTATATACGTAATCATATTTGGGTAATGCCAAGCTATGGCTATGGTATGATCATAATAATGCATTGGGTTGCTGGCAAAGCCCAACCCATAATGGTAAATATTACCATCAATTTTAACTGATTTACACTTGAACTTTAAAGTTCAAAGCGACAAAATGGCATTTAGCTTGACCAAAAGCAACAACAACACCAACAACAATAACAACAATAAAATGATGATTCGCTGAAAATGTCAAGCGACTGAACAAACGAAAGACTTAAGACACGAACTGCTTGCAAGGACAAACAAAGAATTACGAGTACATTTTATTAAGTAGAAGTGCGAGTTAAATATCTATTTATACCCATGTATCGCATAGCAAACACAATTATCTGTTCTGCCCCCACTCAGTGGCATTAATTTGGAATGCAGGCAACGCTCAATGCAAGGCAATTGCGCCGCAAGAATACACAATAGGCAGCAAAATGTTAATACAAGTTGCTGGAGTCAAAGTTAGAGACGAATTCAAGAATCAATGCCTAATTTGTCGCCAGTAGGTGACGGGCGATATGTCATATTGTAAATAATATACCACACATATCTATATATATATATATATATACATAGATATATTTGTGCATTGACAGATAGATAAATAGATAAATAAATAGATAGATAGATAGATGGCCAGCATTCAGCTGCTCAACTAGTAAATTATATAATTTTGCCTCAATGACAGGCATAATTTAGAACGTTTTCTTTTTATGGCCAATACATGTATTGGTATATATATATATATATATATATATATATTTATATATACCTATATCTATATCTATATCTGTATCTGTATCGAAGCATTTGCCTTAGTTTTTGCTCTTTATGTCTGACCTTTGTCTATGCTTTTATTTGTTTGTTTGTTATTTTTTTCTCTTCTAATTTTTGTTTTATGATCCATCTTCGTCTACAACTTCAGCTTTATACTCATTTGCCAACTGAAATTGCCTTTTGCTGCTCAATTATCTATGTGTTAAAGAAGCGACCGGCGTTGAACTGTTGATAAATGAGTTTGCTCCGATTTCAATAACATACAGATCGCTTCAGCTTTAACATTGGAGTTAATTTCAAATAACATTTTGCCACACATGCGCTTGCAATTAGCCATCTTAGCCATGAATGACAGCGTTCAGTACAAGTAACTCAGTATCTGTCTAAGTTTCAGTTTCAGTTTCAGTTTTAATTTCAATTTTATTTTCAGTTTCGGTTTCAGTTTTAAATAATTTTTTTTCTTCTATTTTAAACCTCGTACCTGGCATTCCAATGTTTGTAAGCAACATTATTAGCCGCTTATGCATAAATAATTTGATTTTATGTACAACTTGTATATATGAATACATGCCCGGACTTAGTAGCATGGGGACAGCGCCCATAAATCTTGACGCCTTGCCTGACTCCATTAAATAAATATGTGCTACAAGGGTATGTGGTAAGGGGGCTGATTCAACTAAAACATGAAACAACAATTCAAACTCAACAGTTGCATCGGCCCAATGATTTATCGATATCGAGGTGGGAGTTGATAGTCTAATGAATACCAGCTAATATCCGTAAAGTGTCATACTATCAAGCGCTCCTCTTTGCGCCTTTTATGGCATCGACACGTCTCACATTTGCATACAAATTTAATATTATTTTCTATTTATTCTAATTCTATAATATATACACTTTAATTGAATGGGCTCTTGTCTCAATCTATCTATATCTATATAAATATCGTTTGCGCTTAGCTTTGCATATCTTATGGTCTATGCAATTACTTTAAGTTCAAGCTGCTTTACTTAAAGATCTTTATTTTTTTGTTTGTTTTTATTTATTTTCTCTTATTATTATTTATATTCTCTTATTTTATATAATTTGCTTATTTTATTTATTTTTGAAATTTAATTTATTTTATTTATATGTGAAACTTTATTTATTGTTTAAATGTAATTTACTTTTGAAAGTTTATTTACTTTATTTATGTTTGAAATTATTAAAATTTTATTTTTTTATTATATTTTATATTTAATTTTAATTTTTTATGTTAAGTGCCTAGTTCAGTAAAAGTTTTTAGGATATTTTATAGAACAAGTTCGTTGCTATAAACGAAACTGGAACATGTTGACAATAATAATATCAGATTAAGACAATAAAATATTGAATAGTTTTGCTTGATTTTGATTGGGCTTAGACAGATATATAATAAAAACTGTTGATATAGAAAGACACTAAGAGGTAATTTGAAATTTTTAACATACAATTTATAAACAAAAACATTTTGCTTTAATTAAAAAATTAAACTAACTAGAAACACCTGAGACCATAAAGATAACAATTACGATTACGATTACGATTACTATCGCGTTTACGATAAACTTTATGATTATGTCTATGTCTAAGGTTATGGTTACGCTTAATCTTATCATTAACTGTCCTACCTGTGTCCGCATTGTCATTGAAATAATTCATTAGCTAGCAATGGTTGCAGCTAAACGGCCCCCAGCTAAATTCAGATATATCACTATATACATATATATAGTCTAGGTTGTAATTAGATGAGCATATCAAGATTTTAGTGGTAAAATTTTCATTTCCGTCACTTGAAAGATCATTGTGCATTAATGTTCCTTAATGACTTACAATGGGCTGACAGTGCGTTTATAATGGGCCAGAGGCTGACTGGCCATGGCTTAATTGTTAAATAGTTTTCTACGTGTTATTGTTCTTGTTGTTGTTGTTGTTGTTGTATGATATTTTATGTGTTTTGAGTCTGTGGGCTGCACCTGTTCCACATGCATGATATAAGCTACATGAATGCGCCATCATCCATAACCATGGCTATAACTCAATTTGTTAACATAATTCGCTCTGACAGCGACGCGTTGCATGCCACGTTTAGCTGCGCCATTTGCCACACGACGCTGTACCTATGTACCACAACTAAAGCTAAAGCTATAACTATAGTCAGTGACATTGGCCGCCGTTTGTTAACAGTGCCTCCACAACGACTAATTGAACATGACATTTGCCAATAAACAACAATCGTTTAATGTGCATTATGTTGACCTTAAACAGTTTATTGAAAATTGTTTGATATTTGTGCAACGTTTCATCGTTTCATGTTGCTTGTGCTTGTCGCGCGCACTGTAAAAAAATAAAGTCTTCACTTTAAGCAAAGTAAATCATAATAAAAAAAAAGGTCTCTTAAGATCATTTATTTCTAACTACTTTTTCATTCAGTGTAGTTGATCTGCCTTTGGCGCCCCCATGAAAATATTGAAAACGTTATAAATTATTGTCAGAAGTGCAATTGCAATTGCAATTGTTGCATGTACTTGCGATGAGCTTCAATGTCAAATCACATATATATATATATATATATATATATTTATATATAAGATTCAAGTGCCTCAAATATCAAGCAACTGACTTTTTGGCTGCAGCTTCTATTACTATACAGAATATATATATATATATATATATATATATACATATAGATTTCGATATAAGCACGAGCACATTGCCATATGGGTGAATACCGTAAAAGTTAGAGGCAACACGTTGCAATAAGTCATTGCCGCAAAGGTTGGGCTACTTAGCGCTAAGCAGAGGCATGTCATAAAATAAAAAAATCATAATAAAAATTAAAAAACAAATATTTTTTTTATTATATTAATTAATTGGATAACATTAGAAAAATTGCTTTAAAAATGCGCCTTACAAACAACTAAAAATTTTTGACTTTAATTTTCTTTATTTATTTACTTTCTAATAGTTAATTTTTACTACTATAATATTAACTTCTTTTAAGTTTGGTTAATTTTCTATATATTTTACTTGATTGTAAGAGCATTTAAGTGCGTATCAACTCTTTATATATGTATATACTATATACAACTGATCCACAATACTTACGTGTAAATGCTGCTATTATAAATATAATAAATGACAGACTAGAGTCAGACCGGAGCACTTGTAGATTGTGTCTTACTTAGTTTTTAAATTTATTATTTTTTCTTATTATTTTTCCTTTATATATATATATACATTTTTTTTTTCTTTTGCTGCAATAATAGCATTTAAATGGCTCTTTTAAACATTATTTATGAGTGCTCTAACTGTTGCATGACATAAATGTGTGGCTGTCGTCGCCGTTTCTTCGCTTCGCTTGTTTTTTATATTATTTTTCATTTCATACCCTGCAGCTTGGCATAAAAAATATATTGATTGCTTTGGGGTATAATGAGATTTGAATCAAATATGTGACAGTTAGATGGGGTATGTATTAGAATGATATATTAAAAGTTGCCATAAATTTGCTATAAATGTAATAAGCAACTGTTATAATTAAGCTACTGTTTATAACATATGTAAAGCAGTCTCTATAAGCACTGTTTTTGTAGGGTATCTAGAGGTGTTACTGCTATTGTCATTGCATATGACCCTCGTGTCTTCCATGACTTAAGTCATGACTAGCAGTAGGGAGAGTGAAACAGTGGGACAGTGGAACAGTAGGACAGCGGTACAGCGATACAGCGGTACAATGGGGAACAGACATGTCAAGAGCCGGCTTTCTAGAGTCACAACGTTAGACGACAGCGACAACAGCAGCTAACAACAATATGTTTAATGGCTTATAACGTTGCCGCAAAACAAACAAAAAAAAATACTAAAAAAATATTAGAAAAAAAAGAAACAATAATAGAAAAAAATTCTTTGCTAGTTAAGTTAATCATAATAATAATAATAATTATCGCTATCGTAATAATTCTTGAGATTATTTTTTTGTTTATATTCTTATAATATTTAATTCTTTTTTTTTTCTTCATTTTCTCATCGTTAAATCTAATTAAAGTTGCGCCTTTGTTTGGTTTTGATGTGAGTTGAGGTGGTTGCTCTTTAGCACCCCCTAACAACATAGATATATAATATATATATATATATATATATATACATTTATATCGTCATCGTGCTGTCTGTCATAAAGAAAAATTAAAAGAAATAATTATATATAATGTTGACTGGCCAAGGACGCGCTAGTTAGTTGCGTTTTGTTATTGAGGCTTTTCGCATTTTCATACTTTGTTCTCTATGCACTCTGAGTGACTATCTCAATCTTCAGTCTGTCCTTATGTCTTTCAGTCTTTCAGTCTCTCAATCTATCAGTCACTAAGTTTATTTCGTTATATATATGTATATATATATTTATATATGTTGTATGGCTCAATGATCATTGTGCAGACATGGAATCAACTTTTGCTTAGCGCTTCGTTGAGCTTCAAGTCGTGCCATGAAGATATATATATATATATATATATATATATAGAATCGAGTAACTTCAACTATCTAACTATATGTATGTGTAATTCTAATGACTTGTGAAATGAAACGTGCTACGATTGAGTAGGTGCCGTCAATCATACACTCCATTCCTCACACAGTCACTCACTCAGTCAATCAGTCAGCCAATCATTAAATGCAATATGCGAGGGCGCAAATCTTAACAGCCAACAGCCAACAGCAACAACAACATGTCTTAGCTTTATTTTATAACTATATATAGTTATAGTTATAGTTATATATGTATATATTCATATTTAACATCATTTCTAGAATAAGCTTAATATTTATATTTCATATTTAAATCATTTGTTCAATAGGTTTTTGAGCGCTTTTTAATTGGATAACAAGTGAAAAATCTCGTTTTATTTTCTGTGTCTTACTTTCAATATGCTTTAGCTAAATGTTAACTTTATGATTATTTAATGATACGAGAAATAGCTACAGTTATAAACCAACTTTATATATATATATATATATGTTAACTGCTTTTGCAATCGTTAATAGCACATAGACTAGCTGCCTGCTATGAAACTCAGCGGCACTCAGAGTTTCATTTGGAAGATGTAACAGAAAAACAAGCTGAAAATTGCTACTATAAACTAATTGAAAACTGAAATAATTAGAGCAAAAATTATGTTTTTTTAAACAAAATTAAAATGTTTCATTAAAAAAAAAAATACATTTAAAATAAGCAATTTCAATACGCAGTCATAATTATAAAAATTGCTGAAATATATGAGAAAAATAATGCCTAAAATATGATTAATATGCGCAGTTTAATTTCATATAATTGCATTCATTAAATCATATAAGTTTATGCAAAATAATAACAATAATATTTTTATATACTATATTTTTTGATTAACGATGCGGCTTTTGTCTGCTTTACCGCTACTTACAATTGTTATTAACAATTGCAGCTGATCGAACTGGAGCTGTAGCTGAAGTTGAAGCTGGATTTGTGGTAAACGTAGGTCATAGGCCCTTTCAAAATATATACAAGGGCGTACAATGTGGGCCAAAAATAAAATTGAGTTTTAACTCAGTGCTTTGGGCTTAAACACTTGAACATTTGCATAAAAAATTTGATAATATTGTTTAAAAGCAAAAGCAAGTGAAATGAGTTAACAGCCAATGGCTATAATCAGCATTAAAATACAATGCAAAATTGCCATTTATTTTATTTTTATTTTTTTATAAATATTTTATAATTGACGGGTAACTTTGTCTAAAATGGCTAATAAGCTAGCTGTTAGCCACTTGGCGTATGCGTGATATTTTTTTTTTTTTTAGATATAATTTTATATGCGGCGCGCATGCAATTAAATGTCGCCTGAACGCGCTTTGACATACGACAAAATTCATGCCCAATGCCCCATAGCCCCATAGCCCCATAGCCCCACATCCTCATGTCTCTGTCTTTTACTAACAACAATTTAGCTGAGTCAGTCAACCGCCCCTACCTTACCCCTTTGCAGTATATATATACAAAAGAGTAGAAAAAAAACAAAAACACGTTTACAGGCCAAAAAGTTAGCCCAAAACTGGCAAGCGGACAGCGAGCCCAAGCTCAAGCCAGAGCTAGAGCCCGAGCCCGGGGCCAGCCTGGAACTGGGGCCATGGCACGTTCGAGTACAGTGCCAAAAAATAAAAAGAAAAAAAACAACAACGTTTATTTATTTTTTGTTTCTATTTTTATTTATTTTTTTTTCTGCTAAATTCAGTTTTTGGCTTTTTATACAGCTTTTTGGTCTCTTTTGGCCAACAAGGTGAAGGTTAGCGAACTGTCGCCAAATGCAACACACGACTCGACACAGACTCAAAGACTCTAAGATTTGGAGACTTGGAGACATGCTACATGGTACATATAGCATGGAGTATGGAGCATGGAGCATGACTCTATAGCGGCACCATAAATATGCAAATCACATTTTTAGCCCCTTTGCCTTTTTGTAAAAAAGAAGCAAAGCGGAGCTATTGGAAATGTGCAAAATCGAAAAGTATGTAACACATAGAAATAATCATCGGAGACCCCATAAAGTATATATATTCTGAATCAGGACGACAAGACGAGTTCATCTAGCCCTGTCCGTCTGTCTGTCTGTCCGTCTGTCCGTCTGTCCGTCTGTATGAACGCCTGTTTCTCAGAGACTATAAGAACTAGAGCAACCAAACTTGAAATATAGATTCGTTATGTTCGTAGGTTATACGAGTTTGTTTTTGATTTTTGAATTTCCTCCCCTGACCCCCGCAAATCGAAAAAAACGATTATTAAGCACAATTTTCAACCGATCAAATTTATTTTTGGTACACATCATAGCTAAACCATTATTGATCGATGTTGAGAATCTGGGTAAGATTAATCAAAAATCTCGGAAGTTATAGATCAGCAAAAGTGGCATTATGGTCCCCGGGGACATAATTTTGCACGCAAAATAAGAGCTAGAGCAACGAAATTTGGAACGTAGATTTGTTATGTTTGTACGCTATAAAATTTTGTTTTAGATTTCCAAATTTCCTCCCCTGACCCCCGCAATTTGAAAAAATCGATTATAAGGTAAAATTTTTAACCGATCAAATTTCTTTTCCGCACACATATTAAGTAGATTATTGTTCATCTATGTTGTGAATTTTGTTAAAATTGAACAATAAACACGGAAGTTAAGTACCGTGCTATGGAGCGTGGGGGGCTAAAAGGTGCGCGCAATGGCTAAGTACGTGCAGAACTGTGTGTATGTATGAATATGTGTGTGTATGGCTGTATTTGTAGGCAAAGGGGCTCTCGTAGTCGGGTACACTCGACTACAGAGTTCTTACTTGTTTGTTTTGGAGCTGCAGTCGAGGTTTTGCTGCCCAAAATAAATGCCATTAATATTGCATTTAAAAAAAAAAAAAAAAGCAAAACAACAACAAAAAATTTACTTTTATATTTTTGCATTCTGTTTTTATTATTATTATTTTTTTAACACATTTTTTTTACTGTCGTGTTCCGCAGTTGCTGTTGCTGTTGCTGTTAAATTTGTTTTCCCAGCAGCTTGCTGCAATTTGTTGGGCAAGAAAGGCAGAAAATTTGAACAATTTTGGTAACAGTTGAGCGACAGACAACAACACACAAAATCGTTTCTTACCAAGGCTAAAAAAAAAGACTTAATAAGCCCTTTACGAAAATCAATTCAATTTAAAGAATTACAAATTTCATATATATATTTATATATATCTTATGGCCTAAAATTAAAGCAGAAATTTCATCATTTTCCTGGCTGTTATCATCAGTTTATCAATATCTAAAATTATTGTATTGAGGCTAAGAGTATTGAGTTACATTGTATGAAAGTGTTGTTACATGACAACTATGGAGTAAGCTTCCTCTCTTCATTTCGTTTGCCAACTAATAATGTTATTATTGGACACACACACACACACACACACACACACACACACACACACACACACACACACACACACATGAACACATACATACTTATATTTAAATATATATGTGTCTGTTGTTTCATTGAATTAATGTACTCTAATCCATACTTTCATTTCCCCTTGCCCTTTCAAATTGTAAAGTGGCAAAAACCTCCCCCCCCCCTCCAAACAACACACACACACACACACAGTTATGCATGACACTCAAGGGGCTATGTAAACATACACACACACATACACATACAGTTGTCTGTTGTCAGTTATTATCTTGCTCAACAGTTAGCTCATCTTTTCGTCAAACTTTAACTGCTGCCTGATTGATTTTCGGGATTACAACATGACCTAACTGATCATTATGATCATAACATAATTTGCATATATATATATATATATATCTCTATCTCTATCTATAATTTTCACTATCCCTGTCTATCTGTCTCCTTCTATAACTGTGTCCATGTTTCACTAACTGTTTGTATGTGTGGAAAATGGAACTTTGTGATTGATTGCAATGATCAACAGTGCGTGTCCAAATGGGCAAATGGGCAAATGGGCAACTGGCCAACATGGCTAACATGGCCAACAGGCCAATGGGCCAATGAGCCCTGCACACACACACAGTGAGCAATTACGTTATTTTCCCTGCGAGAGCGCAAAATGAAGACATCATTAAGCTTCAATTTGGCTATTGCCACATTTTGATTTGTATAACAAATTGCACAAAATGTTCAAACAACAATAGCTACACACGCACGCACATACATATATGTATGTATATATATTTATTATATATATATAAATATATATATATATTTAAACTTATACAAAATGCCAAAGCAAAAGACATACAAGACGCAATTAATCAAAAGTGTTCCCAAAAAATCAGCAAAAAATAAAATAAATTAAATACAACAACAAAGACGATAAAAAAAATACACTCTAACATAAGGAATATTATGTCAAAAGCTGTGCATAAAATAAAAAAAAATAAATGCAAAACTCTGATCACACTTTACATAGATAAATTTAAACGGACTTTCAAGCAATTACTTCTGCTGAAGCAGTTTGAGTGTATATTGTGAAGCACAACAATTACAGTACTTATAGTAAAAAGCTGGTCACACTGTTCTTGCATAGAACTCTACATTAAATGTCCTTAGTATATAGGTATATGTAGTATGTTTAATAGGAAGCATTTAACCAATTCTAAACAGGGTTTTAGGCCAATGTTTTTTGCAAAAGCTGCTGCTAAAAGTGTTCCCATTAGCATTGACTTACATTCAGCTAACACTGAAGAGCTGGTCACACTCTGTTTTAGTCTAGCTGAGAAACATGTGATATCAGTTCAAATCTGGTAACCCTTTGCACTCAATTCTCATATTTAACTTGAAGTTAAGATACAAACAAAAAACTGTTCCCATTTGATAAACAAACTTCAATATTCTCTCACTTGCAGCTCAGTTGTACTCAATGTTAGGGTATATGAATTGTTTACATTCATGAAAGGTATTGCCTCTGGCTTTGCTTAACTCTTAACCCAGCATGTCGCATATATTTGCTAATTTATTTTGATGTAAAAAGAAACCAAAAACAATAATAAATAAACAAAAAAAAATGTACAAAACAAAAAAAAATTTCATTATATCCCAGAAAAATGTTCACAAGTGCCGCATACACCGCTTGATATTGATTAATTTACTTTGGCACTTTCGCTTGGATCAAAAATAAAATAAAATAAATTGAAATTTGTAATTTGCGAATTTAAATAAGTTAATTATAAAAAAAAAAAGAAAATAAAAAAAATATGTTATAAATCGTATTATGTAATTTATAGACAGGGTATTAAATTTCTTGAACTGTGCAACGATGCGTTTTATAGATCGACTCATTTGCATTAACCAAACAGATATATATATATCGATATATATACATATATGTACGTGTATATATATTTATATATATTTGTGTCAATTTGGTTTATCTTTCGATCTGTGAAATGAATTTAAAGTTGTCGCTACCGTTTGGCAATACAATTTGTCTTTAATATTGGCCAACTTCAATCAATGATTGATTTGACTTTAAGTCGCGGCAATTTCTTTTCAACTTTAACTTTACATTTTTTTTTTTTTTTAAACTTTAAATCAAAGTTTAATTTTCAATTTTCAATTTACAATCTACCAGTTTTAGTTGCAGTTTAAATTTCAGTTTCGGTTTCAATCTGCGTTTGACATTTGGCCAAAAACGAAACCTTTAATAAAATCAACTCGCACATTTAATGTGTGTAATTACATTCAGTTTGTCAGTCAGTCGTACAGTTCGTTGCTTTCAAAGGTTAAATCTCAGCATTTAAATTTACAAAAAGTTAACCAAAAAAAAAAAAAAAAAATACAAAAAGCAACGCACACCAGATTTACTACACTTTAAGACAATATAACAATGACAACAACAACAACAAAATAAATAACCAAAAATAAAAAAAAAACGACAATTAACCAAATTGCGCTTTGTTCCAATTTTAAGCTTGGCTTTTACATGCCTACACGTTAAAGACACATTAAGTTAAGTTAAGGTAAGTTAAGCCTTATGGCTGTTCAATCTTTTTGGCCATAGTTCAAATCGTTTAAAACCAAAAGCAACAACAACAACAGCAACGGCAGCTTAACGGTTTTGCATTAAGCTTATGAAAGGTACTAAATCCAGCGTAACAGGTGAGAATACTTTCAGTTTCATATAACCAAAACATAACCCTGAGATACCCTACTCCCGCTCAGTGCCTTGCCCACTTAATGCACTCTAACTAACCATATAGAGTACTTAACTGTTTCCTAACTTATATTAAGTGTTAGCCATGAACTCTTAGCTTAAACTTTTACTCAGTACTTAGAGCAAAAGGAATTGATTCAGAGGTATAGCATGTTCAATGGTTTTAGATTTATATAACTAAATTTGAGATTTATTTTGAGTATTTAAAATTATTAAAAATTATATAAAAATAATTTCCCACCATTTGTTGAATTGTTGGGAAAATTAATATTGAAATTGAAATATAATATAGAAAATTATTATTTAAATAATATTAATATTAATATATTAAAAAAAAATTTTAATTGTAATTGGAAAGTATTATAAATTTACCCAAAAATATCTGCAACATTGCAATTAACTTTAATGTCTATAAAAATAAATTAATAATAAATTAATTACATTTTTCCTTGAAAGTAATTTATGCAAGTAAAAGCCACAGAATTTAGGGATTAATTTAAAAAGTAGAGCAAAAAAAAATTGATATACTTTTTAATTATGATTTGAAAATGAGCCCAAAACAAGTTAAGTGCTTATTGGGCAGCAGGCCCAATGCTCGATCCTGACACAGTCTCTGAGCTTGCGTGTAAGTATATTCATATGAGTATATATATATATATATATATGAATATACAATGAATATATACGAGTACGTGCCACAATAATAGCATTGCCATAGCAGATCTATAGATTATAAAGCGTTGCATGCAACGCCTCTTGGGCTTAGGCCAAGTTAATTGCGATTGCGTTATACGGCTTGTAAGTTAGCGATCGTTATGGTTTCTATATATAAATATATATAAAAATATATATTTATATATATATTTTGTATATATATCATGATAAATATATATATATATTTGTATTATTTCATGCGCTCATTAAATTTCATTCATTGTGCAAATGAATGGCAATTGTTTGCTTACAATTTTACGGCTCGTTTCTCGATGTTTTATTGTTTATTTGTGACTCGAATTGGGGGCGTCACTTGACAGCCTCATCATCACCTTAACTACAATATATATATATATATATATAATAAAAGTATAACTATCTACCAGTTATTATGCTGCACAATATCTTGATATATATATATATATTTTATATTTTTTATATACAAAGAAATGTCCATATAAAGTTTTTAGTGTCCCTTCCATAATGTATATGTAAGCTCATTAAGTCGGCCATGGCTCATTATAAACTGCATTATAACCGCTTAACAGCAGTTTTTCTTATTAATAAAACGACAAAATTACAACATAAAACAAGCAACCCTTAACACTTTTTGTATACCCTATAGCAAAGTTATCAATAGAGTGAGAATAGCTAGCTGATGATATATAATAAGTGAGATTAAGAAATAAAATATTAAATAATTTCATAATTAATATATATATATAAATCTATATATTATATATATACATATTAACTTTACAAACTTTAATTAAAATACATTAAGATTTAATTAGTTTTAGTAGGGAAATTGTATGAAAATCACTTTTATAGGGTATTTTCTAGAGTACTTATGCTGCATATAAGTTTACTTTAGACTTCTTAAAAGTTATTGCAATGAATTTTTTTTCACGTTTTTCGTTTATTTTTGCTTATTTTTTTCCATTTTCTTTTTCTATTTCTTTTTCTTTGAAACATTAACATTAATTTTGCATTGTTGTAAGCAAAAGTCATGCGATGGAAAACTAAAGAAAACGAATAAAAAAAAAAACTTAAAAGAAAACTTGCAGTTTGCTGAAGGCAACACAACAATGGATGTGGGTTACAAGCAATACCCATATACAGATATATATATATATATATATATATATATATATATTTACAGTTGTTAGAGCAGCTGTACATATATACATAAGAGTATACAAATAGTTGGGCTGTGTCATCCGCGTTGAATGGGCAACTAGACAACTGGGCAATGGGCTACTTCAGGTGGGAATGTGAGTAGGAGCGAGGGCGGTATAGATAGTGGGAAGCTTTATGAAGAAGCGGTACTAAGACTGGGCGACTGTGCCACCGCATGACATAATGACATAGAGACAGTGCTAGCTGTTGAGGGTGTTGCAGGTAGTAAATATGTTGCAGCTGTGAGAATTACAAGAGAAATTAAATTGGCAGCTGCAACAACAACAATAACAAACTCAACACCAACAATAACAATCGCAACATAACACGGAAGCAAGTGCAATGGGCAGATGAGACCAAAAAGAAGAAAAGAAACCAGAAACAAAAGCAAACTGAGACCAGACATGATTTTTGGGGCAAAAAAATATTTTTGCTTAAGATTTCATAAGCAGCAACAGCATCTGGGAAAATATTGTATATATATATATATATATAACTGTGCTATATACTATATATATATATATATATAGAGCGAAACACATGTAAGTCTATTGTTATGTTGTGTCTTTCTTTGGGTTTATTGTTGTTTAGCTCTGATTAATTAGCTGAAATCTTTTGCTTTCTATACGCTTCCCTCTACCTATTACACTCTAACCTTTACACTTATCTCTACACTCCTTACTCTAACCTCTGCACTCCTTACTCTACACTCTACACTCTTCACTCTATACTCTTCTCTCTACAGTGTACAGTCTTCTGTCTATTTCTGCTGACTTACTTAACGACCAACAAGAAAATTGGCAACTCAGTAATTGGCTGCGAATGGGGGAGTCTTGTTGAATTTACACCGGAAATTATATAAATACTAATTGTAGGTGTGGGAATTATATAGCAAAATATATTATTTATACACATAATTTAATTTATAATTAATGCACATTAACTTAAGCCCATAGAAATGTTAGAATTTGCAAGCAAAAGTTTTTTCTTTTTCTTCATTTCATTTCTTTAAATTTAATGCATTCATTTTGCAGCTTTAATGTGGAGATAGAATAAGAATAGATATAAGAAAGCTATATATATAAATATAGATATATATAAATAGATCAATTAATGCCAAGTTTGAGCAACTAAATTTCCACAACAACTGTTAATGCGAATTTTCAGTTCGGCTCCCCCAGCCGCCTGCGAGCAATATGAAAATCAGTTGAAAATTTTGCTATGAAACTTTAGTTGAACCTTTTCTTAAGCAAAATTAGCCAAATTGCTGAAAAACCCTCATCATTCTTAGTCAAAAATGTTACCAAATGAAATGATCTAAATAGAATTCAATCCTTTTTACAGGCGTATAAGCAGCGTTATTCCCTCGCTTTCTAATCAATATTTAAGCTGCAGATTTCACTGAGTTTAAATCGAATTTAGTTTGAGTATATTAAAAATTTACGTATATATATATAAAACGTAATATATATAAATATAAAATATACTTAAAATTATATATCTGATATCTAAATTATATCTAATTTATTTATTTTTATTATTCAAGAATTCGAAGTTATTTTGCAGCGAGTTGTATCTGCTTTGGGTATAAGAAACTATATAATTTGAGCAGTATATATACTATGTTGATTTGAAAAATAAAAGAAAGCAAATAAAAATATATTTTCTTTAAACTTTTTGTAAATTTAAGAAAATTATTAACATTATTTTAAGTCCAATTTGAATGAAAGACAAAAAGCTTAAGTTTTGCTGCCTTTTAATTATATAAGCTGGCAGAGCTATTAGCATATTATATTACTATATATATATATATATATATATATACATATATATATAGATTCTGTTGCTCTATATATGTATATACATATACAACTTTCATTTGCTCCAGTTTTTGGTTATTGGTATTTGTATTGGTATTGGTATTGGTATTGGTATCAAGTTCGCAGTGAACTTGTAAGCATTTGGATTAGCATAAGAGTCAAATAATACGTAATCCAATTATAGCAACAAATTTGAGCTTTGGTCTTGGACGACAACATTATTATACAGTATATTTGGAGACTAGACACGCCCATTGTAACGCCTCAAAATGAAACAGGCAAACAAATTTTAAACAACAGCAGCAACAATAACAATAACAATAACAACAACAAACTGGTAAAGTGAAAGCGATGCCACAAATCAAAGCCATCAGCAGCTTCCCCCCCAATGCCCCAGCGACCGGTTAATGTAAACGCTAATGTTGCTGTTGTTGCTGATGTTGCTGTTGTTATTGTTACTGCTGCTGATGATGACTTTATGAGCCACAATTCTCGTCTAGACAAAGCAGACACAAAAGGTGTCACTTTCGCTGTCTTTTGCTAATTTAACAACGAGGAAGACGCTGCAATTGCCACTTAAAATAACCAAAAAAAAAAAAAACAAAAATAAAAGAAAAATATTTTTGTTGTTATTGTACTTACCATTTTTTTGTTGGCCAACTTCCTGTTTGTTGCTAGCAACTGCTGGCGGCTTAGCAGCAACCATTGAGCATAGCAACATTAGCAGCATGCCACCAATACATAGCAACTCTTGTCCTCTCGCCATTGTCCTTGCCAATAGAGCAAAATTTCTCTACTAGTTTGTGTTGTTATTGTTGTTTTCTGTTTACTTGTTTTTGCTCACTTTTCAATTTTCTAAATTGGCAAATTTTTCAATTTGCAATTTCCAATTTTATTTGTGTATTATTTGTGTTTCTTTTTGTGATGAATTTTTATTTTCGTTTTCGCTTCTTTTTTTATTTTCTTTTTGATTTTTTTTTATTTTTTTTTTTTTGGTTTATTTGCTAATCTGCTATTGACCTGTTGAAAACGGCTGCAGCAGCTGCATTTCACTTTTTTTTATTAACCAGAAAATAAGTTGAAAATCAAGCAAAAAAAAAAAAAAGCAATTTATATAAAAAATTTTTTTTATATATATAAAAAGCAACGACAACAGCAGCAACAGCAACTGGAGGCTGCAAAGTGAAATTTCACTTTCATGCATTCAAGTGGACTCTCTTATGAGGAGTAGGTATTGCAACACACACACACACACACACACACACACACACACACACACACTCACACATACACATAGTGGCAAGTGAATTGTGTGCTGGGGTCACGCACTCCTGTTGCCAGTTATGTGTGTTGCTGTTGTCGTTGCTGTTGTTGCTGCTGGCGATTATCGACTTCGCGTAAAGGCCATAAAATAAAATGCATTTTGTTAAGCGTTTTAAGCAGCAACAGGAATAACAGCAGCAGCAGCAACACTAGCACTAACAACAGCAATTGCAATCACTTGTCTTTTGCAGCAACTGTTGCTTTTATTGCTGCCACAAAGCAAAAATCTTGCAACAAAATATATATTTTTTTTATATTCGACTTTGTTTTTTTTTTGTTTTTGCTTTAAGCTTTTTTCTTTAATAATTTTTTTTTTTTTCATATATATATTATTTAGGAAATCACAAAATATATATTTATTTTTTTTAATATTTGCTCCCATTTTGATTTTTATGTTTTTATTTCTAATTTTATTCTCTTTTTGCGTGTTGATCGCAGAGATTTATTAATTTGAATTTTGTTATAATTTTTATGGCACTTCATTTAATTGTTGTTATTGTTGTTGCTGTACTTATTATGGTTTTAATATTGTTGTTGTTTTTGTTGTTGTTCGCAATTTTCATATAATTCTGTTGTTGTTGTTTTTGAAGCACTTTTTGTTTCATAACACGGAAATGCCGCCCAATCAACGCAAACACTTTGAAAAACAAAAAATAATTTTTCTCTCGAAAAAAAAAAAACAACTAAATTATAATTATACTTAAATATTATATGTATGTATGTATGTATATCTCAGTGCATGTGTGTGTATGTGTCCAGTTAATAAAAAAAAAAAAATTGTTTATTAAATGCGAAACGAAACGCGGCGAAAATGCGGCACGTAATTGCAGGCAGGATGTGGCACGATTTCAATATGGACTTGGCTTTTCACTTCCGCGCCCAAGGCACACACATACACATACATACACGCATATGTATATATACACATGTATATTAACGCAAGCACACACACACACACACATACACACACACGAACACGCAGAATTCATTTGCGAATTTCCATTTTCTTACATATAACTATTTTGGGCGTTTAGGGCGTTGGGCGGTACCGAGGTGTCGTTGTTTCGATGTGTACAAGCTAGAGAGAGGTGTATATATATACCCAGAAATACTAAAGAGAGAGAGAAACGCGACGTGTGCCAAGCGCTCGCTGCGAACGCCGTCAACTGTCTGAGCTGCGCGCAGGCGCCGTTGTAGTCTTTTAAAGCGCTTGTAACAGCTGAGAGTAAGTCAAGTCACAAAACAAATAGAGAGAGAGAGAGAAAGAGAGAGATTGATAGCGAGAGAGAGAGAGAGTGTGTATGTATGAGAATTGAGTGTGGTTCATGAATGAAGCAAACAAGCGATCAGCTGTAGCTTAAACCGGTAAACGTTGTAAATGTTGCTGTTGCTACTGTTGCTGCTGCTGTTGCTGCTGTTCTTGTGACCAGCACGTGACGCATGCAATTGAGACGCCCACACCTTGCCTTTAACTGAAAATCTTAAGGTAATTTTGCTGCCACAGCTTTCAGCTCAATTTGATCGATGGAAAACTAAACTTACAATCAAATTGTGTAACATTTGTCAAGTGTCTCTGCAACCCCCTCCAACCTCGTTCCACTCTCAATACACCAACAAACTGCCGCTTATTTGTATGAAATATATATATATACAAGTAATAGGCGGAGAACAAATTCAAATATTATTAAGACTTACAACAATTTATGCAACATTCATTTTTTAGCCGCCATACAGCAAAAATTCTTATATCCAAATATTTTTTGCTGAATTTTTAATTATTTTTTGTTATTTCCAAATTGAATCTAAATTCAACTTTATTTTTTAAGCATTTTTTTTTTACAGATATTCTTTAACATATGTTGTTTGATATAAATTAATTAATTTAAAATAAATAATAAGTAAATAATTAAATAAGAGAAAAATAAAAAAACTAAGTAAATAATTAAAGTAAATTAAAATAAAAATATTAAAAATAAACAAACAATATTTGAATTAAAAGAATATTTTATATGTCTTAAATTATATGAATGTATTAAAAAAAATGTTTCTTTATGATTTTCGAATATTTTTTTATTTATTTTTTTAATAAGTAATAGACTAAGCTGCTTTTTTCAATGTCTTGCAACTATTTTACAAATATTAACAAAATAAATTAAATTAATTTCTAATAAGAAAAAATTAAAAATATTATCACTATTATTATTTTAAAGCTTTCTATCAAAATTAATGAAACAAATTTTAATAAAATAAATTACATTTATTTTTAAAAAGGAAAATGTAAAATAATTTTAATATTATTAATATAAAAATTTATTTTAAAAATTATTAAATAATTTTAATATTTTGTAAACCAAATTTAAGAGATTTAATTAAATTAAATAAAAATTAATTACTATTAATATATAATTAAATATAATATTTATATGTTTTATTAACTTAATTTTTTAAATAAATCAAAAGTAAGACAAGCTTCGAATCTATCTTGATGTTTCAGCTTTAAAAGTCTACAGACATTGCAATAATCCTTGAAAATTTCATGGAACAGATATATGTCAGATAAATAAAATTCTATATATACCAAAGATATATGTATATATCATAATTCTTATGTTCATTTGCAGCAATTAACGTTTATATATAGATGTATTTTTTAGATATATTTTTATATTTTATGTGCATAAAAAATAAACATGAATTAAAAAATAAAAAAAAAGTAAGAGCAAAAAAACTTTAAACAATCTGAAGTGTATTGCCAAACTCATTGGCCCCGCAGCTAGTTGGTGTTTGACTGGGCCGATCCAAACCGATCCGATCCGATCCAAACCGAGTGGCGTGTAATTAATTTTGTGTGGTTGCCTGTCGCTGGCCCTACAAGATAATCGATAGACGAGATTTGCATTGCACATTACGTATACTTAATTTTTTTTTTTTCTATTTTTCCCTTCATTTTATATCTATATTGGTATATTTTTTTTGATTTTTTTTTTAACTTTTTTGTTTTGTTGATAGTGAAAAAAAGCCGAATGAAATGACCAAATAACCAAATAGCCAAATAGACAAGCACATGAACATAAACATAAGCATAAATATAAACATAAACAGCCTCGAGCTCTTGCATATTTAAGTTGTTTGCCAAATTAACGCGCAGGCCGATACAAAAAAAAAAAAAAAATGGGAAAAAATATATAAACTTAAACTTAAAATGAAAATAAATGTGCCTAAAATATGATTAGCATAATTTTTAAAATCATACTTTAAAACGCATTTGTCATTTTATTAACTAGATTATGACAATATGTAAATTAAAAAAATAAATAAATACAAATCAATTATCCAATTATTATGAGTTCATTTTAAATTGTTGTTTATCCCATGCAGTCTATAATTTTCTTCCAGAAATACAGCCCGATTTCAGCGACTGACCGTGGCTTAAAGTGACACAATAATGCCGAGTTGATTAACCTGATTAACCTATTGATGGCTCTTTGAAGTAACCAAATTGGCTTGTCAAAGCCATACAAAATCCAAGTACATACCGGCTACCAATACCAGCTCCAGCTCTAGCTCTAGCTTCAACTCCAAGTCCAAGTCCAAGTCCATGTCGAAGTCTTAGCTAAAGCTGTGGGGCATCTACTTAGCAGGGCAAATAAATCAAAGTGAATCACTTTATATCTTATGCATGAACAATTTGATTATAAAACTGTCCGATGTACTGCAAACAAGCAAAGTTAATCGCAAAACTTTGTATATGCATCAAGCTGAACGAACGGGGTCGAGGGTTGCCACTGGACGTTCCACTTTTCCAACAAATAGTGAATCTTATTATTTAGGACAATCCATAGTGGGGATACGAGTTGCAAATCTCAGCTAGTATGTGCTCTTTGAGTTAAGTGTAAGCTGAAAGCCCGTCAACTTAAAGCTTACATTAAAAACTTTTACATTGATTTAATATCATAACACAAATAATAAAATATTAAAATAACAAAAAGTTACTGTACTAAGTATATTTCTAACACATTATACTAAATTTAGTATTTTTTTATTTTGTGTTTATTTTTAAGACAAACTTCCCTTATTAACTGGCTCTTACTTAAGCTTTGATTGGTTTTTCTTTCGACCCAACAAAATATATAAATTAACCATTGGAGCAACCCTCGGTTTGGCATATGACTATGCGCTTTAACAATGTCAAATTTCACAATTGCATTAGCTACAACAAACAGCAAACAAACAGCAACAAGCAACCACAACAAGGACGCTAATAACATTTGCTGTCAAGGCGTCACGTTGCCAAAAAACTAAAACAAAAAACATAAATCTCAAATAGCAAAATTAAAATTAGTCGCAGATACAAAAAAGAAGCATAAAGATACTTCTAAAGTATCTGTATCTGTATTTATATTTGTACCTACATCTGTATCTTTATCTGTATCTGTATCTGTATCTGTATCTGTATCTGTATGTGTATCTGTATCTGTATCTGTATCTGTATCTGTATCTGTATCTGTATCTGCATCTTTATCCGTATCTGTATCTGTATCTATATCTATATCTGTATCTGTATCTGTATCTGTATCTGTATCTATATCTGTATCTGTATCTGTATCTGTATCTGTATCTGTATCTGTATCTGTATCTGTATCTGTATCTGTATCTGTATCTGTATCTGTATCTGTATCTGTATCTGTATCTGTATCTGTATCTGTATCTGTATCTGTATCTGTATCTGTATCTGTATCTGTATCTGTATCTGTATCTGTATCTGTATCTGTATCTATATATATATACATATATAGCTGTATCTGTATCTGTATCTGTATCTGTATCTGTGTCTTTATCTGTATATGTATCTGTATCTGTATCTGTATCTGTATCTGTATCTGTATCTGTATCTGTATCTGTATCTGTATCTGTATCTGTATCTGTATCTGTATCTGTATCTGCATCTGTATCTGTATCTGTATCTGTATCTGTATTTGTATCTATATATATATACATATATAGCTGTATCTGTATCTGTATCTTTATCTGTATCTGTATCTGTATCTGTATCTGTATCTGTATCTATATATATATACATATATAGCTGTATCTGTATCTGTATCTTTATCTGTATCTGTATCTGTATCTGTATCTGTATCTGTATCTGTATCTGTATTTGTATCTATATATATATACATATATAGCTGTATCTGTATCTGTATCTTTATCTGTATCTGTATATGTATCTGTATCTGTATCTGTATGTGTATCTATAAATGTATATGTAGTCTGTATCTGTATCCGTATCTGTATCTGTATCTGTATCTGTATCTGTATCTGTATCTGTATCTATATCTGTATCTGTATCTGTATCTGTATTTGTATCTGTATCTGTATCTTTATCTGTATCTGTATCTGTATCTGTATCTGTGTCTTTATCTGTATATGTATCTGTATCTGTATCTGTATCTGTATCTGTATCTGTATCTGTATCTGTATCTGTATCTATAAATGTATATGTAGTTGTATCTGTATCCGTATCTGTATCTGTATCTATATCTGTATCTATATCTGTATCTGTATCTGTATCTGTATCTGTATCTATATCTGTATCTGTATCTGTATCTGTATCTGTATCTGTATCTGTATCTGTATCTGTATCTGTATCTGTATCTGTATCTGTATCTTTATCTGTATCTGTATCTGTATCTGTATCTGTATCTGTATCTGTATCTGTATCTGTATCTGTATCTGTATCTGTATCTGTATCTGTATCTATATATATATACATATATAGCTGTATCTGTATCTGTATCTTTATCTGTATCTGTATCTGTATCTGTATCTGTATGTGTATCTGTATCTGTATCTATATCTGTATCTGTATCTGTATCTGTATCTGTATCTGTATCTGTATCTGTATCTGTATTTGTATCTGCATCTGTATCTTTATCTGTATCTGTATCTGTATCTGTATCTGTATGTGTATCTGTATCTGTATCTATATCTGTATCTGTATCTGTATCTGTATCTGTATCTGTATCTATATATATATACATATATAGCTGTATCTGTATCTGTATCTGTATCTGTATTTGTATCTGTATCTGTATCTGTATCTATATATATATACATATATAGCTGTATCTGTATCTGTATCTTTATCTGTATCTGTATCTGTATCTGTATCTGTATGTGTATCTGTATCTGTATCTATATCTGTATCTGTATCTGTATCTGTATCTGTATCTGTATCTATATATATATACATATATAGCTGTATCTGTATCTGTATCTGTATCTGTATCTGTATTTGTATCTGTATCTCCAAATGCAATTTGTATCTTTTATCGCTGCTACCCAAATCGGGCAAATCGCTTTAAGCAGTAGAAAGATCTTAGCAATTTGCCACTTTTGAAGTAACTGCGGATACTTGACCAAAAAGTATCTGTATCAAAATTTGTATCTCTGTCTGTTACATTTGATATCGAACCTGAAAATTTAGTCATGTATATATAAAGACTTATATATTTATATATATTTATATATATATATATATATATATATATATGTATGTATGTATGTATGGATATATATGTGTGTGTGTGCTTATGGTGTGCATTTGGCGGATTTCTTGGCCGTATCTAATGTGATATTGACCAAGTTACTTGGATTTATTTGATTTGATTTGTTTT
Organism: Zygothrica quintamaculata; assembly: GCA_037044455.1. Lineage (NCBI taxonomy): Eukaryota > Metazoa > Arthropoda > Insecta > Diptera > Drosophilidae > Zygothrica > Zygothrica quintamaculata. Next base: position 556,062 of record JBAMBS010000792.1, on the reverse strand, counting down.
TACTTATTTTACTTTATTTTCCAGTACGCATATGTATCTATAGTTGTACATTGTATATGTATGTGTATGTGCATGTGTGACATGGTAGCGTGACACTATTTCTTATGTGTTTTTTGTGTATCTGAATACAGAGAGTGAGCAGTTAATCGAGTAGTATGTAATCGATTATTTTAATTGTTTCGCACTTGACTATTGCAACAGTGCCGCCTGTCAACTGTTGTTAGTCACAATTTATATATATTTATATATATATATTGAGATATACTTGAGGAAACTGTATGACTTGCACTTGTCTTGGCCAGATATTTTGTATCTTGTAGCTAGTATCTTGTATCTTGTATCTTTAGGCAGTTAAAGCGTGCATTGAACTTCTCGCAGTGCAGACAAAAGACAAAAGGCAACAAACCATATTGAATCTTTATCTAAATAACTTTATGCTTGTATCTGTGTTTATGTATGGGTGTATGTGATTGTATCTGTGTATGTTTGGGTGTTGTTAGAGTAGATACAGATAATGACAACGACAACATTGCTTCCGCCAAGGCGCCAAGTCAATGCGCAGCTTTTAACGCTAATAGCAAACGCATTTTGTTTGGCGGCTTGGCAAATGATATTTGTGGGATTGTGAGTATGAGTAGGATTGCTTGGATTGAGTGCTTGGGGATATTGAGAGTTTGAGATTATTGAGAGTTTGATATAGTGGCATATTGAACAGTTAGAAAGTGGAAGACGGGCCAACGGGGCGTGTCTCAAATCAGGCTTTAAAACCAATTACGCACACTGCAATGTTGTCACCGATTTAAACTACTTCCTGCTCCAAAGCGACTCTGTCTGGGATGCGAAATGTCATTAAAAAAAAATGATAGTTTGCAACGTGTTTTTGTCTATGCATTAAGTTGGCCCAAATACTCATATACCTCAGCTATATGAGCTAACACCCAACCCAACAGTAAACCACATAAAACCATAAACACAAGCTTGAGGGCTTTCCAAGCCCAAGATCCATGAATATAGAGGTGTGTACTCTCATTTTCTATGTCTTGTATAGTTCATACATATTGCAGTTGGCTTGTGGTTAGCTCAATCCATATATATATATATATACGATTAACTAACAGTTGTTTTGTACAGTGTAATGTAGCAAAGTCATATAGTGTTGATCTCAGGTTTCTGATTTATTGTATCTTTATGTATAAGTTATGAATTATATACAAATATCTCACGAAAAAGAAACATTGTAGAATCAAAAATAGAAAAAAAAAAACTGCAATCTTTTTTGCCTTTTTGTAGCTTACAGTTAAACTATGCACATTCTCCTTCCTATTAGCAATTTGCACATTGGGCCTAAAGCTGTTTAGACCAGGCTAGTCGATATATTGAGACAACCGCATGAATTATTATGCACCGCCAGGTGAATGGAAATGAAGATATCGAAACATTTCAGTTTCATTAGTGTTGCTGCTACTGCAGGAATCGACAACTCCTGTCACATAATTAAACAAATGATGATCGATCCTAACTAACTTTAACTAAAATCAAATATATGAATACATATACATAGATAGCTGTAGTCGGGCTTACCCGATTACGACAACCCCTGTATAGTTTTTAATAGAAATTTTTCTATTCTCAGCAGGCTAGACACCTTATAAAAGTTATATATAAATTTGTATTCTTCTATAAAAACGACTTCTTGTATCATCAATAACAAATTGTTACATTTCTAGACTTTCTACATTTGTAAAAGGTTTAAAATCTTATAAAAGCTTTACAAGAAAAAATTTTGACTGTCACTTCATTAACCGATCCACTCGAGTTCAACGAACCGCCAAGTGATTATGTAGCTCACAGACAAAGAAAAGCTTGGTGCAATCGTCTCGTTGCCAATGCTGCCAATATGCCTTTTACGCCTTTTTTATGATTCCTGTGGGATTCACACGACGGTCACAAACACATAACGTTGCTTCTCGTATTAGTGACGATGCATTAAATCTACTTTTAACTGCAGTTGCGTACGCCATGAGCGTTCGACCACACCAGAGACTGGATGAATGGATGGAATCGCTGCGACAAGAGGCACGTCAATGGCAACAATGGCAACAACAATCCGAATCATGGCAAAATGGTGCTAGAGATAATGCAGAAAACTGGCCAGGACGCACTTGGTATTCTCGAGCCGTAGATCCTAATGAAGGCCCATAAGCCTTATGAAGTTTTTACTTTTAGTGCTATATTTAAATTTGCTTAGGTTAGATTGGTTTTGGTTACATTCCAAACGATAACGATAATTCATTATTTCATTATCGTTTTATGCATATATTGGCGAGAGCATATCAGCTTATCGTTATAACAATTTTTAACAAAATCGAATTCATAATCGCAGTCCGAATTGGAAGCAATTGCTCGAGTGAAATTAATCGACGTGTAATCGGAGCAGCTTGGAAAGAAAATTTCTAGAATCACAACGGTATCTAATGGCAACACGAAAAATCAACCAAAACAGAATCTTGAAATATTGTATGTATGGTTATATATACAAAGAAAGAAGGAAAGAAAAAAATCTAGAATTCATCAAGTGTTTAACAAAGTGTATGCTACTACGAAATACCCTCTTAATACCCTGTATTGGACAATAGGCGAGCATTGATTATGCATAGAATTAAACGAAACTATAAATAAATTTTATTTATATATTATTGTATTTTATTTATTTTAACTTCTAACAAAGGACCTACTTTGATATAAACATCTAAGTATATATATTCTTGATCAGTACAACTGGATGAGTCAAGCTATAATAATATAATTATAATATATAATATATATAATAATCTGTTTTATTGTTTATTTAATTTCAAAACAAAGAAAGCTGTAGTCGAGCCACAGCTAGCTGATTCGTCCTGATCAAGAATATATATATTTTTCATAGGGGCTCAAATGATTATTTCGACATTTTCATTTGGCACAAATCCCATAGCCAATAATGAAAAACTTATTTTTTTTAAATAAGTATTTTAAACTATAACTAAAATATAAATATAATATAATAATTGAAATAAATTAAAAAAAATATTGAAAGAAATAATTTAAATAAATTAATAAATTAGTTATTAATTAATAAATTTTCTTTTTTAAATTTTAAATATCTTATACATATTACTAACAATTTTAATTATATTAAGTATTTTAGATATTTTATAATTTTAAATTAATTTTAAATGCATTTTATTAATTTTTCTAGACAATTTTTTTCATGCTTAAAATATATAATTAGATTTAATAAACGGGCTCAGCTTGTTTAAGCTGAGTTGTAGTTGTAATGAAAACATAGCCTCAATATAAATAAAAAATAAATATTAATATAATAAACAAAATAAGGAAAAAATTTTAATTGGAACTTAACAATTAATAGAACTTAAAATAATCACAACAGCATTGATTATTGTAACTAACAGATAAAGTTCATTATATTCCATAAAACCAATTGTTAACTGACAAATAGCAATTATTTCCAAAAGGTAGATTTTGTATTAATATAAGATTCGATTTTTAATCTTTTATAATATTTCTCTATATAAACATTTTCACTTAATGCTATTCTCAAGATTATTCAGCAGTTTTACCCACTGTTAATGCAATTATAAATAAAGTGCAAGGGATTATAATACAGTTAATTTTAACTTAACTTGGTACAATAAATAATAATGTTATTATTATTATTACTATAGTAAATATTTAAATAATTATTATTATTTTTATTTTTATTATTAATATTATTTAAATTATTATTTTTATAAATATTTTGATTATAATTATTATTATTATTTTCATTATTATTAATATTATTATTATTAATATTATTATTATTATTATTATTATTATTATTCTCTTAATAATTATCTTAATTAAAAGATAAATCAAAACAAGTTTTACTCAAAGGAGATTTATCCAATTGTAACTGTTCCTGGGCCCAGACTTCCCTTTGAAGTGCCTTCTTTTATTCTAAGAAAATCTCTGAAGCTCCTATTAATTTGAATAAAAATAAGTTTTATATAAATTTTAAATTGGCATTCAGCTTATGGTTGATATCAGTATTGCTTCATGACAATCTCCAGAAAGATTTTACAAATTGATTCTATCAGATGTCATTATCCTGCGGAATGTCGTTTCACTTTCCTCAAACCGAATTTTACCAATAACAAATTGTGTATAAGATTTCATCAACTCTTTATTTACCAAGGTCTCAAGCTCAAGCTCCTGAAAGCCTTACAAAGTTGAGTTTAAAAGAGCCCTAATATAAGGCGTTCGGCTCTGCATCTTTGATCTTCTGTTGCTTATATGTTATATATATTATATATAAAGATTCTTTAGATATCCGTAAGATGTTAAAAGTTCTTATAAAACGCCAAAAGCTTTTAGCAAAAATAAATTTCAAATGCTTTGGAAAAGATTGCAAAAGCACGCCGCAAACCAAGCTTAGATTAAGCGCAACCAAATACAAGACCCAAAAGCTTTTGCTTAAGAAAAGCTTTAACTAAACTTTAAGTCTTCGTTGAGTTTCGTTTGGGCTTGATATTGAACGAATGAGCTGCACGAAGCACTCAAAGTTGACAACCAACAAAGAGATTTGCTTGCAAATCTTCTATGCAAAAGTAAAGATTGTGAAAAGTTATGGAAAGTCTGAAAAGGTTTTAGAAAATATATTAAAAAGCAAAGCTAAAAGTCCATAAGGGATTAATTAGGCTAAGACTTAACTTGACCAATTTTTTTGTTTTCTTAACTTGTTAAAAAAGAGCTGTCAGCTGGCCAATTTATATTGCAGAAAATAAAATGATGGAAAATAAAGGAAACCAAGTGTTGTAAAAGAAAAAGATTAGTAGATTTTTAGTTAGTAAGTAAACAAAGCATAACACTAAGAATTTTTAAGTGATTTTAGCATTGAGTCAAAACGTTGAAAAATCTTGTATAAACAATTTTCATTAGTTTTACATCGATTCGAATGGAATTGGCAATACGCAAATGATTCACAATACTTCAACATAATGGAAAAGCGCCAGCATTGAGACAATTTCCATATAACTGTATCGCTACAGTAGATTTGCAATTGTTTGCTAATCTCTATGGAGGGATTTTACGATTATATGAGATAAAAAGACAATTATATATTAATATATAATATAAATAAAAATGTATAATTAAATTTTGCATTGACTTAACTCACAAATAAAGAAGATACCAAGTAGGATCCACTGTATCAAGTATACGTCCCATTGCCTGCGCATTAAGCATATTACAAATGCACATCCAGTCACAGCAAATTTTGAGTTCAGATGAGAAATAAAGTAATTTTCTAATTTTCATGAGTTTAAAGTTCAAAGCAAAAGTAAAACTAAATTTAACAAATGCTCTAAATAATTTTGCAAATATATTGACAATTCAAGCTAAGTCAATATATATATATATATATATGTATAGATTTAGCTTAAGTTTTTTCAATTCCAACATGTATTATATAATAAGTAAGAAATCTGTAGTCGAGTGTACCCAACTACGAGAGCCCCTTTACCTACAAATACAGGCATACACAGAGTTTTACACGCAGTTCTATAGCGCATTACTTAATAGTCAATAGCTTCAATGTTTTTCATTCAATCTTAACGAAATGCACAACGGAGATTAGAAATGGTCTCATTATTATTTATGTCAAAAAGAAATTTAATCGGTTGAAAATTGTGCTTAATAATCGTTTTTTTCGGATTGCGGGAATCAGGAAAAGAAATTCAAAAATCTAAAACAAACTCGTATTGCGCACATAAGTAACGAATCTAAATTTAAAATTTGGTTACTTTGGCTCTTATTACATACACACAGTTAATCCCCCCTCACTCTATATCGCGATACTTAATGTTGTATAACTTCAGTGTTTTTTATCCAATCTTAAAAAAATATATCAAAAATGGTCTAATTATTATGTGTGCCAAAAAGTTGCTCTGGCTATTATAGTCTCTGAGAAACAGGCTTTCATACGGACGGACAGACGGATATGGCTAGATCGACTCGTCTTGTCGTCCTGATCAAGAATATATATACTTTATGGGGTCTCAGATGAATATTTCTATTTGTTACATACTTTTCGATTTTGTCTCTCTTTTTTTCGAAAGGCAAAGGGACTAAAAATTATGCTACGTCTAACCTTGTCACAATCAATGTCACTTTTGACCAAGTTAAAATGTGTTTTACCTACCAATTGCTATAGTTGAAATAAATTTTTATTATTTTAATTTTTGTTTTATTTTTGAGTAAAAATTTTGGAGTTTCTTAGACAATAATTAAAAATTGTTATTTGAACAGCTTGCAACAAATTGTGGCAAGGCAAATGTTTAGTTTCTTAGTAATAAGCGTATTAGATAAAGCTTAGAAAATTTTCAGTTCACATTTTACTTAAGACAAACATAAAAATTTATGTAAATCATTTCTGTTAAATAAATCATCAATTATTACGTATACGTAAGAACATTAAATGGTAATTATCTTAAGATTTAACTATTATACAATAATCAGCTAACGATTTAAATTAAAATTTACACAAAAGTTATAAAAGGTTTTGTTTAATATTAAACAAAACAGATTTAAAAGTATAATTGTAATTATATTGGCTCATTCTCATTTTATTAAAATTCATTGGAAATTCAAAGGACTCAAGGACCACCACAAACCAGTCGCCATGTTGCACTCATTAATTATAAATAAATAATTTATTTAAATTAAATATAAAACATACTTTAAATTTATATTAAATTCAACTTATTTACTTACTACTTATTAAATTTTTTTGCAATTTTAATTATTTTTGAAATTTTCTTTATTTTAATTTATTATTTAGTGTTTTTATTAGAAAATTTATTTTCAAGTAAAATTTTACAAATTTGTTTTTATTGAGAGTCTTTTACAACACATAAGGCCTACATCTACATTATTTATATATTCCTATTAAAGTATATTCTTCATTGACTGTAGAACTTAGTTTTTCCATTTTAAACTAAAATTTGATTCACTCTTAGCCATTTGCAACACATTTTAAAACAACAAAAATTCGATTTGGAGAAGGAAAAAATATTTTTTTTCTTTTTCTCTGCTTTACTGTGTCTTCAAGTTCTCTTTATTTTCAATGCAAGTTCTGTATACATTTTGATTGGTTTACGTCATTCACATACTATATTCTATATATATATATATATATATTTCTATTGTTCTTTCCTCAAAAATAATCAATGAATTGCCTTAAATTGGACGCTTTGCAATTGATTTATTTATAAATAAAAATAGAATTCTTTACTATAATGCTATCTATATAGTTTCGAGTATATATACTGGAATTACAATAATATATAAATATATATATATATATATATATAAATAATTAAATTTTATATATTTTAAGATATAAGAGCTGGATAAGAATTTAATTTGAGAATTTTAATGCAAGTTTTTCTTATTGTTTTGAGTCAAGTTGGCAATGACATATTTAGGATCATATTATCGTTGGGATGCAATATGGCCCATAAATATATGTATTTTTCTATACTTCTATTCATTTCTGGCTGCCAAAGTAGGAACAGGGCTAATTAATTTCATTCTGCGTGCGTTGCATGGCCAAAATAAGTGTTGATTGTATGTTCTATATGTTTGTGTATGTGTGTCAACGTGTATGAGTCAGTGTTTGTGTGTGTGTGTGTGTGTGTATGTATATGTTTATATAGGTGTTGTATATTGTATATTAACTTATACTTGTAATGCATTTTACTGTAAATTCATGCTTCCAATAGAAATGGCAGTCAGATATTGTGTATTAGCCATCATTAAATGCTCGTTTCTTAAAATAAGGCAGCGACACGCCCACCAATCGTTTTATGTCCAATTTCACACTTGTCAATACATATATATATATATATATAAAACTAGTGATATATATATATAAATCTTATGAATCATGTGATGCGTTGTATTTCAAGTGCAATGGTGCTTGCAATAATGAATTGAAGCTTGAAGTCTTATTTGAGTTTACAGTTAACACACACACACACACACATATATATATATATATATATATATATATAGATACACTTACATGCTTATAAACACACAAGAGAGTATGTCAATTTAGGGTTCAAGCACCTGTCCACCCGTCCAGTTAAATTCTACTTACAAACAAGTACAGCACAAAGGACTAGTGAAAGGCTCCTTGAATTGATTTCAAGTATAAAGGCGAATGAGTTGGGGAGAAGCTTGGGGTGCAGGGAAGGGTATATCACCTAGCACATAACGTGCACTAAAATATGGCGTAGTTCATTAACTTAATATATATATAAAATGTACTTTACATATATATATATATATATATATATATATGCACATGGGAGTGCTTAGCTAGGCAAGGACATTTGCCTATGCCAATCAGACGACTACAACAAAAACAACATGAAGCCCATAACAATAACAATAAATGAACTGAAAATAGACGCCTTTTTTCTGGGGGAGGCGCCACAAAAAACTTCATCAAGCATCAGCAAATCGACTGACTCTATTAATAGCCAAGGCTAAAGAAATATCTCAAGGTAAGTTATACACAAAAAAAAAAAGAGTAAAAATTTAAACTTAACAATTTAAATATATATATATACACTATATATATGAGTGTATGTGTGTGAGAGTCTGTCACACTGTAGAGAAATAACAACCTGTTTGGGAGAAATCAAGTCGCATATTAACTTGGCTTTAACTTAAATTTCAATAGAATTATATTATTCGATAGGAACCGTTCAATATCATTTGAGCTTAAGCTAAACGAGGGGTAACAGGTTTCTTCTGGAAATATTAGGTTCCCTAAGACTTAAAAAAATATTATGTACAAATATTAACATATGATATGTAAAGTATAATATATGTTCAGGGGATATGTACAGTGGATAATACTATTGTAATTTACGGGTAGGCAGATCGCTTGGATGAGTTCTCCTCAGACGTCGAAGGGGTATAGGGTCGACGAGTTGATTCGCAGTGGATTCGGGTGAGCCGCCAGTCTATCAGCATATCTGCTGCTGTCGTGGTTGATTTGATTCCCGATTAGAGCCAGATTAAGATCCCTTTCGATTACGCGATTGGTGACATACCAGAGAGGCCAGGATGCACTCCTTGCCGCTCAAGACAGTGCCCCATACTTGAATTGCGTATAACCAAGTTGGCGTTAAGATCGCCTTGATCAAAAGGGACTTGGTAGTTATGTACAGCTTCTTTGAATAGAGGAGCCAGTCTAGCTTCTTAAGCTTTATTAAAGATTTGGCCTTTACTGTTGATATGTGATCCGTCCAGATCAGTGCCTAGTCCAGATGCACACCAAGATGGCAGTGTGCTGTGCAGCAATTGATGGCTTCTCCGTTAAAGCTGAGCTCTGAGCAGCGCTCCATACTATGCAGCCATTTCTAAACAGAGTTGATGGAAGATTACAGGGAGGTATGGCACGCTAGCATAACTGTATCATCGGCAGAGGTGGGGAGAAATTTCAAAAGAATATCTGATTGGGGCAAGAGCATAAGTTTATACTATAAAAATATATATCGTAAACAATAGAATACTTTGCATTGGTATTAGTTAAAGTTGATATGTATTTGTGAACAAGCTCAGCTTTAAGTTTTAACAGACATCATTTAGACATGTTTTAGTATATTATCTTAATATAATTATTATTATTTTTATTATAATTTATTTGCCCCGCTTTTTAACTGCAATATAAAATGTTTTTTTTTTTATCAGTTGCAACTTTATTTATCTTCTACATTTTCTTCTTCTCTTTCTTTTTATCTGTATTTGTGCATTTGTTTTTTTTTTTGTTTAATACACTACATATACATAATGCCTCTCTATAATCACTTTCCCATATTATTGCTTATTCTTTTATCAGTATATTGTAGAGTGTCTACTGTACTGTTAGATAGTTACAACACCTTATAGGCCGACGATTTCCATGACATAATAAATAAAAGCAAACTTCCAGCTCTCAATGATAATGATAACCCGCATAGTTGACCGGAATATTGTTTGATTCATAATTTTATATAGGGTTTTACAAGTATTAGTATGTGTGTGTGTGTGTGTGTGTGCATTGCCGTTTATCGACTATTTGATAACTTAAATGGAAAGCTGTCAACTCTGATTTCTTGCAGTTTATATATAGTATATATAATATATATATATATATATATATGTATATGTATATTATACATATAATATAATATAACATATAATAACAACGACAAACGACATTAATGGCTATTTGTTTGTGACTTTTGGCTTAACTAGCAAACTCAGACTTTATTTAACTACTAGATATATATACTATATCTATATGCATATAGATTTATATAGTGCTCAGCAATTGGAGCATTTGGTTTATGCTCTCTGCGTAGCCTTAAGAGCCTTTTGAGTATAAAGTTTAGATGGTTTGAGTTGCCACATGTCGTTGTCGACTGCGTCGATAGCCGGCATAGGCCTCCAGGGCATTGATACTGAATATCGTAAGACCAAAAAACTACCGAAAACAAAACAAAAGAAATGTTAGCATAAAGGAGTGTTAGAGAATGCTCCCATTCTCTGTTGATGGTCCGGTCCAGTATATATAATGACAATGACTCACCGCAGCAAATGTATAGGCACCCGTGTTAAGCGAGAGCACCAGACCAGAGGCTATAAAGTGGGTTAACGCTAACGTTGCGTGCGTTAAGAGCGGCCAGCGCGTCCCATCGCAGCTCCATTTTTGACTGAGACGCAGGTAGCGTGTTAGAAAGAGAGTTAATGTCGCTACGAAGCCAATCACCACGATGACTATGTAAAAGCAGCCACGAAAGTTCTTCAGTCGCACTGGGCTACATACAATGCACAGGAAACCAACGAATCCGCACAACTGGAATAACAGTAAGAGTAGGAACGCAGATTGCATACGATGATGAGGTCAGCTTGAACTTGAAAGTTTTATGTTACAGGTGCTCTCAGTGGGTGTGGCTCTATGTTGTAACTGTTATTATTACTGCCTTAGTTACTTACCAAGCAGGTGATCTTGCACAATCCGTTAATGCTGCGCAAATACTTGCGATCGAAGTCATGGTTAGCAGACATCACAAAACAAACAAAATATATATATTTATATATATATATATATATATATGTATATAACAAACGCTTCACAAGCAATAGCAATAAGCCAACAAACAGTTATTAACAACGGCACCAGCAACGGCAGCAACAACAAATAACACCAGTAAACACCAATAAACACAAATCGTAAACACTCGACACTTGTGTATTAAAAAATAACAACAAAAAAATATATATATATGTTGCACATGTGTATACAAATATATATGAAAATTCACATTGCGCGCGGTATTAAGCGTACAATGCCACTGTCGGCGGCGAAACGACTAAAAACTTAGATCGCTAGACAACAGCTCGATTGCGTGTAGGAAAGAGGGAGACAGAAAGAGAGAAACACTCATTTACTATGAGTGGCAGCAAGAGCGAGAAGAAGCACTGACTGAGCGCGATAATTGCACATATAAATACTCACCAGTGCTGCCAGCTTTAAAGCACGTAAAAATGCTAGATCTACAATAAAAACATGTCGAAAAAAGCTAAGATATTGAAAAAGTAAGCTAAAAGATATGCTAAAGAAAATTGTAGCAGAAAATGTAAGAAATTCTATGAATTTTTATATAATATTGTTTATTAACTTATTGTAATATTGTTGTATAATTCCCAAAAGTACATAAATTTGTTCGAAAATTATCAGGTAGTGACCTAAAAAACAAGGTCGCCAACTCCATTCCTCTCTTAAACTTCAATACGCTCTTAAGTTTTCCCTAAAAAAGAAAGGTGCCGTCCTTCAAAAAATTATATGCTTTTCAAAAATAGAAATATGCTAGAAAATAAAATACCATAAGCTAGAGCCCAAATTTATAAGCTTTTTCACTTGAAATATGCCCGATCTAGCAACACTGATATTCGCAGAGAGACTCACACACAGAGCGAGAGTGAGAGAGTGAGTGGCGCACACAACTGGACACTCTTATGAGGGTCATACACGATACAACTTGTTGGCACGACAAAGCTGCTTGTCAGCTGCTCGCCATATACCTTAGCTCTGCATATAACTATGCATAATAATTTCTTGCTGTTGAATATTATTTACACTTAATGATACTATAATAATTCAATAGGATAACTGTGTTAGCATATGTTAATAGAAAACATATAAACATGAAATTTATATAAAACTTACATGTTACTTACAACCGTTTGTTACGTGTAAGTGAACCGTTTAAGTTTGGTTTTGTGCTTTACGTTTGTTTGTCTCTTTTGTGTCGACAATTGGTTTCTGATAAATTTTTGAGTAGAGAGCGGCCTTATCAGCTGTTGAAAGATCCCATTCTCGTTTTTGGTCAATTTAGCATTAGGTGGCCTTCGTTAGCAGCATAAATAACAACAACTGAATATTAAAATTTATTTCTACATACATACATATATATATATATATATATTTAATTCTTGAGCAGCAACAAGTTAAACAATATTGAGGTATGCATAGCGTGTTTATATATACAACTATACAATGTGTGTGTTTGTATGTTTATTGGTGGCTACCGTGAATCATTTGCATGTGGAAATGCAACCCCGAGATTGTGATTCACTTCACACGGCACACGCAAATAAACGTTGTGTAAAATATTCAAAGTAACTTATTAAAAATACATCGAATATTGTATACACTTAAACACATAAAGTTGTTTAAACATATACCATATTTGTTAACATATATAATATGACATACTTATACATATTTACATGCAAATGCATATACATACAGCAACTTTTGGCATCAATTTTCTATTAATTTACATTTATATAGATTATTTAACCCCACGTTCACATGTAACACCAAGCGAGCGTATCAAATTGTTAGTATAGTTTTTCTCTGTTTGAACTCAGCATCAATTGAGCTGCGTACTTATTTCAATTGATTCAAATTTATCGTGGGTTGTGCCGTTGCTCACAAAATAAGATTTTTTTTTTTTCTATTTGTAGTGTAGATAAAGGATGATGGGGGAAGATGTTGTATGTTTTGTAACGCTTCAATCTCAGCACCCTATGTACGGCCAAGGTCATTGCTGGCAATGGCTTTCAAATTGGAATTGGAACGGAAACATTTGGCGCAATCAATGATACGTGGAAAGCATTAGCAGCACCAACAGATATGGGACTTAAATCTTTTGGGGCCACGCCTAACTGTACAGCTCATACTTATACTTATACAGTGACGGAAACAAGAAACAAACTCAGCAAACAGGAAATGACAAATGCAACAAAATAATACACATGCATATGGCACATCTGCTAAATATATATATATATGTGTGTGTGTATAACTTATCAAAGGTTATATATCAAAGGGGTGTTCAAACGGAATTTAAATTTCAATCTTAAATGAAGATGATGCAGAATGTATGGAATGCTAAGTGCCACAGTTCAAATATCATTCAAGATTCTTCATTCAGTTATGCAACATAAATGCACATTAGAATCTTGAAATTGCATTTATCATCATAACGTTTATATTGCACTTAAACTTAAACTTGCATGTCAAACAGAAGCAAAACAAGTAAGAAATCTGTAGTCGAGTGTATGCGACTACGAGAGTCCCTTTGCCAACAGACACAGCACTACACACACATACGCACACATACACACAGTTCTATATGCACTTTAAACCATTTCGCGCTTTATTTGCCCCTTTGCATACAAAAGAGCAAAGCGGAGCTAATGGAAATGTTGAAAATCCAAAAGTATGTCACACATAGAAATAATCATCGAAGACCCCATAAATTATATATATTCTTGATTAGGAGGACAAGACGAGTCGATCTAGCCATGACCGTCCAGTCTGTCCGTCCGTCCGTCTCTATGAACGCCTGTTTGTCAGAGACTATAAGAGCTAGAGCAACAAAATTTTACACTTAGATTCGTTATTTTCGTACGCTATACGAGTTTGTATTAGAGTTTGTTTTGAACCCCGCAATTTTAAAAAATCGATTATAGGGCACAGTTTTCAACTATTCAAATTTCTTTTTGGCACATATGTTATATAAAGTATTCACCATCTACGTTGTGAATTTCGTTAAGATTGAAAACTAAACACGGAAGTTACACAACATTAAGTATTGCGCAATAGAGCGCGGGGTCTAAGAGGCTTAAACTACGTGCAGCACTGTGTGTATGTGTGAGTATGTGTGTGTATGGTTGTGTATGTGGGCAAAGGGACTCTCGTAGTCGGGTACACTCAACTACAGATTTTTCACTTGTAAATGTTGTATAACTTCCGTGTTTTTTTTTATCAATCTAAACGAGACTCACGCGGTAGATCAAGAATAGACTAGTTCCCTTTTGTTTTTTTTTTTGCTAGTAGATTCTTGCATGCAATAAATTTGGAAACGATGCTAGTTTTATGGACTACCTAATATGAATTCGAATGCTTCTTTAACGAAATTCATTCCACTGACGCAGACTCCAACTTCTCATGCAAGAATTGAGCTACAGAGTGAGTTTGTGTGCAAGAAACGAGTATTTACTTTATTTACAAACATTATTCATATGTTCAGTGAAAAGCAGAAAAATAAGACCCAATGAGCTTGCAAATTTATGTGGCATGCAATTGCTTGCAAACAGCAACCAAATGTTACAAAAAAAAAGTTAGAGGCAGTTAATATTTACTATAGATTTTGTATAGTGTTCACATTTTAGGTTGCTAATTTTAAATGATGTTCAGCGAGAAACTATTACTTATGCCTTTAAGGACTAAAAGGATATGCTGTTCTTATCTATTTTCATTGTTTTAAGTTTAAAATTGTTACACTTTAGTTTTATCAAGCAAAAAGCGAATTCATAAATTTATCTCTTAACTGAGTACTTTAACACGTAGCAGTAATTAAGCAATAGTGTGGTTAACCATCAGCTGATGTCCTTTTATCCATTTGCCAGGTTTAAGGTACTACATTTTTATTGGGTGTACACATACTATAACTGTCCGTTAAGTAGAAGCTATTAGCGCTTCAGATTATATGAAGTCATAAAAAATCATATTAAATAATCTCATTCACTTTTATCCTTTTAGCACTTTATGTGTGTGTGACTTTAATTTCTCTCTCTATATCACTGTATGAGTGAGTGAGTGTGTGTGTGTGTGTGTGTGTATCTGTTTAGTAATACTAATACTTATATATACATTATATATTCTGGATAAAATAAAGTTTTACCTCAATTTGTGTGCAATTTGTAAAAGGATATTTTATAGTCCATCACGTTCGATTGAAACTTTAAATGAAACAGACTTAAAACCACAATACTGTAAATTAATTTGTAGCAATTTGAAGGAAGCAGCCGCATTCCCATAAATTATATGGCACAACTTAAAGCTTTCACATTCAAGCTAAATTTTCTTATCGGATTATTATGTAGCTTAAAGTAAATTTCTGTTGCATAGAAAGGAAAGGGAAAAGATGTTGCCTTGTCTAGCCAATGTAAATAAACTAAAAATAGTTAATAACAAAAAAAAAGAATCAAAACGAAAAAAAAAACCAAATAAAATCGAAAAACCAAAAAAGAAAATAAATCAATTTCAAGTCTTAAATGTAAAATTATATAAAAATTTCAAAATACGTCACGATTGATGGAAGCGTCTGATGAAAATGGGGAAAAAGGTTTGATAATCTTTAATCGATCAAGTACAAGTACAAATGCAACTGCAAATGCAACTACAAATGAAATTGGAATCGTGGTATTGCAATTAAAAGTGCAATTACATAAAGCATCAGCATAGATTAGGCCCGAATGCATGTATAAGCCACGTGTGTGAATTTACAAGGCTCAAAGTATATTTTTATCTTCTTTTATATTTTTAGTGCGTTTGCCTTAAAAAAGAGCAAAAGGGAACTAATAGATTTGTGCAAAATCGAAAGGAATGTAACAGATAGAAATAATTATCGGAGACTCCATTAAGTATATATATTCTTGATCAGGAGGACAAGATGAGTTAAACTAGCCCTGTCCATCCGTCTGTGTGTCCGTCTGACCGTCTGTCCGTCTGTATGAACGCTTGTTTCTTAGAGACTATAAGAGCTAGAGCAACCAAACTTGAAATCTAGATTCGTTATGTTTGTAGGTTATACGAGTTTGTTTTTGATTTTTTAATTTCCTCCCCTGACCCCCGCAATTTTAAAAAATCGATTATAAGACATAATTTTCAACCAATCAACGTCTAATAAGACCATTCGTGATCTACATTTTAAATTTCGTTAAGATTGAACAATAAACACGGAAGTTATACAACATTAAGTACCGCGATATAGAGCGTGGGGGGTTAAAAGGTGCGCGCAATGGCTAAGTACGTGCAGAACTGTGTGTATGTTTGAGTATGTGAGTGAATGGCTGTATATGTATGCAAAGGGGCTCTCGTAGTCGGGTATACTCGACTACAGACTTCTTACTTGTTTTTGACTATAGACATTGTCACCTTTCCCGGGCCCAATTATGGTAGGTTCTCTTAATCTACACAGCCATAGTCAGAACCAGTCAAAGTGTTACCAAATCTGTAGTAGAAATGACTATAGACAACCTTGAGGTAATTACCCTAAGGAAAATCAAGAACCACAAGTCCTAACTGTATGGCATTCCGCTTAAACAAGTTGGGAATTCAAAGTATTAATAAATTTGTAATATCAGGAGCATATTTTAAGGGAATCATACTAAAAGAATTAAGTCGTAGTCGTGTGTATCCGACTTTATGGAGTCTCAGCTGATTATTTCTATTAAATATTTTTCAATTTTGAACAAAATCAATAGCTCCCTTTTTACTATCTTTCAAAAGAAAGGGATTGTCAAGAAAGCGAAATATGACATTGAAAGCAATGACAATATGAAAAAGCAATTCATAGCTTATAATTCTCAATTAGTTATATCAAAATGTTTTCCAATTGACTGTTGTTTTTCAGTTTAATGTTAAGGTTACTTTGGTTTACCTTTAACATTTTTTTTATCTTTCCTTGTTCAATTTATTCTTTGACGGATACATGTAAGAATTACTTACCATGTAGTCTTAGAGAACAAATGGTGAGAAATCCAACTTGATTGGGAATAATCATACTTATTCATCTCTCTTTGAATCAAGCAGAAGTACCATAAGCTGCTAACAAAAAAATATAGAAAATAAATTAAACGAAAAAAATAAATAAAACAATATTGTAATATTTATATTTTGTTGAAATATATATATTATATATATATATATATTACGAAAATACTTTCAAAAACTTTTAAAATTAATATAAAAATGCATTTACTGTATGGCAACAACATATCTTTTCTCCATACAAAATAAATGTAAAGGCAAAGGGGCTAAAGACGTTGGCAACTCTGCAACTTCTCTCTTAAAATTCACAACATTATAGTACATTCCTTATCATTAAATTATATCCTCATGCCCCTCTGAGTACTCTACATATTTATCAATAGTTCTGCAACTGCAGTTTGTTGTCACTTTGGCAATGCTTTGATTGGGGTACGATTAATCGCAATGAGCCTAAAGCAAGTTGATTTTTTGACGTTCCAATAAGCCAAATAATTTCAGTTCTCTCTATTATTAGCCCCTTTGCCTTTTTGTAAAAAAGAAGCAAAGCGGGGCTATTGGAAATGTGCAAAATCGAAAAGTATGTAACACATAGAAATAATCATCGGAGACCCCATAGAGTATATATATTCTAAACCAGGACGACAAGACGAGTTCATTTAGCCCTGTCCGTCTGTCTGTCCGTCCGTCCGTCCGTCCGTCCGTCCGTCCGTCTGTATGAACGCCTGTTTCTCAGCGACTATAAGAGCTAGAGCAACCAAACTTAAAATCTAGATTCGTTATGTTCGTAGGTTATACAAGTTTGTTTAAGATTTTCAAATTTCCTCTCCTGACCCCCGCAATTTGAAAAAATCCATTATAAGGTACAATTTTCCACCGATTAAATTTATAATTAGACCACTCTTGATCGATGTTGTCAATCTGGGTAAGATTGATCAAAAATCTCAGAAGTTATAGATCATCAAAAGTGGCGTAATGGTCCCCGGGGGGGGTAATGTAGTGCGCGCAAAATAAGAGCTAGAGCAACGAAATTTGGAACGTAGATTTGTTATGTTCGTACGCTATAAAAGTTTGTTTAAGCATTTTCAATTTCGATCCCTTACTCCCACAGTTGGATTATTAAGAACAATTTTTAATCGATCAAATTTCTTTGGCACACATCTTAATTAGTCCATTCCCGATCTACATTCTGAATCTCGTTAAGATTGAACAAAAAACACGGAAGTTATACAACATTAAGTATCGCGTTTTTCCTTTTCTTTTATTTTAAAATTTTCAAATTTATACTTGAACTTGTAACAATCAAATGTAATTTAATTTTTTCTCTGTGTATGCATATTGACGTTTATCCAGACGCTCGAGCGTTCTTTCCATAAACAATGGCTGCCGCAGTCGTTCGGGAACCGAATCTGTTGCTTCGTGCATCGCTGAGTGCAATAGCTTTAATCAGCTGATGTTTAACTCTCAAGCAAGTGAGATTATATATTTACATTGCATATTTTGGGTTGATATTAAATTTGTATATATTCTATTTATTATAGAATCGTTACAAAGAATCTCTTTTATCCAATTGTTAGACACGAATATTTTGAGACTAAAAATAAACAGTATATATCGGTTATATGACGCACTGCTTATATGAAATTATTGCTTAAATGCAATATTATGTTATTTTTCAATATTATAAAACTATTTAGAACTAAATTTAGCCTCATAAATGCAAAAAATTTCTTATAAGAAAATATTGTTTATATACAAATAAGAAATCGTTCATTTGGTATCAGTTCATGTAAATTTAATCGGTTTTAAGCAAATTATAAGCTGTAGGACAGCAATACTAAAATTTTTGATCACATTATATATCTAATATTCTCTTTTGTTTTTTATTTATAACTGACGAAAATAATAGCTTTTGCATATAAGCGGTATATACTGTATTTGAATTTTGGGCATATTTGATTATCCTTATTTCTGATTGGATATAGAGCTTACTTTATTTAAATTGCACGAAGATCTGGCTTCAGCTAGAATTTAAATGCAAATACGATTCAATGCCCAGAAAGTCTTCAGACCAATTAGTTTATAGAATGGAACAAAAGAGATCACACTTGGATCCTAAACATTTTCAAAGGTATAAATATGTATTTATGTACAGAATATCAACTAATTGTTAAAAAAATAAATAAAAAATCATAAAGTAACTGCCTATTAATTGTGCATAATAATAATCAGACTATATCCGAGTCTGAGATTCAGGCGAATTACGTAAATTAAGGATATTTTCTTGCACTTTTTTTACGGAAATGCAACATGAAAATAGAAAAAAAGTATATAAAAAACTTATCAAATATATGTTATCGACAGTAGCTGGAATATTTGATTTATTGTCGAACAATAATAAATTAAATATATGTAATATAATCAGAACATGAATTTTTCTTAATTAACTATAGCCGGATAGCTCCCGTGGCGCATACAGATTCTTCTCACCAATCCTCAACCTTTTGCGAGAGTCTGCCGCTGATTTCTAGTGTCAAGTTGACATAGATGTTCCCATAAGCCGGCCTTATCTATAAATGTTCCATAAGCGGCACTGGGCACAACAGAGCGAATTCCTTACAATCGATAACTATCGATATTATATATTCTATAAATTATACCCTATAACCCCTTTTATTCCTCTTGTCGAGAAACCCAATAAAAATGCATTGGAAATATATATTTGATTTTAATGATTAATTTCCCTTTATATATTTTCATTCGTTCGATAGATGATATATACGCCAATTACTTGCCAGATCCGCGCTATCAAATATGTTTTTTTTTCTATGTATATATAATATTTATATATATATATATATATAGGTGAATGCCGCCTATTCGTTTTGCGATTTTGCATATAAATCTTTAATATCAAATTTTTACAATTACGAAAAAAATGCGCCTTTACCTTATACACATTTATATAATTCTTGTATAATTTCGTTAATTTTTAATGTTTCCTTGTGTTTTATATATATATATATATATATATATATATATATATATCTAAGTGTGTTAACATAATTATAAAGAATATATGAAAGAAAATACCCTATAAAACTGGGCAATACAGAAAGCAAATTAAAATTTTAAATTTTATAATTATAATTACTTATTACAAGGTATTATAATAATGTCATAAAACAGTTTTCTCTATAAACTATAGAGATATATTTATGCTGTTTTTTTTTTCTAATTCAACATTAAGTTTCAGCTGAAAACATTTACATAAAAAAGAAACACATTTCGCATCTTAAATCTGAAAATCTCAATCAATTTGAATACTACGTTTACATATAAC
This sequence comes from Zygothrica quintamaculata, assembly GCA_037044455.1. Lineage (NCBI taxonomy): Eukaryota > Metazoa > Arthropoda > Insecta > Diptera > Drosophilidae > Zygothrica > Zygothrica quintamaculata. The sequence goes on along the minus strand of JBAMBS010000792.1, from coordinate 535,492 downwards.
ATATATAATCGATTAAGGTTTAGTAGCAAAGTTAACTTATTTGTTTTTTTTAGGTGGAGATTCAGTTACTTTATAAAAAATATATAGCAACATGATCAAGAGTCTAGTGCAGTATTACAAAAACAATTTGCATCAAATTTGCTCTAATTATATATGTTAAGTAAATATTCTATGAATTTTTTTTCATTTAAAATTTCCTGCCTTGAAGCAATTAAGGTAAAAATTTCATAATAAAATAAATATATATTTCTATAAATTGATTTGTTTAAATGTGAGATTCATTAAAATATTTCATTAAAGTAAAATTATAAATATAATTACAATTATTTCTTTTGTATGCAATGAAGATTTACTTAAAAATTTTATTTTAATTAAATAATAAATATATTTTCCATTAATAATATTATTTTATTTAATTTTATCTGTTGCAATATGTGCTTGGAGCTTTATCAAAAATATTAAATTAATATTTTCGATATATATATATATATATATATATAGATATATATATATATAGCTACTTGACTCAAACTGTGACATTATTATAATACACTTTGAATTTTATACAAGTTTTTAAAGTTTTACATATAAGAAACTAAAGTTTACAATATATATATATATATATATATATATATATATATATTTATATATATATTTATATATATATTTATATATATATATATACATATATATATACATATACATATATATATATATATATAAAACACGCAGAATCCCTATAAAAGTTGTCATGATTTTGATCTGCTCTAATGAAAGCTATTAAAGCATAACTAGTACAAAGGACACGAGCAGAAATCATAACAAAATATATATATATATATATATATATATATATATATATATATATATATATATTATATATATGTAGAATACTAGTTATACAAGTATGTCTATGTTTTCTAATTGTTTAATTTTTATTTAAATTACTTTTGCTTATAAAAGATAAAAAAAAACAACTAAAATAAATATATAAAAATTGCAAAAAAAATAATATAATAATCGAAATCCTATATATTTGGGTATGAAAAATGTTTTACAAAATATCATTATTATTATAATTATTATTATAGTTATAATTATAATTATTATTCAATTGTTAATGCTTCCACCTTGTTGTTGTTGTTGTTGTTGCTCTTGAGTTATTCTAATGTTAATTAGTTTTCGCATTTTCTATTGCTTTTGATTTAAGCTAATAATTTGTTTTGTTTTGTATTTTCATTTTCATTTTAATAATTTTTGGCTTCTTTTAGTTGTTAATATACTTTAATCTTTTGTTTTGTTAATTTTGTTAATTTTGTTTTTCGTTTTTGTTTTCTACATTCAAAAGGCAGTTTTTTGAGCATGGAGGGACAATGTGAGATTCATGACAAAGCACTAAGAAGCAATTAGAATATGTATATATATATATATATATATATATTAGAATATATATAGCTTTTAGATCAGATTTTCATATTTCGAGTATAGATATTCGATTTACGATATTCGATAGAGGCGATAGGCGTTAGAGTATAAAAAGGTAAAACAATTTGTACAATTTACTGTACAACACATAGAAATCAAAGATAAAATTAGTAAAATAGAAACACACACACACGCACACACATGTGTGTATGTATATAAATGGCTTAAAACTATTAAAAAAAAAAACGTTTTCTGTTCAGTTTACAATAAATGTTTTTGTTTGTGTGTATGTATGTATGTATGTATGTATGTATGTATGTGTGTGTGTGTGTGTGTGTATTGTTTGTTTTGTGTTGCTTTAGAGTACGAATACCGTTATTAGCTTAGATTAGGAAAGAAGTTTTTAGTGTTAAGTGTTGAGTAGCGCGTAAAGTAATATCCATTGCATACTTTACGGCTTGTCCTTAATTTTAAGTTTTATATATGTATATGTCTCATCTATGTATGTATGTGCTTATGCTTGTATTCCTGTACACGACCAGCTCCCATTTCAACTTTCTTTTTAATCTCTCACTTGATGCGCTGATGATCAGGCGTGCTCTTGAGTATATCCGGTTGATGTGGATGATGATGATGATGTTGATGTTGATGTGTTGCATGTTGCGAATTAAGTGTACCCTGATGACTGCCACCACCACCACCACCACCAACGCTAACAGCACCACCAACACTGCCAGCATGATGCGAGCTACTCAACGTATGTGAGTGTGTTGAGTTGAGTGTGTGTGTGGCATGTGAGTTAAGTGTGTTGTGTGCCGTTGTTGTTGCATTTGTTGAGAAGCCAGTTATACTGCCAGCTGCACCAACAGCTGTTAGTCCAGCAACAATACCACCACCAGCTGGTCGCTGCGAAGCACGCAATGAACGATGTGATCCATTCCGGGTTAGGGAATTCATCTGCGGTGTACCAGGCACAGTGTGACCCAATGCATTCATATAATCCGCAATCAATAGTGTAATCTCTAATATTTTGGGCTTGCTCATGGCAAAGAGCAGCTTCTGTTCACAGCCACCGGCCAATGTGCCATCGTCATGGGATACAACTAACATGAAATCATCTTGACAGCCGCCAAATGTCATAACTGTGCTGTAAGGATAACGTGCTACTGGCGTCATGGTAGACAATTCGAGTACATTGAGTGCATCCTCAGCTACGGCCAACCAAGCAACGGGTGTGCCAGTAGCTGAATGTGGATCACATTGACGTGGCTTGGCCTGGAACAGGCAGGCTCCGAAATAGGGCCACTTGCGACAACAAGTCAAATAAATGCGTACACAGTCGAGTGTGGAGCGTCCTTTGAGCAACGTCCATTTCGATATGAGCAACTCCTGCACATCCTTTAACTGATCTGTGTTCAAGGCATCCCTATACCGATATGGATAAAACTTATCCAATGCCTTAAAGCCCACATCTCTGGACTTATCGTGCGTGTAATCACCCATATCAATCTGTGACATTAACGATGCCAGCTCCAAGGCTAATTCCCTTGATAACGGGAAGCGTCCTTGCACAATCTGTGCATTTGTCTGATAGCATAGCAACAGACGCTCCTTATCCGTCTCACATTTGATTGTGTGCTTCCAATATAAACGATTCTTATAGCTCAGCTGTATGACGCGAGAGTTCTCAAATTTGCCAGAACCCTTCTCTCTTAGAGCTGTCTCCCATTTGCTAATAACATCGCATAGTTTGGCCAATGGCTCTAGATAATGCTCCAAATCCTTTTCAATTGGATCATCGCTGAATAAACAAAATCCATTCGTTGCATCCCTTGTGCCCAACTCTTGTGCCAATGTTGTTTGAAATTCCTCGATCGTTGTGGAACCATCGAATGAAACCACCTATAAAAAAAACCATTATAGATTAGCTGCAGTAATTGTATGGATGTGGTCCACATTTACCTGATAAGTAGTGTTCATCATATGCACTGGTATCGCATGTGGCAGGGAATGATGATATGGATTCTTAAGCAATATGGAAAGGACCTCCATGCGTGATGGCTTCGTTTCACGTCCACCATTTTTCAGCGTACGCTCCAAGGCCCTCTCACAATATGCTGCATATTTGCCAGTCTCCGTTTTAGTATCCGCATTGCGACTCAAGTGCAGCTTCAGATACCACAATAAACGACTCGACTTTGGCACAAACAAGGATACGGCTAAGGCGAGAAGCTGCCAGCCCTGGACAAAGCTATATGCGGGCGGATTCGACTTGCAGTCAATGATAGGCGTTGATACAGGTGCCTAATGCACAATAGGAAAATATAGAATGAAGATAGAAAAACATTAGGTAAACTCAGTTACGTATGAGATATGTATACATATATATATAGAAAGAGAGAAAAAGATAGAGAATTAGAAAGAGAGGGTTAAGAGAATGAAAGGTCTTAATTATGGATAAGGCAATTCAACTACAATTGATAGAAATTAAAACTATTAATAAAAATGAAAGTAAATGAACAACATCTTGAATACATAACATAATATGATTTATCGTTTATTGTTTATCGTTTATCGTTTAGCAAATTGACAAAACATAAATTCCCCCTCATACCTGTATCGATGTGGGTGAACTGCCGTTGGCCTGGGCTTGCCCAGCCTGTTGGGTATCACAGGTGAATAGGCTTTGTGTGGCGCACAGAAGTAGTTGCTGTAAATTTTCAGTTGTTGTTGTTGTCGTACGGTTGGTTATCGATTAACGGTTATCGGATAACAATAACGGGTTTTGGTTTACGATACACATACAAACGTGAAACGGAAAACGTAAAGGAACAGAATAGAAGAAAAGCCAAAAAACATTTGCTGATCAATTTTTTTGTTTGTTTTTTCATTTTCATTTTCTGTTTTTCATTTCTTTTTCTATTTTTTTTACTATTTTTTTTTTTACAAAATTTGTTTTTTTTTGGTTATTTTTATGCTACACAAAAAGTTTTTCTCTTTGTTTTCTTAAGTCTTTAAAAAGCACAACAGGCAAAAAAAGGAAAACAAAGAAATTGAAAAATTAATAAAGAGAATAAACACGAATAAGGCGAAACATTCAAAGCCAGAAGAACACAAGAGATTTGATGAAAAGAAGATGAAAACAATTGAGATTTGAGCAAAACATAAACATAAGTTAGAAACTCTAGAATTGAATACATAAACAGAGAGCGAAAGAGCAAAAGAGAAAGAGAAAGAGAAAGAGAGAGAGAGAGTATCGATAACTACTACGTTTATATAGCATGGACAACTTATCGATATCGATATACATTAATATATATTCTTTAACACGATAAGTGAGCTGCGCATAAACGTAGTATTCGATTCAATGTAAAGAGCTTTCACGTTTCTATTGAATATTATATACAAATACACTGAGCGAAAATAATTAACGTTTCAATTGAGATGCTGTTGTTGTGACTTGTTGTGGTATGTTGATGGTTTATTGTGGTTTCTTGTGGTTTGTTGTGGCTTGTTGTGGTTTGTTGTGGTTTGTTGTGAGTGGTTGAGTATAGGTGGTTTGATGTGGTTTATCGATGAATGTCTCATATACGATGAAACGTATGTTTGTATGTGTATCTTTTGCTAGTAAGTTTGTGTTTTGTTGTGTGTGTGTTTTAATACTTAGACACACACATACACATAAAGACGCACATACATACAGACATGTATATGAGTATAAGTACTTATGTGAAATTTACAGCAATTACTTTATACAATAGATATATACATATATATACTTATATATACATATATATTCTTATATATACACATACTTTTAACTATATATATATATATATATATATATATATATATATATAAATAAATATATTTATATATAATAATAATCAAGATTAATCTGATATAAATATATACATCGAATAATATTTAATTTTTTCTATTTATTATGTTTTATGTTGAAAGCTTTGTTTTATGTGGTAATTATATATAGATATCTATTGATCTGTGTATGTATATATATATATATTTGATTATGAATAGTATGACAGTTATGGGGGAAATTTATTGATTATTTACTACAAGTGTTATCATACAAATCTAACAAATGTATTGAAACTTAAACGATTGAAACGGAATCCAGTGCAAACGAATCAATGAAATCAAAAGATTATGAATTGAATTCAAATGAACTTAAATAAAATTTATACAAAAGTAAATTGATTCAAATAAATGAAAAGACAAACTGGATTAAATCAGATTAAAATCAATTTAATCGAAAGAATTAAAAGTATAAAATCAATGAAAAACAAATCGAAATCAATTGAATTCTTTGAGTAAAAAAGAAAAACTGATTTGAGTTGAATAAAATGCTGTTGATTCAAATGTTGTTAGCGAAATGGAATAAAAGGATTTTAAATTTGAAAAACATTTCGAATCAATATTTATTTATATCAAATAAAATGCTCATACGATAGAAGCAAGTCGAATCAAATGATATTATACTTTAACTCGAATTAAATCTAATTAAACTAATCTTTATTGAATCAAATGAAATCCTCTTTAATAAAATAAACTAAATTTAATGCAATTTGCATTTAATTGAATCATTTTACATAAAAATAAACATTATATGAAGTCAATTTGCTTCAACTTAAAATGTATAGATTCAAATCAATCAAATCATATTGAATCAAAGTAAACCGAAGCATATTCAATTGAATGTAAACAATATTATTTCAGTATAAAGATTACAAGTAAAAGATAAAAGACATGCAACTTGATATATGAATATGAATACACATGAATAATTCAAATGAATCATTTTATATTGTATATAAGAATACGTATGTAAATATATATATTAAATAGTTTATGAATATTTCGAATAAAGATTTGTATATTTATATATAAATATATATATTTGTATTGTATAGAAAGCGTTTGTTAGATTTATGTTTATAGCAAAGCTCGACGAAAAGCTGGCGAAAAGTTTGCGAAAAGCTTTCAATTGAAAGCGTTGAATCAGATCAGAAGCAATAAAAATTAAACATAAATTTAATATAAAAGTAAAAGTTTAGTTAAAGCTTTTGAATTAATAATTCAGTTTACATACGATTCTTAGAAGTAAGAATATTAAAGGCTTTAGAAGTATCGAATAAAGCCTTCAATTTTGATATGGATTGAAATCAATTTCGTTATATAACATAGAGTATTATATGGCATTAAGATATGAAGAAAGTTTGAAGAAGTTAACTTTAAACTTATTTGTAGATTTTACAATATTTCTCTTTTGGTCTTGCAACTATATGTTAGACATACATTGTATCGTATATAACTTTTGAGAATGTATGTAATGGGGTTAAAGGTTAAAGGATACACATAGAACATGAGAGGTGATAGGTATAAATAATTAGAAAGAAGAAATAAAAAAAACAAAAAGAATGAATGAAGTGGGAAATAGAGTTGGAAGTAGAGCACAGAAAAGTATAGAAGAATACAACTAAAAGGATATATAAGGATAAAAAAGCATTGCAACTGAAAAACTTACGCGCGTTTGCTTTCCCAGCTTCTTGTTTACCTGGACACCGACACTTAGTTTCTGTCCCATATGTCGGGAGGTTTGTTTGATCAATATACAGATCATTTCGGTCTGTAGTTCCGGCATATCCAGGCAATGTTGCAGTGCGTTCTGTGCAAGGACCACATGGTAATCAATTCCTGGCTGATTGACAGCAACCGACATAAACAATTGTATACTCTGTTTAGAAAAAGAAATGAATATGAATATAAAAATAAATAATAATATGTATAGATTCATACAATCGTCAACTAATTCATACCTTGAATAATTTAATGCCTTCGGGTTGCATTGTCTCTGTATGCATGGAGGATAATGGTGCAGTAATTGTATCTTTGGTGTGTAGCAAAATGGGGTGACGCCACAATACGCAATCTAAAGAGAGAGAGAGAGAGAGAGAGAGAGAGAGAGAGAGAGAGAGAGAGAGAGAGGCACAGTTTAGTTAGTTAATATTAATTTATTGTAGGTAAATATATTTACTTGGATCTCCATCGGTTTCCATAAGCTTCTGTACAAGCTGCTCATATTGAGTACCAGCACTGGGTCCACCACCAGAGACAACAGTCAAATGATATAGCCAGTTATCGCGTTCCGGTTTACCCGATAGGATCAAATACGTAGGACCCTGATGTGCCGGATAGATGGCTACAGTGAGACGTGCCTGATCCTGTGCTGCATCCTCGCGTTCCTCTGAATCAGAATCTGACACATGCTCTACCTCCTCTACACGTGCATCACGCATATTAATCTGTCCCAATGGATTCTAAATGGAAATTTATATTTATTGAAAATGTCTTTTCATATTTTCTTCAATAGTTTTCCTTTACCGTTTCTGCAGGCGCCTTAAAGTATAGAAACATCTTGCCAAGAAGCACACACCAACATTTTTTGGCATGTCCATTCTTGACCTTTGTCACCCAGCCCTGTACCGTGGGCTTTTGGTCATCTCTGCTGAGCAGTAATTTGGTTGCATTGCGACGTTGCACATTCTGCAGTACACGTATCCAATCGTCCATTGTGGCATGTGAATCGGCGGTCAGGTAGTAAACCTTTTTGCCTGTATCAATCTCAAAGGTGGATGCACCTTCAGCACGGCTTATGCGGCAGGCTTCGTCCAGCTGTATTTGTCCTTGTGGCTTACGCTGTACATCATGTTGACTCTTCCAATAGTTGAGGGATCCATTCTTAAGCACAAACCAACGTTTACGCCATGTCTTCAACTTTCCACCAAGTTTGGCCAGGTGACCCATCTGCATAAATGTTTAATGGAAACGTTAATAAGTTGGTAATAAAATTAGGATTAAGTCATGTGAGTATTATACCTTTTCAAGGGATTCAAGCTTCTTACTGGGTGAGTCCACATAGGATTGGCGCATCAATAACGATGGCATCGAGGCGTCCATGCATGTGGATTCGGAGACAGCATCCGGCGGCAGGGCATAATCATCGGAGAGGCCTGATTCAAAGGAAAGATCTGAAATTACTGTGCCACGCATGTGGGGGCTCACGCGCAGTTGCGTCAGCTGCGCGCCAGTGGGCGTATGTAGGCGTGGTAGCGTGCTTTGTACATGTAATGCCACCATTGGCACCAATGCTGGCGCCTGTGGGTGTGGCAGCGTATGATGTTGCTGATAATGATTGTGCTTTTGTTGTTGTTGTTGTTGTTGCTGTTCTTTCTGATGTTGTTTAGTTGTTGGTGATGGTTGGTGTTGGTGTTGGTGTTGGTGTTTTTGTTGGTGTTGTGGTGGTTGTTTTTGGGTGAATGTGCGTGTGTGGACTGTTATTTTGGATGTGGTTAAGTTGGTGAATAGTGGTGATTGGTGATTGGTGATGATGGTTGTTAATTGGATGGTTACAAATGAAATGTTTATACATCAAGATGGAAGCCGATTGTGGGCAAAGGCGTAAGGAAATGCAACCAGTTGAAAGATTTTTTTTTTATTGAGAAAAGAAAATGCATTAAAAACTTGTTTGACTGTTAAATAGAGTTAAGATTCGGTTTGGGATATGGAGAAAAAATGGCAAGGCAAATGGCTAAGAGGAAAAAGGAAACTACTTAAATAGTTATAGTAAAAAGAAGAGAAATAAAATAAGTGAAATAGAGAGAGAGAGAGACAGAGTTGGGAACTACAAATGCAAATAAAAAGAGAAAAAAGTAAAAAATATTTTCAGTTGAACCTAGAGTTCTTATCCTTGGTCTTCTTTTGGAAAGGAGAAAATTATAGTCCTAAGCTAATAGGAAATACTGTACTAAATATTTGATATTGAAAAAGGTTGAATGATAATTGCAAAATACTACAAATTTATGCTAAAAGCTATTTAAATTATTTACAAAAACGCCCAAAGGACGATGCAAATTTTGCGCGCAAGAAGTTGCGTGATGATTATATGGAATGCTGAGTATAAATCTTTCCCTCAAAGAACTTTGCTGGAAATCCAATTTTAGATTGGATAACTATTTATGCTTTGTTTTTAAAACATTTGAAGCCTTTCTTCTAACGCTCCTATCTGACAACTTGTCATTGCGTTGAGAGAGGTCTAGGGAGTGCAGAGCTGAAGTAAATTTGTAGGGAGAGGTAGATAAATGGAATAACTATTGAATGATAGCTAGTGCACAAAACTGCTTATCCTTGATACTTGTGTAGCATCAAAAGCCACTCAGTCTGACTCAATCTGCATGCAGTGCAGGCTTAAATTAGAAATTAATCTTAGAAGGTATAGGGAAGGACATGAGCGAGGTAGGGCAATTACTTTGACGGACTAGGACGACAAAGGACGCAGTGGGTTAGTGGCAAAGGTCATCATTTTCGCCTGACTTTTAAGGTACTAAAAACGCATTTTGCCAGGACATAGAAGCTTGTAACTCATTTTCATTTAATGAATCCTTGTGCGCAACTAAATCAGGTTGAAGCTAAGTTAAGTTTGTTGCTTGGGATGTGGATAGTTAAGTACAGTTTATGCTGCGGAAACTAAATATACTTGAACTACATAGGGATGGGAGGAAAGGGAAACTATTGAAAGACATAATTACTCAAAGGGAAAACTACTTAGAGTGAAAGGAAAACTAGGATAGCTAGGAAATTAGGTATAATCTTAAGAAATCTTGAAACTACATAGGGATGGGAGGAAAGGGAAACTATTGAAAGACATAATTACTAAAAGGGAAAACTACTTAGAGTGAAAGGAAAACTAGGATAGCTAGGAAATTAGTTATAATCTTAAGGAAATGCAGGATAATATTTTAAATGGGATATAGGCATATTTTCTAGGTTTTGTGTTAGTTATTATTGGATTAATGTATTAGGTTAGTGCTGTTGTTGTTTGTTTTTTTTTTGTTTTTATTTTGCTGAGCTACCACTACCGTTACGCTTAACTGGTTTTTTTTACTGGGCCAAGTGCGCGTGCGAGGGGGGGTATATACAGTTTGGGGGTGTTTAATGGATATTACATACCACGAGCCTTGGCATTTTTTGGACTCTCGGAGCCACTACGTTTAGCTGGACTGAGGCTGGATGAGGTCTTAAGACTCTTCGAAGGACTCGAAGCGCTGCCCGATGTGGAGGTCTCAGTGTTGTCCGTGCTGGATGAATTGTGTGAGTTATGGGTAAGCATGACGGCATGATCCTCGCCATCACTGGAATCATCGCTTGAATCACCTGTAAAGGGCATTGAGCGTATTTGTGAGGCACGCCCCTTGACTGTGGCATAAACGGGTACAGAGATATCACAGAAGCCGCCGCTGGCGGTTTGTTGTTGTCGTGTGGGCGGCTGTGGTGTACCCGGTGTGCCGCTGCTGCCCAATGTACCATTGACATCGTGAGTATGTCTTGTACGTCCATTCGATAGCGTTAGGCTTGTCTCCTGCTGCACATCCGGTGTGGGTTCATTGCTAGCTGTGCTTTCAGCTGTATTGCTACCAGTACCAGTGCCCGTGCCCGTGGCTGTGCCATTGCCATTGCCATTGCCGGCAAGTCCATCATTGGCCACCTGATAGATTTTTGCCTCCCAGCTGGGAAAACGATGCAAGGGCGGTGTGGGTGGCCTGGGTACACCCAATTCGCTGGTGGTGGTTGTCGTTGTGCTTGAATTACCACCGCTAGCCATTAAGGCCGGATTGTTTTTCATCCAAGCGGGCAGCTTCTCGCACGACGGGGTATAAATTTCCGCATAATCATGTGCTGTATCCGTATCGGAGCTATCCGGACGTGTTGTTGCTGCCGCCGAGTGTGTTGCTTTGCTGGAAATGCTGGACAATGGCGCCAGTGTGAGGCCATCAACGGCAGCCACTAGATTACGTTCCAGTTCCTGCGGCTCCATTGATAAATTGCGTCGATGCTGATGATGCGGATATGAACTGGTTAACGGTCGGTTTATAATCTCCTGCGGATCAAGGCTCTCACTGCGTCGTCGCGTTTCCGGTGTACTGGCAAAATCCTGTACATCCAAGCTCAAGCTATTACGCACTGGTCCCACAATGCTATGACGCTGGGATTGATTGGCAATATGATTCTTGAGCAGCTCCAACTGTTGATTACACTTTATATTCTGCTCACGCAGCAATTGATTCTGTTCCTCAAGATCCCGCAATTTATTGTTAACCCACTCCTTGATCTTTGCAGCCTTCGCTTCGATTTGACGTGCGTCATGCAAACGCAACTGACGCTGCTCCTCCACTTGTATCTCCAAGGAGCTAATTGTCTTCTCTGCAAACTCGTTGCCAACACCGCTCGAAGTGCTGCTAGTGCTTGTGCCAAGGACACTCTGCTGAGAGCTAGCAGCCAAGGCAGCTGCGGCAACAGCCTGTTGCTGCTGCTGTTGTTGCTGATGTATCGGCGAACTAGTCGCTGTGCCCTGCTGTGAATGCTGGGTATGTTGCTGCTGTTGCTGCTGCTGTTGCTGTTGTGCTTGGGGCTTTGGCCATTCACTCAGCCGCTGCTCCATAGCACGCACCTGCAAAGACAAAGGGAAAGAGGGGGAAAAACCCAAGGTTAGAAAAAATTAAACAAACTTTTTTATTACTTAACCTAAGCTGCTGCGTTTACTTTATTCCTTTCTTTTTGTTACTTCTTTATACTTCAACCTGCCTCACCAAAGAACAGGCAAAAACTTTGTGAAATTCAATTAAATTTGCACTAAGCTACATCAGTTAAATGAAATGTTTTTCTGCTGTCAGGACTAATGGTTACATATGACCATACTCCAAGGATTACACTTCAACCCAGCCGCGGGCGACTTCAACCTAACCTTAAAGTTTCCCTTTATTTAACTAACAAATTATTGTTCTAACCTGGCAAAAAAAATATGAATAAGCAAAGAACAATCAATCAAAAACAGTGTCAAAGCACTCTTAACACTAGTTGGACTTAAGTATCCTTTGATATCCCGCAGCTTTAGCTTAACTACACAACTTCCTTTGGAAATCTGTTAATTTCTTTAGGCACTTGCTTACATAATAGACAGGAAATTACAGTAAATGCTAAGTGGATAATGATTTGGCTTTAGGATATCATATAGTTAAATATCAAGAGAAGTTATCTTGGAGAACTAATCAATTGATTGTTCAACAACTCAATAGAAAGTCCATTGACATTTTGTCCAGTAAAATCAGACAAGAAACAGCTTAAAGCTGAAGAAATCCTTTGTTTGATCTGTGACTTGGGAAATTAAAGCTAATGTTCTTCCTAAGGAAGCAAGGATGTTAATTTCTCAATCCAAGCTTTGTCCTTGGGAATATCATTCTCCGAATTTTTTCATTCAAGGAGAAAATTCGAACATTGCTTCAGTTATCCCGAATATTTTATTTAATATCCTCTTCTATAATATCCTTGTCACATTAAGTTTGTTAATATAAACTGTTTTTGTCCCAAATTTCGCATCCTTCCTGTGAGAAGTTTGCAGATGAAATGTTTTTATAGGGACACCAAAAATATTTCATAACTTTGTCAGCTCTTAATAGCTTATTTGATGCATTATAACAAATTATTACATCAGTTTGAAGCATGTTTTAGCACTTTGGTCTGCTTCAGTATATCCTTTTTATCCCTTATTTGGCATTCCTTTAATGCAGCACATGTTTTGTGTAAAGTTGTAAACAAAGTCAAGCGAAACTTGTAGCCACATTAAAACTTACACAAGAAACCACTTCATACTCAAAAGTTAAGGAAATGGTTTCCCTATGAACTGGAATTGAATCAAAATTGGAAAGAGTTTCGGATAACTGTTGGTAAAGACAATTGATTCAAACTATCCGAAAGGATAGCGCAGATTAGCTCAGTTCTACGAAATTCCCAAAAACTTGTCAAGGATGCACTTTGTTTGAATTTCCAGGAGATATTCCTAGATCTATATTTAAACTATTGCTTCTTCTCATAATCACTTGCCTATTTAACTTATCTAAAGGAAACACTGTGGTCATTTCTGATACTCCTGTAAGGATATTCGTAAATACAGTCCTTTTGTAAAGTTGATGATTATCTACTCAAATTCTTATAAGAAATTCTAAGAAGAAAACTTTATATTATATATGGTTCGTTTCTTACACTTGGCGAAAAAAAGGGGCAATTTAGAGTATTATATTCTTATGGAAAATATTGTTCCCTGCTTAAATTGGAAATATAATTTAGCAGCGGGGGAAAGGGGAAGTGAAGAAGTCAGACAGGACATGCTCCTGTTCAGACTTGCATTTAAGTTGCAAGTGGTAAGTAAGTAAGTAGCAAATGGCATGTGGCAAAGTGGCAAGCGAGTTGAATTATGTGGCGCACTGGCGTAAAAACTTGTGTAATTAAACGCAACCATTTGGGAGGGATGGAGAGGTTCGAGGAGTGGGTCAGAAAGGAGCATTTAACACTCGGTTTAGCTGCAATTGGACATGGCAGTAGTTGCACTCATATAAGCCAATAGAATGCGAGGCAATGAACAGGAGCAGGACTCAAAGTACATATTTTTATGGCTACACAACAATTTGCAAGTAATGCAACCAACAGACGTACAGAGAGTGAGAAGGAGAAAGAGAGCTAGAGAGAGAGAGAAAAGACAGATGGGTAGAAAAAGTGCATGAGTAGAGCAAAGAGACAAAGAGAACTTTTAGCAGGATATGAAGAAATAACTTCATTTGTGCACGCCAAGCACACACACACAAACATACACACACACACACACACAGGCTTTATAGTTGCCCTCAAGGCTCTCTGGTCAGGACAGGAAACAAAGCTGACAACTAAACTAACCCGGAAGCCATGTTCTGAAGTGTGTCTGCTTCTACTCTGGTTATCCTTATTGTATACCATATAGATACTACAATGTCCTTATTGTATCTGCACCTAACCTATTGCATTATTAGTTGCCACTTTGAATTGTCTGACAACACACAAATGGGTCAATTGCCCAATGTGTTGCTTGTGGTTTGTATTAAAAATGTGCACAGGTCGTAGAACTCAATTGAATGTTGCATGCACCCTCAATATGCCATCAACTTCTCTCTTCTTTTCTCTCTTCTCTTTCCCATTATCCCTATACTCAAAAACCAAAACTCCTCCTGCCCACTAAAATTTGTATGTTAAAAATAAATCGAGTGCCAAAAATAACAAAATAGAAACTCAGGTTATTGGACGCAACGCACATAAAATGCCAAAGTTTATACATGTCCTGACACGAACAATACGGCTAAAATAAAATTTATACACACACTCACACACACACATACGTGTATATATGCACACGCCTAGGTGACAGTTACATGGTACAAAATAAACAAAGTTTCAGGCATGCAAAACAAAGGCTGTTGGCGTCGGAGTCCTTGTCGGCTGATGACACCAGGACGAAAGCTGATTGACAAGGCATAAAACCAAAGACTCTTATCGTTAACTAAATTCTGAATGAAGTCCATAACAAAATATATGAAATGGAAATAAATATAAAAAAATATAATATGAAAAACTTCTTATAATTTAAAATAAAAAAAAATTCAATTTTAAAAAATATTCCTTTGAGATAATTTTTTTTTTTTTTTATTTTTTTTTTATTATTATTATTTAATAAAATTAAAATAAGAAATTTAATACACAAATTAACTACATTAAATTCTAATGAATATTATTTAGATGATGTGATCCCTAATAAAATTTCAAATAAAATCCATAATAATAAAATATCTTTTAATATAAAAATAATATAATATTCAACATATTTTTTTATTACATTTGTGGAATTTTTATAATTATTAGTAAAAAAAAATTAGAATAAAAAAATTAATTAACAAAAATTAATACTTTACCTATCTAAACTAAATACTTTAATCCTAAATTACATTTTAATAATAATAAAAAAAAAAATATCCTGATATAAAAAAAGAAATAATTTTCTGATAATTTTTATAATTTTTTTGTTAGTTTTATAATATTTCCATAACTATTTAAAAAAAAAATTAAAATAAAAATGTAATTCATAAAACTTAGTAGAAAAATTAGTGAAAATAAAAATTGAATTATATTTATAAAATAAAAGTGACTCTACACTTGATTTTTTTAAGTGTAGTTGCTAGAAATCCTTAACTAAAATTTAGCCCTACTCTTGCATCTAAAATCTTTACTATTAACTGTCAGTTGCAACTTTTGTTGCTACAATTGCAGCTTAAATTGCATATTGCAACTTTATTTAAGTTGGTCACACTAAAATCTTTAGTGTAAAAGATATAAATTTTAAGCGCAAAAGCTGTTAAAGTTGACTCAGAGAACCAAAATCAAAGCATTATCTGCGCCCAAAAGTAGTTTTGGTTTTAAGTTTCAGACAAAAACTTAAGCCATAAAATTTGATGGCGCCAAAAAAAAAAAAAGAGAAAAAATAAGAAAAGGCCGCAAATATTTAAGTGACAGCATTTGTTGCACTTGTAAAAGTTTTGTAACAAATTTTTTTTTATTTTTCTTTTCAGCGGAATAAAAGGCATTTTTTTTAATTCCTAAAAACTTCAAGTTTCAAATTAGTTTCGTTTACAAGGATGCTAAACATACACTTTGATAAAGTTTTGTAGCCTTTTAAGTTGGGTTTTAGGAGTGCAGCAAAAAGGTTTAATAGTTATAGAAAACTGCAGCAATTCGCTGCAATCAGCTGCAATTTATATAGATTGTGTTAACTTTATTACACGTTGCATATAAATTTGAAGAATTGATTGGATTTTTCTATAGGTTTTTCTGATGCTTGCGAACAAATCTTATATAGTGCCATAAACGAAGTTGATAGTAATAGCGATTTTTTGATTATGTTTATATAGAGTTACTTGTCGTAGGTACACTTAAAATCTTATGCCTCAAGGATTGTGTGTAGCAGTTAAAGGATAAATGTGGTCACTTTACGGCTGAGCGCAGCTGCAACTGAGAGAAAAGCAAAGAAAGATAAAAATATAAACCGAGTTCAAATCGAATTTTATGGTAAGAAGACATTTTTATTGCTGACTGCAACAAAGGCGGACAAGCCAATGGAGTTGGAAAATGTTGCCTGCCACAAGAGTTGTGCCCCAAGCGTCTGCCACTTAACATAAATCTTGCATATTGCCGCCAGTTTGCATTAACTGTAAAATCCAAAAATCCTACACAATAATTTGCTTCAACGCACAATCGGATTAGGTTGAAGAAGAGAGCCGACAAAGGGGGGCTGTGTAAGGGGGAAAAGTCGTTTGGTTTTGAGACAGAAAGAAGATGTGAAAAGTGTACTGATAAAAAATGAATAACTTAAGAGAGAATTTTGCGTGTATTTCACTGCTCCCAAAAGCATTTGAATAAAAATTTTAATTTGAATTTATAATACAACGAAGGATGTACAAGAATAAGTTCCTTAAAGGATAGTCAAAAAAAAATATTTAATAATAAATTCTAGGAAAAAATAATCTAAAAAGAAAGCAAACTATTCAATGCACCATTCCATTTTCATATTTATTTCGTCATTCTATAATTTTATCATTCCATCATTCATTCATTCTACAGATCCATTTTGTTGACTCTCGTATCTCACACCAAGCATGAATCCTGTTTTTATTACTAAATGAGCAGACGCAATTAAGTGGCGTTGCTTGTGCCGCCCGAAGGGTTGACTGTGCACCACGTGTAGCCGAAGAGGCGTGACAGGGGGCAGGTGGCATGGTAGGTGGTAATTGGAGTAGGAGTTAGGTTGCCAGTTGCTCCCGACAGATGACTAACGACAATGAGCCATAATATAGAGAGCGGTAGGCAGGGGGTATTGTTCGGTCTAAAGGCAACGTCCATTGGCTGCCCTGCAAATGACTTGTGTGTTGAAAAATGAATGTCCTGGGGGGTTAAAAGAGTTGCTTATCAAGAATGGGAGAGCACAAATAGAAGAATGCCCATTTGTGGTGACTCAGTAGTTGTGTAAACGATGCACTGAAGCGACGGACAACATGTTTGGATTGGGTTATTAGCCATGTTAAAACAACATTTACAGATGATAAATATATTTGTAACGACTGCTAATTTAGCTACTATCTTTCGTTTGCTTAGATGATTACATAGAATTGAGAATAGTTACGCTAATTACTGTTAAAATGCCATAATATATAAATGAGTAATAATAATTTCTTAGATAAATGTAATATTTTGCGGATTTTTCATTCAAATTACAGCCAACAGATAAATGACATAATTATTATTATTAAAATAAATAAATCGTATTTAATATATTTTATAATATTTTATATAAAATAATTGTATAATTTAAATTCTTTTGAAATTATTTAAATATTATATTATTGTATCGTTTTCTGGGTTTTTATTTTATTTAGATAATATTCAATTATTTTATTTTTTTTTTAAGTTTATGTTAGTTTGTTTGTGATAATTTTATTTTAATTTATTTTAAAATATTTGATTGTGCTTTTAAATAATTTTATATTTATTTATATTAATTACTTTAATTTTATTCTATTTTTATTATTTATTATTTTTATGCATTTACAATAAAATAAATTTATTTATCTTAAATTGTGACTAGTTACCTTATTATTTAATTATTTATAAAAAATATATATTATATATTTATATTATTTTTTAATTTGTTTTCATTATATTTATTACACCATTTTCTCAAATGTTTTTTCTTTAATTTTATTTAATTTATTTACTTTTATTTATTACAATTAATAATAATATTTATTAATAATACTAAATTGGAATAATTTTACATTATTTATTTATTAATAATTATTTATTACATTTATATGCAAATTTATTTTATTAAATTTAGCTGACAAAAATAAATATAATTAGATTTTTCATTAAATTGTATTTTTTATTAATTTATTTATTTTTTGCTTATTATTTATATTACTTTGTTTATGTTTTTGATTTATTTAAAATTATTATTTAATTACTGTAAGTTAAATATATTTATATTTTATTAAAAATTTAATTTATTTTAGTTCAGTTAATTTAAGTCAAATTTTGGTAGAGATTAAACTTAAATTTTATTTTTATTTTATAATATTTAATTTATTTATTTTCTTTTCTTTTTTTTAATTTACTAAAATTTAATACATTTCAATTTCATATTTTTATCGTAATTTGAATTATTATTAAAATTTATTTTATTATATTTTTTATTGACAAATATTTTCATTTTTTCTAACTATATATTTATTACCTTCTGTGTTGCTTCTAAATATAATTTGTGCTCCAATTTTATTGGATTATCGTAAAAAATATTGCCTAAAACCTTTGACAGTTTTATGTTTAGTTTATGTAGTTTTTATGGACAATTTGATGATAAATTTGATGGAAAGAATAATAAATTATATAATTATTTTGAATGTGGGGAAAGTCTGTTAAATATATATATATAAAGCAATATCATGTGGAATTTTCATTATTGAGTTTTCTCTACGCTATTCTATTCATATATGTAAGTAAATCCTAGCAATTTATTGACACTGATTGACAGGTCTTAGGTTAAAGTCCTGTCTTTACTATTTTCATAGGCAACTGCCGAGGGAATAGTATCCTTGGCATTGATAGCAATTGGCATCAGATGGAATAAGATATATTTGGGTTTGGAAGTTGATTCATTTTAGTGTTTCAACAAATTGATGGGCTGTTTGGCAATTTGTTAATACATATTACTCAAATGTGCCGCAACATGGGGCAGGGGAGAGAAATCCGCCCCTGCCACTATACCACCAATAGCTCCACTTCAGCTTTATGTACACACTTTCATACACCCATTGATTTGTCTTGGTATCCAGGCCTTGGGTGCACATCATCTTACAAATCTTTCACATGTGCCTCGTTTTATTTGCGTTTCTTGTGTTTCTTCTGTTTCTTTGACTTCTTGAGCAAACATTTGCCGCACCCTCTTAAAAGTGTCCACCCTCCCTGTATGCTCAACGCATAACATTCAGTATTCAATGCCCCCAATCCTCCAATGCTCCAATATTACGTACTCTTTATATACACCGCCCTAGGCTACATGCCTCTCGCCCTATCTTGCTACATTTTCGACGTTTAATTTCGAGTCATGATTCCATTGTTATTTATAGTCAACAAAGCGGCAGCAGCAGCAGCAGCAGCAGCCACTCTAGACAACACTCCATAAAATATTGTTGGATCCCCCTAAAAGGCCTTTCCTCCTTCTTCCCGGCCTGCTACTTGGTAACTCTCCCTTTACACCATCCTACACGCAGCAGCAGCCGAACAGCAGCATTCAGCTCCAGTGTCTCTGTCCTCTACTGGCACGCGACGCATCATCGTTTAGTCCAAGGGTAGCTGCCTGTGCCACTGCCATTTACCAGTATCTGACTGCAGCAGTCTTGGCTGCCCTTACCATCCCAAGCGTAGAGGCTTTAAGTGTTGGCAACGTAATAGAAATTTTAATTTAATGTAAGCACAAGTAGATGAACTTGCCGTCTAATGTTGCCGCACCATTAAAAATTGCAACATAAAGTTGCATCTACTTATTTGCTTACCACTCGCATATGGTTATTCCTCATTTTTTTTTTTTTTTCATTTCATTTTTATTATGTTTCACTGCAACTTCTTGTGGCACTGTCATCTGCGCTGTCGTCCTTACTGTTGATGATTTTTCCATTAGAGTCAATGTCAATATTTGCAGCATGTTTTGGCAGCTTTTGAAATTGAAAATGTGCTTGTTGCAAATTATTTTCGACGTGGCAGCTCTCCACCCACCCACTACTCCACTCCACTTCACTATCTGCCACTTCCACTGTCTACCTACATTTTCATCTTTTAGCAAACTCCCTCAGCAGATTCGCTGTCTGTCTGTGTCGTCGCTTCAGTCTTCGGTTCGTCTTCTGTTCACAACAATTAAAAATCTCGCGGACATTGCCACGTCTGTAATTGTGGTTGTCGTGTTGCAGCTGCTGCTGCTGTTACTGCTGTTGGTTTTGCATCTGCTGGTAAGGTGCCGTTGCTGTGCTGTCGTGGTGCTTTACAAGTGGCACTCATCTGTCGAGTGCCACGCCCGGCATTCCCTTCGTTGACGTGTGTCATTTTGAAGAACGTGTTGCATACTTTGTTGCGTCTTTTTAAATAAATTATCCTTAAACAGCTTTGGCTTTGCTTTAATTCAATTCTTAACGTATTCTAAAATTATATGTATATATACATCTGTTGTATATAGTTTTTTTTTTTATTATATTCTGTAGAAAAGAGATTTATTTATAATGCAGACGCTGCTTGCTGCATCTTAAGTAATTTGCCTGCTGCACGTTGCGGCCAATAGTTCAGAGAAACTTAAAAACAAATGCAGTTGCCACGCCCACACGCCCTTGTAAGCTTAACTTAATCAGTTTTTAGAAAAAGATTGGGGGCAGCTGGAGAGTGGAAGAGACAGGGACTCAAAGAGAGAGAGAGAGAAAAAAAAAACTTTGCTGCGCCTTTGCTGCCAGACAATAAACTAAAACAAAAGTTTCGCTGCTGATAAAACTTTTGCTTGAAAGACCACCAAGACACGCCCACGTGCGCCCACTTTTGGATTATATTGTAGAGACATAAAAGTTAGCTAGCAATATGCTGCCTTTAATATGAGAAGAACACGTTTAGACCAAGAATTTAACCATTGGGGATCAGCTAGCGAGACGCTTGCATTTAACATTAAAAATATTGTAAAAGGAGGAAAAAGGATACGCAAGTCTAAGGAGTTGCAGTTCAAGTATCTATTGCCACATTGTGTAGCCACTCGAATGGCATCAAAAGGCAAACAATGTGCCAGTCCAGGCCATTGTGTCTGGCGACTCCTTAGCAAAAGGAACAACCAAAGATGCCGACAACTTCGCGACAAAATAGAAGACAAAAATCGACCAAAAAAGAAAAGAAAGAAAATCCTTGAAATTCGACTAAAATAAAATAGCTGAAAAATGCCAACAAGCGGCGATATTTCTGCGCTTTTCAATAATTTTTCGCCCTTTTTTTTTGTTTTGCTTTATTTTTTGCTTTTTTTTTTTTTTTGACCAGACTTTTCTCCCAGACTCTAGCCATGGCGCACCCAAGTCCAAAAAGGCAGCTGCGACAACTGTTTCTGACAGTGGGTGGTACATGCTACACATCATTTGTTTTTTACCCCCTTCCCTTCCCATGCCTACCCATTTTACAAAATTTATTTGGTTTTTTATATTTTTTTCTTTTTTTATTTTTTTATTTAATTTTTTCTTTTGGCTCTGGTGCAAATGATGTTTTTACGGCTGAGTAGAGCTGGCTGAAGCAGTCTGAAACTGACTAAAATAGAATCAACTAAAGACAAGCTAAACCAACTCAAAAACTGATCGACTCACTCAGCTCACACAGCTCAACTAACACACAATAAACAATTTCAACTTTCAGTGCATTTAGCCGGTCTCTTGCGTTGCTTCTCTTCCTCTCATCATATACTTAATGATGCGGGGAAGCCCCACTAACAGACTGTCGCATGCGGCACCTTCTCCACCTTAAATTTTCATTTCTTTTCTACCCATTATATTTTTTTATATATTTTTTTTTTTATTATATTTTGCTTATTTCTTTGTTTTTTGTTTTTAATTACGAAAAAGGCTTTTGTGCAAAATGTTGCCTGGACAATGGCGAAAGTGCATTGAAGTGAAAGCCTGAGAGTGAGTGAGAGATTCAATGAGGAAATCACAAAAGGTTCTTCAACAAAAACAAAAGCTAATTTTATTGGCTTTATCTATTGATAGGTTAAGCTTCATATAACAATTGGTTTATCTGTTAGATATTGTATATGCTTAAATAATTTTTAATCTTTCACTAAATTTCAAACTTTCCAATTTCATTATCTAAAATCAAATCTCAGTTATATTGTTTTTTTTTAATGTATATAATTTACTATTATTGTTTATTATAATTTTTATACTCTTCAATTGGAAGCAGTCCAAATTAAATTGTAAATTTACTTGGTAGACTTTTTGTTGTATTTTTTATCAGACAACCAAAGTTTGGGGCTGCAACTTCAAAGTGAGTGCCAACTTTTTGATCACTGCTCATAAACGTGACCTTTTCGTTCTTGCTAACCAATTAAGCGTGAAGTGACAGTACCATAACAAAAACAACAGCAAGTTGCAACACAAACAACAAACACAATGATATACAACTTCATCGACATCTCCTTGAAGCTCAACGATGCGTTGAGGTTCTATAAAGTTCTTGCAGCGAGCAAGAGACAAGAGACAAGTCACGAGACAAATGAACATTTGTAAGCAATTAAAAATGTTTTTCCTCAGTCTACTGATTGTTGTAATTGTTGTTCTCCCTTATTATTGTTGTTGTTGTTGTTGTTGTTGTTGTTGCTGATATTGAAAATGTCTTTTTTATTTATATTTATTGAGTCTTTGGCATTTTGTTTTAATTTGGATGAATAAGAGTTTCTCCAAATATTTGGTATTAATTCTATCAAAGACATATCACTGCCCCTTTCTTGATCTTTCTATCTCCTTTTTTCTCTGTAATCGAAAGATTATATAACAAATTTTATAAATAAAGTTTTTAAGGTTCATCCAACGATTTGCTTAAGATGAATTGCTGCAAGAAATGCTGCAATTTCTTTTGTTTAAAGCTGTTGAATCGGAACTCCGATGATTTAACAACTTAACCCTAGAAGAATTAAAAATTATAGTAATTAAGAAATCGTTTCAATAACTTTCAATAGTATATAGAAAGCCGATGTATTCAGTGAATATGTTGTTAAAGACACATCTGAAGTTTAACATTATAAGAATGATACTCCATAGAATCTCACAAGTTTTAGTTGTACAATAGTGCAGATCTTGAAAACAACTGATTATTCCTAGGATTTATTAGCTGTTTACACTATATATCTATATATATAATATATATATATTTTAAAGTTTTATCTTTTATATATTGTAATCGCAACACTAAAACAGATTTTAGCTGCTTTCAGTAGCATTTGTGAGCCAATAAAACTTCGTTATAAATATATTTTACTTAATTACTTTGGTTTTTATTTTCTCTCTTTGAATTTTCACTGCTCATAAACATAAAATTTTATGTTGCACTTTCAAAGACAAGAGCAGCTGTTACTGCAAATTCATGTTGAAAGATCAGAGAATAAGGCATACTATATAATCCGAAACTGGTTTCAACTTAATATTAAGCAAAAGTTGTAACTTCAAAGAAATTTTGTTGTATCTTTAAAAGTAATTTTTTAATTGACAAATGAAAGCCATAAGCGAAAGGTCTATGAAATCGACATAAAGTAAAGGAAACATGGTATGCCATGCCGGTAAAAAGGTACAGGACTCTGATATCCTCAGAAAGTCGTCGGTGTAGTGCCGTTATTAAGCAAAATATTTTTTCTAATAGTTATTAGTTTAAATATTAACAAGATAATTTTTTGAAAATTTTATCTTAAGATTATCATTTTTTTTATTTTTTTTAAATGTGTGTTGTCAATTAGATGTCCCATGCATTTATGAGGTTATTAGAGAATAACCTCAAAAAAATTAGTTCACCATATTATTGAAATATTTTTTTTTGTTTATTTATACTTAAATATCAATAGTTAATAATAAAAGAAAAATCAAAAGGTTTTCTTTAATAATATATTAAAAAAAGAAAATAGCAACCGAAACGTACATGGTATCAATTAGTTTTC
This sequence comes from Zygothrica quintamaculata, assembly GCA_037044455.1. Taxonomy (NCBI): domain Eukaryota; kingdom Metazoa; phylum Arthropoda; class Insecta; order Diptera; family Drosophilidae; genus Zygothrica; species Zygothrica quintamaculata. Next base: position 511,368 of record JBAMBS010000792.1, on the reverse strand, counting down.
AATAGGTATATATATATATATATATATATATATATATATATATAATTTGGTGAAGGATCACATTAATAAATGTATTATTATGGAGTATATATTATATTTATAATATGTAATAAATATATATTAATATTGTACCTACATTTTGGGCATTTTGTGCGTTTGCCCGTTTTAATTGAAACAATGGCCATATTGCTTTTAGCTTTGATACACTTTAAATTAAAATGTCTTAAGCTATATATTTAATAGTTAAATAGTAAACGCACACACACAGTAAAATATATAAAAATTCTTATAAGATCGTAAGGTTCATTGCCATTATATGTAAGGGTTGGGGGTTGTTTTCCAACTAATAATTCGCGTGGCCAAACTATTAGAGAATAAACCGGTTTGGTGGTGGGCGGAGTAGAGTAGGCATAGAATTAGCGGGCGCTGATCGCGAGTTTCAAGCGACTAACTGTCGTTAAGGGTTGCTTTTTTATACAAAATTATGTGAAAAAAAAATATTTTTATGTTTCTTTAAAACTTTTCTTCTGATATGTTGATAATAATAAAACACAAACAAACAATTTTAATCTTAAAAAATATTTGAAAAGGTTTAATTAAAAAAAAATAACAAAAACCGTCGCGATTTGAAATCAACAATTGGTGCAATTCAACGAGAATCGAATGCTCCGCCAAACAACGCGCACGACTCGAACAACTTCTATGCACTGAACTAGCGGCTAAATTAGAAGCAACCACAAAACGCAAGGCAACAGAAAGTACCATATTCGAGGGAAATTTATGCATTTGATGTGGGAAATTTCATGCGCTTGAACAAGGGAAATTCATTACAGTCTATGCGTTTGTGTATATGGACCAGGGCTACCAGATCAGCGTTTTAGTGGCTGATTCAGATATTTTCAATGGTCACAGCCAGTCTTAAACCTTTTCAGCTATTTTTGACGGTGCGCAGAAAAGAAGCAAAGAGTTAGGTGATGACCAAAAAAGAAAACGCTTCGCAATTCGGTTTTTACAGAAGAAAAAGTAAATATGTGGTGGCCGACTAAAAAAATAAAAAAAGACAGACGACGATTTACATTTTCGCTTTACACAAAGAACAAAACACATCAGTCATTTACTCAACTATTCCATAGACAACTTTCGGCCATTTTTGTCATCAAAGTAACTGAAATCAGCTATTTTCCATATTGAAAATCTGGCAGCCCTGATATGAACAGCTGAGCGTTAGGGAAGTTTTATTGGTGCGAAACATTTGCTATGTGTTTGTGTGTTTATGTGTGTGCACGTTGTGAGTGTGTTTTATTTCTGGGGTGGCAGGTAATTCATCTTCTAATATATGTCATATATCAGACTCTGTGGGTGCACAATGTTTCAACATATATTAATACATACGTATGTATGTATGTATGTATGTATGTTTGTATGTATGCACATATATAAATGGGTATGTAAATAATATATTAAAATATATGTATATACATAATAGTGTGGCAAAGCAGCAGTAGAAAAGGGAAATTTGGAAATAAAACGGCCGTTCAAAGTTTTATCATTCAACGAATTGAGCTCTAATGCTTCTGGTTTTTGCTTCTCTTATTGTATATCAACAATGGATGGTACCCTCACTCACGATGACTCACGCACACAAGCATGACAAACTGAAAGTTATTGCATGTCCTTTGCTTCTCGTATTAAATATTCCAAAGATCTAAAGGGTATTAAAGTAATTACATTAAGAAATAATTTGCCAATATAAGCAATGTTTGGTAATTATTGAAGACAACAACTTGTTGTATTCATTATACTTTTTGTATAATAATTGCAATTAATTAAAATTTAGGTATACAGAAGCAAAGTATTTTGAAATTTAAGGATATTGATTGCTTATTAAAAGAGTATATTTTAGTCGATCAATGTGTTTTTTTTTTGGGTTTTTCTCCAATGTCAGTGACTTTTACTTAGTTTGTACGTAGCATACAATGAAGGAGGAGGCAGCATCTAACCAAACATCAGTCACTTTGCTTTCCTTCCGGCCAAAAACAACAAAAAATGTGCGTGTCATGTGAAAAACAACAGCAACAACAACAACAACATCCAAAAGCAATGGAGTCGAGTGAAGTAGAGTGAAAGAGGGTTTAGATGCATGTTAGTTGTCAGATTATATGTCAGAAAAGCATTGAGAACCGGAGCAACAGACTCACCACACAATTTATCTCTTTTCGCTGTGCTTTCTTTTGGCACTGCAATAATGTATGTGTGTGTGTAAGTGTGTGTGCGTGTAAAGGTGTGTGAGAATCCTTCAGGTGTTCCAACAGCTATTACAGTACAATGTGTCGCTCAGCTCAGTCGTCGTAAGTCAACCGAATGGCCAAAACGTAGACAAGTATAATAAATATTATATTTACATATAGGTAACACATTGCTTGGCAACTGTTTTGTACATATTTGGCACTTTAGCTGATTGTTTGTGGTTGGTGTTAACAATTTGCCTGATTAAAAATCAACAAAACAGCAGCAACAGCATTTCAATTGTAGCTGTTACTCCTTTTGGGGGCGCCACAATGAGATGAGTTGAGTTGAGATGAGTCAGTTTCATTGTCGTCCTCATCATCCATCAGAGCGCCAGCCAGCATGAAGATTATTGGCTAGACGCATGCTAAAAAACATATATATATATATATATATATATATGTATACATATACATATATTTATATATAAGAGTAGCAACCATAGAAGCATAAAAACAAAACCAAATATCCTCTTATGAACGCATAAGTGTTATACACCCCGACTAGACTGGCTGGCAGCCAAATAACACCCTACTTCACCGTCCCCTGCATCACCAACATCTCCACCATCCCATCATCAGCACCATCTCATCATCTGTCGCTGATGTTAAAGTGTTAAAGTGCAGTTCACTTTCTAATGGATCTTAAGAACTAAAGTTGCTGTTTAATGGTCGAAATATGCTGCTGCAATTTGAAATAATTGGCAAAAGTCAGAGATATGTATTTACCCTTTAACCAAAGGAAAGCAAGAAAATCGTTTTTGTTTTTTTTAGTTTTTAGTTTTTAGTTTTGTGGCACATCATTCACCAGTTTGTTGCAACTGTTGCATGGAGTCACCAAGTTGCAACTTCTTAGCTCTATTTATATAAAATGTGTATATTAATGGGAAGGCAAGTTGCGCTGCGGCCGCCAAATGATGTCGTCGGTTTGTTGATGACTTTTAAATAAAGAAAGCAACAACAGCAACAGCAACATTAGCATACAACAACAACAACAGCAACTACAAAAAGACCACTTAAATTGAGAAAAAGAAAAAGAAAAAACAAAATGCAACGCATAAAGCACATTACATTTTTCAAATGTGCAACAGCAACAACTGCAACGCCGACTAGGCTAGGGTCTACGCTGCGGCGAGTGGGCGGTCTTTCGTTTTCCTAAAGGAGGCTTCTAGCGAAAGTGGCGCCGTTGCTATTGACGTTGACGTTGACGTTGACGTTGACGTTAACGTCGACTTCAGCGTCGTCTATGTTGCACTCTGATGACGGATGCATGCATCATTAATTCAACTGAAGCAATGCACAGCAACAACAATAACAACAACAACAACAACAACAACAACAGCAACAGCAACAACGCCAACGCGCTTTGCTTTTCTCTTTATTCTGTGAACTTTTATGCATAATTATTATGAAAAAAAAGTGTCAAAATGATTTGCTTTAGTTCGACCTTTAGATACTCTTAACTTCAAGGCTAATAACAAACCCCATGAAGGACCTGTGCAACGAATTGTGTTATGATCCTTACACTTTGTCCTTTATAATAATTATTTATATAATAAAAATAAAATACATTTTTTTGTCTTTTCCTTTTAAATTTTTCTATCAAAAGCTTTTAGTCTCTGACTAATTTCCATAGAAGAAAATATGTTTTAAATATGTTTAAAAAAAATATGAAAAAATATATATTATATTTAAAATAAATATTTATTATTTTTATCTGATGGAAAAGTTATTGCTTTTATTCTATTAAATTTAAATTAAATAAAAAATTTATATTAAATATTAAATTTATATTAAATATTAAATTTATATTAAATATTAAATTTATATTAAATATTAAATTTATATTAAATATTAAATTTATATTAAATATTAAATTTATATTAAATATTAAATTTATATTAAATATTAAATTTATATTAAATATTAAATTTATATTAAATATTAAATTTATATTAAATATTAAATTTATATTAAATATTAAATTTATATTAAATATTAAATTTATATTAAATATTAAATTTATATTAAATATTAAATTTATATTAAATATTAAATTTATATTAAATATTAAATTTATATTAAATATTAAATTTATATTAAATATTAAATTTATATTAAATATTAAATTTATATTAAATATTAAATTTATTTAAAATAAATTAAATTTCCTTTTATAATTTTAATTTAAATAGTAAAAATATTATTACAATTTTAACCGGAAATTTAATCGGTATTAAAAGATTTCATATGAATCAGAGATTGGTAAATCTTTAAGCCATAATCGAAGCATTAGGAAATCAAGAGAGCCAAGAGTTAGTGGCCCACATTACAGTTCCTAGTATAACATAACTGGAACTGTTTGTTGTATCTTTATAGGAGTATCTCAACATCTCAGTGCTTTGTTTACAATGAGATAAATTGCCACTGTTTGAGGCTGTTTTCAGTAAATATCTAAAGAGAGAGAGAGAGAGAGAGATAGATAGAGATAGATGGAGAGAAAGATACTGACGATGAAAGAAAGATTTGAAAATTGTTTTGGGTTCATAACATTTTTCAGCATTCATTGAGTCTGGCACGTGTCCAAGTAACGAATGCAACTCAAAGCCGTTGCGTCCGTCTGTCATCAGCTTGTGGGGCATACGAGCGCCAGCGCCACCGCCAGCGCCAGAGCCTCTAGCAATCAATCAACTGGTTGTAGAAGGGTTAAGGAGCAGTAAGGGAGGAGTGCAGTTGATAGCAGGAAAAGCTATGTATCTTATGGAACTGTGGCGAATACATCTGCTGCCATGCAATGTTGATGCGCCCACGTTGCACGTTAATTGATTTTGCAGTGTTTGTGATGAATGTAAAAGGCGCCGTAAAGGGGCACACCACACAAACACAAACACAACACAAACACAAACACCAACAATATATACACACAGGGCAACAAAGAGATGACGACGAACAGATAAGTGGCTAAATAATTGAAAAATTCCATCAAATATAATAAAAGTGACCCAATTATCCAATGAAAAGCTGCCTACGTAAAGGTTAAAAGTTCAAATTGAAATGCAAAAAAAAAAAAAAAAATAAAAAACAAAAAGTTAAAAATATTTATATAAATTTTTTAATAGAATTTTCGTCAAAGAATAAAATAGAAAAATAGAACCCAAAGTGGAAAGGGATACTAGAGGATTTGTTAATAAATTCTGTGTCTCACTTCGAAGTGATTTTTAAATGTGACATGTAAAAATTATAATGCACATAAATTTCTTTTTTGAGTGTTATGACTTGAATTTGGATCTCTGGAATGTCCATACACATAGAGCTGGGCATGTGCTTAGTAGGAGAAAGATGCTGGGGAATGAGTATGGGAATTGGTTGCATCTAATTTTAGCGTATACATGTATGAGTATAGAATTAATATAAATTTGTAATGCGGTTGTTTGTTTTTCTCTGTGTTTGGTTGTTGCCTGTTCATCTGATTAGATTTAGCTGCAGCTTTCAGGTGGGCGTCCAATTGGATTACCCAATCAAATTTTTAACATTTTCGAGCAAATATTTGAAGAATGTTTTGAAAATCATTTAGATTTAGCAGCTTTGCTAATTTTAGTTTATATGGATTATAGCTACAATCGATCTATTGTGCTTATCAAGTCTATAATGTATAATATATATATAAAATAATTTTATTAAGTATACTTTTGTTTTTTAGTAGATAAATTTGATATTGAAGCATTTAATCAAAGACAATTTATGTTAAAAATAATAATAGTAATAAGAAATATAATGATATGTATCTTATATATATTATATTTCATATCAGAGGTGCTTCCTTTTGTCAGTTTTTATGTTGTGTTCAATTCAACAATAATTTTATAACCTAACAAATCATATCATCAATTACATCACAGATTAAATCGAGTATGAATATTATTTAATTTAAGTCGTAGATACAGTTATTAAATACTAATAAATAACTATATTTATTTCACACAAACTTGCAGTAGGTGCAAAATCTACAACAAGAAGAATCCATCATAGAATTCTTGACCAAATGTGCTCGGTGTTAAGGGGTTACCTTGGATGCACTTCAATGGAATAATCATTATATTCCGCAGACTAAGGCATTAGACTAAGATCTATTGTAACTTGACTAGAACATTTTACATAACGGTTAACAATAAAGCCTTGTAGCTTAAAGCCAAGTAGCTTTTTTATGAACGCAAATGGGGTTAAATATCTATTAACAATAATGTCAAAGAACCATAAAAGGAGAGGAAAATTAATAACAGATTATTTTTTATTATATTATATTATAATATTAATATTATATTTTTATATCTTATAGTATATTGTACAGTATATACCGGTTATAAGCAAAATCTATAATGCAGAATTTTTTTTGCATATATTCGATATTTCCTTGTAAACGATCATAAGTTATATCTAAATACGTTGAATTTAAATGATTATTTAATTTAAATAAGTTTATTTAAATTTATATTTTATGCTGTTCGTCTGCTATAATAATATTAATATTAAATATAAAATGAGATCAAAAATTTTAATATTTAATATAATTTATATGAACACAATATATACACAATATACAATCAATTTTTTGCTTTTATGAGGCTAAATTTAGTGTTAAATAGATTTATGATGTTTAAAAATAGCATAATTTTGCTTTTAACCAATATTTGCTTATGAACTATACACCTTATAGCCGATATATACTGTATTATATTAATTTTATTATTTTCCCAATAAGTTTATCACTTTTATTGCTTTAATTTTCTTATTAGAAATGCATTTAATACTCCAGTCTTATTTGAATTGAATTTTTATAATCTAGACTCACATTAAACCCAGTATTTTCCCCCGACTTTTTTAAATCTTTTTATTATATATTATTTTTTTTATGAATTCAACTTTTTAAATAGCCTAAAAAGCTGTCTTGAAAATGAGAAAAAGATTTGTGGAAGACAAAAATTTCTATTGCCAAATTGTATAAATAGTTGAGAACGGGTTTAGAGCTTACCTTTTTCCTATAGTTATCCATTCATAAAACTGGTTCGTTGTTCGTTTTCAATGTTGAAGTCTTTGTTTATTTGTTATCGTTGTTGTTGTTGTTGTTGTTGTTTTTGTAATCGTTATCGTTGTCTTATGTGTTGATTTGTTGTTGGTTGTAAGCCAGCGGGTGGGCGGAGGAAGTTTAGGCTCATTTTAATGTTAGTGCAGCAGCTGCTGCTGGCATTTTCTTTGTTTGTGGCGGCAGCAAACGCAACAGCGGCGACGTTTGGCAACCACACGTCGACAGAGCAACATTTTATAATACTGCTCAGTCTATGGTTTAATAACAAATTCAGAATAGTTGTTGTTGCTGTTATTGTTGTTGTTGTTGTTGTTGCTGTTGCTGCTATTGTAGCGGCATTTGCGTCTGGCAATGCACAAAGCGTTGCCCTCTGTTGGCAATGCCCAACATAAGCAGCCAGCGCAGCGTCCTTGTTACACAGACAGTAGTTTTCTTTTTCTCTTTATATACTATGTTCTCTGCTTCTTCTTCTTCTTCTGCAATTTGTTCTTATTCGTCTACTGCTTCTTGTTGCTATATTAAATATTTCTCTAATATTTATTTCTTTTTTATTTTGCATTTATGTAAGTTTTCTGTGCAGTCGCCTTGTCGCTTTGTTGCTCTGTCGCTTTGTTGTTTTTGTAAATGGACGTTTATTGTGTGTATGTTTTGATATGTATTGCTTCTGTCTGTTGTTGTTGTTTTTCTTGTTGCAGCTTGTTATGATTATTCTTATTATTTGCTCGTCTCTTCTTCAGCGCTACAATTATACATTTACTTTTATTTATAACGTTTTTATTTCTCTATTAGTTTATGCACACTTTAAACACGCACACGCAAGCACACATGGTTTTTTTTTTGTCATCTCCTTTGACTTTCCTTTTTTCCTATTTGCTGTGCGCTTCCTTGCTACTTTCCGTTGTTTAATTTCTTTATATATATATATTCATATATTTTTTTTTTGATTATTTCCTTCTTTGCTTTGCCCAATCCTTCGCCAGTCAGCTGTCTGTCATTGACATGTGCGCGCTCTCTCACTACATATTCAATGGAGCGCGCTCTCACTCTCACTCACTCGCTCGCTCGCTCTCTTTGCCCAACATACTCTCATTCGCGCGCGCCAATACACAGCGTAGGGTGGCACTCACACATTCAAACGTCAAATGCACGTTGTAAATGTGAATGGACGCTTCGTATGTTTGTAGGTTTGTGTACTTATTTCTATTCTTTTTTTTTTGCTATTTTTTCTCAATTTTTTTGCGCAATCTTATGCGAAATTTGGCCTATTATTTACTACGTTTAGAACTCATTTTCTGTCATAAAAATAAATTACTTGCACACACACACATACACACATACACACACACACACACACGCGCACATGTTGGCTCTCAAAGTGAATTTCAATAAAGTTGTCAAAATTTCAACTGTTTTTTACACGCACGTAACAAATTTTTATAAATTAAATTAGTATTTTTTTTTTTTTTTGGTTTTGCTTTTGTTTTTGCTGTTGATTTATGTTTATGAACTGAATTGCTGCCACCCCGCGCGCCTTTACTATGCACTGAATATGTTTATATCTAAATATATACGTATATATATATATATATAATTATATTTAGTTATTACGCTCCAAATTTCCAACACTGGCGTCGCCGTTTCTATTGTCGTTGCTGTTGTTTAAATAAATTTTTGATTTGATTTTATTGAAAATTGTTGTTAACACGTTAATGGAACGGCACCGCAATGTTTTTGTTTTTTATTTTCTTTTTTTTTGGCTGGATGTGGGAAAATTGTTTAAACAAATGCAACGGAAAATAAATCGCAGCTTAAGCAGCAGCGTCGGAGCAGCTACAAGTCTTCTTTTGCACAACTTTTGCGCTCTGCTCTTTGTTACGCTGCTTTAGTTGCTTGCTTGCTTTCGACGTTCATTCGTACATTTGCTCATGCTCTCAGTCAGTCAGTCAGCTTTATTGCTTTTCTTTTCATTTCTTTACGTTTTTTTTTTTGTTTTTTATTTGATTTTTTTTTTGGTGGTTGTTTGAGTTACTTTTTTTTTTTTTTTCGTTTTAATCTCTTCTTAACTCTTTCGCTCTCAATCGTTTCGGGACTTGTTCTTATCCTGTATTAATTTCCAGTTCAGAATATAATTTCTGCTCGACAAAAATTGCTTAAATTTAGTGATAAAAAAAAAAATTTACACACACACACACATATATATATATATATATATATATATATATATAGGGGAAGAGAGTCTCGCTCTCGCTGTCTTTCACGCTCTTTGTGGCAGCTGCTGTCAAGCTTGAGGCAAAGCAACCCTCGCCATAGGGTTTACACAGTTTGAGTGCCACTGTGGTACAGTTTGAGATGCAGTTTGTTGCTATTTTGTTTTGTTTTTGTTTGTTATACATACGCACGCGCGTATCATTCATTATGTTTTGCTCGTGTCACCGGCGTTTTGCAACACTATGCAATGTGTGCCATGTGCGCCTATGCGTATGCAACATTAATTTTACTCAACTTTAAAGACATTCCAAGGCAATATGTATGCGCATTATGCCACCCCTCTAGAATTTTATTTAAATCCCACAAAGGACAATTATCCACACACACACACACACACACACACGTGCACATTTATACTTCCTATGGGAGCAATGCATTTAACTTTCTTTGTTTTGTGTTTATATTTTTGCTTTGAAATGCATAATTCATATGATTGCCCTAGGACAGCAAAGGATATCCTTGATTCCCATACAAAGGTGGAATATATAAAGCAATAAAAAGGGGGAGAAAGTGAAAAGGTGTTGGCAAAGGTATCAAATGGAAAGGATTATATACGCTTTGTTGCGCCTTGTGATGCGTTACAATATTTAATTACACTTTAACAGATGTTAAATTAATTAAAAATTTAAATAATTCGTTAAAAAAATAATTAATTTCATTTATTGATACTAAAAGAGTTGAATATTAAGCCTAATTACAAATAGCATTACTTGCAACACATATTAATTATCTCGTTTAATTTTAATGAGTTAACCAATTTTATAATTGAAATAAGTTGCAGCAATTAAGGCATAAATAATGAGACTGCTAGCGGCTGGCAACACCTGAAAACGTTAGCAACTGTTGAAAGCTCTAACAAACCCGGGATGAACCCAACAGTCCAATGGATTGTATTAAAGGTTGTGGCATGAGTTCATGTGGACTTACCCAAGCATAAAAGCCCGGTTAGCAGCTAGTTAACATTCACGTGTTTCTACATGAATTTAATCTCGGCACAAACAAAGTAACAAGAATTCAATTTGTCACAGTGGTTGGTTGGTGGGTTGGTTGGCAATGGTAATGCTACTTTTAGGGCTAAAGCCGCCAATACGTATATAACAGCTAAAGGGATCTAAAGCATCAGTAGCCATGTAGCCGTAACCAAAACCCATAGATGAACATCAGGAGTAAGGCAGGCATACCATGACGTTGCCAAGAGATAAACTCTGCTCACATCCTTGCTGGGCCTTGGAAAATATTTGCATTTTGCTCAGTTCTGGGGTGTTGCGTAGGTAAAGCCAGAAAAACCCTGGGGACTTGTTAATGCAAACAATGCGCATTTGATATTGAAAATGCGCGTGAAGTGGGCAGAGTATGCGGGGCGAGGGAAGGAGGAAGTGTAGTTGTTTTTATGGAGTAGGAGTACTAACTGTATTGGGCGGCTTTAGTCCTTGCGCATTTGGGGTAGTTTTATGATGCGTCAAAGCCCAACATCACTTGCAACCACACGAACTCGATTCCAATGCGACATGGATAAAGGATAAACTAGGGATGGAGCTGCAGAGGGAGGTAACAACTACGCAGCATTGCATTAATGTGTATTTCCGGGTTCTGGAGCGGAAGTCGATTTATGTATTGTGTACCGTATACCCAATACCCTGTACCATGTACCGTATATCGTGTACCGTGTTTCGTGTCTGGGGACAGTTGGCGGCGACAACATTTTGCTGCTTGGCTTGTTGTTGTCCAGCGTTTGGTTTGTTTGGCCGCATGTGCCACAACAACTCCAACCCAAATGCCTATTCAACTCAAAACCCAAACGTATACATTTAAAATACCATCTGTGGCCCTTACCAATGGTATGAGTACGAATATGAATACACTAACAACACTAACTACCAGTGCTCGTTTTGTCATTTAAATTCTTTAAGCTGCCTTTTAATGAGGCGATTGTAGCTGCCCACATACCAAATGCTAGATGCGAGATGCGAGACTTCTGATGCTCATCAGTTGCTGTCTGGCCAGACAGCAGTTTACCCTTGTTTTAATATCCTTCATACTTAATGTATTGTTGTGTATAAGTGTGAGTATGAGTGTTGATAGCAACAACACTGACAGTCATTTAATGACTTACCTTATCTTCAGCTTCCTCGGCGCGTTCTTCCGCTTCGATGACGCGTTGTTCCAGCTCCGTTAACTGAAAGAAAACCAAGAAGAAAAAAGAAAAGAAAAATCATGAGATGTGTGTAAGAAGTCGTTTCATTGATGGTCCCTCAACTTACTTTAACGAAACAAATCATGTGCAAATAATAGACTCTTTAACTGTAAAAGTAACTGCCACATTTATTGCACTTTAAGATTAACCCAACTAAATTTACCATAAACCAAAGTTAAATTTAACAATTTTATAGTATTTCTAATAAATTTAATTAAAAGATTTTCAGTACACAAAATGTGAGTTTCTTATTTTAAAGTTATTTAAAATTGAAGTAACAAAGGATAGCCAGAAACTCAGGAAGACTTGTCCAAATTTTATCATTTTGTTCATTCCATCAACTAATTAAATTAACTAGTTAAGTGTTAATAATATTAACTTAATATTATAAACAGATTTTGCAAGCTTTTTACCAACTAAGTGTTTCTTTTATAAACCAGCTGATAATTACTTTTTAATAGTTCTATATAAATATAACTCGAAGGCTCAAGTACAACATCTAGCTACAGGACATAAGTAACAAGTTTGAAACTGAATAATTGGAATTCAATCTTAGAAACCCATCTTGGGGTACAATCTAACATTTCATATTTTAGGCATAACATAGACTGTATTAGTATCTTCCCTCTCTTTCAGGGTCTTCTTCTATCTCACACTATCAATCATAAGCTGTTCGATTTTTATAGTTTTCATCGCCAGCCAAATATGCACAGCGAGTACTTTCGTTTATAGAACTGATATTTATAGACAATTTATGTAACGATTTTATATCTATGTTTATCTATCTTTATCTACTTTTACATATATGTCTTATAAGCTTTTGTATTCTTTAAAAACTTTAAAGGTTTTCACCAATTGAAATCAAATTTTATTTACTTTTATTTAGTTTTTAATCCCTTTAGGACGAACATTTTGTAATTGTCAAGGAAATATATGAATATAAGAATAAAAATTAAAATAAAACTTATAATAATAGTAATAACAGTATAAATAATATAAATAGTAATAATAATAATAATAATGAAAATAACAAAATTAATAATATAATTTATTATAATAATAATAAAAATAACAATATGGATAATAATATAATAATAAAAATTAAAATAATAATAATGAAAATAACAATAAAAAGAATAAAAATAAAAATAATAATAATGATAATGTTAATAGTAATAATAATAATAATAAGAATAATAATAATACTAATTAAAATAAAAATAATTATAAAAATGAAAATAAAATGAATTATAAAAATGAAAATAAAATGAATTATACTTTTTATAATAATAAAAATAAAAATTTTAAATAATTATAATAAGGATAATAAAAATAATAGTAATATTATAATAATAATAATATTATAATAATAATAATAATAATAATACAATTAAAAATAAAAATAATAATAAAAATTAAAATAAAATTAATAATACTTATTATAACAATAATAATAAAAATGCAAATAGTTATAATAAAAATAATAACATTATAATAATAATAAAAATAATAATAATATTATAATAATAATAATAATAATATTAATATAAATAATAATGTTAATAATAACAATATTTCGTTAAATGAAAACATTATATAAATAAGTAAAATGTATGAAGACTTTGAAAATTGCATTTAATGTGCGAAGTATTTTAAGCCAAATCACAGTTATTTTAGTAGCCTTGTGGCATAACCAAAATTTGGCGTAAATAAGAATTTGTAAAGGAAAAGGGTTGTTGCATGATGTCATCGCCTTTTGCTTGAAGTCCTGCTCAGTATTACAAAGCTTACATATGGAGCTTTAAAGGATTGAAGCATAAAGTTTAATTCTTCAACTTAAGCATAAAGATTCTTTAAGCTTAAATAAAAAGTTTGTTAAATACTTCACTTTACTGTAAATTTAATATAATATAAATTTACGCAATGCTCAAGGCTATTTAAAACGTTTTCCAGCTTGCTGTCAACTTGCGGGTTGACAGAAGGATATGTTAACATCAACATGATAAAGCAAAGGATATTAGAGTTGACTTTTACAGGGAAGGGATTAAGATTTCATTTGAGATGAAGAATTTTATTTATTTTGCTCATTGTCCTGGGAAAAGAGCTTTTTGCAGAAGCTCAGTTTTAGCAAGCTTTAGCTTGGACACTCAATGTAGCTAGTCGAGGCACACACCACAAAGCAACGAAAATTCCCAATATTTAGTTGCGTTAAAACTTGAGAGCTTTGCATTAAACTCAAGTGTGTTGAGTTGCGCTTGGCGAGTAAAAGGTGGCGCCACCAGCCACCCAGATAGATCTATGAATGTGGTAGACCATTAATAAACACCTTGTGCTGCATTAACATCAATCAATCAGGGAAAATTATATACGATTTGTGGTTAGCAAGGATAATGCTAAGACTAATATAATTCATAGCTTATGCTTAGAAACTCCTTGCGCTACGTTCAAGTAGATATATTGATGAGTGAAACAGGATGCAAATTGATGGCGCCCAAGTGCCTGGCAAAATTGTCAATATGAATGGCCAACCGCTGGTTTGTAATCCCAGCATGTTGAAGTCTGAAGGGTGCAGTATGAAGTGGTTTACTTTTTTGGTTTGACGCTGCAGCTGCCACACCTTGGTGAACAGCTGGTACAAGCCTGTAGGCCACTTGAGGCAGCCAACAACAACCATTCAGCCAGGCAGTACTTGTCAAAGGAGCTCAGGTCTCTCCCTCTCTGTCCTTGTCCCTGTCTCTTTCACTCTGTTTCGATGTCAACCCGCTTCGGGTCATGATTTCGACTAGGCGGAAATGCTAATCTCGCACTTTTAACTGCTCAATGGTTTGCCATTAACAGGCCCATAACGGATATAGCGGTACAGCCCTAACCCCAACCAAACCCCTGCCCAAATTCCCCCCCAAAAAAACCTCTTAATGCTTTTGTTTGTGTGTGTCTACGTGCGTGTGCGCGCGTGTGTTTGTGTATGTGTATGTGTATGAGTGTTTGTGCTTGTATATGGGTGTGTTTTATGTTGATGGTCTTTTGAAATTCGAACGATTAATCACTAGAGTAGCCCGCGAGCTTCAATCCCCCAAGCCTACTATTCCCCATACCCCACACCCCATTTCCCCATTCCCCCATGCCCCATTCTCACAATCCTCCAATACTCCAATGCGCTTTACCATCGCCTATCAATGTTAAAGACTTGATTCCGTTTCAGAGCAGAGCAAAGTCAAGCACAGCTAAAGTGTTCTAGCCCCTCCCCCTTTCTTTAGTCTACGATTTTCTCTGGTTTTCCCCGGCTTTTCCTGTCCCAATCCTTAACCACTTTCCCCCTCACCCAGCGTCTATTTGAATGCTTTCAGTGCATTAATTTGCGCTTTTTATGGCATTTAAGTGGCCATTTTGGCTCTGAGCCTGCCGGCAGCGTCTGCCATTGATTGATGGCTGCCAAAAAATATGAAAGCTTTCATCGTCGATTAATATATATATATATATCTATATATATATATATATATATGCATAAACTGCGGAAGCTCAAAAATCTAAATAAAGCGCTAAAAGCAACATCGGAAATCATAATGTGCTCAGCCCTGACTTTGCATACAGTTAATGATCCTGCTTACTGACTCTATTAGTATAGAAAAATTGTCAAGGATAATGTCTGGGTTGAAGTTCAAGTATTGTATTATAATTAGCATGTACATAAAAGGTTCTTTGTAACATAAAGAAAGCCGCACAGCTATTATCCTTGATGAAATGCACTTGTTTTAAATCGAGTTTATTCAGCTCATTAAACAGAATCTTATTAGTAACTTAGAAACTTAATTTTAGGCTCCCTTTTAGGGAGCTTTACATGCTGAAGTTTTGTTTGTAGAATGCAGAAGAATTTGATTTCTTAGATTATATTTAGACATTGCATGTCTTCATTAATGATCACAATTTATAACGACACTTATATGAAACTGTTGAGAGAGCGAGAGAGAGAGCGCTGAGAGCGGCAAACGTGTCCAAGCAGCTTTCTTATAATCAATAAATCACTTTTAAAGCACCATAACACTTGACCAGGCTGGCATGCCATTTGGTTCCCTTTCACTGACATGTCGTGTACCCAAATGCAAATCCAAATCCACATCCTCATCTACCATAACAATGTCCAGTGTCAGCGACGAGAATGCCTTTTTGCTAAGATTCGTCTTAGCCGATTGCCTGCTGCAGCAGTAGAATAGATGGCTAAGCAGACACCGCCACATGGTAGCATTAAGCGCTAAAACTAAACTGCTGGCCAAGACAGTGCGAATGCTATTAACTAGTTGTGAGACAGTGTATGAATCAGTTTTAATTGGGCATCAAAACAGCTGTCAGTTAGCAGTTGTATTGCTATCGATTCATATTAACAGCTTGGACTTAATCATAGAACGAATGGATAGCTGATTTTGATATAAAAGTGTTGGATTGAAGACGATTTGTTATCTAGTTGTATTGAGATGTGCAGTAGACTGGGCAAGTTTTTTAGCTGTACCAAGGTTCCCGATGAGGATAAGGATGTTCAGCAGCATGAGCAGCAGCAGCCGGAGCAGCAGCAGCAGGAGCAGCAGCAGCAAGAGCAGCCGCAAGAGCAACAGCAACAGCAACAGCAACAGCAGCAGCAGCAGCCGCAGCAGCAGCAACAACAACAACAGCAACAACAGCCGCAGAAGGACCAGGCACAGCAGCAGCTTGACGAGATTCATAGGCAGCAAATGATGGCCTTAAGTCATCTGAGTGCTGATACATCGGCACAACGTCGACGCTCCGTGCGTACCAAGCAGCCTGGCATGGTGCTCCAAGATCCGGAGGCAGTCAAGGCAATAGCCAAGCAGCGGGATAGACTTAGTGTTAACTCCTACAAGGCCATGGAACGACATGATCAAATCTTGGAATATGATCTATAATATATGAAGTTGGCTTTGCACTTCAACTTGAACTAAGACTATGACTTTGATATGGATATGGAGTTATAGTTATATATAAACACCAATAGATTGTAGCATATGCAACAAAATATACAATTTAAATGTAGCTCCCACTTGTGTTGTGTCTGTGTATGGGGGGGGGGGGGGTAGGTGGGGGGGGGGGTAGGGAAGTTAACAATTAAAGAGCAACATGATAAACAAAATGCCAAAACTCATCAATATTATGAACAGGGTGAAAGTTGAGCAGAAAGTTAATGGATTAAGCAGGACTAGGAGTTGCTGCCAGCCTCAAAAGTTATGCGCTATTCGCGTGCGTGTGTGAATATAGTTGGACTTGGGTGTGGTGTGGGTTATGTGGATCCTTGGGATACGGATCCTTGTGGCACTATGAATAGAAATGGGAACTGGCAAAAGGTTGCTTGTTGTTGTTGCTTTTTTGTTTTATTGTGCTCTTGTGTGCAAGGTGTGTCCTAACACACACACACACACACACACATACAAATATATATACATATATATGTAGAAATTGTTGCCTTTAGCTTGTTTAATTATAGCCGTTTGCCAGCCTCTGCAGCCAATTGGCAAGTTAATTAGAACTTTTGACCACGTTAACACACAGAACGCGCTTTTAGCTTTAAGCAGCTACGTTGTGGCTTAATTGCATGGGCGTTTTCAACCTTTAATTGTGGCTACTATATAGTGTGTGTGTGTGTGTATGTGTGTGTTATAAGTTAAAGGTAAAGGGGGATGAGGGTGGCGAGTGGTAGCACAGAAAGATATGCGTTAGGAAACCACTTCAAATGGCAAATGTGAAAACATTTCGAATTTTGCAGTTTAGCAGACAAAACGGCAATCACAATGACAATAACAACAATGACAACAACAGCAATAAGAACAAGAAAAAGAAAAAGAAGAAGAGTAGGAGACATGAAATGGTGAGATGAGAACGAGTAAGAGAAACAGTTTTGCGACACAAATCTAATTTACCAGCCACGAATGCAATTTTGGACAAACAAATGGCCAAAACATAGATAAACACAGATAGACAGCCAGACACTTACGACAAATCTACACACACACACACACACACACACACACACACATATATATAAATATATATACATATATGCAGTCAAAGACTGAGAAGTTGAGTGTTAAAACTGTTTTCCACAAATACATTCAAACACGTAACCATGTGGGCGTTTACTTTATCCATTAGTTGGACTCAAAACATGGTTGTCGCCATCTCCATCTCAAACGCCATCGCCATCGCCTTTGGCATCGTCATTGGCATTGGCATTGGCATTGGCATTGGCATTGACTTTGGTTGTACTCGTACGTGTTGGCCAAAACGGTTTTTTTTCTTGTTTCTTGGTGTTAGTGGCAATGCTTATGAGCCAATAAAACTTTTGGCGACTAAAAAACAAATCATTGTGGAACAAATTCTTCAAAAATTATTTTGATTTTTCATAAAAAAAATTTGCTTCAAGCATTGCTTTGCATTATAGAAAGGATATTAAGTAAATTATACATCCTTCATAAAGTTAACTTCAATAACAGATTCGTAGATCTTATGTATTATATATGTATATATAAATAATTATATAAATATATATATATACATAGAGCTCTCTTTTTTTCTTGTTTTTCGTAAATTTGCTTGGCTGTAACTCTGGCAAAAATTGACCAATTTCAAAAGAATATATTTTTAAGGAGTTCTGAGGCTTCATCCTGTCGAATGCAATTGAATTTTCACACATCTAAGCAATGACTATTTTCGGCAATTTTTACAGTGTTACCCCATTTGCAAAATTGCTAAAAATTAAAGAAATTTTTTTTTTGTTTTTTTGTGGCTTTTTTTTTATGGCAAATGTTTGTATTAATGCTTACGAGTCCTGCAAGGTATAAAAAGTTATAATCTGTGCAGAATTCTCAAAGATATAGCTTATTTAAGCAAGGCTATTGCTCCATTCAATCTTAACGAAATTCATAACGTAGATCAAGAATAGTTTAATTATTATGTTTACAGAAGAGAATTTTGATTGGTTGAATATTGTGCTTAATAATCATGTTTTTAGCCCCTTTGCCTTTTTGTAAAAAAAGAGCAAAGCGGAGCTATTGGAAATATGCAAAATCCAAAAGTATGTAACACATAGAAATAATCATCGGAGACCTCATAAAGTATATATATTCTGAATCAGGACGACAAGACGAGTTCATCTAGCCCTGTCCGTCTGTCTGTCTGTCCGTCTGTCCGTCTGTCTGTCTGTCCGTCTGTATGAACGCCTGTTTCTCAGAGATTATAAGAGCTAGAGCAACCAAACCTGAAATCTAGATTCGTTATGTTCGTACGCTGTACAAGTTTGTTTTTGATTTTTCAATTTCCTCCCCTGACCCCCGCAATTCGAAAAAATAGATTATTAAGCACAATTTTCAACCGATCAAATTTATTTTTGGCACACATCATAATTAGACCATTCTTCATCGATGTTGTGAATTTCGTTTAAATTGAACAATAAACACGGAAGTTATACAACATTAAGTACCGCGCTATAGAGCGTGGGGGGCTAAAAGGTGCGCGCAATGGCTAAGTACGTGCAGAACTGTGTGTATGTATGAGTATGTGTGTTTATGGCTGTATATGTAGGCAAAGGGGCTCTCGTGGTCGGGAACACTCGACTACAGACTTCTTACTTGTTATTTTATTATTATAATAAATATTTTATATATTAAATTTTATTTCTTCTTCTTTAACATTTTCTGTATTCGAAGTTCATAACGGTATATATACGCTGGCAGAAGTCGTATACGTATACGATCTTATAAGTGGCAAATTGTATTAAGATTTGGCAAGAGTTTTAGCCAAATCACACGGTTATGACCAAAATATAACAGTCGTAAATCAAAAGCAACAAAATTTTGTCAGAACAAATATAAATATTATTAATTTAGAAAGCAGCAGAAGAATTTGTTTATATATGTCAGTATATTGAAAAGAGGCATACAAAGAGCATACTTAAGTGATCCCTAGAAACAATAGCTAACAGTCTATTGGTAGTACACAGCATAGAAGAGCACAGAGAGCATTTAAGCCAGAATAGCCTTTAGCCCATTTGCCCTCTGCTAAGCCTAAGGCTAAAACAAATTTGGTTGCAAATTGTAGATGAGTTTAACATATGGAGTACACTTATATAGTAGATATATATTTGTATATATGTAATAGAAATAATACATATATATATTTGATTACAGCTGATAACAATTGATTGCTAAAATCATGTTAAACCAATCATAATTGCATATTGAAATTCCGTTTGATATTTGAATAGAAATGAATGAAAATTTTACTTTATTGCTCATTTAATATGATGTCAGTTGGAATTGTTTGTCAATGTAAATATTGACATATTGAGAATTGAATTACATTTCAATGCAACAATAATAATAATAATCATAATAATAATTGTAGCAGTAGTAATCCTGGACAATAATTGCATATATATTTGAAAAGTGGATTAATTTGTCAGCCTATTAAAATTTCTATCCACAATTATTTATGGTTCTCACTCTTCGCCCCGCTTCCTCTCTGTGTTTTCCTCTGTGTTGTGGCAAAAAAAAAAATAAATAAAAAAAATATTATTAATTAAAGAGAAATTTGTTTTAATTGCATTTTATTGCATTGTTGTCGGTCTGCTCGTTATGTCATTTGAGCCTTGATTGAGTAAAACGAATGAAAATTGTAAATGCAAATAATTATTAATCAAATATATATATATATATATAGTATATATAGTCGATTGTATATATAATTATGCTAAATAATCATTTCCGGCATGCGAGGATCATCGTAACCTTCATTCATATCCATATCCAATTGGATTTCCACTTGCGCTTCCGCTTCCGCTTCCACATGGACTTCCACTTCCACTTGCACTTCCGTTTGGATTTGAAAATCCAATTCCCTTTCCAGTTCCATTTCAAAGCTTAACACCGATTGATAATCGACAGGAAAATCCGGCGATTTATTATGAATTTGAGCTATGGACTGTCTATCGCCTGTTGCTGTTGCTATTGGTGTTGTTATCGGTGTTGTTATTGGTGCTGCAGTTGTTATTGTTGTTGTCGTTGTTGTAGCTGTTGTTCTTGTCGTTGTTGTTGGCAATCCATTTGTTGTATTAACTGTACTTTGACCCAAAATTGATTTGCGACACTTGAATATATCCATTATAAAATTAAGTAACATTCTGACAGCCATTGCCAAACTAAGAGACAAACTGAGAAATTGGTTGGAGCTTCACTTGCGTTTTATGCTGTTTTTTCTTCTATATATATATTTTTTTTTTTTTTTGTTTATTTATATAATTATATATATTTATAAACAGTTATTTCCATTAGTCTGCGACTAATTGTTATTGTTGTTAGATATCGATTAATTTACAGCGCAAATTGTGTTCAAGTGTATCGCCAGCTGCTTTTAAAGCAAATGTTTGGAGACTAACAAAACTAATAAAACTAACAGAATCGTTTCGATGAGTCTATCCAAAAATTGGCAACTGGCTGCAAAACATACAAAACTGTTTTCTAAAAAAAATAATAATTAAAAAAAAAGAAAACAATCACTTTACCACAAAAGTCTTTTAAAGCTATAAAAAAGTTGCTGGAAAAAAGTAATTGTAAATTGCATTTCCATTAAGCAAGAAACTTCAGTTAAAATGAAAACAGTTTGTAGTATCTTTTTTACTCGCTTTAAAAATAATATACATAATGCTATTTTGGTATAGCCACAACTTTGAAAGCACTTGAAAGCATTAAGCGTATTAAGCGAAAGCTTCAGTAGAAAATATACTTATATTTCTCTTAATATCCAAAGCAGTAGCAATGAAATTTCTTTTCAATATTTCGGCAGAGAGTATATAAAATTGAGGAAAGCACATGAAAGCTTAAATTGCTCAAGCTGAAAGTTTACTGAAAGTGCAAATGTGGAGGAGATCCTTTTATTGCAGAAACTATTTCAATTAAAATACCATTAATATTTAAGAAATTAATGGAAAAATTATAGATCATTTTCGAAAGCACCTAAAAGCTTTCATTGCATTAATCATATGCTTTAGTAAAAGTACATAGTTTTATGAGATATTATTATAGCTTCAACATTTTTAACTGAAATTTCTTTTAGATATTCAAAGGGTTTGGGATAATTATAGAAAATTCGCTTCAATTGCATTAAGTAACAGCTTAAGCTTAATAAATATTGCTGTACAATTTAAAAAATATGTTCTTATAATTCGAGTAATAAAAATAAATTAAAACTTTAATCAAATAAAGCAGAATGTTAGTCAAAGTTATGAGCTCAAAGCAGTTATTTACCATTTAATATTATTATTTTTTACTTTTTATTTTTCTTTTTGTGAAATAAAACTTTTAGTTGAACAAAGAGTAAGTTAAACAAATGATTACTGTATCCAAATAGAGCTCACTGTGAACACAAATAAACAAATGTCGAAATTAATTAAATTTAATTACAAATTGTCGATTGGAAAACCTTTTTTTCTATGAGTGTGTGTGGGTGTGTTTTGCTTTGCAGCTTGCAGCAAAAACGTTTTGTTATAGGTTTATGACTCATTTTGAATAAAAACATAAATATTTATATTAATCTGTTTATGTATGTACATACATACATATTTATATATATATATATAGATATATAAGTAGATATATATATAAATATGAATATATAAGTTTATGTACATATAAAATGCATTATAAAGTGCATTATATAATTACATTTATGTGCATGGCCATTATATTGAATGGCTAACACATTTGCATAATGCATTTAACAGCATTTGCTTTTATTTTAAAATCATATTCAAGGACCTTAAATATGCCAAAAGGGGAAAGGATAATAATGCTTTTAATAGAGTTGCAAATGTTGTTTCAACTGTTGTGTAGCCATTGTCTCTATAAGAACTTGCAACATGTTCAAGTAAAAACTAATTTTACCTTCAATAATATATTTTGTCACATAATATTACGCATACGTCATGTGAGACTGAAGAAGTTGATGGAAATAATGATAACTTAGGTCTGAAACAATAAAGATGCTGTCAAAGCTTAAAGCAAATATACCAACACATATGTATACATATATACACATACATACACATGCATACACACATACATACAGTACATTTATATAGAAGACTACACCGAGTTTAGGCTGTAATTTTCAAACCAAAAACATGGCAAATATTTTCTTCTTCTAATAATTTCTTTTGAGACTTGCTATACGCCAGTGTTAAGTATAAAACCTTTACCGATTAATCATGTATATA
Source organism: Zygothrica quintamaculata (assembly GCA_037044455.1). Lineage (NCBI taxonomy): Eukaryota > Metazoa > Arthropoda > Insecta > Diptera > Drosophilidae > Zygothrica > Zygothrica quintamaculata. The sequence goes on along the minus strand of JBAMBS010000792.1, from coordinate 488,266 downwards.
TATATATTAATAATATATTATAATATATATAATATATCTTTAATATATCTATTATAAATCAGCTTAATCCTGCTTTTTGTTGAAAAAAGTTAGCTCAGTTTGTTTTCATATATTCCTTCACTATGTTTAGCTGGCTGCAAGTGCGAGTCCTGTGCCAAAAGGATGTGAAGTAAAGGATAAGGAAAGTATATAATCGATTTATCGGATTTTGTGGTTTTGGCCATTTGCCTATGACAAATGCGACAAATGTCATAAAAAAAGTTTTATGTCCTCTGCGCATTTTGGCGTTGCTTAGTTGCCTGTGGTGCAATGTTGCCGCGAAAAAGCAGGCCAAAAGCGTGTCGCGTTGGCAATTTGTGTCAATTGCTTGAAGGCTAACCAGCACACAAACACAAACACACACATACACATACACTAGGCATATCCTTATGTTTGTTTGTTATATTTTTTTTTTAGCAAAACGCAAACTGAAGTATAGCCGGCTTTGGGTCAAGTATATACATACATATATATATATATATGTATATTTAGATAAATATATATATGTGTACACTTAACCAAAAAGTAAACTAGGCTAACATGGGTTAAGGTGCCTCATTAACTTGCAACAGAAATTCAAGTTGCATATATAGTAGTAAAAGCGTTTAAGCTACACTTAAATATAGCACTCATTATGCAATTGTGGCAAGGGCATTTATATAAAGCAAGTTGCAACGTTGATTGTTCACTTGCCTTAATTAGATGCTAGTTGCAACAAAAATGTGCCACACACAAAAGCAACAACAACAAATATAAAAAACTTCATTTTGTTAACTTTTGAAGTTGACTTTAAGGTAGGTAGATAACTTTTTTGGGGCGTTGCCTTTTGGGTCTGTGTAAATAGCTCTCAGTGCAGCGCAAAAACTCTAACAAATTGACACAAATTGGCATGAGGCAAGTACATCATGGCAATCAGATTAGCAGCAGCAGCAGCAGCAGCAGAAGCAGCAACAACAGAAATCTTCTTGTCAGTCTGCTTATCATGTGCTGTGCGTTGTCTCTCATCGTTTCTACTTTGAACTACCATCAAATGTCTTATATCATCATTCAGTTTTACTCCTCCTCCCTTTGCCACTAACATCCAACGTACATCCTTTTTCATCTCCCCAGGCATAGGCGATGCTTCTAAGCTTTAGCTTTAGCTTTGGCTTCGGCTTCTCGTCTTCAATTGGAGGCAGGCGGCAGGAGGCAACGCAACGTTTTGCAGCTGCTTTCAATCATGACGCACGGATTAGGGCTCAGGTTAAAGATTAACAATGGCAGGCATGAGATGGTTGATGTTAGACATTGGATGTTGGATGTTGTATCTTGGTCGGATGTTAAGTTATCTGTACAATGGCTTCCTTTTTAGTTAGTTAGAAGCTCAAGCAGACGTCACGCCCACTTTTAGTTTATTCTGTGGCATAACAAAGGCTAAGCCGATTGGCAACCTCAGTAGAGTTACAAAAGAAAAAAAAAAGGCATCGAATCCCTAGAGGGTAGCCTTGTTGAGGTGTGGCTGATTTAGAAAGTTACTGGAACGCATTGAAATGGAGCAGCAACATGCACACGAAAGTAATTGTTTCCATTTAAAACTATTATCTAACAGGATATGACCTTTATATGGAATCTTATGCAAATATTTTCTTTTAAAAAGTGTTGAAACATTTTCTGCTGGAATAACTTCTATGGAACACATTGGAAATGAATCAACAAACCTGTTATACTGATTATTTTCAATTAAAACTGTTAGCATATAATGTATGGTTATAAATATTGGGATTAGAATGTAATATAATTGCTTAAAAGCAAAATCAATCATGTGAAACATAATAGAAATGAAACAATAATAATAAAGTTTAGTCCAGCACAGTGTATTATGGTAATTCGTTCATATTTTACTTAATCTAATGTACTGAAATATACTGAAACACCGTGGAATGGAACAACATATATAAAACGTTCATGGTCTTCAATTTATAGTTTTATTTAACAGAATCAGCTGTGTTCTACAGGGAATATAATGCAGAATAATTGCTAAACACCAAATCACTAAAGTGGAACGTATGGGAAAGGGAACTTTTTATTATAAACAAAGTAAGATTTTTATTAAAATTAAAACTAAAGCTTTAAATCTTGAAAAAATCTGAAATTTATTGCTTATTCAAATGTTTTGGTTGATTTTGAACATTGACACATATTGGAATGGAACAAAATCACAGCGCATGAAGAACAGAAGCAAAACTAAAAGTCTGAATTTATTTGATTTACTTTTTATATAATATTTAAATCGATTCAAAGAGAAAGTTGGTTTGAATTGAAGTTATGGAATGTTTGAAATAAAAACTAATCCAATTGAAACAGAAATAAAATAAGAATTTAACAAATATTTGAGAAAGAAAATTAATAGCTTGTTATATATAAATATGATTTTGAATAAGGAAAATTCTATTTCTTTCTTAATATCCATTAAATACCTTAATATATAAATAAATATATATATCTGTATAGTATATATAAATATATATTATATAAGAAAATATGCAAATCGGAAGTGTATTTGGAGACGCAGCTGAAGACACAAGAAGCAAATTTATTTTGAAAAATAAAAAAAAAGTTTTCAACAACAAAAACAACTTGCGTAAGTTTAAAAAGTTTTTTAACTTAAATTTTGTTTTTATTTTAATATTTTTTTTTTTTCAGTTTTCAATATATTTTATGATGATGATGAGTTATTAAATGGGTATGGAAACAGAGAGAGACAAGGTGAGGGAGAGAAGGAAAATCGACCACAAGCAGAGGAAGCAAGTGGAAGGTGAGAGCCAAAAAATAATATTGATATGCAAATGAAATGAGAGATGGAAGCTGTTAAGCGATTTGAAGGACACTTAGGGAAAGCTTCAGCTGAAAAAACAAGAAAACAAAAGAAAAAATAAATAAACGAATGAGTGGATGAGTGAATGAATGAATGAATGAATGAATGAATGAGTGAATGAGTGAATAAATGACCAGAAGAAGAATGCAGCTATTAGAAGTTGATGGCAATCGCAAGCACTTGAGGCAAAAAGAGTCTTAAGGACAAAGGAACTGCTAGAAGATACGCAATCAGACGGCAAGAATAGCAATTAGTGCATACTTTTAGGCTTAGAAGCGGCGTGTGAAATATAAAGAAGCAAACAACAGTTACAAAGCGCCAAAAAGCAAAAGAAAAAACAAAGGAATTAACACAAAAAAAAAACCAAAAAAAAAAACGAGAATTGGAGTGAAGGGTAGAGGTAAACAACAACAGTTAGACAGACAGACAGAAGCATAGGGAGACAGAGAAGTGAAAGACACAAAAGGCAAATGAAAAGACGCGCGTGCAATAATCACAGCCAAGTGCTGCATATTTATAGGCGCAATCAAGTTAATTGCGCACAGAGAAACAGAAACAAAAACACAGATAACAGACACAACGGCTAGCAGTATCAGCAAATATAAGTGGCAACGGAGAGAGAGAGAGAGAAAGAGAGATGGAGTGGGTGGCGACGAAGCAAAGCAAGTGTCCAGAGGAATGCGCAAACAAAAGGAAGACAGTTACTGTTAATGGACTGCGACTTGAATGACAGTAGGGAAAAGGTACAGGTAGACGCTAGAGATGAGCGTCTCGTGTGCTCTAACGTGACACGAGTTGACTACGTGATTAGTTTATAAAAATTTAAAATCTAAGGTAAAAAATTGGAAGCTGGAATTAGGAATGAAAATTAATACTATAAATATCGTTTATCGATAAGTTGAGTAAGCGATTAATTGATTGCCATAAAAAGGGTAAAAGACAGTCAATATGCGACTTTCATTAGTTTTGTAATTAGAAGATTGATCCTTAAGGTAATATGCTTGTGGCAGCATCCTTGCTCATCTCTAGTTATATTATTGCCTTCTGTCTCTCGCTCGCTCTCCTCTTTTTTTTATATATAGTAATTAAGTTAATTGCGGGCAGTTAGTTCAGTTTTGGTGCTTTGTCAAGTGTTTGCCACTTGAATTTGCCCACTCAAAAGCTCAATATGCAATATTCGCCGCTTGCCGCCGCCCAAAAAAGTATGCAATAATATTTTTAATGTTTGCCACTTGAAGTTGTCCACTTCAGCTTGTGCGGCAGAAATTTATGCCTTAAGTCGCAAACAAGCAAGTAAAAGAAAATATTGAAGAAAACGAAATTCAACTTTCAACTTAATTTATGTTTGCAGCCAAACAACAAAACATTAGAGTGGACAATGGGTGTGGCAGTTTAGGGGCATTTGCTGCTGGTTTGCGTATTATAAAATTAGTCAGAAAAGCAACAACAATTACTTTGATTTTCTTCTGTTTTTTTTTTTGTGACAGTGCTGCAAGCAGATGGAAATTGCATAGACTTATTTCAAGCATTGTTGTTTTTTTGTGGTTGTTGTTGTTGCCCCATGCCATATACACAGTGCCACAGCTACACGTTGAATTTCAATTATTCTTGATGGCTCGCTCGACTTCAACTATTGCATTGCATCAACATCTCATTCTCATTTCATATATATATAAATATACTTTTTCCATTCTTTCATTTTTCTCTTGTTTGTTAATTTTTTTCCCACATTCTATTCTGAAAAGCTGCCGCCTTGTATTTCATTTTCATTTTCAGTTTTCAGTTTTATGCACGAGACGCTCGTCTACGTTTTTCATGCTCATTCGGCTCAAACTCAATCTCATTTTTTGTTTCGCAACCATTTTTTATTTTGTTGTTTTCGCCTTCGCGTTTTGTCTACAACAATTTCAGCACTCCCCCCCCCCCTCCCTCCATCTCTCAGTCCATTTACACTGTAAATTGTTTTGCATACAATAGATGCTACTCCCAGCTCTATATCCAGCTTCAGCTATAGCTAAGGCTTTAGCTTTAGTTCAAGTTTCAATTCCATGCAGAAAATTCAGAGGCTGCTGCTGCTGTTGCTACATTTATAAATCCCACTTCCGTTTCCGCTTTCACGTTTTAGTCATTTGGTGGCCAGTTTAGGTCTTAACTTTTGGCGCGGCTTATTTGTGCGGCAAGATTAAGTTTCAAATTGATGGCCAATCTGGATACTCTGGGCCACAGTCGCCATCGCAGAACGCATTACATTATTTTTTTTTTGTACTATCTCTGCACCCACTCCCCACCTCTTGCCCTTTCTCTCTAACTTTGTAAGCTCCGTTTGTTTATGGTACAACTTAATTTAACACAAAAATTTCGTTGCCTCATTTTTGCACCTTAAATCAAATCACAATAATTTCCATATGAAATTTTCTTCCTTCACTTGGAAAACTTTAAAGATTTCCAGATTCAATATATATATATATATATATATATATATAGTTATAGTTTCTATATAGTTGCTCTGCCACTTAAAGCTCACTTTGATAATCTGCATTGCCTTGGGATTCGCCAGAGCTAGCGAGTGGGTTAACTTTGCTGGTGGCAGCGGCAGCGGCAGGGGCATGAAGGTAGGGTAAAGAGCTAGGCAGCTGCCTGCCACATTTACCAGCGTCTTTTCCGGCAACCATTTCCGGCATCTTGGCAGCTAAGAAAGGCAATTTATGTGCGACATTATTTGGTCTTGGACAATTCGAAATGTCGAGCCGTGTTGGCCGTGTTAAATACCAAGGACACATCTGCCACAAATTGTGGCAGCGACTCACCTGCAGTAGACAGCACAAATCCCATACTCAGTCTGTATGTAAGCGAGTGTATGTGTGTGAGTGTGTGAATGCGCGGGTGTGTGTGTGCGTGTTTGTGTGCGGCGTAAAAAAGTTGCGCATAAAATTTCCATATCAGCAATTTTATTTGCAACAATTTGGCAACACTTTTGTGTGCGGTATACGAACGGCAGCTCCCCTTTCTCCCTACCTATCGAAAGCTACAGTTACACCTACACCTATACCAACAGCTGCGCCCTGCCCCCTGCGTACTGTTGCTAACTCTGCCTCAATGCCCATTGTAGCCTGGCGGTGACGTATCAATTTCCGCTTGATTGCATTAAAAAAGAGAAGCGGGTGGAGGGGGCAGCAGAGATTGAGGTGAAAGCAGAGAGAACGCGGCAAAAGTTTTTGCCGCAAATTAAGTTTTGGTCTTCAGTCGCGCCATCTCTCTAGCTCTCTCTCTCTCTCTTTCTCTTTCTCTTTCTCTCTCTGTTGCTCTCACTCTCTCTGTTTCTCTTTGGAAGCGCATTGGGCTTTCTCTTTCCAGTCATTCGTCGCCGCAACAAATACAATTTTTGCGGCAAACGAATATCGAAAATAAAGTTAAAAATTTTACGTCTGTGTTGCTTATATCTGTATGTATATATATATATATATATATGTGTGAATGTGTGTGCGACACTGACTGCAAAAAGTTTGCGTCCCACAAAGTTTTGCCGAGTGCAAAAGTTTACAATTTTTCGTTGAGCTCACTTGCTTGCGTTCAAGTTTAAAGGTTAATGATACCACAAAGTAACACCAAAATAAGTTAAGAGCCATACAAAAGTGGCAAGAAGAATGGAAAACGGAAAACGGAAAAACGCTTCTGATTGGATTTGCTACGTGCCCACAGACTTCTATATATATCTTAAATCTATATACAACTCTATATATAACTAAGTATATAAGCGAGAGAGGAAGGAGGAGAGAGAAAGGAAGAGAGAGTGAGTTAGCATATAAAGAAATGCGGCAACAATTGCTTTGAATTAGAATTTTTATTGCACTTCAATGAAAATCAGAAAATAAAAGTATAGAGCTATCGCACAATGTGCTATGATATATATCGAATATTTATTTCTATACAGTATATATCGGTTATAAGATGCACAGCTTATATGCAAATATTGCTTAAATGCAAAATTATGTTATTTTTAAACATCATAAAACTATTTAGAAATTTAGAAATTTAATATTTTTGATCTCATTTTATATTTAATATTCTGTTTTTTTTTATTTTTTATTTATAGCTGACGATTAGCATAAAATATAAGTTTAAATAAACTTCTAAACCTGTGGTTTATTTTATAATAATCATTTAAATACAAAGTATTTGCATATAACTCATGATTGCTTGAAAGGAAATATTGAATATATGCAAAATTTTTCTCCGTTATAGATATTGCATATAAGCGGTATATATTGTATATAAACGAAAGAGGGAGTTGCTTTAAATTAAAATTTTTGTTACAACTCATCGAAAAATTATTAGACTAAGCTATAGATCTATCGTATAATACATTTGCTATATATTGTATATATATATATTTATATACATAAGCAAGAGAGAGAGAGAGAGAGAGAGAGAGAGAAAGAGAGAGACAGAGACAACTGCTTCGAATTTGAATCTTTATTGCAACATCAATGGGAAATTATTAGATTAAGTTATAGATCTATCGCATTATAACTTATGATATATATCGTATATTTCTTTCTATATATATAAGCGATAGGGACTTAGCATATAAGAGAATGCGGCAACAATTGCTTCGAATTAGAATCTTTATTACAACTGAATGAGATTTATTAGATTAAGTTATAGATTGAATAATGCCTTACGATATATAAAGTATATTCATTTCTATATGTATAAGCGAGAGAGGAATTGCTTTGAATTAGAATTTTTATTGCAACTTAATGAAAAATCATTAGATTAAGTTATAAAGTTAAGTTATAGATGTATCGCTTTATGCCTTACGATATATATCGTTTTTATATTGAATATATAAACTATTATAGATTAAGACTAAAACGCACATCATATGGATTGAAATCCAAGTTCATATCCGATGCAAATCTGAGCTCCTCCATTGAACCAATTGTAGTAAAGTCTTGGACTGTTGCTGCACCGCACACCTCCATGGAACTAATATCATCCAATTGTGTATTGGAGCCTGCACCATATACTAATAGCTCCTCCAAGGATTCAAAGCTCTCCATATGCATTCTGCCACATTCACGGTATGCCAATTGTGTTGGCTGTTTTGTTAACGGTTGATTTATTGTTGCATTTGTTGCTATTGTCGTTGTACTACTGCTTAGGTCTAATCCTGCAGCTGTTGCTGTTCCATTTGATGCTATTGCTGTTGTTGCTTCAATCGATTTACTTAAATCCAATTTAAATTGCCTGGCTGCTCGTGGCTTTAAGGACATTCCAGTGCTACTCCAAAGGCAACAAAATTGCAATACTGCCAGCATTGCCACAACTGCCAGCTACAACTGAGCAACTAACTAACTGTTCGCTGTTAGCTGGGCTATTACTATTGCAGGCCTAAAGATAACAAACTTGATAAGAACATAAACCTAAACAGTTGACAATTGTTTTTACACTAAACAAATCAGCAATTTTTCTATTGAATTTTGCATGTTTACACGCTGCAACTAAATGTGGCAAGTGATATGCCATATGGCATATGAAATTGTATGCAACATTCCCTCATAGCTTCAATTCAATTCAAATGGAATCTAATGGAATCATATTCTTCTCTTTAGCCTCTTCTTTTATTTCTAAGAGAGGATATTTTAGATCTATTAGTAGTGAAAAGGGAAAATGGGAATGTCAAAGATTAAATTATCATTGCGAAAGAAGACTCCTCTACGGACCTCTTTCTTGGAGAAACAGGACTGCCACTAAGCGTAGAGTCACCTTAAATATATGCCTAAATCACATCCTTTAATTAGCTACTATTAAAGGTCAACTTTGATTTCTCTCCAGCAAAAATAATGACGAAAACCTCAGAGGGTTTCTGCCTATGTAAGGCATCGGAGAAGACATCTCTGAAATCTACTCATACAAGGATTATTCTTATGTCTGTCCGTTATACAGATGGAAAATGCTGAGCCAGAGACTGACAGAGAGAGAGAGAGAGAGAGACACTTTGGTACTGACTTGAAGCTGAGACAGCGATGTGTCCAGACTTCCGTTCAGTAAAGTAACAAAGATTCTATCCTTTCATAATGGTATATGTTAAAAATTCACTTGGAACTTATTTTTTATTTATTGATGAAAGATCATTCCTAGCCCGCAGTCCAACAAAGTAAGTAAATTAATAGTAGACTTCAAGGGTGTAATATATTGTATCTCCAGATAAGATTCTTAACATAAATAAAAGCAAAAGAAGGATCAAATGAGCTTTGTGGAGTAAGTTACAAATTGAAAGAATCCTGGACACGTAGGTAAGTATAATTATCTAAGAGGATAAATAAATTTATCTAATTATATAAATATAGAGAAAGACCCCAAGAATATAAACTTTTTCATATTTTCTTAATACTTTCCATTCGATAACTTTAATGCAACTCGATTAAACTTTAAGTAAAGTTAAACGAGCAGCTACTACAAATTGCAGGGATGCAATTATATATACGTTTAACTTCAACTATTCAAGAATGCTCAAAGGTGGCTATGGATTGGGTCACCTCCAATTAGAGTCGAGAAAGGAAAAGAATTCAAACTAAAGAAAATACAATGTCTGAAGACTCTAGGGAAATACGAACTTGAATTCCGAAAGGAAACCTGTTGAAATATCGAAGAGAGAGAGAAAGAGAAAGAGAGAGAAGAAAGGGAGGGAGAACAAGAAAGGGACATCAAGTGGTTTCTAGTCAACAGATTTAATCAGTTAAGCAATGTGAAATGCCTCCAAAGGGAATCAAAGGATTAACGCAATGCAACAAGATAGACACAACAAAGATAAGAAACAAGTGAAATAGAGAGAGTGAGAGAGAGAGATATAAGAATAAAGGATACTTTGATACGTTGCAAATGCTATATATATATTTTATTTTTTAATAATCATTAAATTCATAGAAACGTTGCGAGAAAAGTCAACAACACTTAGCGCCTTCACTTGCCACAGTTGCGACATAGCAGATGCCACATGCAACATGCTACATGCTACATGCTACATACCAGATAGCAGATACCACATGAGCAAGAACGAAAAGCATTTGTTTGCTTAGCGAACATTTAATTGTTGTTTACATTTGTACTTTGGTTTATTTTGCAGCACTTCGTTTACTTTTGCTTTTTCTCCCTTTCCTTCTGTTTCCTCTCTCTCTCTCCCTCCCCCCCACTGACTAATGCACAGAAGTAGAAAAACACCAATGTGCTCTTTTTTAATAAGACTCACAACACATAAACAACACACACACATACACATACACACACTAAAAGCAATAGCAAAAATGTTGAGCGAAAATTTACATTTTAATTTCTTTTAATTAAAAAAAAAGTAAAGAAAAATAAGGAAGAGGAAGCACAATATTGCAACACAGCACGTGGAAAATAATACATTGAAATGTTTTTATTTTCCATTTATTTTTTTTGTGTTGTCGTTTTTCTTGTTGTTCTTCTTGTTGTATTTTCCGTATTGGCATTAGCATTTGGCATGCCAACGGGGCGGATAAGTAATGGAAATGAGGCCGACAAACAGCTGTCAATACAACTTGAAAGGATGCCACATTTTAAATACTACTCAAAAGCCGCACAGCAGCAGCACCTGAGCTCCCTACGAAGAAAGGATGTTTACTGAAAAATAAGTAAAAAAAAAAATGTAAATATTACCAAAAAAAAAAGAGGAATATTTGCTTGGATCCTTTTGCTGGATTGAAGTGTGACAAGTCGCATGTCCCTTTGACATGAAATTAAAACAGAAATTGTCTTTGATGCTGCTTTAAAGCGACTCTTAATGTACTTTAGTAATGTACAATAATTTGGAGTATTCGCGAGCTTTTAACATGTTCTTCTTCAAACACATAATACAAACATAATTATCCTTGAAGGTTGCAAATACGACCGAAAGGCGAGAGTCCTGCCTGATGCAGAGATTAACTGATAAAGTTGCTTAAAGAAAAGTATATTTTAATTTATATATATTTATAAATATATAAGAGAAAGTAATTAATTTTTTCTCTCTCTCTCTCTCTCTCTCTCTCTTTCCCACTCTTTCTGTACATCTCTCTTTAAGTTCAATTATTTCTTGAGCTCATTTTTGGTATATTGTTTGCTCAATGTTTTATCTGGGTACGTTTCAATTGGTTTTAAGGCTTCTTGTTACAGCATAAAATCAATGTAACACACACACACACACACATACATAAATATACACACAGATATACACACACATTGGTAGCACTTTTGAAATAGCTTTGCCTTTTGTTTTTATGTAGCTTCTGCTTGTTTTAGGCCAACTCTAAATGCAGAGTAGTAGCAGAGTAAGGCGAGCGAGAGAGAGAGAGGGAGAGAGAGAAGACTTCGATATTTGAAAGCAAAAAGCATTAAACTAAGCAAACAGGAGTCTATAGGCCACAACTTTAAGACCAGAAACAAAAACTAAGCCCAGCAGCGGTTTAGCGTTCAGAAACCAGAAGGAAAAAAAGGATACAAAAAAAAAGGATTGAAAAAAACCACAAACGGACAGCTTCATTAAGGGGGCATATGTGTAAATGTATATGTATATGTGTATGCATATGTATATGCATACGAATGTGTGTATATATGCGTATGTGTGTGCAAACTTTTCAATTTCTTTTGCAATTTTCCATTTCACTTTGTATGGCGCTGTGTGTTTGTTGCTCTGTTGCATTGCCAGATGACTGTAGCCAGATATATATGTATATGCAACAGAATGGGGCATATTTATCTTAAATTTTTCAACTGACCCAAACACACACACATACACATACACACACACATAATGGTTACACACTTGACTATAAGCAAGCCCAAGGATGTGCTCAACCTGCCAACATTTTACGCAAATTGAAGTATTTACCTTCTTGGTCAAGGCAACATATATATATATATATATATATATATGATCTGTATATACTCAGTAGTATATATAAAGACATATATATATTTCCATTTCAGGTTCATTTGCTTTATGTAAATTTGAGAAAAATTCTCCCAATGGAAAATAGAGTTGCAGTTGCAGTTGCAGTTGGATTATTTCCCAGCGCTTTAAGTGACTTTGCAGTTCTCAGTTGTTGTTTGCTCTGTTTGGGTTTAGGGTTTTGTGGGAGTTTTGTAGGATTTGGGGGGGTTTTTTTTATATTTTTTTTGGTGGCAACGGCTGCTGCACCTGTCAGCCAGTTGCCACCCAGGTCGCAGCCATTTGTCTCTAAAATCGTGGCCACGTGCCACACGTCTACCGCGCTGCACAAACAAAACGTTGCGTAAGCGTTTGCCAATGTTAAACTGGAGAAAACAGGACTCAATGCTTATCCTGCTGCCACCTAACTTTAGCTTCAGTTTGCAATTGGTATTGGGTTTGAGTGTGTGGATGTGTGCCTGTGTGGATGTGGGTGTGAGTTCCGTGTTACACCCTTGAAGGCAACACTAACTGACTATCGCTTACTGGCAACGGCACATGTCTGCACGTTTCTTCCCCTTTCCCCGGCTGCTTTTATTCTCTGCTGATGTTGTTTTTCATTCCTTCTTTAAGTTCTGCTTGCAATTGCAACTGGAACTGCATCACAAGCTGGAAATTGCATACCCGCTGGCAAATTCTATTTGGGCTTTTGGGTTGCAGCTGCCTGCCCCACTTGCTACCCACACTTGCCTCACTTGCCACAGTTGCCATTTGTTTTCTGAATTGCGGCGTGTTACGTTTTCATTTTCAATTTTTATGCCATTTGCTTTTAGCTTTTTGCTATTGTCGTCCCTTAATGCCTTGGATTTTCAACTACTATTTTAAAGGAAAAGGACGAAATGGCTTCAAGCAGCAATTTCATATCAAATACAGTACAGGATTAAATAGTCCTTATGGCACAATATGAATAAGAATCGACATATATATATATAAGTTAAGTGTAACAAAATCTAAAAGTTAAAAGTCACGAAAAACTTTTTATTAAGTAATTTTGTGTGCGGAAGGGCATAACACAGAACGGGAGAAAGAGAGAGAAAGAGAGAGAGAGAGAGAGAGAGAGAAAAGGGAAAGAAAAGGAGGCAACACCAAAACGTAAACACGTTGAAAATATAATCATAATAAAAGAGAAATTAAATAAAATGAAATGCCATGAAAAACATTTGCACTTGTTCAAAAAGTAAACAGCAACAGCAGTAACAGTCGCAGTCACAGTAACTGTTACAGTCGCAGTAACAGTAACAGTTTACAGTTTACAGTGAGTGAGTCCATTAGCTACGCACGGACCAGACGCAGAAAGGATATGCAATGGATTGGGTAGGTCTATATTCAAAGAAGAGGCAAGAGTGAGGGAGGTAAGGAGGTAGGGAAAACGGAGAGAATTGAAGAAATATACCCATTAAATATTTACTTCGCGCACTCATTTCTTTTACTTAGGCTTAGGCCCAAAAAAAAAGTGAAGACAAAAAAAAAAAGATTGCCATCGGTTGTGCAGCAAGGCGAGGGGGGAGCTGAAGGGAGAGGGCACTAGGCTCTCATTGGGAGCAGGCCAGATAAGCATAACCGTTTCGTTTTATGATCAACAATCATTGCTTTTGATTGCCCCACTGATGGCTTCCTCCAGCTATGGCCACAGGCTGAAACTCTTGCTATAACTGTATATACAGCCTCTGCCGTTGCCACTGCCGTCGCCACTGCTGCTGCCCTCTCCTCTGTTGCTGCTGGTCCTGCCTCTACTTTAGCTGCTGCTTCAGCTTAAGTTTCGGTTTGTGTTACGAGTATCCTTGGCAAAGGTGTAAAATGCCGCATTGCTTAAATTTTTTATAGCTTTAGCTTCACCTGTTTTCTCTCTCTCTCTCTCTCTCTCTCTCTGTCTATGTGTGTGTGTGCTTGAAGCGGGCGTTACAATTGACGTGCGGTGGGCGTTGCTTTTGCTGTTGCTGTTATTGTGTCGTTTTCATGATTGAAACTCATTTTAGCTCTGTGCCTTTACCTTTGCCGCTGCCTTTTTCAAGCCGCTTTTTGGTATTACTCGCCTTTTGGACAGTTGCCAGTTGCAGGTTGCCAGAGTCCGCATGCCACATGGCTGTCTGTCAAATTGATTGTGGCAGCGACTCATTGAGGCAATTGTTGCTGCTGATGTTGTAACTGCTGCTGCTGCTGTTGCCGTTGCTGCTGCTGCTGCTGCTGTTGCCAGACGCTTTGACTGTGATAGGCCCATTAGTTTTGCTTGAATGGTTGCCTCAAAGTGGATAGCACTTCTTGAAAGCTCAATCCATGGTTGAATATCAATTATATACATATTAATTTGAGTGTTGGATTCCGTTGTAAGCCGTCACGCAACGTAACGTTTAACGTCTTACGTGTTACGTATTACCTGAGTTAAGTGATTCTTAGTGTAAATTTGTGAAACATTTCGATTGTTGTTCAATTAAAGCAAACGTTTAGTTTCACTTTGTATAAATACAAATAATTACGTAAGAGACTTACGTTAACAAAGACATAACGTATAACGTTTTTATATCATAAATTTACGATAACTATTAACACGCCTAAGACTAAGATATGGAGTAGATTGTAAAACTGTAAGTTAACGTAAGGTTAGCTATAACGTAACGTGGAATATTACTAAATCGAAAAATTGCATTGTTACAGATAAAATATTTATTACATGCTTAATAACAATCATAGATATAGAATTGATAGATTCTATATAACGTACGGTCATACGTAGGATTGAATAAATCTTATCCAGTAGTTGTATCTAGTGTTTATTTTAGATAGTAGCTATAAATTTGTATATAAAATGCGAAATTTACTTTCCTTTACGTAAAATTTTACGTTGCATTCAGCATTACGTTATAGGAAGATGCCTTACGTAGTTCTCCAATTGAATTTAAAATTATTTCTATAAGATAATTCTCTATTAAGTACACATCAACTTATACTATGATTACGTGATTTGGTTTTACGTTACGTAATAAAAGTTAGCGCTACGTAACACTTTTATTCACTTTGCTGAAGCTCCGTAAAATTCTTGATATTTGAATCCCGTGTAATGTGCCTTAAGAAAATTAGTTAAAAAATCAGGTGAAAATATTTCTTAAAGTATAATTTGTAAATATAAATAAAAAGGATAAAAGGACATTGATAGCTGAATGACTTGCAGCTTTGGCTGACTGCAGCAGTTATTAAATGCTGGTATCAAATAACAGATTGATGAGACAGCGATCAAATGACACAAGCTTCAACCTGGAATATCCTTACTGTGTGCCAACTTGTGGCAACTTTAATGAAATTTCCTGCATATTAAGCGAAAACTTCCGCAGTACAAGAAACTGTAGAGAAATTCAGTGAAAAATGAAAAAAAATGAAAATAAAGAATAGTAAAGAAAAGAAAAGAAAAATAACAAAATGAATAGATAAAGGCGACGCACACAAAACTAAGTTCTGGAACCCAATCCAAAATTCAAGTCGAAAACCAGCGCAGAGCCATGTCCAGTACCTCCAGCAGCAGCAGCAGAAGGACTAAGACCAAGACCTGAAGCTGGACTAGGACTAGGAACAGGAACAGGAACAGGACATAGCGTGAGTTTGCTGCGTTGGCTTCCTTTTTAATTTCCGTTTTTATGTGTTCACCCGCTGGCTGCAGAATTGAATCGTTGGGGCACGTGGTAGCTGCTGATATCTGGGAGCTGGTTTTTGGGGCAACTCTTGTCATTCTGAGCGCGCGTAACACCTTTTCCAGGTGAAGCAGGGGAAGGACTAGTAGCGGGAGGGAAAAACCGTAACTGAAGCTGGACTTGAGGTGGCAGACAAGCAGCGATGTAGCAATGACAAAGCGCTGATGTTGCAAATTAGAAGCCGCCAGCTCGCTGCTGATGATAAGCATAAAATTATCGACACAAAAGCAAAATTTTCGTAATAAAAATTTTAATTAAGTGTATTTTCTTTTTTTTTTGTGCATTCTCTCATTCTCTATTTTTCCTTTCACTGTATTTGTCTGCTATTCATTTGCTTTCTTTTCTGGCAGTGGCACTGGCAGTTTTGGGTGTCATCAACATTGTAGCAAGCGTGGACAGTGCCCCTGGGCACTTTGTAAGCCAAGCGACGACAGCGTTTCATCAAATAGATAGATATAATGGCAGAGAGACAGCGAGAGGGAGATAAAAAGAGTGAGAAGGAGAGAGAGAGAGAGGAGAGAGTGAGTGGTAGTATAGGTAGGTAGGGATACAGATAGCCAGCTAGCTATCATAGCGCGTAAATTTATGCAAATCGGTTTTCTTCCCCAAAGCTTCGTCCTTTCGCCTTCCGCTACGTCCTAGCATTGAATTAAAAGTGAAGTCCTCACAAATGCAAACACATAAAAAGCGACAGCGATTAACGATTTTAATGAGTACTAACTCGCCTACGCAATTATGAGATAGCAGAGAGTGCTACGAGCTGCTACACAAGGACGAAATGAAAATCGACAAAGGGACGAGATGAAATTAAGCGCGTGATTGCTGTGCGATGGCTGTTAAAACCAAATGAAATGCAGTCTGCATATAAATACAAAAAGGATAAGGATAACAGCAATAAGATAGACTGTATAAAACAGAGCAGAACATAGACAAGGACACTGGCAGTATATGGAACAGGATCAACTACCAGCATTATCAAGGGAATCAATAGATTTTTGAAGTTAAATCAAACTGTAGGAATTTTCAACATGAAATCCTTTTCATAAAGTAAAAGGCAAAATAAAGTAAATATTATGTTAATATATGTTTGAAGTCTACCGATATAACTGAGTATATATAACTGACTAGACAGTGTCCTGGCTTAAGTGCTATAAGTGTTATCCTGCCAGCCAATTGTCAGTGACTTAAGCTGCAAATCTTTCACTTTGAGCACAAAACATTTTTTGCACTTTCAATTGTTCTTCTTGACCAGTTGAAGTAGGTGTTGAAGGAGCTACAGTTAAAAGGTGCATTTAATAATTTATACACACAACGTTACAGGACACACTAGATACGACGATGTGCCAAGCATCCTGCCAAAGCCGAAACAAAATTTATGCACAGCCATTTGAAGTCAATAAGCGCATTTGTCTTGCCAACGGGAATTCTCAGGAAAATTTATTTAATTCACTTACACACACGTTACGAATCACTTGGAATCCTCCTACATGGATGACTAGCGAGGATTGCGTCTGGTTTCGTGCCCAAAGGAGGTTTGACTGGGGTGGTAGAGGAAAGGGCTGATCTAAGTCTGAGCTTGGTTCGTTGCACAATGTCTGTCTGCATGCAACTAGGCGACAGCTGGCTAAAGTATAAGGAGGAAGATGGGGAGAGAGAGAGAGAGGGAGCAGCTGAAAGGAAGAGTGTAGTGGATAGCTATGCAGAAGGTAGACAGCAATTAGGATAAAGAAGGTATAAGAAAGGGAAAGAGGGAACAAAAAAGAAAAGTAGAAAATCGTTCCACAAATGACAGAACAGTGTTGGAAAATAGCAGAAAAAAGTATTTGACAGTTGCCATTCAATTGCTGCCTTCTACTGCTGCTGCTTCCTATCCATTACAGTCTGTGGCGAATGGAAACTATTGGAGTACGTGTCCCTGGGATTAGAGCAGTTGATGCCACAACGTCAGTTTCCAATCGTCTTGAGGCGTTATTTAAAATTCAATCAAATGCCATTTGCACAACGGCCACACACAACCGCAGAGATCACCAGCGAGTGTGTAAGGATAAAATAGCAAAAGGAAAATTTGATTTTACACCAACCACTTTCCTCACTCTTCTATTCCTCACTCCCTCCCAGCTTGAAGTCTAGCCAACGTGCAATTGCATAAAAAGCAACGATTATTAAACGACCTGTCCAAAGGACCAAAAGCTGCCAACATCTTCAACATTATTGCGCTTATGATGATTATGATGATTATTCTGATTATATATATACGATATTATATTATTTCGAACTACGCATACACTCCACTACAGGGCATTACATTTATTGTTATGTTTATGCACTGGCCAGCAAAACAACAACAAAATAACAATAACAAAATCCTTGCAAACCAAAAAGGGAAACAATATAAGCAGTGAGTGTATGAGAAAGCAGGAAAGAGAGACAGAGATAGAGTATGAGACACAAATAATTTAAAGTTATGTACTAAGTATATTGGTTAAGAGACAATTGAATATGATATAGAATTGATTCAACTATAAACTGAAACTGAACTGAACTGGATATAATAGAAAATTATCAGAATAATACTAATGAACTAAAAGCAAAAGGTACTCTACATGAATTGATAATGTTATTCATATGCAAGGATAATGCTTATGAACTGAATTACAAAGTCATATCAAACGATAAGAAATGGAATGAAATATGATATAGAATTGATTCAACTATGAACGGTAACTAAAGGCAAAATAAGTATATCTATATGAAACGAATATAATAGACAGGATAATGCTTATGCATTGAAAGGTATAGATAATAGTAAAGATATATAAAAGAATCGAATATGTTACAAAATTGATTCAACAATGAACTGAAACTGAAGGCAAAGAATACTCCATGGACAATTATGAACTGAAAACTAAAGCCACCTCCTTAGGGATCTCGTGAAATTGAATATGATAAAGATTAGATACATTTGGTTATGATTTAACAGCAAAGGCTGCTACATGAAAAGTGGAAAGGATAAATAAATGAAAGCTCCACTCATATGCTATGATATACTTAAGCAGAAATTGAATCGAATGCTATACGTGATTCTAAGCACAAGGATTAATCCTTCTGCTTAAAGATGCACCAAAGAAAACATCAATTTATTTAGCCCTCAACTAACCCTCAACAATTTTCACTTAAGTGAAGAAAATTCGCAAACATTTTCAATTGTTGAAAAGATGAATAAGAAATTTTCTTAGTTTAAGTAGGCATATTGGAGTTAATTTTGTCATTTTGCAATTATTCAAAAGAAATAGCATCAGCATTATATATATATATAAATTATACTATATAGAAATGTTAAACTGTATTATAGCATTTTGTATATTTAAGAGTAATTCGTAACACAATACCGAAAACAAAACTCCCTGCAGGCTACGTGACAAAAAACCAAGCAATAACAACAACAAATCCCACGAAATTTGTAGAAAATCTGGCCAAGAGGCAACTGTGCCAGTTCTTAGACCAGGCCAAAACAGACCCTAGCAAATGTTTGCTAACGAATTGATACCCTACAGATAAACATATGTATACATATGATATACAACAGTTACGGTTTATAAATATATATAAATATATTTATCAATTATATAGAAAGTAAAAAAAAAGAAAAGAAAATTGAGACAAAATATTTTTTTATACAAATTTTCAATTGGTTTTTGTGTATTTTACTGGGCAACTTATAGTCGATCAAAGCTTTGCCTCTGTTATGTATGCTTACTTGTTGTTTCTTGTTTATATATATATATATATATATTAGTATGTATTTCAGATGTTGTAGCACATTTAGTAGAAAGACTGAGCACGAAGGGGCGTGGCATTGTGAAGGTCTCAACTGTTTTTGTTATCTTACGCTTCGATTATTTTGCGTTAGTCGTTGTAGAAAATTAGCTAAATTGCTTATGGCAACGCACGTAGCGGACGCTGGCAAATGGCAGGCCCAGCGCTAGCGGCCCCCGCTTGTCCGCTATCCACCTTTGCTTTACTTTCATTTCCCATCCAGCACTCACACCACCCCCATGCCCCTCTCCACCAGCCCATTCACCTTTTCCAATACTGGTATTCCCTTGGCTGGCGTATTGTTTTCTGGGTATCTGAATAGGGGAAACGCTTCTGAGGTTTTGTTTCTGCTTTTGCTGCTGTTTTGTAATTGTTAATCACAGGAATGTTATTTAACTGTAGAGATATATATATATATGTGTGTGAGTGTGCATAGGTACGTGTGTATATTTGTTTTGTAGCTGAATCAAGCGGCTAGAGATTTGGGTTTATTTTTGGCACACAAAATTTACATAGCGATACATTCTCTCCTCCCTCTCTTTATTTCTCCCTCTCTCTCTCTTCCTATCTACTTGCTAGCACAATCACAATTTTTGCGCTACTCTGCGCACTATTGTTTCGTGTTTTTTGTGGTCCATTGACTTGGCAGACTCTAAGTTGAAAATGGAAGTTGGGCGAGATGCGTAATGCTTTACCATTTGCAAATCTGTTCGCTTCAAGCCAACTAAAATCTTTTCCCCCATACTTTCTCACTTCTCACACCCTACCACTCTTCACTCCACACTCTATAGTCTTCAGTCTGTGTACGTGCAGGTAACGCATAATTAGGAAAAATATTCCAACTCACGCCAACAGTTACAAGCAGCGTATCAATGTTGTCTTTGGTGGGGGAAATGAGCAAAAAAACACAAAAACTACAAGAAAATTATAATTTTCTTTCTCTATTTGTTTTTTTTATCCTTTGTTTCTTTTGGTAGTTTAACTGCAAGTTGTTTGCTAATGACTAAAATTGTTTTTTGTTTTGTTAAATAAAATGTTTGATAACAATCTCCTAAGCAACTTCTATATAGCAGTTGAAACCTAATCCCTATGATTAGGCGATATATATCGTTGGCTTCAGCCTGTTTCAGTTGATTGTATGAAAAATGGTAGTAAAATTATTTGGATTATTTAGAAGTCTGTGGCGGCCACAGGACTAGCTTAAGGTTTACTGCAATTTACCACAATTCACAGTTGGTAATCATTCAGATTTGGGTTATACGATTGTCCTTGAACGCAACTCACCTGTAAAGAGCAGAGCAAAAGGAAAAACAAATTGAATAAGTAAATGTGCAAAAATAAATGAATGTGTGTGTGTGTATATATATATGTGTTTGTATGTGTGTGAGAAACGGTTAACGGATCGTATGAGTGATTTTATTAGCAAAAGTAGCTGCCGAAAACATTTGCTCTTGCTGTGGGAATCAAATGAAACTTTTTATGCCTAAAAGTATGCAATACATTTATATGCGTACGCATAAAATGCCATTTCTAATTTACGAGACTCGATGTTTCGGTGCTTTGGTATGTTTTTTGGATGGTTGTGTGGTTGAGTGGTGTATATGTATATGTATATGTATATATATTGCAGGTGGTGCTGCTTCGACTGCCTTTGCCCTTGCCTTTCCCTTTGCATTTGCCTTCGCCTTTGCTTGTTATTTTCATGTCGGTTTTTATTGTCTTCTTGGCAGCCTCTTGAGCCGCTTCGATTTCCTTTTTGGCACTCTTCCGAAATTATGCCATAAAAAAGATTCTTGGGGAAAAGTTGCGTTCGCTGCGTTTTCTAATTAAATCAACATAAAAGCTAAAACAACAACAACAACAACAGCAACAGTAAAAACGACAGCAGCAACTTTCATATGTGTTCTGCGAGGTCTTTTAATGTTTCTCTTTCTTTCCTTTTTCTTTTTCTTTTCAGCTGTGGCATAAGAACAAAGGTACGCGATGTGTGTCTGTGTGTGTGAGTGAGTGTATACGTTTTGGGTACGGCTTTTGGTTCTGCAGTTGAAAATGAAAAAAATTAATGATGTGGAAATTGCGCAAACGCATTGCATTCTCTCAGGCACTGGCCGTTAATGTTTTATGTGCACAGAGCTCCATTGGGCAAAAGAGCTGTGAAAAAAAAAACTTTTCCAAGCGTTCATTTGATTTGATTAGTTTTTACATCAAAACCAACAACAATCAAATTCAAATCTCTTCAATTAAATGTCGAACTTCAATGCCATTTCAAGGATATAATTTGTGATCCTTAGATGCCTTTTAACTTTACCTAAGATTTAGGTTTAATAACAAACAATGAGCTATTACTATTTGTGCTATTGAAAGCTAAGAAAATTAATATTGACGAGAATTAATATTAAAATAAATTTTTCATACAATTATGTTCTTAATTCAGAGCTATAAAGAGATGTCATAGATTATACTAAAAACTTTTTTTTATTTTTTATTTATTAAGGAATACGGGGTACCCAGAAACCGCTTTGTGTCCTTTTTTATCTGTACATTCAGCCCTGTTTGGCGCTTAAGCTAACCATAGAAGTATAGCGTTAATAGATTAGTACTATTCTTAAGAATATTATATATATTACATATTCACAAATTATACTATAATTATAATCTAGAAGTTCTACTGATTAAGCTGTGAGATGACGTCTTTTGACTACTAAAAACTGATAATGTATCTATTGCTAGGCAGAAGCTAAATATTACTGCATGCGATGCATTGATTCACTATTCTAGACCACTTTTTTTATTAACGATATGAAATTTGGTATTTTATTTTAGCCCACTCTCTGCTATAATACGCATATCGCCAGGACTAATATTTTAATATAATTTATACCCTTCCATTTGCCTGCTTCTCTCTCAGACTCTGAATGATTCTGTGAATAATTCGTAAATACTTTGAAATCAAATTCATAAACTTGCTACCAATCTGTGGCACAGCAGCAAATCCCATTTTTGGCAAATCAATTTAATGAACCCACAAAAATGTTCATCCTTTTAAAATTGCCAAATTTTCCGCATTTGTGAGCTGTGCCGGGCCAGGGACGCTGATGGCGTGATGCTGTTGACACCAACAACTTGCCACAAATTGAACGCAGCAGCATATTTTCTTTTTTTTTTTTTATACTGCTGCTAGACTATAACAAAAGGGGACCATCAAACCAATGAAAGAAGAGTGGTAGGGGGAGGGGAAGAAGGTTTGGAAACGTACGCACACTGCATACATAAATCAATTTCAATTAACGTTAATTAAATACGCATCAAGTGGGCATGACCACAGAGGCAACAACAGATATTTGGGTTGAAACGCGCAGAAAGCGTTGCTAAAAATGAAAACAACCTTTAAACACATACATATATATATATATATATATATATATATAGATGGTTTATCAATTGGGGTTGAATCAACTACGACGGAATACGATTTGAGTTGTGGCTGCGGATTTGAAGTAGTTGCGAGTAAATTAAAAAAAAATGAGAAGCAAAGAAGTTGCAAAAGCAACTTCAGCTTTTAAGTGCAAACGTTAAATACACTTTAAACAAGATAAATAAAATATTATATATACATATATAATATAGTTTAGCCTATAGCTGTAGATATAGTTGCAAGTCAAGTTTCAGCAACAGGATGCGTTGCGTATATTAAGTGTAAATCTTATAAGAAATTTTGTAAAGTGTATGAAATGAAGGAAGAAGGAAGGGAGGGAAGAACCAAAAAAAAGAAAAGCAGGAAATTTAACATTAACATTAAAGTGGGTAAATGAGATTTGCAGTTGGCAGTGTTGAAACGCAGCAGCTTCGTTTCAGTTGGGCGACGCTCGAAAGTATGCTACACAAATTGAAAATAGCTGCGTGGTACACCCAAAAATCGTGCAATGGCCATTCGGGGTTGATCCGTTGCTTTGGTCCTGCTTTTGGCTATATTCTTGTGTGTGTGTCCCCGTGTGTATTTGTGTGTGAGTGTGTGTGTGTGTGTGTGCTTTGCGGTTATGCGCTTGGTTTGACAGCCATGAGACCAAAGCCAAATAAACAAGCAAACAACAACAACAACAGCAACAAACAAATCCTGAAAACAGTGCACAACAGTGGCAAATCGCCTGGGCAGACCAAGTGAAACCACAATGATGTTCCCTAACAACAACGCACGCATCACACAAACAGACATCTAACATTACATAACATACAACAACAACAAGAACAACAACAACAACAGCAACAAGAGCAACAATAGATAAACCTCAAGCCACACGACTCAAAAAAAGCAACCCCAAATTTACCCTAAGGCCTGTAAATGACATTGATATTTTTCTAGTTTGCCAGTTACAAAATGAACATAAAAAAAATTTAAAAAAAAAAAAAATAAATAAATAAACTGAATTATAGCTAACCGAATTTTGAATACACTAAATAAGTTACAGCTTGAATACACTCAAATAAATTTTCATGTCTTTTGATTTGAATTAGATTCCATTTGCTTAAATAATAAACGCATATTGTATTTGACTCTAGAATGAAGTTGTATTAATAGCTGAAAAGGTGGAGAGTAGATTCCCCAGTCTATAAGTCAGTCAGTCTATCTATATGTTTATCTAATAGTTTATATTTTACCTTTACTGTAAGTCTAACTCTAAATCAATTTGTTTTAAATACTGTCAGTGCAACTGTTGGTCTATCTGTCACATACGTAATAGTCCATATATCTGTCAGTTTACTTTACAGTTTGTATGATAGTCTATTGGTTTGTCAGTCCCTATCTATCAGTCTATTTATGTATCTATCTGTCAGTTTATATTTCTATCTATTTCTCATTAAACCTAGGATACTATCTGTCAGTTGAGCTCAATAAATCGACCAGTTCATTTAAAGGGCTATTTGCCAGAATGTCTGTCACTCTATCTGTTAGTTTGTATAAAACTTTAACTGTCAGTTAATCTATTAATCGGTCATTTGATTTATCTGTCAGTTTACCTATCAGCTTATCTGTATACCTTCGAGTTTACCGTTCATTAAATCTGTCAATCTATGTGTCAGTCTATTCACCAGCATATAATTCAATCTAGTTGTCTATTTATTTCTCACTCAGCCAGTTTATGAAGCAGTCTATTTTGCAGCCTATCTAACAGTTCGTCTGTTGTTAGATTATTTTTTAAGGAGTCTTTCCTTTTGCCATTTATCTATCATCAAATCAGTCTCTCGATCAGTATATCTGTCAGTCAATCTGTCGGGCTCTCTCTCAGTCTATCTGTCTGGCTCTCTCTCAGTCTGTCTGTCAATCTATCTGTAAATCTATTTATCATTGCATCTGTCTTTAGCTACACCCTAAAACAAGCTACTATATTTGCATTCTGTAAAAATCCGATTCGCATCTTTGAGAATTTTTTTTACCCAAAACCATCATCATATTTATTGGACTATTATTTAGGGTATTTTGTAATTGTTTGCTGTGTATTTTACAATTGTCTTAGGGTAGAATGAGCATTTATAATGAAAGTTCATTTAAGACTTTCTCTTCCTTTGCTTTCCTTATTATTATTTAATTTTCTTTTTTCCTTTTTAATTCTATTTTATTTTCAATGTATTTATATATATATATATATATATATATGTATATATATATAAATATATATATATATATGTATATATATATGTATTGGTGTTTTATTTCGTACTTTGTTTTGCTCGTCTGTTTGAGCTTGTGTAATTATATTCAACTTTGCATAATTGCAAAACTCATTAGAGGAAAAGTTGTAAGACGCACGAAAGTAGGCAACGAAAAGTGTAAATTACGTTTGAATGCGCGTTGGCTCTTGGGTGGAGATTGTTAATTGAAATTGAAATTCAAACTGTTTTACGTAATATAAGGATGTTTGGTGAGTTGAATAAGGTGGGAGGGTATTGATAGTAATGGGAAGGGTGGAGGTGGGAGGCAATTGTATTGGGCGGATAAAATATTTAGCAATAAGCAAGCAGCAGCTGCTTCGACCTCGATCGATAAGTAAACAGCTGATTTTAACATACACATACACACACACACTTATACACATATATATACACACATATGAATAGCAAATTGAAATTGATGTTTTAATCAAGTAACCAACTGCTTAGCGTCTATATAATTGCAACACTTGTCCAATAAATATTGGCATTTGCCAGTTTTGGCCCGGCAGCCAAACGATGCGCATCTTCGCCGAGTGCTTGTTGTTTGCATTTTGCTTTAAGCAGCAAAAGGACGACGAGCAAACGTTTGCCGATCAACTTGAACAGCAGGCGCCCAGTAACATTATCAAAATTGAGCAACCAGAGCCAGATCCGGCGCATGAAATGCAGTTGAAGCTGAGGCAAAGTCTACAAATTGAAAATTTACAGCAGCAGCAGCAACAGCAGCAACAACTGCAACCACATAGCTTGACCATAACTGAGGAGATGAGACAAATACAAACACAAATACAAACACAAAAACAAACACAAACATTAACAGAAAATGGAACTGGAAGTGGAAGTGGAAGATTAATTGGAATTGGAACACCAACATCAGTTGTCACATTACGCTGCTCACATTCACCAGCCCAACTGGAGGAGCTAAACATTTGCGCCGATGTACATCAAAGTAATGCAATGGGAGAACTGCCAATGCCTATAATGCCTATAATGCCAAATGCTACACAAACAGTGGAGGGCATCATAATAACCACAGAGCGTTATTCTGGTGTTGCCATAAAGGACGAAATTGAATTCTTTACGGATGTGGAGCTGGGCAATGGTGCACAATATATTGCCTACTAACTGTTGGCTGCCAGCAGTATAAGGTATAAGAAACTAAGTTTTAAGCAGCTGCTGGCTCAGATATCAAAAAGTATAAATCAATAAAAATGTTCTTCAAACTCTACTCTCTCTCTCTCTCTCCCCCTACTTTATCCTACTTTATCCTACTACCCTAGTCTAGGCTCTTTTATCCTTCGTTATCTGCACAAAAAGTTTAGAGTTCAAAGTTGACTTTGATACGGGGCTAACATTTCATCAATCTGCTGCAAAGCCTTTGACTAACCCAACCGTATTACTTTTCACCTTACATATATAAACACACACGTATATAGTTACATATATATTTATATATATCTATAGAAATATACGTATGTATATATATTTTGTGCCTTATCGTCACCATGTCGCCTGTTATCGCATTTGCATTTGCAAATTGGTAATACAATACGTTGCCAGCAGATATTGAGTTTAAGCCAAAAAAAAAAAACTGTTCCATAAACTTGTTATATATATCGCGATAATGATCATTATAAACTTCATTATGAGCAATAGCCATAGTATTAATAATAATTTGTGTGTTTAT
Organism: Zygothrica quintamaculata; assembly: GCA_037044455.1. Lineage (NCBI taxonomy): Eukaryota > Metazoa > Arthropoda > Insecta > Diptera > Drosophilidae > Zygothrica > Zygothrica quintamaculata. Next base: position 461,486 of record JBAMBS010000792.1, on the reverse strand, counting down.
TTTGCATGCAGTAAGTATTATATGAACTGCAGTTGGATTAACATAGTTGATGCAATTTATTTGCATAAATTTCATATAAATAGCTGCAGCAGCAACAGCAGCAACAGCAGCAACAGCAGCAACTGCAGCAGCAGTTGCACCTGCTAATGTAATTATATATTTTCAATATATGAATACTCAAAATTATATATATAATTTGCATTCAGTTAATTTTTAATCAGGCAAAACATTTGTTGCTCAATGATAAAATTCAAGAAAACAAAAAAAAAAAAAAATAAATAAATAAAAAAAGTTATACAGTTAAATGGAAGAATAATAACAACAAAGCATAATAAAATAATAAAAGCTGATTTCAGTTTTTCTCTTAAAAAAAATGTTATGGCATATTGCAACAGTTGCAGCTCACGACTTGAAGCTAATTCGACGTGTCTCAAGTCGTAGTTCTGTTTCTCCTTTGAACTGAGAGAGTTGAGAGCAATTTGTTAGAGCATATAATTCTCTAAACTTAATTATCAATATAATTATTATGTTTAGTATCAATCAACTGCTTAAGTATAGACAGAGCTAGGCATGAAAGCCGATTGCATCTTAAGTCTTTAAGTTGTATTTGGCTCAAGCCGATAGCCAATAGAAAGATTTGCGCGAATAACTTCAAAGTGAAAATTAAAGAAAAATTCTTCTTTACACTATTGTATCTTCAATTCTTTCGTGGGTAAAAAGCATTGTTAACTTTAATTCCACACAAACTTCTTTGACTCTTTTTCTTTACTTTCTCTATTGACATTCCTTATGGCTCTCATCTCCTTGTTTACAATTTATGGGACTTGAGCAATTTCTAAAGTATATCTTGCAGCCTAGATCAAGAGCTCTACTTGCAACAATTTCTTAGTAAACGGCATAGCCAGTAGCCAAAACTAAAGGTTTGCAGTTCTCAAACCGCCACAGTTTCAAGCAGTTAAACTAAAGTCCTGGCAGCCAAGGATCCATCCAGAAGCTGCCACTGTAATGAGATTGATGTTGGCAATGTGGCTGTGCCTGTTGGCTTCAATATGTCAGTAAACACATGGCTTTTAATAACTTGAGTGAATAAAAACACACACAACACACACACACATATATACCTGCTGCTCACATATACCAAAAAGAGGTATAAAAATGTTGCAGGTACAATTTATTTTTTTTTTGCTCTATGCACTTTGAATGCAGCTGCACTTCAGCACAGGCCAAAATGTAATTTAATAAAAAAAAATATAAATATAAATAAAAATAAAAATAAATATTAGTGAAAAAAGTATTAAAGAACAGAGAGAAAAGCAGAAAAGAAAAAAATAGAATATTGTTAGGAAAGTAAAGCAAAAAAAATATTTTGCTGGTTGCCTTTGACTTTGTAGGTGCGCCTGCCATTTCGTGGCACTTTCAAATATTGTATAGTTACACACACACAGAGAGAGAGAGAGAGAGAGAGAGAGAGAGAATAGAACATGCATTTTTAAAATGAAATTACACCACGTTTAGTTAACTGTCTGGCTGGAAACAAGGCACCGCGGTTAGCTAGCATCCTTTTCGGCCCAGTTCGCTTGGCTAAGAACTATGTAATAAAAATTTGATTAGCTGCTTGTTTAACTTTAATTACGTTGATTTCATTGTAAAATTCTTTAGCTAAAATCACAAAAAAAAAATATATATATATATATATATATATATATATGCATATGTGTATATGTGTATAGAAGCAAGGACAACGTTTTGGCAGCAAAAGCTAATCAAATATTTAGCAACAGTGCCAAGCCCTGGGACGCTGCCTCAGCATATTAACATTTTGTTAAACAAACAGGCAAACAGTTTGTCCAGTGCCCAAAATACTGAAACCAGTGGCATAATATTCATGATTATCATTAACACATACACACATATATATACACCTCTACACATATACACAAAGGATGGCAAGAACATTGCTGCATTGTGATTTCATGAGAATTTACACGGGCGGTCAACAAGTATCCTGCAGGATATTTGCTGCTGACATAGCCGCTAACATTTGACGCTTGTGTTTATAATAACATATGCAGATTTGCAGCAAAGCAAAGAGACAGAGAGCTCATGCTGCAAAAAGAAAAAGAGAGGGAGAGCTTTAAAGTATCACACACAAAGTTTTTTTACTTTCTTCTATTTGAATTTTTGCTTCATAGTATCAATAGATATATATATATATATGACTTATGAGAGTAAAAAAGATAGAGTGAGAGAGAGAGAGAGAGGCAGTATTTGTCAGAGAATATAATTCAATACACAGAGGAGCAAAAGTTGAATCTCTGTGGGAGTTGGTAACATCTTGAAAGCGTTGTGGCATATGCCATTAAAGGACGAAGACGACGGCGACGGCGACGATGATGATGGTTCAATGGATACCACTTAACCAAGTGCTGTGCGCATATTATCGATGGCCATAATGTGAGGCAGCTTCTGTTGCATGTTGTTGTAGTTGTTGTTGTTGTTTTTGTTGCTGTTGTTGCTGCTGCTTGCGTTAGCCATTAAAAACTTTCCGGCAATGCCATTAAAATAAAAATCGAGAGCGTGTTAAATGATTTACAAAAGCAGAAGCAAAAGCCGCATACACACATATATACACACACACACACACACACATATGAAGACGTTTGGGCATAAAAAAAAAGAAAAAAAAGGAGATGAAGAGAAAGAGAAATGAAATTTATAACAATTTGAAGAGTTTGCTTGGGTTTATCGCATTGGCATAATGTGTTTCAGGTTATATCCATTTTGCGATTTCTGCCTCAAGCAATTTCGCACCCCCTTCCAGTCCACCCCCCTCCAGACCACCCCCCTTCGCCAATTTATATAACTACTCAATGTATTTATTTTATGCGGCTTTTACGACAACTTTCTACCTTCGACTCTCTACTCTCTTTACTTTCTTGTCTCAGTCTAAGTCTGAAGAGGTTTCTTCTGTTTTATTTCCATTTTTTTTTCATTTTTTTTTTGCTAGTCTACTTTATGGCATTTATGAGTTTTCAATAAGTTTGTTTTGAACTCGTTGCATTGAAATACTTTAAGACAAGTTGAAAATCAACTTGAAATCAACTTTCATAAGTTCCTTTTAACTTCTAAACTTGCCTATCAATTTGACTTCACACTCATAACTGAGAAATGTCTTAAAGAACTTTATTTCAATTACTTTACTTCAACAATTTCAATTTCTTTACAATTCTCACATAGATAAAGTTTGTGGAATTCTAAATAAAAAATCATTGGATTATAATTTCGATGTAAAATTACATTTTATTTGTAATAATTTTTCACACATTTTCCACATATTTTCCGCACATTTTCCCCCCTAACTGGCTAATTGCCTGCCAAACGGATAAGGAAACATTCGGAGAGGCTGCCAAATTGTTCTATAGATAGTTTGATTATGTTTTCCAGTTACCGCAGGCTATTCAATTATGTACTCATATCATAGTAGACAAGAGAGAAGGGAGCCGGATGATAAGGGGAGTTGTGGGGTATGTGGTTATGCTGGTCAACTTAATGCAACTAATCGCCTACCATTAACCGTCAATGACACTTTTATGCCACTTTAATAAACTTCAGATACACAAGTGATATCAAAATGGAGGGTGACTGGGAATTCTCTATATATATATATATATATATATATGTGTGTGTATGAGTGTATATGTGTGTATGTGTGTATCTGTTTAAGTGTGATAACTAGTAGGTTTGAGGATGCGTGTGACAGACGCTTGTCCAAGCATCACAAAACTTTCGGCACGTTGTGGCAATGTCTTAAGCGTGTTGCCCCTCTTCCTCCTTATACTTCTCGCTCACCCCATAGCAACAAAGTGTCTCTCCCAGGAGAAGTTGGGTGAAACTTGTTCCTTGTTGTTACAGCTGTGCGTTTGTCATGTCTCACACACACACACACACAGACAGACACATACAGAGACCACTTATATCAATAATAATTCCCATTTGTAATAAAGTCAACTAAACAGCGGCCTTTTAAGGGGAAAATTTTGGAAGGGAATTAGAGGCAGAATTGCATCAAGTCAAATGCATAAACAAACATTAATACTTAACGCAATGCATACATTGATTTCCCTTTCATTCTTTTCCATACACTCTATGGGGGCGTGGCTGTTATAGCTGTATCCCATATGCGAAGAAAATTGATACAAATTGTTCAATAATCACGCCATTGCATTTTATTTTTGTGCCATGCCAATGCCAACAAAGTTGTTGCCAACAATAATACTACCAATATCAATACTAATACCAATACCAATGGCAATGGCTAAAACAATGTCACGTGTGCTTTAATGGCAACAACAACAACAACAACAACAACAACTAAAACAACAACAACAATGTTTAATATAATAACATTGCTCGGTGGACATCTTAGCCAAGTGCTATGCATTAGCCCGAAGGCAGTTTCATTTGTTATTAATAGCAAATGGTAATATTGTGTGAGCGAAAGAGAAAGAGAAGGCAGAAAGAGATACAAAAGAAGACTAGAAAATATAATAATAAGCATGAATTTTGAAAGCTTCACTTAAAATTATATAAATATTACAACGGTTTTTTTTTTATTACTTTAGAAACTTGTTAGAAAGAAAAACACTAGAAATGTAAACCGACTTGTGTCTAGGTTACAATTAAACATTAACTTTACAGAATATAATGTTATATACTTATTTAGATAATACAATTGATTTTTGAATTGGAAATGGAAATGAAAGGATTAATCGGTGAAAGTGTGATGAAAATATATATATATATATAAATACCTAAATATTTGTGATTAGATTTGATTGTGTTGGACTCAACCTCTTCTACAGTAAACTATTATTTATATATAGTTTACTTGTAAAAGTTTGCTTTGGGAAATATTTTTATTACATTTGCTTTACACTCAGGTTTTCAAGCAATTTATAAATCAAATTAACTGGTATTTGCATCCTGAATCGAACCTCAAAGTATGTTTAAAATCAGAGCTACTTAAGGAAATGATATACTCTATTTTAATTATAGTTTGGGTTGTCTTTTTACTTAAAACATATACAGAATTATTTTGTTTAACTAATTGATTTAATTATAAACGACAATTGTGACTTTTGAAAGGATATATTCGATTTATATACTCATATATCATATTTACAAATATTCATATATATAATTACAAATAATAAAAACCTTCTTCTCATACCTAACATTACTATTTAAATATCAATTAAGAGCAATCAACGTTGATCAAGGCACTTCAGTAGTAAATTATTTCTTACTAGGAAATCTTTGGGCTGGAGCTTAGCACATAGCAAAAAGGATACAAACCAATCAATTTAATAGGGAAATTTAATTTATAAATTATTGAAAACGTTTTCAAAAAGGTGACAAAAGTTAATGCAATTTCATTTATAAGTTTTATTATATTTATTATAGTTGATAAATAAATATCTTATAAATTTTTAGTTTAAATAATTAATTTGGAATTATTCAAATATTGTCAATAAATTTATAGCAATCGCTAAAATTTGCCGCAAGAATTTCTTTTCGGCTATTCTTTATTAAGGAAAAGAGTTTTAAGAGAAAATTACAGTATCTCTGCTGCCTTAAATCTCTTTTAAAAATATGAAATAATATTGAAACAGAAGACTAGCTTGATTTTTAATCCTTTTATGAACTGTTATCTAAGATTAATTAAATTAAATAGATTTGTTCATTCTTTTATTTTGATTAATTAAATATGGAATTTAAAAATAATTTATATTAAATAAATGCGAATGAAAATTGTGTGTGCTCATTTGTTATTGTTAAAAGAAAATAGAAAATAAAAAACAAAAGAAAAAAAAAAGAAATGCAGCTGTGTTAAGCAATTGATGGATTGATTTTGTCTTCGATTTTCGTCCTTATTTTTAATCAATAATAAAACACTTGATATATGATCGGATCTAAGACGGTGAACAATGAGTTGAGTTACGGGTTAGACTTTGGACTTTGGGGGAGTTAACAAATGTTGTTGCAGTTGTTGTTGTTATTATTGCTGTTATTCTTATTGTTTCATTTATTTTAAGTGCCAGGACACGCTTATGCCGTCCAATACGCCCACACAATGTTATTTATCATGTGGTAATGTTGTAATGCATTTTGTAATCGATACAAAGCAATCACAACGAATCGAAGAGAACCGAGAACTGAGAGCCGTGCGCGAGGCACGTGACCAATCAGCTATGGGGTGTATGTGTATGGTACAGTATGTTATGCTATGGAATGGTATGGTATGTGATATGGTAGGGGTAAAGGTTTGACAGCCACGCCCATGTAACGCCCTGTTGTTGGTTTTGTGAAGCAAATTAATGGAGCACAGAAACGGAAAATCGTGAAGTGAAATACGTTGAGCCAACCACGTACTAACAGTACCAGTACCAGTACCAGTTATAGTATTAGACGCAGTACCAAGCAGTTTTAGTACCAGTACCCAAGTCTATACCAAAACATGTACCATAACCAGAAACACTACTTAAAGAGATACAAATACTTTTACAAATATAAATACAGAAGAAACTAGTAGAAAGAATTGAGCTGAAAGAGAGAAACTACATTTGTACCATTTTGCTTAGTGATTTCCTGGATAAGTACAAAGCAGCAATTGTACCAAGAGTAGAAGTTGTTATCAATCAATTGGAGAAACTGCCATGATACTCAAACAAATCGAAACGTTTCAAATGTTCAATAACAACTTCAAATGATTAAAAAGGAGTTCAGTTACAATAAACGTAAATCCTTTCGACGTTTAGTTAAACTTTAAGCAAAAAGTAAATGAAAATAAGGAGAAAGAGAAATTTAAAGCTAGAGGGAATAGAATTTTAACAAACACCAAAAAAAAAAATGGTAAAATAATAACAATTTTTCAGTTGTAAAAAGATTGAAGTCAAATGTTTTGACGACTTTTAAGCAATTTGCCTTGTTGCCAGGGAAATGGGAACTGGGAGCTGTCAATGTGACACACCGAATGAGCCAATAAAATGCGTATTGAAATACCAAAAAGAAAATGTAGGCAACATTTTGTGTTCTTCTTCTTCTTCTGACTGTATCTAGGTTGATGATATGATGACGAGGCTTGCAAAGCGGCAGGATATGCGCGCGCGTGCCTTTGACTGATAACAAGTGACAGGCTAAAGGACATCATCTCCTACCACCATTTTATAGCATTGTGACATCGAGTTAGGTAAAAGGCTCTGTTTTCATTGATTTTTGGTAACTGTGAAATTTTCGTTTTTCGATTTTTCGTTGAGCGCAGCATTTTTCACTTGCTGCTACTAATCAGCGGCGTGAATAATGCATAAAGGAAATAAGTGGGTAGCGCGCTGAAAAGTATGCTATATAAATTGGGGTAATGCTGATGCTGATGCGATTATTTCTGCTTTTTATTTATATATATATATATTTTATTTTTTTGCTTTTCCCCCTTTTCAACTGGCGTCAGTTTAATGACATTTGCCCAAGCACTTTGGTAACTTTATTGGTAGCAGCAGCTACAGCTGTATTAATTTGCTAGCATTAGCGCCAGAAAGCTGACTAAAACGAGAGAGAAATATAGATCGAAAGAGTGCGAGAGAAGGCAGGGGAGAATTGCATAGCGTGTGGCAGGGCAAATCGAATCGAAACTTTAATGACTTTATGCACCAGTTGTAAGTCTTGGCAAACTTGCTACTTGCTACTTGCAACGTGCAACTTGCAACTTCCTACTTGCTACTATCAACTTGCAACTTGACCAATGCCAAGTTTGTAACTAGTTCCCTTTATTTCCGTTGCCCAGACAATTAAGTGAGCAACTTTTAGTACAATTGTACCTTAAAACTTTTCCCCTGCCACGCCCACTGGACACTAGTCAGTATTAATGAATATGATGATGATGATGATGATAATGCTGTTGAAAATGATGATAATCATAATGATGATGAGATTGCCACACTATACTTATCAACCATTTCTTCTGTGCTTTCACTGCTATTTCTATTGCTGCTCCTTCTGCTGCTGTTGATGCTGTTGCTGCAATACGTTGATCAGATTCAATTAATTAACTGTCAATATTCTTGCAAGCACGAACGCGTGCCACGCCTTCCACCTCCCATACCCTTTTGCATCCATTCATTCCTTTGGCCGTTCCTCTACATTGGCCAGCATTATTTTGCCGGTACTTCGCTTCGCTTTGCTTGCTAAATAATTAATGAAAAGACAAATTGCTGTTGGCACAGCAACTGCCCTTACTACAGACCTCATCCCTTCATTCCACCACCCCTTTTAACTTCGCAACTGAATCTGCAAATCCCTTTTGCCAATGCTTTACACACAACTTCAATTCCCCCCCACCCCCCCTTTCACTACCTCACCAAGTGCATCGCCGCACGCTATACACCGCAGTTTTTTTTTTCTATTGCATACTTTTGTGCGATGTTTTGATTTCTTCATTCTCATTCCATTCATGCTGTTTTCTTTGCATTTCTATTTTTTTTCCTTCTCTCTCTCAAATTTCTTCACAGATTGCGCTTCATTAATTGCATAACTAATTGGTTTAACATAAAACAGGCGATTGCTCTTTATTTTTTACTACACGAAAGAGAAAAACCGCGTAGGGAAGAGATGTAAAACGAAACAATGTGTTTAGTTTAAGCTCGCTGTAAATTTTCTATAAAGATAATTAATCTCAAGCATTTAATAGTAGCCTTTAAAAAAATACTACGAGGGTTGTATGACAAGTAGCCGTGTTTACCAATTGAAGACAATACGTCTGGGATCCTTTGAAGCTATTTCACTATACTAAAAGTTTTTCATGAAGATATCAAAAGGAATTTGAGTGCAGTTTATAAGCCTAAAGCATGTTATACACAATCTCAATATATAGAATATAAAAAGGTATCCTTATATCCTTATATCAAATCAGCAGACAGAAGCTGATTGCGTGTGATCTGAGTCTATCAGAGTAGCGACTGGTATGGTGTATTATCTTTTGCATTGTGTTACCTTCCACACACTATATCTGCATATGGGTACAGTATCTGCCAATATAATTAGTGAAGACTATGATATAGTCTCGGTCTATATCTGGTTGAAGGTCTGTATACAATGCAATTGATTGCATACAAAATATCCTGCAGCTTGCAATAACAATCAAATGGCAAACAAATTAACAAGGCTGTAAGTATATTGAATATAAAACGCTGTTAGGACACCTAAACCAAGACAGAGTCCACAAGTAAATTAGTTTACAGGTTAGCCTATATGCGAGTCTCTGCACAAACAAGGACACGTCATAAAAGGCGACAATCTCGTGACCTACTGTGAGGAATTCCCCGGAGTGCAAACAATTGGCGATGGATATTAACCTTAAACAACATACTAACTAATACAATAATTTGTAGTAATTAATGTTTAAAGGAAACTGTTTTAGTACACAGCAACAATGCATCTAAACGATACGAGCACAAATTCAAAAGAAATTCAGTTCATCAAAGCAAGGGCAACAAATATAATAAGCTGGCCTAATTAACAGATACCAAACACATAAAGGTGTCCTGACACTTTTAAATGCAATATATATATATTCATAGCTCCGACGTGTGAGCACGCATGTGTAAAGTTGTGTTAAGTGATTAATTCGGTTTAATTCGGTTTAATAAAGACAAGTCAAAACAAGTAAGAAGTCTGTAGTCGAGTGTACCCGACTACGAGAGCCCCTTTGCCTACATATACAGCCATACACACACATACTCATACATACACACAGTTCCCCGCAGCCGCTGCTATATCGCGGTACTTAATGTTGTATAACTTCCGTGTTTATTGTTAAATTTTAACGAAATTCACAACTTAGATGAAGAATGGTCTACTTAATATGTGTGCGTAAAAGAAGAAATTGAAAATTCTAAACACAAACTCGTATAGCGTACAAACACAACGAATCTAGATGCCAAATTTCGTTGCTCTAGCTCTTATTTTGCGCGCGCTACTATACCCCCCCGGGGCCCATAACACCACTTTTGATGATCTATAACTTCCGAGATTTTTGATCAATCCTACCCAGATTCACAACATCGATCAAGAATGGTCTAATTATGATGTGTGCCAAAAATAAATTTGATCGGATGAAAATTGTGCTTAATAATCGTTTTTTTCGATTTGCGGGAGTCAGGGGAGGAAATTCAAAAATCAAAAACAAACTCGTATAACCTACGAACATAACGAATCTAGATTTTAAGTTTGGTTGCTCTAGCTTTTATAGTCTCTGAGAAAGAGGCGTTCATACAGACAGACGGACAGGGCTAGATGAACTCGTCTTGTCGTCCTGATTCAGAATATATATACTTTATGGGGTCTCCGATGATTATTTCTATGTGTTACATACTTTTCGATTTTGCACATTTCCAATAACTCCGCTTTGCTCTTTTTTTACAAAAAGGCAAAGGGGCTAAAAACTTGTATATTATTTAATTACTAATAGTTATTAAGCTTTGCCCATAAGACAAAGCGTGGTCTCTTTTAATATAAGTTAAATTTAATGTTAAGGTTATATTGCTGACTGTGTTCATCAAATAAATAATAAATAGGTATTTAAAATGTATGTATATTCAGCTGATTGCTGAGAGGGTTCTATTCTAGTATGCTTCTCAGTTTCAAGGACTAAAACAGGTGCCCTAAATTGATTGATTATCCTTTCCACGAAGTCCTTAATATTGAATATTGACAGAGTAAACAATCTGAAATATTTTTTGGTATTTATAGTTGGAATCAGTTGTACTACCCCCAATGCTATGGAATAGTCCCAAAAGGATTGCATTAGTTTTCTCTATTAATCTGCAGTAATTCATGTGTTTGTTTCCAGTTAAACTGCATAAATTCATAAAATTAATTTAATTAAAAAAAAACTGTTAAGCATTATATATGCTCAAGTCTATATATATTCCACTATTCTATTGGAAGTCTGGGGAGGTCTTGTTAGACAATTATGTAAATGAGTTTTAAAGGCGTTTATAATCCTGGCAAGATCAATGTCAGATCCACTAAACCGCAGTTAGATCAAGCGTAAAATGTGCAAGTGTCAGCATAATCGAAGCTGGCATCGAGTTACCTAATCATAAAAACACATACGCCCCGTTGAACCTGGTGGCCCCCCACCCTTGAACCCCTTGGCTCCATTTGGATAGCATTGGTAGCATGTCGTTAGCTGATTTAACATGCAAATGTGTTAGAATTTACACAGCTTTGCCTCTTGGCCAGGATCCAATGCATAAATCATGGCTGGCCTTTTAAGGAACAACAAAAAGAAAGAAGGAAAAAAAAAATGAAGCTGGAATAAAATAAAATGATAAAAAAAAGTAAATAATAAAAGGGTTGCACAAGTGGCAAGTGGCAGCTTTCGCTTTCTGTTTCGCTGTGGCAAGTAGATGCCTTGATGGGATTTTGGGCTGTGTAGATTTGCACGCTGTTTTGTGGCTCCAGGCAAATGGTGTTATTGTTGTTGGAATCGATAGTCGCTGGCGTTTTTATGCCGCCACTTTTGGCCTTGGCACGTTCGGCATTCAGCGTTCAGCGCGCCACAAAGTATGCTAAGCTTATTTATTATTTACACGAGTGAAACGTGTATGAAACCAAAAGAGCTGCTAAAAACCTGAACTGGGACTCTGTCCAACACCAACACTAACACTAACACCAACAACGACACCGATACGGACACTGACACTGACACCAACACCAACACCAACACCAACACGAACACTAATACAAAAACGACATAACCCAACTCTATAGCAACAACTCGTGTGTGTTTGTGGTTGATTTGATTGCTTTATGCACCCAGTGAGTGGCCGCATGAATTTCAAATAAGCCGCTGCCAACGTTCAGCTTCTTGTATGGCTCACTGGTTCACTGTCTCTCTGTCTTCTTGCCTGTCTGTTTGTCTGTCTGTCTGTCTGTGTGACTTTTACCTTGTGCAACTCAATGTTTATGGGCAGGAAAAAAAGGTGCCAAATAATACCAAAACGGCATATGAAAAAAGGTTTAAAAATGTTAAGATACGACCACAGTGCAGTCATTAGAGGTATTCCTTCTAACTCTTTCTCTCTCTCTCTCTCTCTCTCTCTCCCTATAGATCTTGTACAACCTGTCTTTCTTTTTTTCTATTATTGTCTCTTTTTCATTTGCTTCTTTATTCTTTGTGTGTGCCTGTGCCTGTGCTACTTGCGGTGTGCTACACATAACGTGTTGCACACGTTTCGGCTGCCAGTCAAGCAATGTGAATGGAAATGAAAATGGAAATAAACCTGAGCAGTACCAACAAACGAGTGTATAGCTGTTAGAGTGAGATAGCACTATAGAGCATCTAAACGGACTTTCCACTATGCCATACACCCGGCTACTGTTCACACGTCTTTGTGCTGGCTTTGGACAATCGTGTCTACTACGTAACACCCTACGTTTATGGGGAGCCCCTTTTATACTGTAGGCGACCACCCACAAAAACTGCTTGTTTTCCCTGTAAATGTGTATGTGTATGTGTGTGTGTGTTTTGTGTGTGTTGTGTTCCCACAGTAATTTGAAATTCATGCGCTTCGTATGTGGAATAAATTCAAGATTTTGATTTGCTGCTACGTGTGGCATCTTATTCCTGTCTTTCTTATTTTTCTCTGTATGTATATATATATATATATATATTTATAAGTATGTGTGTGTGTGTGCAATTGAAGGTGTGAAATCGCACATAAAGGATAATAAAAGTGAAAAGCGTGAGCACTGAACGAGCTGTTGCCCTTAAAGCCATATTTCAACATCAAATGAAATATGTATTTAGGCACGATGTAAATTTTTATGCTGCCACTGTTAACACTCCACACAGAGATGTTAGCATCATTAACAGCCTGTAAAGTTTTAACACTAAAATAAAGAAATAAGCATACTAAGTACTTGAAGCCAAAGCACATTGAATGAAAACAGTAAAAACAATCGCAAAATTTGGTGCAAAGTGCGAGCATATCTGCTTGATATGGCCAACTAAATAGTTTATGGCTAATATAAGTTAAGCTAAGCTTACGCTGTAAGCATATTATTAACTTATTTAGACCATCATGTTAACTTTAAGCCATTCTTCAGCTGTTATTGTACACCCAAACACTTACAGTGAGTCGAATGCCAAGAGAACTTCAACATATGTCTGGAACTGAATGACTTTTCACTTATTTTACGCTATGCCAAATGTTATTTATAGCAATATACATATATATATATATATATATATATATATATATATATATGTATAACATATATGTATTGCAATTTGAACAATTTGCCTCAATGTCGCGTTGATAGCAAGTTGCCTTCTGCTTTGGTTCCTTCAGCTTTAACTGTAATGCTCGATGACGCAGTTGTTTGCAATGGGCTTTTGGCGTTGTTACAGCGACTCTTGTTTTGAGATTTCTCAAATGATGCCGAAAAGTAGGCAAGATACCAAACACACACACAACACCCATACACATATATGCACACATATACATACATATAAAACAAGCAAATAAACACGCGCGAATATTACAAGCTGCCTGACTGCTCAGGAATCCCCTCACTCTCTCTCTCTCTCTCTCTCTCTCGGTTTCTTTCTATTTTTATCTTTACTTTGCTATAGCTCAGTCCATCTCTATCTGTATCTCTTCGACCCGCTCTTCATGGCAGCTGTGCGTTTATTTTTGACATCAACTGTATGTACGTATGTTTGTCAGTCGACAGTCAGTAGTCAGTAGTCAGTTGTTGGTTGTTGGTTGTTGGTTGTTGGCTGTCGGTTGTCGGTTGTCGGTAGTCAGCAAGAGGAATACATGTCAATGACTTTACAGAAAGCGGAAACTCATAAAGATAAGTGTTGACATGGCTGGCAGCTTGTGTAGGCTATACACATCGGTGGCATCTATACAGTTGCCCTGCCCTCTAAGTGGCAAGTGTCTTCTTGTATTTGTGTCATTCTACATAGTATGTCTCATACTCTTTCATTATGTATTATTATTTTCTTTATTTTTACTTTGTGTAAATGTTAAATTTCTTGCTGTCTTCTAATAAAATTCAAATGAAGAACATTTTGATGAAAATTAAAGACTTTCACCCCAAAAAATCACTAGACAAATTTGAAATTCTACCCAAAATCTTTCACATTTGTTTAACGATTTTAATCTAAAATTTAATTCATTATCAACATGAATTATCTTTCAAAAATTTTTATGTAAATTTCATTTATCATAGTTTGCAATGAAAATATGTCCTTCCAGAGAAAAAGATCAATCCATTGAACTGAGTAAATAATATCATATGAGCTCCTAACGAAGCTTTTCCATTGAAGCTGTAGTTTACCCCACGGTGCCTCATACTCTTCTCCCCTATAGTAAGTTCAGCACAATATTTATACTGTTATACTTATACTGTTATACTTATACTATTATACTTATAGTAATATACTTAATCTGTTACATCTTTACTGTTATACTTTAATAGTATAGTATAATACTATAAGGTAATAGTGTTATACTACAACAATGTTATAGTGTAGTTTTGATAATTTTATAATGCTATACTGTTATACTTTTGTAATATAATAATGTTATTCTGCACTTGCATTATTCTTCAATGCAGCCTTATTCTAATACTATTATACTAATACTGTTATACTTATACTGTCATACAGTAATAGAATAATACTATTATAGCTTAAATTTGTTGTACTTTAGCAATGTTATAATGTACGGCTGTTATACTGTTATACTGTAATACTGTTATACTCTTAAATTGTTATACAAGATAAGCATAATGCTGTACTATTTTAATAATAATTAATAATAATAATAATAACAATAATAATAATAAGTAATAATAATTTTAATTATAGAACTGTTATACTATTACGCTATAATACTGTTATACTCTTTTATTTTAGCGCTGTGACTGTGTAACTATAAGTTATACTGTGATTCTTTACACTTTTAAGGTTTTATCTTTTATTCTTTAATACTTATTATTGTTATACTTCAATACTCTACTTTAAGACAGTTATTCAGTTAACATGGAGTAAAATTTGTTGAAATCTAATAGTGTTATACTGCTTTCCTTTAATATAGTAATGAGCAACTAGAATAATACTGTAAAACTAATAAATAGTAATACTGTTATACACTAGCAATATAATAATTCTTCATTATTACACCGGTATAGAATAAATTGTGAAAGGCTTTAAGAAGCTCCATTTGTATCCTTGCCAATATACTTTCCTACAACTAATACTGCCATTAAGTTCCCCATTCCTTTGATAATGATTTTTGTATAGTCAATCACAGTCGTCACATTACTGTTAAATTGTCTTACAAATATTTGTTGTTGGATAATGACATTAATGAATACGCTGTCAAAATTCAATATGAATGGAAACTTTTCATCAAGTACACTTGGCTCTGCTGAGCCTATGTATAATAGTTAACTTAATTACATTCCATTTACTTAATATGAAATCGGTTAAAGTTCAACATATACATAAATCAGATAACTTATCAAAATTACATAAAGTCTATAACCAATTGCCGTCAATAAATGAAAACAAGAAGAAATTGATACGATAACTAGTGTGCACACGCAGAGCCCAAAGAGTACTGTACCGAAGGACACTCAAGGATTAAATTGTTCTGCAATATCAATACACAAATTATGCATTGATTGAAAAATGTCCTTTGTTATTATGTTTTTATATGTTCGCATTTATTGCCTGGCAATAGAGGCAAAAGTAAAGAAAAATAAACCAAATATATATGATAATCACATACACAGACATTCAACACATTAACATGTCGCACACACACACACGCACACACATAGATACACACACAATCGTGCATATAGTAAAGCAATTTTAATGTGTATTATTATTGGAAAAATCCATGCAATTAAGCTTGTAGAGAAGAAGCGCCCAAAAGGGGGCGGGACATCGAGGCAAAATACATACTTTATATACATAACAGAAGCCACAAGACACCAATTGGTATTTTTGGGGGAGGGGGAATAGAGAACGGGGGGAATGCTTTTGTTGTGCTCCCGAATGGAAGCTAATTGATGTTATCGCATTTCATGCATCACTGCTAATTGTTATCGATAAATAAAGCAATGTCAGGCGGCAATTGTTGTTGTTATTATTTCTCTGCGTATGTGTATATGTGTGTATACATGTGTGTGTCTGTATTTCTATACGTTGCTATTCCTTTCATTTGCTTCTCTCTATGCTTTGTACTCTATGCTTGTCGCAGTTGCTGCCACACAATTAATCAAATCAAAGTTTTAAAGGATTATAAAATGAGCAAGTAGATCAAGTATCTATATATGTACAGTATTATATTTCAGATTAGATTTATATATATATATATATATAATATATATAACAAATATAATTTAATATATATAATAATATAACTTAGTTACAGCAGCATAAAGAATCTCTTCAGCTGAGTAGTCTCAGAGAGTTGGAGTGGAAAACAAAGAGAGAGAGAGAGAGCAAGAGCTGAAAACATAGTTGCATGCGATAAAAATCCGAAGACTTATTTCAATAGCTAAATGGCAAACGGAAACAGTAAAACGTTTAAAGGAAATTGAAACCAGTTAACAACTTTTATGGCTTAGCAGCAGTTAACAGTTGGAAACTTGCATTGCGTGTTGCAAATTAGTAGCCCAAATGCACAGGCTAAATAGCTTAGACTACAGACATAATTAAAAGTATTTATATGTATGTAAAATTAATAAGAAGTGGAACAAAATTTAATTATTAATACTAATAATTATTTAAATTTTAAATGAATATTTTATTTTATAAAAAATATTTTGCAATATGCAACAAGTTTTCTGTTTTTTCGAGGCATGCAAAACAAATCTTTGAAATTAAAAGAATTAAATTGATTTTAATTTAATTTATTTATGGTATCTTTATTAATAAATAATTAAAATCAATTTGCTTAACAGTTTATTTAAGAGAAATATAAAGTTGTTTGGGCAACGTCAGAGAAGTTTTGCAGCAGCAGTAGAAGTTATACTTAAAATGATCAACAAATATGGCAACATAAATTAAATTTATTTATATATTAAATAGTCATTGTTTAATGGATATTTAAGCAACAAATTGTGTAAAGTGTTAAGCACATTATATAGGAAAATTCTGTATTTTATAAAGACGCAACAAAATAGAAAAACATTCTGAGCCGTAAAAAGAAAATATGCGCTTTGGGGTATATAGAATTGCCTTAAGGACACATTTGGAAAGATATCTTGAGCAGAAGAGAAGCTTGGGAGAAATAAGGAATATTCTGTTATAGTCGAAGATATTAAAGAGTCTCTAAAGATCAATACACCAGCAGAATATTAACCACAGCTCAAATCCCAAATCGATATCCAAATCTCTTGCCACAACTCACATGTGATTCATATCCTTAGAGCCAAATAAAGCAACATAAAAGGAATTTATCTTTCAGTCTAACACAGCTAACAGTTTGATTAATATTAATTTATATATATTAAATATTAAATAAAAAATCAAATATTAATTAAATATTTTGTATTTAATCATGCAGTATGCAGCGCCATCTATGGAAAAATAGCAGCATTCAAATGCATTCAACCGCCTTCAGATAATTAAATCTTTAATATTTCCGTAATTAAACAACTTTTATATTAGTTGGCAGCTGAAGTAAAATTTATGCCCTGTTGCATGCATCTTTTATACATCAAATGCCACGTTGCATATAAAACACATAAAAAAGTCAAGTTAATTGAAGGTCCTTTCCTTTGGGAGAAAGGGAAATATTCAAAGCCTGATGTGTAGCATTAATTAAAACTGAAATATATATATATATATATGTAAACATAGGGCTTTCTATGACTTACAAACTCCAATAAAAACTAAAAATAACAACAACAAGAGCAAAATGAAAAAAGGAAATGTCCAAAATAATTACCGGAGTCGAAAGCAAAAAAAGAAAAACCAGATGATTCTGATTTTTGTTGCTGTTGAGCAAAACAAAAGAAAAAGGCATAACAAAGATTTATGCCTTTTACAAAAAAAAAAAGTAAAAAAAAAAGATATAAGAGAAGCGAAAGGAAAGGGAATCAGACAAATTTAATGCGCCCAAAAGTAGGCAACGAACAACTCTCGCAAATGAGCAACAACATCAGCAATAACAGCTAAAAACCAACGCTAAAGTATTAAAGCAAAAAGTTTATCCACGAGCTAAAACTTTTCAATGTTGTTATTGTTGTTGTTTTCATTGTTGTTGTTGCTGTTGTTGCTGTTGTTGTTGCGGTTGCATGATACGGAAATTTTTGTGGCCCGCAAACTTTTTGTGGTCAGAAGAGAGACAGAAACACACACATACAGATATACATATATAAATAGACACAGTTAAATTCACACACACATATATATATATATATTTACAATGTTTAAGGAGCAATGGTAACTTCAGCATTTAGCCGTAAGTGGTAATAATTACGAATCTGACTGAACTTTACACTTGGCTTAAGGGTTAAACTTATACGCTGTCAGCAAAAGGGTTAAAGTAACAGCGGCAACATTTCAACTGGCGAATATTTTACAGTAGCAATGAGTAAGATATCGTTAACTAAAAGGTCTTTAATTTTCATTTGATTCAGATTAAAAAACAAGAAATACAATAATATAACAGTGAAACGATAGGAAAAGGGAGCGAGTGAGAGAGAGAGAGAGAGAGAGGGGCAGAGATAGTACGTCTGCTTATAGAGACAAAACTTATGCAAATTTCAACCAATATTTGAATATCCTAAAGGACATCGATGCTTACTCAGTAGTTAACTGTGGATAGAAATGTGATGGGAGTGACTTATCAAAGGATACATTCTGCTGCATATCCTGCTTAGCTGATCTGGCAGTAATGCTATAGGAAATAGCTTAGAGTAATTTAGTTGTGTTTCAACTTTAACTTAAATCTAACAACTGCAGAGTATAAATTAAAGACAATGAGAATGAGTATATGGAATCAATAGGATAACAAATCCAAAAGAAAACTGGCCAACAAATTGAGTTGAATTTTGTGGTATATCCTTTAGCTAACTCTGCATAGAAATTTATGGCTTAAAGCATACTAAAAAGTCAACAGAAAGCAGCTTATTAGCCATGAATTAGAGTCGAGTCAAGTTTGGCAAAATGAATGCCACAAGAGATTTGAAAAGTTCCTTGGATACTGCATAGGCTGTAAGGTAATGGAAAATTGTATTAGGCCAATGTATAAGCCAAGTTTAACCAGTCAACTAATTTGACTGGCATCCTTGCATTTTAGGGAAATATTGTCCTGGGAATAACAGCTTCAGATTCAGCCTGTACCAATGGCTGCAGTTGTTGTGACATTTTTAGGGCTGCACAAAAAGCTAAAACACTCCCCAGTGCACTATTGTAAGGGAACAGGACTAGGAAACAGGATGGCAGCTCAGTCATTTAGTTAGCCAGAAAAGTATGCTTTAATTTGATGACACCAGGCAATTGTCGTCCTTCTCCCTCTCTCTCTTTCTCTTTGTCTCTCTGTCTGTCTCTTTCACTGGTTTTGGGCCTTTATTGAAATATTATGCAACAAAGTTGATGAATTTTTAGCTCGAAGAAAACTTTAGCGCTGCATGGGGACTGCGCATTAAGCAAAACTTGCCTCACATTGTGCCACAACGACGAAAGGCAAGTGACTGCCATAGGATGGTTATGGTTATATATGCCGCATGCCGCATACCGCATGCCGCATGTTTTATACCTCATGCCTCATACCTTCTACGTTATGCCATTGTATCAGGTGTTTACCAAACCAACCAGGCCAACGAGCACAAGCAAAAAAACAAAAACGTAGAGAGAGAGAGAAACGAAAGCAAAAAAAATATTATAATAGCAATTGAGAATTGCTGATGAGCTTTGCTGCCTGTATCCTTAACTTTCCCCCTCCCCCTGCCACCCATCTCATTCAATCCCGCGCTGCTCTACCGGTCGGCCCTTCTGCTACCTGCCGACGATGACATAAAGCAGGCCGCCACCAAGACATAGCATATAATTCTCTCATACCCGTTTACCATACACTCCCGCCCCTCACACACACACACACACACACATACACTTTAGTTCTCTCTAAACTGTCAAGTCGCTGGCACAACAATGCAGCAACAGCTACAGCAACAGCAGGCAGCAGCTCTGTAGCAAAGCTGAGGCTGAGACTGAGACTGAGACACTGGTTTGAGGTCTAGAATTGGAGCTGGAAAAGAGGAGTTGGAGAAAGTCTTTCGCTTTAGTCTTTGCACAGACTTGTTGTCGAGGGAGCATTTTAATTATTCAACATTGTTGACAAAGTTTCAGCTGAGACTGAGGCCAAAGCGTGTAAGGAGTACAGCCAGTGTTAGTCCAAAGTAGAATAAATGAGCGAGTAAGAGAATGACAGATAGAGTGAGATAGAAATAGAAATATAATTTGCTGCCTGAGCAGTCAAAAGTTGGGGGACACAAAAATTGGTTCACAATGTACACAATCTGTGGCTGTTGACAGTGCATAAAGCCAAGGACTAGAAATATGATAAAGCATCGAACTAAGCTAGGTATTTCTATAAGGATTTATATATTATATAAATATATATATATATATATAATTTACGATATTTTATATAAATTATAAAAAATAAGTAGAATCGCTTGATGCGCTGTTGATTAAAATATTTTTATATTCTTTATGTTTCTTCTTTTTTGAATTCAACCCACGAGTTGAGTCTGCTTACAATATCATTCGCTGTTTCTTGGTCCTGTACTTTAATTCCTTTTACACTGATCCAAAAGCCATCAACATAGCCAAGCTTGCAGCAACATGCAACATTGAAACTGACATGTGAATGTTCGACTAAAGTGAAGCGGCGAAGGGCTAAAATGGTTTGCCAAAAGGTGGTCTTCATATTGTTCCAATTTCTCTTCAATTTTCTCTTTTTGCTTTATTTTTTTTTTTTTGGCAACGCGCGCTTCAATAATTCTGTTTGCTGTAACACACCCTCATACACACTAGCAAACACAAACCCTAACAGACACACACATACACACACACAAACACAACCGCACTTTCATATGGTAAAAGGCAGCAAACATTTTTGGAGTGGCTTTTGTGGAATTGACGTCGACTGTTCGCAAAAGACAAAAATAACGGCAAACTGCAGTCAAAGTCGACCAACAACAACAACAACAACAACAACCGCAACAACATGTTAAAATTATTACAATTAAAATAAAAACTATGCGACAACTAAATACTCTCTCCTAATATGCAACATTTTTGCTACAGTTTTGCTTTGATTTAATAATTTGCATTCTACGTACTATAGCCGATCCTTAATCCTATATAGAATATACAATATCTCATATAATATATACTATATCCTAGAAGGGTATAAAAATGTTGCTATTGGAGTGCATTGTGAACTGCACAATGCAGTTATTTGGCTTTGGCATTCAGTAGGAAACGAGTATCCAGCGGAAAAGCGAAGCCAAAAGTCGACCAGAACCGGAAACGGAAAGGCACCACACAAACTCAGACATTTTGACAACGGACACTTTACCATTAACCAATATAACACACACATACACATATATATATATATATATAGTGACCAGTATACTAGCAAAAATTCAGGACACATCAAACGCGGTTATTAACGTGGCGCTGCTTCGTTTATCGTAAACCAATTGAAATCGATTACAGGAAAAGCTCTACGAATGAATATTCTCTTTGCCAACAAACTTAGTTTGTGCTGAGTAGTTGTAATCGCTGTCAACTTTCAACTTTCACTTTAATCACTTAAATACTCATATATGACATACTCATGAGCACTAAGTTAATTACAGTAGCAATTTGATTAAACGGATAATGCAATTGCATAAATTAATGCAGCATAATTTCAGGCAATATCACGCTTATTCCAGACAAATGGCTACGCTTTAAGTTTCATATCATGATACTAAGAAATAGTAACTCAAACGGATACCTAGTAGCTCCTCTAAGTTCCCCCTACGTTGCCAGTAAACAAATCCATTATATAAAGTATCCGCCTGAAGGCAAATAATACAGATCTGAACTATGGCTGCTACAACTAATCGTAAACGTTCCAGAAGAAAGTCTTATGTTTGTCATGTTTGAGACTTTAAGCTAAAGACAGTGAAGCTTCTTATTAACAGACCAGCAGATACAGGGACAGTGACAAGAGCAGACCACTAATTAATCCTCCTGCTGTCGACTCTGAGACAATCTTATATAAATATATTTAAAGTATATACCTTAATTATATAATATTCTATTATTAAAAAACTAATTAAAAAAATAATAAAATAATAAAAATAATAATAAAAATTTTCAAGGTAACAATTTAATTATTTTCATTTTAATTTTAAATAATTTTAAAATCTTCTTAGGAAATTATATCTAAATTTCAGCAGTTGCTCTTTAGTTTCTCTGCTACTCAAATGAAAGGGCGCAAATGGAGCCCAACATTTATTTAATAATTAATATATATAAAGCAATATATGTATATATAAAAATTGGTAAATAAAATTATTATTTAAATAAATCCACAAATAAAGAAATAAAAGTAAAATTCGAAGAGAAATGTAAAACATTTTCAAGTTGCCTAAGAAGATTTTCTTGAGATTTGAATGAAAACTTTTAATTATTCAGTTGCTATAGTCTTATTATCTTATCACAACGGACGAAGGATGAATTCTCCACACAACTCTCTGACCTATTTAGGGAAACAACCTCTAGACCTGAAAATGCGAGTGATATGTGGGATATGTGCAAGGTCTCTACGAGCTTCGGTAGAGGAAGTACTTGGATTCGACGCGCGCCCAGGGTGTTAAGGCCATCTAATAATAATAATAATAATAGTCTTCTTATAGAATCTATTATATAAACATTCTTGCATTTACATGTAACTACTTAGCTTAACCGTATGGAATTAATTCTGCTTTTAACTAGTATTATTTGAATTATGTTAAAATTTTTACTTCATCTTTTTTTTGTGTGTTTTTAATCTTATTTTAAAAATTTTGTGTTCGTTCGTGCATGCTTCAACTCACGAAATGAATGAAGTTCATACAAAAAATATGTAAAAATTAAACACACACATACTCACACAAACACACACATATATAGCCCACGCACGCACACACCCATTCATGTGCATATTTAAGCACATGAGCCGCAACACTTACACTGTCTGTGCCCCACCACCGCCACTAGCTTGCCTCAATAGCTTGCTTCATCATTATTCAGGCTACCCAAAAAAACAAAATAAAACAAAAAAAAAAGCAAAAAAAAAATAAAAATAAATAAAAAATAATAATAAAAACAACAACAAAAAGTAAGAAGAAACACAACACAAACGCAACTTCTCAGCAGCGGACCAAACAATGAGGCTATTGTATGCGACAGCGCGCGTTTGCCTTTTATTTTGTGTGTGTAAAGAACACAAGTACACATGCATATATACGTATATATGTGCACACTCACGCATACATGCATGCATGCATATGACTATTCTATTGTATTGAACCCCAGCTCCATTGTCAGGTGAAGGAGCAGCACAGGAGCAGCTGCTGCTGCTGCTGCCTTTGGGTTCGCACTTTGCCTTTTCCCAGCCGTTTTCATTTGCGCTTCAAATCTAAGAATAATAGCCGCCTTGATTACATTCACGCCGCTTTTTGACAAAAGCAAAAACAACAACTTCACCTAAAACAGCAACAACAACAACAACAACAACAACAACAACAGCTACAGCAACAGCAACAGCAACATCACCATCAGCACCCAACAACTGTGTAAATAAAAACGATAACAATGAGATGCTGCACAGTGGAGCCAATACGAAAACAAACAGGTAAAAATTTACAACTTTGCTTACCATATCAACTGTTCTAAGCTAATTAAAGCTGTTTAATACTAATTAAAACTGTTTGCTATTAAAAACTGCCACTTAAAGAAGAGTCAAACCAGGAGTCTAACGATGGCTGCCTGTATTATGCTTCGTTTAAGGGAGCAAAAATTGTAAACTAAATTTATAGCAAAAGTATTTTTTGTCAGACTTCTTTAACAAATTTTAATTGCTTATTGTTAATTTAATAATATAACAGCAAAAAACCTTAAATCAAATTAAGAAAACAGATGTAACAGCTGCGACTTGGAGAACTAATTAAAAAGCAAGAGGCTACTGTATGAATCATGCAGTATGCAGCGCCATCTGTTGGTAATTAACAGCATTCATGTAAATTTAAGTTCGATAAATTTAATATATTTAATATTTTATATATATATAGGTGTATATATAATATTTGTGTATATTTTGTACCACTGTGCAAAGCTTTGTTTCCAAAATGAAAAGAAATGATATTAAGTGGCATGTTTTTGCTGCTCAGTGTGTGCGCTTGTAGTTGGCCAGAGCACATGCCATGTGGCATGTAGTATGTAGCAAGTAGCATGTAGCAAATAGCATGTAGCATGTACCGTGTAACATGTAGCATGTTACATGTAACATACATAGTCTTGACTACTGTCTTCAGTTTACTTGCTGTCCTTTAGCCCACTGTTACGGCATGTTAAACATTTCAAGTGTTAATTGTAAGCGCCCAACAATAGACAGCAACAACCTGCTGACTGACAGGACATACAGCTGCCTGTTAAGGAGACAGCTCAAGGCATACAGTACCATTTGGTGATTTATGCTGCAGCTGTGGGATCTGGTCTTTCACATATCGGTAATCAAAGTTGAGTGCAATGTGCAAAGAATTGAGGCATAAGCAGACACAACAATTGGAATTCAATTATGCAACAAGCCGCAACAAAGGGCAACAATATGCGCACAAAAGCAATGGCCCAATGAATGAAAGGTAACTTTTTCTTTTTTTTTTTTGTTGCATAAAAAATTTTAATAATTTCTTATGGCTGCTTCCTGCTTTTGTTGTTGCTGTTGCTGTTGTTGCGGCTACGGTTGCGGCTGCTCCCAATGGCAAATCAATTTGCGCTTTACATAAAAATCAACAAAAGACTCGAGAAGCCAAGTTGTTTACGTTGAGTGTACGTGTGGGTAAAGTGGTAAAAGGAGGGGCCGGGGGATTATCTTTTTCTCTTTTCGAAAATCACAGCGCCAAGCACACAACACACAGCACACAGAACACAGCACACATAACCCATTAACCCCATGTTGCCCAACTACTTACAGAGAAACTGACGTGTATAAGGTGGAATCGGGTGGAATTGAAAACAGGCAACAAAAGGCGATTTTCATACAATTTTCTTCTTTTGCTGTTGTCGTCGTTATCGTACTCGTTATCATTCTCGTTCTCTTTGTCATTGTCGTTGTCGTTGACGTTGACGTTGCCGCATTTACATAATGAATTCATATATTTAATAAAATATTCTCGTGAATATGAATACACGCGGCGAGTGAATGAGCACTCAGAAAAAAAGGGGTCACAACCTAGCCTGATTCATCAGTCTGATGTATCAAGTATCTGCTACATATTGTCTATTAACTGTTAACTGTATTTCGTTATCTAAATCATAAACGCATGTTGTATGCAATTGCGCATAAAAGTATGCTACAAAAAAGACAAAACTGAAGCGGAAGTGTCAGCGTTAAAGTCTTGTTGCTAGGGTTGTTGCTCAATGTGTCACATATATACACCTTATATATTTATTTCATTCCATAGTTTCACTGATATGAATGATGATGATAATGTTCATAATGATGATATGATAATGGCTGGAGGCAAAATACATGTTAAAAGTGTTGCTCTTATGTCATAGACAGACGCACATGTATATTTGAAGCTTTTTTTCTTTTAAAACTTTACATTACCTTCTTGATAAATAAGGAAAATTTATTTATTTTATAGATAAATATGTATTTATGAAGCATATAAATAGTTATCGATATATCAAATGAATATAACTTCAACTTAACTTAAGTAGACAAGGGTCAAACACAGTTGAACTTATATGCTGACACAATATATGATATAATTCACTCGCTGCTTTCGTCAATTATTGATATATTGTTTATTGGTTCTTTTTTCTAAAGGGGGAGGGAGCATGTGGGGAAATGCCATAACAAATAGTTGAGAGAGCCAAATAAATTTAGCGCATTAACCAAGAAAAGTTTTCAACAAATTTTTGAACCACAAAACTATACGAAAAAGCTAAGGAAACAAGTTGAAATGACCCAATCTTCAAAAATACGAACTCAAATGTGACTTGAAAGGAATGAAAAAGAGGCAAGGAGCAAGGGAAAATATAAAAACAGAAACAGAACCGAAACGAAACGAAAGGAATAGAATGATAACAAAAGTGCAATTGTACATAAAAAGGCCAAACTATGCGAAAACTCATTTTGACACTGCGGTCAGAGACGGGCTATGTTTGTGGGCTTGTGTTAAAACTAGTTGGTAAATCGGTCAGCTAAAAAACATACACACACACACACACACACATACGAATACATAGAAAAAAAACACACAATAGCAACCAATTGCCAATTGTGATAAATTGTACTTTTAAGCAATTTAAACGTAGAGGAAAAAAAACAAACAAACAAACAAAAAAAAAAGAACCTAAGGATAAAGTTGAAGCAAAACCCAAACTGAAAGGCCCCTCGTCAAAGTCAATGTCAAAACACACACCAGAAAAAAAAGGTTGACTTTCAAATAAAGCAAGTGTCCATTAGGTTTTGTATACCCTGTAAATCATAGTTGATATATGATATTTAAACAATAAACTTTGGTTGAGCAGCTGACCAAAAGAATATAAATTAGTTTTTTTGTTTATATTACGAACAGGAATATTGATTAATAAATCAATAAGTAAAGGGTATTAATTAAGCGTATATGCCCGGTTTTGTTTATTTTTTTTTTTGGGTATGTAAAACTACTTTACTAATAATACCTCAATTGTGCACCATTTTAAGGGGCCAAACCCGAATCTGTCGGTGCTCTGCTGAAAGGAGTTAAATTGCCAGAGAAGGAAGCAGAATTTTGGGTTTATATGTACACGTATAGCATACACATATGTATATGTTTGTGTGTCTATGTATGGCATTACCCTAGTTAAGCGTAAGCAACACTCGTCGTCGAAGAATTTTTGACCATTTTGTTGCTTGTTGTTTTTGGTATCTTGAGTATTAATCCTAATTGAAGGGAAATCCCTTGATGGACACGCACATATATAGCCGAAGGGAGTGACATGCACAGAGATAGATAGAGTTGAAGGCGAAGAGAGAAAGAGAGGGAGAGAGTGAGGAGCGCTTAAGCGGTAACCCTTTTTTTTTTATCCATACTATACCTATATCTACTCCTACTTCTATTTATTTTCCTTCTTCTTCTACTCCTTCTGATTTTCCTTTTCGATTCTGTTCTACTTTGGGGCTGCTTGCTTTTTGCCTGAGCTCGTTAGTTTTTGCTTTTTATGACGCTTTCTTTTGTTTTGTTTTTGTTTTTTTTTGTCTCAATACTTCTTCTATTTTAGCTTTTACTGTGAAAGCAGCGCTTAAGCCAAATCTACTCTGAAGGGTTTTCACATTGGTTTTCACAGCCATGCGTGTGCGTGTGCGTGTGTGTGTGTATGTGTATTGCAAGGATTGCCAACATGTGGCGCAAGATAAATGCGTGGCGTCTACAAAATTAGCTGCATCTATCAGTCTGTCGTCTCGAACACTTCTTGTTATACTTCAACACACCAACACACAGACATACACACACAGAGAGAGACATAGTCAATGTGCTTGGCATCCTTTGCTCATAAATTTACACAATATGAGCATAAAAATGATTCCCAATTATTGTCAGCATCATCAGGGTTTAAAGTGATTCAAAGACAACAGCGCGATAGAAAAACAATAAAAGTTTATGCAAAAAAAGAAGATCTAAATAAAAACAAAAAGAAAACAAAGAAAAGATAAACCAAAAGTGGGATAAATAGATAAGCGAAAGAGAGTGGGAAAGAGAGGTAGATATATAGAGATCTATTTGGCAATCACATTCAAAGTTTCGACACAGTAAAGCTGCTGACAATAGCACAGACAATTATTGGGGCACACATTGAAAGCAAAAGTGAAATGTGAAGCATACACACACGCATGTACAAACATTCCTACACACAAGCACACACACACACACAGACAACACACACAAAAGGAAAGTTACAAACAAACAAAAGACGAACAAGAACCACTTAGAAGACTTAGCCGATTGTGCAGCAACACACAAACAGCAGATATCCTGTGATAGATATATATATATATATATGTATATAGAGATATATATATTATAGAATCAACTGATATATATTACTATATAGCTCACATACACAGCTGCATTAAAAGCAACACAAACCAAATGAACGCTTTTACTGCTAGCCTTAGGTCTATATAAATCTTATAAAGTTATATATATATATATATATCAGATATGTTTGCTGAGTCTGTTAATAAAGCTGGTTTATTATACCCTTTTTCAAAGATTTAATGTTTACAGGGTATTAAAAATGCGCAAATAGACATTTAACGATTCCCCATTGTCATTACATAAAGGTGGCTTATAAAAACATTATTTCACAATGGAAGTGTTGAAGGTGTATTATATATATATATGTGTGTGTGTGTGTGTGTGTTAGCTTTGATATGTGTATTGTATTGTATATATTGTACCATATTTGCGGACTATACGGGCTGATGCTCATTTGTTGGCTGACACAGCTCCCAGAGCGAAGGCATTTCATGGCGACTAACGAGCAACATGGGCATCGCCTTGCCCTAACCCCAATAACACACACACATACATATAACCCACCCTAAATACACACACACACACACACACATACAGAGAGAGACACATAACTGTTTAGGTGTGCATAATATTTACACAGCACACATACATACACGTATATCTATATATATATATATATATATATATATAAATTTGTACTATCAGTGAATAATTGTTCGCTGCTGGTCAACGTTTCAAGTCATAAAAATTTTACTGATAAAAAGGCAAACAAACAGAGATGAGAAATATAAACTCTCTTTTTTGCTGAGTCAAACAACCTGTACAGATAAATGGTATTAACTTATAGCATATAGCATAGAGAATAAAAACGAAAGCAAAGAGTAAATGCCAAAATGTATGAAAACATTTCAAATATCAAAGAAGAAGATTATTTATAAGGTGAAACTTGATTGAGATTCGTCTATATATATAAGCAATTGTATTAAAAATAATCATAAGTTTGGTCACACTGTTTACACTTGTCATATGTAAACTAAAAATACACACTTTCATATACCTCTTCTAACTTTTCCTTGAAGATCCTGCAAAATTTTGAAACTACTCCGAAAGAGACAACACCAAAGTTCCCAAGGAAAATGATCTAGGAAACAAATAAACAGAGTTCAGTTTTATCTGCAATATATCATATGCTGTAAATAGGCATAAGTGTGATCATTTTAGAATACAGTTGGTCACACTTTGAAGCCCTTACTGAAAGAAACTGTATCAAACGTTCTACTGTTAGCTATATTTTTCCGCACTTAATGCAGAGTCATTCACAGACCGAATGATTTTCATGAATGTCTTGTTTAAGCTGAGTTGGTCACACTGTTCCAAGCAGCTAATTAACCAGCTGGTCACACTGCAACAACAACTACAGATGAAAGCAACATAAAATATCATACAACTATATTTGATGTTGACTGAGCATTAAGAGCTACTTGTTTAACTTGATTTTAGACACTTCGAAATGCCGTCTGGTCACACTTAGAAGCGCTTGCATATACTTTAACTAAAATTAATTTAATTAAAATTAAATAATAAAGTTTGCTTAAAGTATACCTACTAAGTATTTAATATTTGCCAATTGTTCAGCTGCAAATTTTCTCAGTTGAATTTTCGCTAAAGAAAATCAAAAGCAAAAAGTTTTTGCATAATTTTTGAATATGTTTCAAACTTAAGCGCAAACTTTTTGTTATTATAACTGTTATAAATATAACTGTTATTTTTATTGATATTATTATTATTATTATTATTCTTAGTGCTCTCAATTTGTTTACAGTTTAGGCATCGTTTACAGTTTTATGCCTTTGACCCCAGCATTTTGCTCAAGCTTCTCGATGAAATGTCCAACAATTTATCTTATTTACAGTTCGACTCGATGATGCAACGAACATTCATCAAAACGTGGCGAACTTTGATTGTTGTTGTTGTTGTTGCTTTTGGTTGGACGCGCAAACAATGAAATGTCTGCATATTTTGGCACATTATTCAAATTGCTATTATGCACGCGCGTCGCCAGAAAGTATGCCACAGCAAATTGCAATGGCAAATGGCGAATGGCGTATGGCGTATGGCGTATGGCAATAGCCACATACCAGAGTCCACAGTTTGTTGCATGGAGTTCATAGCCCGCAGTCTGCAATCTACAGCTGGCAGCCCACAGCCCACAGCCCATTATGTCGGCCACAAATGCAATGCAGAATCAAGCAGCTAAAACCCTGTGGCACCAATATTGTTACCGTTACCATTACTGTTACCTATATGAACATAGACTCATTGCCAACAGTTACCAGTTACCAGTTACCAGTTACCAGCTACCAGATGCTAGTTGGCAGTTGCTAGTTGGCTACGCGGCAATGCGACACTAGAACACAAAAAATAGTATATGGAGTATTAGGGTGGAAGTGCGCCACAAAGTATGCAATGGTTTTCGTTTAGTTTTGCATCGTGGAGTTAGTTCATTATCGCTAATAAAATGCAACCGGCCAAAAAGCCGTAACGATGCCAGGCAACAAATATGAAAACGCGGCAAACTTTACACAGACACACACACACACGCACACAAACAAATATGACCTCAACTATGCAATGCTGCAGAACGTTCAATGCGTGAATACTCTGCCAGGTTGAAAGGTTGCCAGGTCACATAATTGTTGCTGTAACAGCAACCATTGCCCACAGGTCATTACTCATTAGGTTTCTGGTTGGTCGCATTGCAAATTTAAATTGTTTGCATGCTACTGCAAAATAATAATAAAAATCGTAATAATAACAGCATAAAAAAAAATGGAAAAAATAGAAGAAAGCAAAAGCTTGTCGCTTATTATTTATGTGCCTCTTTTTGTGGCAGCAACTGTTTTACTGCATCTGTTGTTGTTGTGTGTGTGGCGCATTTAAAAATGTTAAACACGTAGAAAGCGTTGCAATATTTTGGGGCGCCATTTGCAGCAGCAGCAGCAGCAGCAACAGCGTCACACGCTGTGTGACCAGACTATGCCGAAGATTTATGACTGCGTTCCTGTACAAACAGACAGACACACAGACAGACAGAGAGAGAGAGAGAGAGAGAGAGAGATAGCCAGACAAACGAAATGTATATTAAAATGAATACTAGAATTGGAAGTGTATGAAATGCGCATTTGCATATCCTTAGCAGAGTGTCCTACCACCCACACACAGGACTATTTACACTATGTAAAGAAATGCTAAATGAAAATTAAATCCTTTTTCAGTTTAATCAAAGTTTCATTGAATATTTTGTCACATTTTGATAATTCTCAACGTTTTGTTTAACAAAATTTTGATTGCTTTATAATATGCATTGAACCAAGGACGAAAACAGCTGCTTTCGTCCTTGTCACGAAGGAGGAAAAAGCTTGAAATAGCAGCAATATTGCTTGGAATTGCATTAGGCTCAGGCAAGTTGTGTTGCAATTTTTGTGACCTTGTGATGTTTTAGGCAGTTTGTGGTTTAATTTAAAGGATATTTAAGATCCTTATGGAAGTAGTTTTATATATTTAGCTTACCTTTCGCAACATATCATCCAGTGAATCCACATCCAAGCCTGCATAGTTGTTATTAAACTGACTGGAGCAATTGGATGAGGTGCTGGTGTAACGCTTGCGCCTACCCAGAGCGGGTGAATTAACCAATGAGCTGGGTCCACTGGAGCCCACATAGTTCAGCTGGGCAGCGGCCATCAATGGATAGAGCGTATGATGTGCTGGCAGATGACCCAGGTGACCCATGGCCACATGATGATGCGAGGAGGCAGCGGGTGTTGAACAGCAGACAGCCAGACAAGGCGGTGGTGGAGATGCTGCCGACAGTTGCTGTTGTTGCTGCTGCTGCTGTTGTTGTTGCTGTTGTTGCTGTTGTTGCTGTTGTTGTTGCTGTTGCTGTTGCTGATGTTGGTGTCGTATTGTGGCTAGAGGAGAGGGCGGCGCCGTATGATGCATCTGCAGCGTATGATGATGCAGATGATGACTATGATTGCCATGATGCAAATGATGATGATGCAGATACGATTTCGCTGGCGAACTATTACCCGATGAACTGTTCGATGTGCCAGCGGTAACTGTTTCATTTAACATTGCGCCAACACTAATAGATCCAGTAACGGAACCAGTACCAGTACCGGAACTATTGCCTGAACCAGCTACACACGAAGCAGAGAGATCTGTGCTCGATGTACTGTTAGTTGCTGTATTCGCTTCGCTAGACATTTGGCTGCCAGGATCACCGCTCTGCCGCTGCAAATTACGTTGATGATTATGTTGTTGATGCTGATGCTGATGATGATGTTTCTCCGTGGCCGACGCATCCACCAACAACAGCGTCGTTCCGGCAACATCCATTTCCTGCTCCACTTTGACAACGTTATATACTTATTTCTTAGTATTATTCAAGTGATACTCTTCACCGTTCTCTCTTTTTCTTTTCTTTCACTTCTTCTTAATCCTTAATCAAATCACATCTCAATGCATAGCGACTAATGCGCTGCGTATCCTTTTTTTTCGCTCATTTAGCACTCAATGTTCAAAAAAAAATGTTAAGTTTGTAACGCAATTTCGGCACTCGACAGACGTACTCTATGGTTTATGAAAATAATAATGAAAAAAAAACTGTTGCATACTTTACAGCTGGGCATGTTGCCATCACCCAGCTGGCTCGCTTTTCTTGCTTGTTGGCTATCTCCCAGTATGCTCCAAACCCAAGCGTCTGGCGTTGCAAATTTATGTTGCTGTTGCGATTGTGTTTGCTTTTTAATTGCATACAGAACGCTGCATGCTGCATACTTTTAGGCGTCACCCACATGAATAATGCTTCCCCAGGGAAAGTGCGTTGTAGCCAGTCGCCTGAATGTGGCTTCAAATGTGCGTGTGTCTGTGTGTGTGTTTCATGTGCTAACCACAAATGCGCTGCAATAGCAGAAACTGAAAGCTTAAACTGATTGTTGTCATTTGCCATTTGATGGGCGCAAATCGAATCGAAACGACATGCGCCATAAAGTAGACAACAAATAAAAAAAAATTCCAATAAATAAATGAATTGTGATTGCAATTCCACACCAAATTGCAATAAGCTTAAATAAATTTATAATAAATAAATGAAATTAACCAAATAAAATAAAAATAAATACAAATATTTTGTACACAAAGAGGAAATAAATGTCCTGTTGCTCGACAACGATATATCCTTGATACACAACAGCTCTAAAAGGACTACTAGAATACTTGAAACAATGCTTATACTGATAGAATCTATTAAAGAAATTATTGAAAAGGTTTTCTGATATTTCCAGAGTATATAAAAGATTGCAACAAGAATTATAACAGAAAAAAATCCAAGTCCTAGAACGAAAGCAAACATCCTTGATAATCTAATAGCTTATGTTAATACTTAAAATGTGGTATTCATTGAATAATATTTAAGCAGCCTTAACTTGTCTTCCTATATAGTTATTAATCAATATACCATTCGGTCTGCATTGTACAGGGTATACCGCAATAATTGTCATAAAATCCTGGTAACAAATGTCATTTATGTCATATACAACTGTTAATTAGTTTTGATCTAATTACACTTGAATCGACAGCAAACATGAGGCGCAGGTCAGGTATTTGTTTTTATTTATATAATTAAATTCTTAAAAAAAACATTAATCAATAATTTATGCCTTAAAATTAAATATATTTTCGTTTCTGCATCTTTTATTTATTTAATAAATAAAAAATTGACAAACAAAACTTGTAAAGACTGCTACAAAAATAAGGCCGGATAATTACACTCATTAGAAAACTGACAGAATCAATATTTAAAGTATTAGGTTTGATCTCGAAACAAAGGTAAGCAGTAGCTGTAAGCAGGACTTGCTGCAGGAATTGCTTCAGTTGGAAAAGCTGTAACAGCAGCATTGATACTAAAAAAGTGATACTTTTGGCTAATACAAAACTTAGAATGCTTAACAGAGAGCTTTGCTTGTTATAAGCAACTGATTAAATAGGACTAAAACTTGGTTTATATATTTAACATAAAAAATAATTCAAACTAGGATAATATAGCTCTTAGCTATGAAACATAAAAAAGCAAAAGTGATAGTTTCGATCTCCCTATTGATTTACTTAAATAAACTTAATCAAAGGAGTCCTATATAGATATATATCCTTATTGAAAGGTGCACAAAAATAATTTTCTCTCCTTAAGCAATAAGAGTTTTATGTCCTTAAGATAACTTTACTCCTCCCGCCAAGTAAAATCTATCTCAAGTCCAAAAAAAAGGAAAGGCAAAAAAAGTATTAACATACTTTATGGCGAAGCCGTCGGTAAATATGGAACAATATATACTAAAGCGTATATACATGTGTATGTATGTGTGTGTGTGTGTGTGTGTGTAAGCAGTGTTTTTTGCTGTTTGTGTTGCTATTTAACAGGCTACCACACGGTTCAGTTGCTTGACCAGACTGAGAATGAGAATGTGATTGGAAGTATGAAAGCGAAGGGAAGTGGTGAAGGGAATATCAATGGAAATTTATAACAAAGAGCAATCAATTCCCGAACATAAATAACTCAATTTCTAGCATTAGCCAGTGACTCTGGCTGCTGCTGCTGCTGCTTGGCATCAATAGATAAGCAAAGCATTCAAATCATATGAAGAACAACTGTCCCAGGCAGCCACTGACTACTAGGATATGGACTTTGGCGATTGAATTTGAATATGATGCATTTTTTTTTAATATGCATGTGTATATGTGTATAAATACAAGTGTATGTGTGTGTGAAAGGAACTAATAAGTCGTGCTATGCCATACCCAATTAGTGGCTTAAAAAAAAAACAAATTCCAATTGCATTTATGTATTGGCCGGATTTGACAGCCAGATGGATATATGGATAGAGCGACAGAGAGAGAGAGAGAGAGAGAGCAAAAGAGCGCTAGTAAGAGTGAGCGAAAGAGAAGTAGAGAAATAACAGCACACAGATTGGATATGGAATGCAAAATATGGAGAGACATCAAGATCTAATTTCAAGTTGCAGCAGAGCAAGAGTCGACTACGAGTTATTCGAGACAGCAGGAGCAGCAGGATAAAGGATACACCCAAGTGCCAGGCGACATGTTTGGCAAGCGGCCATCGGACAACGTATCCACATGTGCTTCATGCTTGTTGCTAAACTGCGTGTTTGTCTGTGTGTGTGTGTGCGTGTGTAAGTTGAAGTTTTGTATCGTCCATTTAACAATGTGTGCCACAATACAGACATGAGCATCCGGCAACGGGTATGACATAAAGAAAGAGGTACATGTATCTAAATGTGTGTGTGTGTGTGTGTATGTGCTAGACATTGACTAGCCGTTGGTGTTGCCATTGCTGGTGTTCTTGTTGCTGTTGTTGTTGTAAGGACAAGCCGTTTTGGAATCTATATAGCCAAGCCATAATTCACAAGAGATAATATGCATATGTCTGGTTAACTGGCTGGCAGGAGTCATATGAGCCACAGGAGTCACAGGATTCATAGTAGCCACAGGACTAGGAGCAGTACAAGCACCGTCATGCAATTTCCTTGCACGCACGCACAACAACAACACACACCAACACACACTCATACAGTTAAGCATATTAATGATATGCTGCCTGACTTGCAATTTAAAGGCGCGCTTAAAGTTGATGCCAAAATGTTTATACCCCGCATAGGACACTTTACTTTAAACTCAATCAAAATCAAGGCAAAAAAAATAAATAAATAAATAAATAATGCTATTTTATAACTACATATATACACTTATAAGTATAATGCTCTAATAAACTGCTAGTCCTTTTGGTATAAGAAATTTATATTGTTTTGTCTTATTTTTCTCATATTATTTTCGGTATGCATTTAAAATGCTCATCAAATATTTATGTAGAATGTATATACTGATACATACACCTTCATTAAACACACACACACACACACACACAGAGAGAGACGTTGTGTGTAGAAAAATCACGCATTTTCTTTGGTAGCAAATTCATCAAATATGCTT
This sequence comes from Zygothrica quintamaculata, assembly GCA_037044455.1. Classification (NCBI taxonomy): domain Eukaryota; kingdom Metazoa; phylum Arthropoda; class Insecta; order Diptera; family Drosophilidae; genus Zygothrica; species Zygothrica quintamaculata. Next base: position 425,033 of record JBAMBS010000792.1, on the reverse strand, counting down.
GTGTATTTGCTTGGCTGCGCCAAAAATTATGCTACAAAAAACGCACAAAATTCCCGCAAAGAAAACAACAAAACGTCTGGAAAAAAATAAAACGAGAAAATTTGCAAAAAAAAAGAGAAAAAACAAAAGCCACACAAGAAACAAAATAAAAATGAATGAAAAGCAAACAAAACGAAAGCAAACGCATTTCGATCAAAAAAAAAGAAGAAAAACAAAAGAGAAAAAAAAAAAGAAAGCGAAAAAAAAATATTGTTGGCAAGAATACAAGCACTTATATCCAAGTATTATATCTATAATAAAGAATATAAAACACTCGAGCCCCAAAACGTGCTACGTTCAGAGAGAGAACTGTGTGCAAGGGGCTAGCGGAGGAATATGGTTGAAAATGGCGCCAGTTTGTCTCGCATTGTGTTGGCCTTGGCAACAGCTAAACTGGCCGTACTGCCATTGGTATTGACTGTTGTCAAGACAAGTGGCCAACAAATACGGGCTATCAATTAGTGTCTTAAATTGCACTTTATTATTATTCAGCCTAACAGTATGCAACAATTGATTGCAGCTTGCATTGGATTGCAAAACAAGCACAGACATGGGCTTAAGCATATATATGCACATATATATTTATATAGAAATTAATTATTAAAATTTAAATTAAAAATAACAATAATAAACAACATACACACACACACACGCACACTAAAAAAATGTCGCTTTTCACTTTTTCGCGCACATCACGCAAATATCGCGTCTAATATTTTTGGTCCAAATTCGTACAAGTTGCGACGAGCTGTCGAGTTTTTAACTCGAACCGAGGCTAATGCCAAGCACGCAACGCGTTACACAGCCAAACACAAACTGATTGCCGTGTGTCGTGCAATGGTTGTGATTTACCGACAACCGACAACCGACAAGCGACAACCGACAACCAACAACCGACAGCCAACAACCGACAATCGTCCCAGTCAGTGCCGGAGTCACTAGCACACAGCAACGAAATGAAACGAGCTAAACAAATACAAACACACACACATACACCAACACTCACACACACACATATATATATACAATCCGGACAGCTGTAGATTGTGCGCATGTGTTAGTGTGTTTGTGTGAACGCATATGAGTGTGTTGAAAGAGCATCGCATCGTGGTAAGTGCAAATTCCCCATATTCACTTCGTAGCTGGGATATATATCAAAATAAAGGTTTTAGCTGTTTCTATATTAAAAATTTTAATAGTTGATATCTTTAAATAAAATGAGAGTATTAAGTATACAATTAAGGATTAACAGTTAAGCTTAATCCATAAATTAATATATTGATGCTCCTCCTACTATAACAATAATTAGCAAATTACATAGACCTGTAAATATCCATGAAGTTCTTGTCAAACTGAAGATCACGTTGTATGGTGATACGAAAAGAATAAACCAGAACTTAGAGCTATGGTTTTACGAAAAATATACCAGAAGTTTTGTTTGTGCTAAGCATAACTTATTCTTGTCTCTTACAGATGTAGCTATGCTCAAGACTTGGACTATAAATATCCATGTTGAGGGCTTTAACCTGTTGAGAAAGGATATATATATCTAGAGGATCTTAGGATACCTTTTAATAGTAGTAGCCTATTCAAGCAAACACATAGATCCTGAACCTTGTATAGTTCTGTCTTAATGCCTGAGATAATTGCTTACTACGACAACTTTTGTGGCCGAATATATAAGCAGTTTGATTTAATATCCTGCTAAGACAATGGTGATCCTTCCTTGGTAGATTGTTAATTGCAAATTGATCAATTCTATATCAATTTTAAAATAAATATATATTTATGTGCTAAGGTTTTAAAGCTTCATTTTGAAGGCAGTTTAAGACACATTGGAAGACTTTTGAACTTGTTGATTTTTAGGTTAGCATTTGACAGTGGGACTAAAGTGTCTATCCAGGTGGATAATGGGATTGTTTTAATACAAAATCGGATACTAACTCTCTAGAAGATATATACATAAGTGTTCAAATACATATAGAAAGTAAAGTTACAAAATATATTTATATTGTATATTGAAATAATTGAAAAACGTTGGTTAAAAACACAGCATATAAAACTGTTTAAATTATAAATCCCAGTATTTAATACAGGTTTCAAGAGCAAAGGAAATTTACCTTAGTGTGGTGAGCTGTGGCAATGGAGTTTGTTTTTTGGTTTCCTATTTATTCCCAGCCCTTTTATATCAGTGTCTGTGTATGTGTGTGTGTAGCATACTTTTATGCGATGATTGTATGTGTGTTAGAGTGTGTGTGTATTTATTAAAGCTAAACTTAGTTAGCCTTAAAGATGTTAGGCAAAGCGGCCACATTTGTTTGGCCGCTTGCGAATTTTAATGACTTTGTTGCCTGTTCGACCTGTTCGCCTTGGCGCGTTGCGAAAACATTTTTGGATTTGAATTTTAAATTAAACGTACTGTACGATGACGACGATGACACTGATGATGATGATAATGATGATGATGACGATGATGGTAATGATGTTTATGATTATAAGCATGAGCATATTATATAGAGAATATAGAATGTGATAGGGGTTGAGGGATTCAGATGAGATTAGTATGTTGATGACGATGATGATGGCAACATGTCAGTAAAACAGAAACAGCAACTGAAACTGAAACTGAAACTGAAACTGAAACTGTAACTGAAGCTAACACTGTAACTGTAACTGAGCAGCTTACAACAAGCTAGTAACTATTGATTTTTTGTGTTTAGCTGACCTTTTTTTATATATATTCTTTTTTATTTTGTTATCAAATAATGATAATGACATGCGATATGCGGTCTTGGGACAGCCAATTAGATAGCCAAATGATAATTGGAAGGATGTAAAGCAGAGAGCAAAGAATGTAGCACGACAAAGGACTTAAATCATGTCAGCAAGGCTAGCTAGGCATTAAGCGTCGACCATTTTAATTGTGTGTAAGTGTGCGTGTGTTTGTGTGTGCCTTCAGATTGCATATGCCCCAAATCCTTACCTGCCTAACAGCGAGCACAAACAGCGTCACAGCTGTCAACAGCCTGCCATTAGATGTTGCCAAACACACACATACACACACACACACACACACAGAACATACAAAAGAGAGAGAGAGAGGGAGAGAGTAACACACACTGGCACATGTCACATTGCCTGGCAGGTGGCCTGTGCCACAATGTGAACGCTCAAATTGAATGTTAAGTTGTATTCGTATTCCATTCGACTTTATTTCATGTGTTTTCTTTTTTTTGCCTTTGCTTTTCTTCTTTTTCTCGTAGCTTTTCGCTTTTCTCCACTGACTTTGGCGACGCAGCACGACGCCAACTTGTTGAGCAATTAAGCCAACGCTTAAAGCGCCAGCCCAAAGAGCCAAATAGCACAGCTGCCAACTCTATGAATTTATGTAAACTCCAAATGAATACAAATATACACAAACAAACATGCACACACACACACATGTATATGTTTGATATGTGTATAACCCAATGGGACATTGCCAGGCGCAAAATATGAACAAAACATTTAAAAAACACAAATAAATGTTTGCAACTTAAATATAAATTTTAAGTATTTCATTTATAATAAAAAGTTTTAATTAAATATGAAATTAAATTATATTCTAATGTTTTTATTTAAAATTATGTACAATTTTTAATGAGCTTACATCAAATTCAATGCAAGAGAACCAAAACAAATCTAAGAGAACCTAAACAAATTAAAAATTATGAAACTCATTAACAGTATTTATTGTAGCAGTATTATAATTAGCTACTAGCTGTTAATATTATTAAAAAATACTATTAACATCAACAGATAGAATATACATATATATAAAATTAAATGGAGGAGTTAGAGAAAAATTAATTATTTTTAAAGCAGATGTAAATTTAAGTTTTAAAAGCTTTTGGTACTCAAATAATTATTTGAAATTTATTTATTAGTGTATATAATTTTGTATTCGTATAAAATAAGAATATTTCTATTCTATTATATTTTTATTATACTTTTATATTGCATATATTTTTATAATTGCGTATTTTTATTATTTTTATATTAAAATAGTTAAATATTAATTATTTTAAATTATTATATTTATATTATTTTGAATTTTTATATTTAAATAATTTTATATTTTATTTATTTTAATTATTTATTATTTTTTTGTTAATATGCCTTTTAATTCTATATATTTTTATAACTTCAGAATTCAGTTTTTATAATTAAACAATTTTTTTTTTATATATATATATTTTAATATTTAGAAATTTTTATATTTACAAAATTTATATATATTAACTATTTTATATTATATTATTTGAAAACTTTACATTTTCATAGTTTCATATTTTCAAATACTTATTTATTTAAATATTATTATATTTTAATTTTATTTTAATGTTAATGTTTATATATTAATATTTATATATTTTTATCATTCAAAAGATTAATTCTTTTATATAATTGTATTTTATATATTATTTTTTTTTATATTTTTATATATTTGAATGTTTATGTTTTTATATTTTAATTTTATATATATAATTATATTTATATATTATTTTCCATATATTTATATCTTTACTAATTAATATTATTATATTTTATGTAATTATATATTAATATTTATTATTAAATTATTATAACTTAATTACTTTAACTTTATATATTTTTATACATAATTAATTCAATATTTATATAAATATGAATTGGTTAATATTTTTGTATATTTTTTTTATATTGTAAAATTATATTTTTATATTGAAATTTGTTTATATATTTATATGTGTTCACATTAAAATTTGGAGATTTTATTCTTAGTTATTATTATTTATTTATTTTATTCTTATTTTATTTATTTTATTCGTATTCATATATATTATTTTTTATTAAAAAAAAAAAAATTGTTTGGCACATCGTTATATAAACATTTGTCGCCTGTCAACGTAACGACTACTGTTACTTTTAGTGCTGCCTTTTAGCACTTGTTCAAATGGAACACGAACGACACAAGAACTGGCTAATACCCATTTTAATCCTATAGCCATAAATATATATTCTAGTGCCTAGCCGAAACATTGAAACTACCTACACAGCAGCCGCTGTCTAACACCTCGTCCTATTTAACACTTTAACAATGTGTATATAAGAGGGACAGAGAAAGTGAGAGGTAGTATACGTGTATGAGTATGTGCACATTGGTCATAAGTATTATTGGTATTTGGTGTTTGTTATGTGTACTTGTTGGTTGGTTGCTTTTCATTTCTATTTCCCCCAAAGTTTTCATAAATTTGAGACTCTGCTCTGTCGAGTCTCTGGCAACTCTGTATTCCACTATTGCCACTGTTCCTGCTATTCCTGCTGTTGTGTGAGTAACAGCAAGTGTCGTCGTGCAATCCGCTTAATATCATTTTTCGGCATTACTTTGAGTGTCCCCTTTTAGTGTTGCCTTCTTAAGCAACAGCTCTCTGCGTGTGTAAACCAACAGCACACCAAATTGCAGCTGACATACGGCCTGACAATGGTGTATATTTCCGTCTCTACACACAGTCACATGTAAGTACGTATGTATATATATATATGTTTATACACATACATACACACACACACACACAAATACTATGTATATACGAAGGAAGGGTATATATTTCGCAGTAGCACGTAACAACATAAACGGCTTAAATACGCAGCCAAAAGCCGCTTAGCACACAACTTTAGTGCGGTTTTTGCAATGTTAACAGGATACGCAGGACAAGGGCATGAAATTCGCGGCTTTAATTGCAGGCTGGCAGCCCGTAAGGCTCCAAGCATGGCTGTACCACGTTCATAATCATGTTTTATGCTTTGACCGCACCAAAAAGTAGGCAACGAATTGGGTTTTTACTTTTGTCAAAACTATACCCAACCGACCGACACACAAAAACACACAAAGGGAGAGAGAGAAAGGGAGATAGATAGATTCGCGCACTCACTTAAAAACGACCACAGTCTCTTTAGCCTTTTATATTTATTAGCTTTTATTTTTATTTTATTTTTCTTTTCTGGTCAGGCATTTGAAATATGCCCCAAACGCATGTAACTTGTTTAAGCCATGCGCCTAAAAGCTCACAACACAAAAGTAACAACCAAGTACAGTGGGCAACAAGCGCAAAGTTCATAAATATAAAATAAAAAATAACATGTAAATTGTTGTAAAACATATTGAAAACATTTTAAAGTTACATGAATTTCTTACAAACAACAACAACAGTAACGAATTCCATTAGTAAAAACATAAAATAAGATTTCATAACATTAAACAACAAGAAAGTTAAAACATATTATTAAATTGGCAATCATATTACATATTTTCATAGCCATTGTACCAACATTTCGATTGAAATTCTCTGCCCGCTAGCTAAACGCTCTCAGTTGTTGTCCTACATTCAAATGTTGTGCTTAGTGGCAGTTCCTGGCATCACTCAGCCATGTTAGGGACATCTTTTGTCAGAGGGGAGTCTTGTCCTATCCCAGTCTCAAATCAACTCACTTTCAGTTTGTGCAAAAGAATGTGTAAGAAGACAAAGTTAACAATAGACATAACAAAAACAAGCATGAAATATGTAAACACTCGAGTAATCTTTCAGATACTTAAACTATAAGATACTCTCTAACCGAAAGAGTAAACTGAGATACAGCACGAAATTGGATACTGATTATATACAACGCTATAATATACTTAAGTACGTATAGTAGAATACAGTTAATCAAAGTGAGATACTTTATGAATCTATAAAATATACTCTTACCAAAGTATATACAAATTGCAGTCTGCCTCTCTACGATACTTAATATAATATGCTATAAGATACATATACAGTTAAGAAGTAAGTTAAAACTGTAGAATTAGGTGGATATATAAGCTACCTGTAATATAGAAACACGCAACATTCACAGAGAGAAAAAAAGCGAGAGAGATCCTTGAGATCGTAAGTTCACATACATATAAGAAAAATGCGTACAAATTATTTATATTTGTATTATCGTCTTTGTAGTTTTACCGTGATTAAAAAGAAATAGGATTAAAAGCATTATTTTATATATATATTCATATATATATATATATATTTATATTATTTTAAATTTCTATATTTTTAATTTTTTTTCATTTTATATTTAATTATTTGTATATTTATTTAAAAGTTTTAAATTTAATTTATTTTAGATTTTAAGATTTTTATAATTTTATAAATTACTATTTTAATATTAATATATTTTAATGTTTATTTATTTTTATAAATTAATTGCTTTATATATATATTAATATTTAGTTTTATTTACATGTCTACAGTATTCAATTTATAATTTATATTATTATTTTACATAATTTTATTATTTTATATAATTTTTATATTTATATTTTTTTTTACTTTTATTTTTATATTTAAATATTATTACTTATTTTTTAAATAATTAATTTTTAAAGTTTTTTTTTTATATTTTTAAGTTAATATATTTTTATATTTTAATTACTCAGTCTTGCCGATCCTATGCTCATTTACATATATAGAAAATGCGTATAAATTATTAAACAATACAACAAGGATTAACTGGAGCAAATATCTGTTACTTAATACATTATAATTTGTGTCAAGAATATGCAGATAAATGTAAGGAAGAATAATAGATTCAACCAACTGAATGTAGTTCTTGCCAGAATAATTGAGCGCATGTTATTTAGCTATTTATGTTATACATTTAGCATTGTAGCAATGTTCTTATTAATTTCTTAAATGATGTCTATTGTATTCCATGTAAAATATAATATTAAAAGACAATTTTAAATAATTGTAAAAATTATGCAAAATTGCATAGCAGCTGACCTTTGAACTCAATTAGCTGACAGGTAAGTGCAAATGCTGTGTCAAAGGTACACACAATACTTAAGGATATTTACTTAGAAATCTTTAATCTAAGCAGGAAAGGGAGCATGCACACAGCACATACACACAGCAAGTGAGAGCTTAGAGTAGATGTAGATTTAAACTTAGATGTAAAGAGCACAAGCAGAGGAGGCAGCAGCACAAGAAGAAGGACAATTAATGGAACGAGAGGTGGATTGTTGAAGCAAAGCATTCTGTATGAGGCATTGTCACGCATAATTAAAATTAAATGCGCTTTTGGGAATAATTCAAATGAATAAACGAGCGTGGCCAACATGTGTGTGTTGCATACACAAAATGAGTTGTCGTTGTCGTTGTCCTTGGACGACAGAAGATAGAAGAAAGGAGACAGCAGATAGTACTTTCATGCTTTCTGTACTTTTGCTGTTGCTATTAGTAGCAACAAGATGATTATTATAATCATCATGAAGATCATGATTATGTTCTATGTGTGGCTATAGACATAGTCTTTAAGTTTTTCGAAGGACTCGCGAATCTGTTTTCCAACAAATTTTACTGGTCTCTGTCCAAGGAGGCTGTAGACACACAAAACTTTAGAACTTTTTGTCTTGCACTGCGGAATGTTTTTACTTCACATCAACGCTTCTACTTCTTCTATTTTCCATTTCTTCTTTTAGATAGCTTTGTTTCAATGGGCGTGGGTATGTGTGCTAAGAGCTGAATGAACTGTACAAAGACATCGCTTCATTTATTATGCGACTGATGGCCATTAATTTTGCAGGCCACAGTCTCTGCTCTGGCAGTTAGCTTCAACAAAGTTACCAGACAACCGACGCCAAAAACTAGGCAGCACATGTTGCTCCAGTCTAATGTCTCATATGTGTATGTATATGTGTGTGCGTGTGTGTGTGACAGTGTGTGTTTGTTAGGGGTGTGCATATGCATATTTAAAAGTTGTCATAAACAAAACCCAAACTCTCTGTGTCTCTCTCTTACTGAGCTCATATCAAAGCTCCCACTCAAATGGCTATGAGAATATGCCAAGAGCAAATAGAGCTAGAAAGAGATAGAGATGTGGAAGGTATTAGGAAGCAGCATTAGCAGCTTAACCCATTGCGCACCAAAGTATGCAATGCATTTCATTTACTAATTAATTATACGCAAATTCTATAGAGTAAATACAAGCATAAGCGTTCATCCGTACACCCATTCACCCATACATCCATTGACTTATTTACCCATCACACGCATGAATTCAGCTTAATTTTGAGCCTTATCTAATTGCTTGAATAGTTTAGCAAATTTTTTTCTAAGGACACTCTGAAAACATTGATGAACAATTTATGCTCAGACACGAAGCTGTCCAACATTTTTTAATTAAAGATCCTGCCAAATTGTGCTTCTTTGGGCATCATGCCACTTACGACCCTCGTTGCCTCATTTAAGGCTAAAATCTGTTGGCCTATGACAGTGGAATGTGTATGATAAAAGTTGTCAATTCAGTCTATTAAATATATATATATATATATATATAATATATTACATATAATTTTTAAATATTGAAATTAAAAACTATAATTAAAAGTTTTAGCACTTCACAAAGATTCTTACTTCACTTGATGCATTATCCTTAACCTGTAGCAACGATTACTTGAAGTATTTATTAGTGTCATATCACATGTATGTAGCATAAATATATCAAACATTTTATTTATTTGCTAAACTGTGTCAAAATATAAAAGAAAAAGAGATAAAAGAAGAGAGTAAGCAAGAAAAACACAAAAAAACGAGCACAGGAAATATACTTTTTGCTTAACAAGTATAAAAAAATAACAGCAACGTTTTCAATTTCCTATTAAATAATGCACATAAACAAAAGGGATGCCTCCTGTTGTGCAATAAAAGAACGTGATGTATAAGTGTGTGTGTGTGTGTGTGTAAAATCAGTGCAGTGCGTTGAACAATAGCATGGCATATACATAGCGGCGCCTATCTGACGCTGCTGTCGGATGCGACATTGTAGCATGCAAGCAAAAAGTGCAGCAGTCAACGACCAAAGCGGATGCAGCAGAAACTCCTGACAGATGCGGCTGTTGCACTGGCTACAAAACATGCATTGTTATTGTGTTGTAACTATTAATACCCTCTACTCTACACAACATGGGGTATATTTAACTTTAAACTAAGTAAAGGATTAGCTAAATATAATATAATAATAATAATATAATATAATATATATTAACAGCAATTCCTTTGAACTTTCTTTAGTTAAGTATTTGTATTTGTATTTGTTTCATGAAAAGTTTACAGCGTATCTAAGAGTCAGCTTAGAGTTTTGTTGCAAGTATATAAATAATTTGCAGTTGTTGTTGCAAGCAGTTTTAATCGACAATCGACACAAACTTCTGTCACCGTTTGGTATTTTTGGCTTTTGTTTTTAGCCCCTTTGCCTTTTTTGTAAAAAAAGAGCAAAGCGGAGCTATTGGAAATATGCAAAATCCAAAAGTATGTAACACATAGAAATAATCATCGGAGACCCCATAAAGTATATATATTCTGAATCAGGACGACAAGACGAGTTCATCTAGCCCTGTCCGTCTGTCTGTCCGTCCGTCCGTCCGTCCGTCCGTCCGTCCGTCCGTCCGTCCGTCCGTCCGTATGAACGCCTGTTTCTCGGAGACTATAAGAGCTAGAGCAACCAAACTTGAAATCTAGATTCGTTATGTTCGTACGCTGTACAAGTTTGTTTTTAATTTTTCAATTTCCTCCCCTGACCCCCGCAAATCGAAAAAAACGATTATTAAGCACAATTTTCAACCGATCAAATTTATTTTTGGCACACATCATAACTAGACCATTCTTGATCGATGTTGTGAATCTGGGTAAGATTGATCAAAAATCTCGGAAGTTATAGATCATCAAAAGTGGCGTTATGGGCCCCGGGGGGGTATAGTAGCGCGCGCAAAATAAGAGCTACAGCAACGAAATTTGGCATCTAGATTCGTCATGTTCGTACGCTATACGAGTTTGTTTTTGATTTTTCAATTTCCTCCCCTGACCCCCGCAAATCGAAAAAAACGATTATTAAGCACAATTTTCAACCGATCAAATTTATTTTTGGCACACATCATAATTAGACCATTCTTGATCGATGTTGTGAATCTGGGTAAGATTGGTCAAAAATCTCGGAAGTTATAGATCATCAAAAGTGGCGTTACGGGCCCCGGGGGGGGTATAATAGCGCGCGCAAAATAAGAGCTACAGCAACGAAATTTGGCATCTAGATTCGTTATATTCGTACGCTATACGAGTTTGTTTTTGATATTTGAATTTCCTCCCCTGACCCCCGCAAATCAAAAAAAACGATTATTAAGCACAATTTTCAACCGATAAGATTTCTTTTTCACACATATATTAAGTAGACCATTCTTCATCTACGTTGTGAGTTTCGTTAAAATTGAACGAAAAACACGGAAGTTATACAACAATAAGTACCGCGCTATAGAGCGTGGGGGGCTAAAAGGCGCGCGCAATGGCCAAGTACGTGCAGAACTGTGTGTATGTATGAGTATGTGTGTATGGCTGTATATGTAGGCAAAGGGGCTCTCGTAGTCGGGTACACTCGACTACAGACTTCTTACTTGTTTTTTTCTGTCATTTTTGTTGCGGAGCGATGGGAAATTGAAATGGCGGGCAATGCCTCTAAGCGCAGCTTTCGACGCGTTAACGCGCTGCACGCAGATTAACACAAATGAATACAAACACACACATGTATATATGTAAGTACAGCTCATGGCTTAAAGCTTATGGCTTATGGCACTAATGTGGCCACTTTTGGTGCCTGCCGTTTGACTGTTTCCAATGTGCAATCACTAGCAATTCGGGCCGCTGGCAGAGCAAATTTATGAGGCCCATTTATGGCCATGCTGGCCACATAAAACACAGACCAATGTCTAAAGAAACAAATACACCAACACCAAAACAGAGAGAGAGAGAGAGAGAGACAGACAGAATGAGATAGCTGATGCCTGTGGCAATTGACAAACAAAATTTCATAACAATGTGTGCTGAAATTGAAGGACATCCAATGCCACTTAAGTCGAAAAGTGTCGCTAACATTTTCAGCAAAGTATCTTCAAAGTTTCCCTGAACACTAGAGGCAGAAAGTCAACAACTGAAAAACTTAAATTTAACCCTACAAATACTATATATATCTGAAAAACTGTGAAGTGCATTTCTTGACACTTGACAAAACCCCTTCAAAGGACATTCAATTGTTGTTATGCAGATAATTTGGCCGAATGAAAAACAGGTAAGAAAAATATCAGTTGCTATCTTTAAAAAAGTTTTCAACTTTATTTTAAGTTGCTAATAACAAAAGTTAATTAAGAAAATTTAATTGCACAACTTTAAGCTAATAATAAACTTGAAGTATAACACTTTAACTTATATAACAGCCATGTGCAACGTTTACGAGTGCAAACAAACTATTAGAGTAGCATGACTTGCATATAGTAAAAGTTTCTTTTAATTATGGAAATAAAAATTTTATACACAAATATTATCTTAACTTGGAGTATAACAGTATTACTGGCAATGTAATGATAATAGATAAAAATATCTTCATATGCTACTAAATATTCTTTTCATTGAGAGCACACAATTTTTAAGTGCAGAGTATAACAGTTATACTAGTATAACATCTTCCAATATAATGCTAAGGAATGTAACAAACGATTGAATTATATTTTCTTTTCTTTTTAAATATAACAGATAATCCTTTATATAATTGCAACATATAACTAATATTTTATAATACTTGTATCAAATAATATCTAACCTAATTTCAAATTAAAAAATATAAAAGTTAAACCTATATACCAGTTATTATATACAGCTTTAATAGTATATCAGTAATAATAATATATCAGCAACAATAGTATAACAGGTAGAACAGTAAAACAGTTATACTAGCGAACAGAATTGAATTATACATTCTAAATTTTAGTCTCACTGACACACACAGTTTTTTATTGCGTATAACAGATTTAACAATTGACAAAACATATTGCAAGAGTAGAAAATTGAGATGAAAGAGCTAAATCAAACGTTTGTTGAGTGTATAACAGTTTTATAATATAATAGATGAATGCAACACTAAGGAGGAATGCCAATAATATAAAGAGTGATTGAAGGACTTCTATTTGTGTTAATATTTCTTTTGTTTCAGTTAACTTGGTAAAAAATTTTAAATGTGAAGTGAGGCAACAGCGCAGCAGTAAAGATTTTATATTTCCATTCGATATTCCTTTTGGACACAATTGTTAGCCCAGTTGGGCAATTGCTTTAATTTTTTTTTTTTTTGTTTTCGTTTTTGTTTTTCTTTGGCTCCTGAATTCACATTTCTTTTTGGGTTGGTTGGTTTAGGTTCAGTGGGTTCTCATGTTTTGAGTTTCAACGCAGAGTTCAGAGTAAGTTTCTCTTGTTCTTGTTGTTATTTGGTAGCTTGCCTTGGTGGTAATAAACTTAAATTTTATTGTCGCACAAGAATGTTGCAATATGCTTGGCCATAATTTCATGTCTTGCACATTGTTGCCAAAAATATATATGTATATAAAATGAAAAACTCAACGAAAATATACCTTAAGATATTGTGGTTTTATCTTAACGCCTCTTTTGATTGCTCTTTGCTTGCTTATAGTGAAAACTTTTCTTGAATTTTTTTTTAGCACTGTCAAGAAGAAGAAGAATAATCTTAAATATATATATACATATCTATATAATATAAATAATAATATATAATATTAGTTTTTAAACAAGAAACAAACAAAATTTAAAATATACATTATTATTATTATTATTATTATTATTATGAAAAAAGGTAAAAGACGTTTCGAAGTTGCAAGTTTTTTGTGCAACAAATTTAAAATTTATGATGACAAAAATGTGCTGCACTTGAGTGGTTGCTGCTCTTACTACACTTGCTGCTGCAACAGCAAAAACTTGCAACAACAAAAATAAAAGCATCCATATAAAACTGAGGACAAAAAACCCAAAAGAAAAACAAACAGCAAAATGGCAAAATGGGAAAATGCATAAAACACAAATAAAATATTCATTGCATACTTTGAGTCATTGAGTTGTTGTGTTGATACCCAGCTCTCAATGCAGTTCTTTACTACATAACACTGACAAGCCTGTACTCTATATATATATATATATATATATAGATTTCATATATATCAAAAATACTAACTAAATACCAAGACAAGAAAAAGTAAACTTTCTCTATAATAAAAAAATTAATTGAATAATAAAATGATATATAATTAATTTTAAGCTATGTTTAGAGTATTTGCAAGTCGTCAAACTTTAAGGAAAAACCTTTTTACTTGTCTGAATAATTCAACTTTGATGTATATTTTGTATTTTTTGACTGCTTTGCGAAATTTTTGCAGCCAATTAAATATTGAAAAGTGCAGAAAACATTTCGTTTCAATAGTCCATTTTAACTGTTAAATTTCTTCTGTCCCATTTACAGAAATATTTAGTATTCATATTCAATTTTCTTCTCATTTTTGTTTTTCGTTTTGTCATATATACATATATATGTATATTCATTAAAAACGTTACGCGGCAATGCACAAAGCTAAGTGAATGCATTCATAAATTCATTCATTCGTTTATTCATTCACCTTTGCCATTTGCTATGGCAAAGAGGAAAAAAATCAACAATGGACTGCGAAACTTTTCCATAACAGTAGATGCTATACAATTACACATACAAGCACACACACACACACACACACTCACATACATACACCTACAAACGAGTACAGCTGGCTTACATAATGAAATGAACAATGAATCCGCTGCAAGTGAGCAAAAACTTATTCCAGCCTTACCCATAACTTCTTGGGTAACCCATTGGATTGAAGCAGCGTATGAAATGTGTCAAGAGTTGTACTAATATTATACCTTTATATATATATATATATATACCTCCTATATATAAATATACCTATATATAAAGGAGGCTTATGAAAATTGCAGAAAAGTAAAGCAACTTTTCCAAGCACTTTAGCAATTGAAAGCCTCTTCATATATAAATATTTTTATATAAAGTACAAATTAAAAATCAACAAGCGTAAACTATATTTTTAGTAACGAGAAACACTAATAATATTCACAAATATAATTAAATCTAAAATAATATATTTAGGCCGTATAATATAAAAAAAATAAGCCGTCTTAAGAATAGCCCAAAAATTTATTCACATTGAAGCTGGTAAAAGGTTCATGGCGCTTTGCGCTATAAAAAATGAATTGAAAGTAACTCATGGCAAACTGAGCATCCTTTGAGCATTAGCTTTTTGAATTGAACTAGTTTCAAAAGAATTCTATGATCCTATTTACCATTTAATATAGTTTTTTAATCACAAGCTATAAAAGCTCTTTATCAAAGGCATAATGGCTCTAACCGTAAATCAGTTGAATTGTAAATTTGAAAAAAAGAGCCACGAATATTTTACAATACCCCATTAAAAAATGGGTTGCAAGACATCGGTCTTAAGCATTATAACTTAAGCATTATAACTGAAAATCCTTGCCCTGATGGCTGACTTAGATTTATAAGCACTGCTTCTGATCTGCTCAAAATCTGATCAGATTTCCTTTAGGACACAAAACCGTTTATATGCAAAACACATAATGCAGAAATTTTTTTTGCATATATTCGATATTTCCTTTCAAGCAATCATGATTTATACAGGCTTAGAAGTTTACTTAAATTTATATTTTATGCTGTTCGTCATAAATAAAAAAAAAACAATATTAAACAGAATGTTAAATATAAAATGAGATCAAATATTTTAATACTGCTGTCCTACTACAGAGATAAAAAATTTTAATATATTTGTTCTACAGTTTATAATTTTTTTAAACCCGATAAAATTTATATGAACTGATTCCAATTTTTATTTATTTTAAATCTTTTATTTGTTTATACAGAATATTTTCTTATAAGCAATTTTTGGCATCTATAAGGCTAAATTTAGTTCTAAATATTACGTAATGTTTAAAAATTACATAACTTTGCATTTGAGCGATATATACTGTATCCATTAATCAAAAGGTGAAAAATTCAACTTAAGCTTGCTTAGCTATTACTAGGATCAATCTTCAAATGGCAGTTCCTTTTTACAAAGTTGCCATCATTTTTATTTCGCAACAGAGAGATAAAGAAGAATCTGCATTTTTGTATGATATATTTTTACTAAGTTTTTCATAATTATATATTATTATAAAAGAAAGAAGTAAAGGAACTTCTCATTATGCATTCATCGACAGATGGAGAAATTTTTCAAGTGCAACAAAAATAGTTGCAGATTGCATACAAAATTAGAAGAATATATTTTATTTTATATATAAATGAAATAAAAATATATTTTACAATTGGATGCATATTTATAGCGTACATACATATTTATAATATAACTGTATACATATATATATATATACGCTTGTTTGTGGCAAAGCTAAGTTAATGCCTAAAAGGATGAGCCTAAACAATTGAATAAATACTGAAAATATATAAGTTATAATTATGGCATTTATATAAAATATTTACTTATTTATATTATTAATTTTATATTATTATGCAACCTTGAAAATATTAATAAAAGAAAAAACCTATTGAAAAATATTGAAAGCAAAACCTTTTTTTTACAACCTTTGTTAAACTAAAGCGTTAAAAATTTTTTGGATAAATTAATTGATGCATTGTAATATTTAAGCTATAGACGCATAATAAACAAATTGTTATGTGATTATGAGTCAGAATGTAAATATGACATACATTAAATGGATATATATATATATATATAAATATACTATATATATATATATATATATGTATATATAAATACAATACAGAATATGTATTGACGTCTGTTGGGCCGCACAACTCATGCATAATTCAGGCAGCAAAAATCATTGAAGTGTAATTAATTTATGTCATGACTCATGTCATATACCATGTAGCATATGTAGAGAGATGAAAGTAATACAGACACACGCACACACACACACACACACGCAGTCACATATGCAGCTGTGTGTTACATTTTAATAATTTATATAGTTTTTGCACTACTGAGCCGCTAGATGGCGCTGTCAATAAGCCTAATGAAAATGCCGTGGGCTAACGGCTAAAGCTGCTGTGAAACGTTAAGAACGATGAATGGCTGCTGCTTTAGCCAAATGGCTAATGACTTAATTAGCCTAATCATAAAAGGACTTACATACACAAACACACACAGATACACATACAGTCATAAGCATTATATATATATATACATATATAGGCTTGTTGGTATATAGAATGTCAACAGACATCTGCACTATTTCCACTACAAATTTGTCAGAGTTTGGTGGCCTATTGTGAGTAAGGGGGCTACTGGGAGAGTGATGAGAAATGAATATTATTTCCGGGTGGTAGAATATATATATATATATATACATATATACATTTTTATTTTTTTTGGTCTGATAATTGTAAGGGAGCCGTCGTAAAAATGTTTTAACCATGGGCCACATAAATCATCATTAAGCACAAGATATGCATTAGTCAGTGTATGTGTGTGTGTGTTTATATGTGTGTGTTAGTGTGTAATTAATGTGTCTGTGCGGCGCTTTGTATTACTTTGTTTTTTTTTTTCATCATTTCATTTTATTTTTCGTTTTCTCTTTATGCCCTGCTCTCACATTGTCCCTTTCACTCTTCTCACTTACTTATTAACTCATTTACGCTAATCAACAAGTCCCCGAGCGTCGTCATAACACAACAAAAGCAACAAACAAAAGCCATTGCACACCGTTCTCCTGTTGAGCCCTAAGTATACATATATATATATATATATATATATATAACAATATTGTTGTTCATTTTTCTACCGTTTTACAGCAAAACAGTTAACCGATTTATGTTTTAGCTGTACTTAAAACTAATTTAAGGCAAAGATTAAGGCTTAGCTTGTCCTGCAGGACATTGCTTGGAATTTGTATATTGCTTACAAAAATAACAGTAAATATTTTTACTTTACTTTGTTAACCCGCTTTTTGATCCTTTTGGGCAAATTTAAGGTACACGTAAAGCGAAAAACGTTTCTTATAATTATTTGGTAGCAAGGATTCAAGTTTCCTTTAAATCCTTTTCATATGATTAGTTAACTTTGTGTGGATAAAAAAAGGTTTTGCTTTTGACTTACCTTTTCACGCAGCATATCACGTATACGACCGGCTTGATTCTTGGAGCGATGCAGTTCCAATTGTAACTCCAGACAACGTTCCTGCCAGTTTATCTGTTGGAATTGTAAAAAAGGATATAGACAGGACACTTTAATATATTTATATATATATATATATATATAAAGGGAGGTATACCTCGGGTAATGCTTGTGAGTAGTTGTTCAGCTGATGCACATCAAGATGTTCGGTGAGTGTTGAGAAATGCGGCCAGGGAGCATCTGGTGCATCAAGAGCGGCCAAGATGGGATTCAGTGTTGTTGGATGAGCAGTTGATGTGGCTTGTGGCAGATGTTGTTGCTGCAGCTCTTTGGCCGGCTTGACTGGTATGGGTGGTGGGCGTGGTGAGCGTCTTGGCAATAGTCGCGGGCTATTTGGTGTAGAGGCTGCCACAAGACGCACCTCTTGCAGCTGTGCAGCTCGTGTCAACGGCATTTGGCCACTGAACGAGGTGGCACGCTTGGCTAGCAATGGTGATGAGTGTAAGGATTGTGCACCCGAACCAGAACCGGATGCAGAGCCAGATCCGGAACCGGAGCCAGAGATTCGTCCCGGCAAATGTATGGGCAATGAGGGGGGCTGTTGCTGCTGCTGATGATGATGATGTTGCATTTGTAACTGTTGATGTTGCTGCTGAAAATAGTGTGATGTATGTTGTGTTGCTGCCGCCGGAAAAGTGTGCATGTAGCTGCCGCCATCTTGTGGACGAAGGAAAAAATTGTGCGTATGTGTGTAATATAAGGTTTGTGTAGCGGCCACGCCTAGCGGTGCAGCAGGCGTGGCACGACCAGATGTTGATGCTGAGGCGCTTGCCGACGGCGATGGTGATGAAGACGCCGAGCGTCGACGCTGCTCAGCTGCCGCCTGCTGCTGTAGGTGTAGCTGCTGTTGTTGTAAGTGTTGATGTTGATGTTGATGATGTTGTTGTTGTTGTTGTTGTTGTTGTTCTTGTTGTTGTTGCTGCTGCTGCTGCTGCTGTTGTTGTTGTTGTAAGTTAGTGAGCGTATCAAAAATTTGCGATAAACGACCCAAAGGCACTTCGTCAGACATTTAGGCGAACGGCGGCAGCTGCAACGAAAAGAACAAAAAAAAATTTTTAAATATTTATTATCTCTTCTGTATTATCTATTTTATACTATCTTATAATGCTCAGTATCTGTTAATTGTTATATATTAACTTAATGTATTATTAGCCCCTTTGCCTTTTTGTAAAAAAGAGCAAAGCGGAGCTATTGGAAATATGCAAAATCCAAAAGTATGTAACACATAGAAATGATCATCGGAGACCCCATAAAGTATATATATTCTGAATCAGGACGACAAGACGAGTTCATCTAGCCCTGTCCGTCTGTCTGTCTGTCCGTCTGTCCGTCTGTATAAACGCCTGTTTCTCGGAGACTATAAGAGCTAGAGCAACCAAACTTGAAATCTAGATTCGTTATGTTCGTAGGTTATACGAGTTTGTTTTTGATTTTTGAATTTCCTCCCCTGACCACCGCAAATCGAAAAAAACGATTATTAAGCACAATTTTCAACCGATCAAATTTATTTTTGGCACACATCATAACTAGACCGCTCTTGATCCATTTTGTGAATCTGGGTAAGATTGATCAAAAATCTCGGAAGTTATAGATCAGCAAAAGTGGCGTTATGGGCCCCGGGGGGGTATAGTAGTGCGCCAAAATAAGAGCTAGAGCAACAAAATTTGGAACGTAGATTTGTTATGTTCTTACGCTATACGAGTTTGTTTTGGATTTTTCAATTTCTTCCCCTGACCCCCGCAGTTCGAAAAAAAACGATTATTAAGCACAATTTTCAAACGATCAAATTTATTTTTGGCACACATATTAAGTAGACCATTCTTCATCTACGTTGTGAATTTCGTTAAAATTGAACAATAAACACGGAAGTTATACAAAATTAAGTACCGCGCTATAGAGCGTAGGAGGCTAAAAGGTGTGCGCAATGGCTAAGTACGTGCAGAATTGTGTGTATGTATGAGTATGTGTGTTTATGGCTGTATAAGTAGGCAAAGGGGCTCTCGTAGTCGGGTACACTCGACTACAGACTTCTTACTTGTTTTTTAATTATCTATTATTGTTTTCAATTATCCATTGTGAATTATCTTTATATTTTAAAATATAATGTTTTGTTGGTATCTATTATATTTTATCTATTATTTTTGTTATCTGTAAATTTATATCTGTTATCTATTACCACATATCATTTATCTATTAATTATATATCTCTTATCTACAATTTATTAATCATGTATTATTTATTCTTCACTTTCGATAGTTTATCATCTGTTAGGTGTTTTCTGTTATCTATTATATTATATATTAATTTTTGTCGATTATCTCTTAAATATTATCTGTTATCTAAAATTTATTTTATAATACATCTGTTATCTCTAATGTGTATATATTTATCTCTTAGCTATCACTTGTATCAATAACGTAATATAATTTGCCGTTGCCCATCTTTAATTATCTACTATATTATTTATAATATGTTATATAATATATATTGTCGATCACATTTCATCTATATTACACTTTCTTTTATATTTTGTCTATTAATTTTTATCTGTTATCTGTAATCTATTATCTTTTATCTATTACCTATTAACTGTTATATGTTATAATTTATATAGTATATACTATTGTTTATTATAAGATATGTTATGTATTATGTAATATGTATTATTTTCCAATCATATATTATCTAGTTATATATTAAAAATTTAATATATTATCTATTACCGATCATCAGTTATCTACAACGTTTTATCTTTTGTTGGTATATTTTTGTCTTTCTTCTTTTATCTGTTATCTGTAAATTTGTATATGTTATCTATTATGTATTATTATATATTATTTATTATCTAATATCTACAATTAATTAATCAAGTATCATTTATTGTTTATTATCTATAGATAAACATCTCTTATCTGTTATGTGTAATATATCTATATCATCTAGTATCTACTTATATAATTTACTACTACTACTACCTTTTACTACTACTATTAATACTCTAGTCTACTGTTTATATTATCTACTAAATATTTAGCTTAATCTCTTCTACGTGATTTATTATTTTTTATAGTATCTAATATCTATTATTATGCACAATCTATTGTTAATCCTTTGATTGATTGTCTTTTATATTGTATCTGGGTTGTATTATTTATTATATTCTATATATATTAACTATTGTCGATGAGTATATATTATATATAGTATCTGTCATCTGTGCACACTTGAATTATCTACTATTTCTCCTTATATGTTATTCATCTCTTTTTAGTTATCTATTAACTGCGTATTATCTATTGTCTATTATACATTATATTTTCTTTACAAGATATAATCAATTACCTCTTATCCCTTATCTGTTATCTGTAATAGATTATCTGTTATCTATTATCTACTCTCCACTATCAATATCTATGTCTATTACTGACAACTAGCTGTCAGCCAGTCAGTTAGATGCAGCCATGCTTATGGGTGTTTTGGGGCATGTAGCAATTGGCATGTAGCATTGGTCATGGGGCAATGAGCAAGAAGAAGCACAGGTACGCGAATCTGGGGCGTCAATTGGAACTACGTGTGCGAAATGTGAAATGAACTGGCCAGTTGAAGAAGTCGAAAGAGTTTTTTTTCCAATGTACTTGGTTGAAAGCAATTAGGGGCAAGGTGCAAGTCTAAGTTTTTGGCAACGACAAATTGAATGTGCCAAGAAATTGTTGTTGTTGTTGTTGTAGATGTAGTTGTAGTTGTAGTTTTAGGGAAAAAACTTGACGTTTGTTGACAAAGGATATGGCAGCATAGGATGTGTATTGAGTGTGCAATGGAAGGATACTTCAATCATCAAAGAGAAATGAATTCCTTTTTCCTTTTGTGTGGTCTGCCAATGCCCAGAATAACTAGTCCCAGAATATCTGATGGCTGATAGTCATTGGTGCTGCTCTGGCTCTTGGCTGTTAGCTGTTAGCTGTTAGAGCACATGCAGGTTACAACAAATGAAATAAAAAGCAAATAAATACAACAACAACAAGCAAAAAAAAAACAACAACACCACCAACATCAATGCATATTGCAGTCCATTTTCTTTGCTGTGCATTTTTGTGGGTAAAAACTTGCCGCATTCAACTGAAAACTTCAGTTTCAGCTTGCAGCAATCTTCAACTGGTATTCCATTTGGTTTTGCTGCTGGTGTACTTGTTACCAAGTTGTTGCTGTGGTCGTAAGGGGTGCATATAACCAAGACCAATACCAAGATCAAGACCAAGACTGAAACCAAGACCAAGAACAAGACCAAGAGTAGTGTAGAACTCTCAGGGCATTCATGAGAATTATATTCAAATTTTGTGCTGATTACCAAGAAGACGACGTTGACGAGCAGAACGACAAGCAGGACGACAAGGACCGCAACTTGCAGCTGCCCATGAAATTGGAATTGAAGTTCTTAGGGGGGAAAGTGGGGCTTGTGGGAAGGAGGGAAGTTTTAGTTGATGTCAACGAGTGACTCTCAAATGGATGTAGATTTTCGGTTATGTTATGGGTATGAATATGTCTTTGAGTGTGTTTATTTTATATATATATATATATATATATATATATATATAAGTATGTAAACGTATGTGTATGTGTGTGTGTTTGTGTGTATGTCTGAAATTCATTTTACAAATTTTGATTTAATTTAAGTTGATTGAAATTCAAATTCCGTTTTTGATTTGACAAAATGTGCACCACTTGAGGGCATCGTTTCTAGTTTCTAGTTCTGTCGCCATTAAGTGCACTCTATGGCAAATTGTTTCCAATTGAAGTTTGGCAACATAGCAAGGAGCACAAAGCTAACGGACTTTGCAACTTTAACATAATCAAAAATCATTTTCACACAACTAAATTAAAGACAAAATTTTGTCGTAGCTTCATAAAGTGTTGACAAAGCTCAATGATAAACTTTGACAAGAATTTCAATTTCTTTTGCCTAATGAAATTTGGCAACAGTGCATTAAATTGTATATATGTATATGTTGGTAGTAGTGTATAGTGTAATTTGTTTAAGAATCATTTGTAAACAAGTTGAATGCACTCATTAGGTTTAGCTGCACTTTCAAGCTTTCAAATCATAAGCAGCTTAACAATATGTAACTTACAGATAATATTTTACAGTAACTATTACACAGATATATATATATATATATATTTAGATATATATGAAGGAACAGTTATACAGCAAACTAGAAAGAGAGAAAGTTAGAGACTTTGAGTGGGATAGGGACAAGCTGGATAAGTGCAGTTCCTATTTCAGACTTCATTGTCTACTGTTTGCTCTTTGGTTTGCTTAGCTTTACGTTTTTGCCTGCCAACAACAACCACAACAACAGCAGCAACAACACGAACCACTACTAATACTTACTAATGCACACACATATCCATATAGACACACACATATAGCAATAGACAAACCAAATAAGTATAAGAAGTAGTAGCAGCAGCAGCAGCAGCAGAAGGACGCATGAAAACTCACTCAAATAGTTAACAGACTTGTTTAGTTGCAATGAAGTGCGGCATGTTGCAACAACTAGAAGAAAAAAAAAACAATAACAAAAACAACTAGTAACAACAACGACAGCAACTAGTAACAACAACAACAACAAAAAGAAGGGAAAAGCAAAGCAAATTTGAAACCCCCAGACGACATTTAAGCTCCTACGCTTTGAGCTTCTTCAGACCTTCTGCAAATATTAGACAATGTATTTATGTGTATTGTATTATCAAATATATATATATATATATATATATAGCATATAGGATTATGCTGCTTTATGTTTCTACAGTTTCTCAATACTCGAAGAACTCAAAGAACGCGAAGTCACTGACCTTGTCAGCCCTTGGCACTTAAAGCCACTTCGATTTCTTAATACAAATCTGTTTCTTGGCTGAAAACAATATATAGATATATATAGATACATATATATATATATATATATATAGTAAATATATATATACAGATTATACATATATATATAATACATATTATTATATATATATACACTATATCTTTAATCAATCTTACGATCTTTACTGATTTCAGCTGGTGTTAAATTTGAAATACACTTCGTAATTTTTTGCTAATTTTGTTTGCCACTGTATGCTGGCCACGCCCAGTGCCGCCTCTGCTGCAAGAGAAACGTATTAAAAAAAAAATAGAATAAAGTGAATGAAAAATGTAGTGTATATGTTGCCCCATGTTGCAGGTTACAAAATGCAAGTTGTAAAATTAATACAACATAAAATTGTACACACACCCACATACATACACATACTTAAAGCAATTTCAAGCAATGTATAACAACACACACACACACACACACACACACACACACACAATCATCCACCACACTTGATATGTATATCCACTCTTTATATCCACCCGCATCCGCATCCGCACCCTTTTGGCCATTGCTCGCCCTGTTGTGGCACTTCAAAAATTTAATAAACGTTGCAGCATCGTTCGCATGCCAATAATTTCACATCTCCTCCAAATCCCCAATCCCAAGCCCCCGCACCTAATACCCTCTTACAGTCAGCACTCTGTCTCACTCTCTCGCTCTGCCTATCTCTCTCTCTCTCTCTCTCTCTCTCTTACTCTTCTGAGCTCACAACTGTGGCACACCTCAGCCCACTCTTGTGTAATGCGTCGTCAATTTGAACAGCATTGTCAATGCATATTCTGTCTGCATATGTATAAAGTGTGTGGGTGTGTGGGTGTGTGTGTGTGTAACAACTACTAAGCGTCATATTAACAACATTGTAACATGCACAAAACAACGAACTGAAGAGAGCAGAGCGTAGAGCAAACACCGTAGAGCCAGACAACGTTCGCAACTCCACACACACACCCCCCCCCCCCATCTACCACATCACACTTCACCCTACACTCTCCCTCCCTTCTGCTCAGCCGCTGCATGCCTCACGACCCTCCTACAGCAATACGCTGCTGCGTAACTCCTTTTGTTTTTCAGCGCTTTTATACTTACTTTATTTATTTATTTTCTATTCTTTTAATTTTTTTTTTTTATTTTAAACCATTTCTCCTACTCCTCTACTCTTATCTCCTTCCTTTCCTCCTCTCCTCTCTCCACCCTTTCCCATTTTTTTTTTTACTATTTTTCAGTCAATTCCAACGAAAAATTTATAATAAATGCTCGTGCACATGTGATGTCGCGCATTTTAATTGGTAAGCCTCTCCCCTCCCCACCCCTCCTTTGGGGCACAGTCGAAACAGTGCATGGCAGTGGCTAAAGAGGGGTCATAATATGATTGCTCTTGGTAAGAAAACTAGGCAAAAGAATTTAAACATGCCCAGGGGCATGGTAATGGAGCGTAGGGGCAGAAGGGGGTTACAAAAGAACAACTCTAAAAGCTCGCGCAGTGCGTTGCTGTCTGCGATGCGGTTTAGTTGTTAAACGATTGTCATTGCTTTTGTTGTTGTTGTTTGTTAGAGTTGTTCTTGTTGTTGTTGTTGCTGTTGCTGTTGCTGTTGTTATATGCTAGTTGGTAAGCACTGTTGCAACAGTAGACAACAAGGTAAGAGCCAAAAGGGGGTAGGGAGAAACTGCCCCTCCATGACCTACGTGACAGCAAAATCCAACACCAAAGACTGCAACTTATTTGCTAGATCAAACGAATATATATGTATATATATATATATATAAAAGTATGCATGTGTGTATTTGTGAGAGTATATACC
This sequence comes from Zygothrica quintamaculata, assembly GCA_037044455.1. NCBI lineage: Eukaryota > Metazoa > Arthropoda > Insecta > Diptera > Drosophilidae > Zygothrica > Zygothrica quintamaculata. The sequence goes on along the minus strand of JBAMBS010000792.1, from coordinate 399,056 downwards.
ATGTGAGTACTGTGGATGTTTTATGGTTTTTAATAGCAACTGCATAATGCAAGCGAACAACTCATCGAAATGCAATTCAACTGTAATTCGAGTGCTCAAAATAAAACCAAAAAAAAAAGCCAAAAAAAATGAAAATATATAAAAATATATTTTTTCATTAAACTTTGTTTTTTAACTGTTATTTTTATTTTTATATATGAATAAAAAAAAAATGCATCCAATTAAATGTTAATTTGTGAATGGAACGTGTATTAACGGTAATTTGTGTAAATCTAAAGCAAGAAATTAACTGTAAATGAAAAGTGCATCATAAACCAGTTCTTGCATTAAGTCTATACCAAAAATATATGTTTAAGATAAATTTTTATGAGTAGCATATAAAAACGAACATTTAAAATACAGTAGCAACTAGATTCTTGCACGCTATAAAAACTGGATTACGTGCAAGTTTTGAGCTTTTTCAAACCAATAAAACTAATACTATTTTTAGCATTTGAATTAGAAGGTTAATCTTCCAATCTTATACAGTTAAGTAAACGTTATAAAACTGTTAAGTAATACAAGTTCCTTACAAACATTGCTTAATTAAAAACAACAATAAAAGTGGCAAATATTTTGGACAAAAAATTCTTTTGACCTTGCAACTCCAGTACGAACTGTGTGTAACAATCGAGATTCTACTGTATATAAAGAGGAGTTTAAGCTAGTAAAAATTTAAACATACTTTTAAATATTATAGTATATAGTCCAATATGTAGTTTTTTATGATAACTGCAAATTTGTTTAGATTTAGAACTAGTTCTGGAACTGGCCACAGATTAAAATTGAAAAGAAAAAGTTCTTTTACATAAACTTTATTTTAATTTCAATTATTTTATATACTAAATTTAAAATTTAAAAATAGAAAAAAAAATTATTTCAATTTAAATGTGAGTCTTATATAGATTTATACATAAATAAAGAAAAACACGATTAATATTAAAAAAAAAATAAATAAATGGAAATAAAATGCAACCGAGCAAAACTGTTGAACAATTTATATAGCTTGTATTACGACAATTGAATACCTTAAACTTTCATTTTATTCAAAGAGATCATGCATATATAAATAGATATAAATAAATATATTGATTATTATATTTATTATTATATATATATATATATATATTTATAATAGTAATAATTGTTTATATTTATAAATATTTTAATCAAACTCTATACAGTTCCAAGCTGTATGAAATTTTGAATGAAATGACTTATACTCTACCTTTCGAGATCATGTGTAAACAAACAAATAGATACGCTTGACGGCTTTGTCCTCACTTTAACTAATGATTATGAAACATACAGTCAAAGTTCGCTATGAAGAAATTTTCTACTACTAAGGATTGCCTTTTTACGAAGTGATTTCATGTAACTACAACCAATTTTCCCATAGAAAATAAACATATTTCGAAAATTTTCAAAATTAACAAATCAATTAAGAAAACTGGAAAAACTCTTACATAATCGATGAAAAAAATGTCATAAAGAAGCAAAATAACACTTAAAACAAAGAAAGTTAAAGAAACAACAGAAAAAGATAAAGAATGAATAAGAAAGTTGAAAGATATTATTAATCAGCTTGGAATTTCCAACAATGCAGTGAAATGAGAAAATTAATAAGAAAAATAAATAAATAAATTATAATAAATAATAATAAATTATAATAAATATTAATAAATAATAATAAATAATAATAAATAATAATAAATATTAATAAATAATAATAAATAATAAATAAAAAAAAAGTTAAGAAACTACAAAATAAATAAAAATAAATTAAACCAAAAAGAACTTTAAAAATTGAAAGAATAAATGAAAGTCTCTGTATGGGGAATTTTATTACAGGATATATTGCTCTATATCTGCACCAATAGATAAGATGGTGAATTGCCTTATTATAAATATTATTTATCGCTGTAATTCAGTAAATAATACAGAAGATAATATAGAAGAAAAATCGCTTTATGCTAACATAATGTTATCTACATTCTTTCTTGATGACTCGAACGACGAAAGAGAAATGGAAGAATTTATAAATAAATTAATTAATTACTTTACTTAATTACTTAAGTTCAAATAAATTGTAATATTTGTGTAGAAAAACTTTTGTATAAAAAACGAAGTGAATTTGTGGCAGTTTCCAGAATTCGTTATAGAAAAGTTTGACTGTAAAAAAAAGGTAAATGGCTATAGAATTAGCTTTTCATTCAATTGTGCAATAAGAAAAAAAAAAACAAAACAAAACATAATTATATATATATTTATATATATTTAAAATGAAAGTGCACAAAAGTGAAACTAAAGAAAAATTAAATAAATAAAAATTTAACTGCGACAATTCATTTTTTTTTTTGTTTTTAATTTTTATTTTTATTTTTTTAGTAAGTTTATGGATAAAGCTTATAGATAAAGTGAAGTTAAAGTTGTAATAAATAACATAACCGGTTAAATACCGTTATTGTTGGGTTGTTAACTTGGCCACCCGCTTAAGATTTCATACACAGAAAAAAAGTGTCGCTTCTAATGAGGTAACAGCAACAGCAACAGCAACAACGACAACGACAACAACGGCAACAGCAGCAACAACGACAAAGTCTCAAATAAAAACGGCAGCTAATTAAATGCCAAGTCTCTGGGCAAGACTTATAACCCGAAAGTATAAAGTAAACCCAACCCAAAACATAACCCAACCCAGAGAAACTATCAGCAACAGCAACAACAAGCAACGACCTTCGTTTGGACCAGTTTGCAGCTTAACAGACGCGACAAGTTGTCTCTGTGTTTGGTCAAAACGATCTAAAAACTTTGCACTACATTAAGATACATACATATATATATCTATATGTATATAAATATTATATATATATACATATATATATATATATATATGTATATGTTCGTAATAAGGTTAAGAGCTGTATATAAAAATAATAGAAAAAAAACTGTGTACAGTGAAACAGCAACAGGAACAGAAAACAGAAAACAGGAACCGGTGCCACAGCCTGGAGCCTAGTTGGCCCACATTTTGTGGCAGTGTCTATGACCGCATCATGTTGGATTAGAAGTTTATGCCAGACTAGATAGTAGCATAAGACACTCTGCCACTGCCACTGCCTTGTTGCATATTATATGACAATTGCCTTCGTTTGGCAGCTCTCTCAGTTGCCGCTTACAGTTGCCTCTCATAGCTGCCTCTTATAGCTGCCTCTTACAGCTGTGGTGCAGCTATTACAATATTTATGATTGGCATTCGCTTTAATTAAATTGTTAAGCCGATGAATGCACGAGAATTGCGAATTTCGAATGCGAATTTCGAATAGCGAATGTGCTGCAGAACATGCAACATACACACACACGCAGAGAAAGAGAGGGGAAAACACATATTTGGCATTACGACTTGCATTTAATTAAAGTCAATTAAAGTTGTGTCAAGACAAAAACGTTAGAAAGAGACACACGACACACACAGATATATAGTCAACGACAATGACAGAAAGAGTAAGCGAAAGAGAGAGAGGGAAAGAATATAAGCTTGCCGTTGTTTGTGGGTGAGTTCAGGTAGTTCAAGGCCTCAGTTGGATTACGTTTGCAGTGCTGCAAAATTGCTTATAAATCGATCTAAAGCAATTTTTACAATATAACGGTATACCTATAATCTATATATGATATATATGATATATAGAATTATATTTTACTTTAAGCCAAGGTCACATTTTTAATTCTTGTTAAACCTTGTAATTATTGATCAACTATATAAATAATTTAATAGTTTACAGTAAGGATTTATCGACAAAGATATACTACATATATAGTATACTGTAATTAAGCACTATGTTATTTATTAACAGCTGTTAATATTTAAATAATTCACAGCCTATGCTAACATTGCATTTAAAAATCAATTTCTGCTATTCAATTTTATTATTATAAATTAAATGAGTTAAGATAATAATAAAGTATTGAAAATGTTTAACTTATGAATCAAATAAAAAAGTGTTGCCACTATTCAAAAATAGAAATAACTCTCTCTAACAAGTGGCAACTCTTTAAGTTAATATATTGATAATAATATATTAATATATTAGGTTGTTTGGTAATGACATACCAGTTTTTGCATTCAAATTTCGCGCTTCGCTTGTGAAGTCACATGGAATCGTATCTGGCAACGCTGCATATCGTTGGATAGGTCATGGCAACACCTTTTAAATGACGTATAGTTTGTTTACATCAGTTTCCGCGCTTAAAAATTACAATCGATCGAAATGGAGTTCACAAACGCTGAAATTCGCGCAATTTTGAAATTTTATTTCGCACAAGGAAAAACTGCTGCGGAATCTTGCAGACAGATTATTTCTGTCTTAGGAGACAACAAATTATCGGTTCAAACTGCAGAACAGTGGTTCAGGCGATTCCAAAGTGGTAATTTTGTCACCGAAACACCCAAGCCCACCGTACGACCAGTGACCGTTGCTACGGATAAAATCATGCAAATAATGGATCGAGATCGTCATGTGACTATTAGAAGCATCGCAGAGGAGCTCCAACTAAGCACGGAAACCGTCCATAGGCATTCGAAGTCGAAAAAGTTGTCTGCGAATATCTAATGCACCGTAATAAACTCGACTCATTTCTGTATCGGTTGGTCACTGGCCATGAAAAATGGATCACATATGACAACACCAAGCGTAAAAGATCCTGGTCGAAGCATGGTGAGTCGGCTCAAACGGTGGCAAAGCCAGGATTGACGACTCGCAAGGTTTTGCTGAGTTTATGGTGGGATATCAGAGGAATTATCCATTATAAAGTGCTGCCTTATGGCCAAACCATCAATTCTGACCTCTACTGTCAACAACTGGAGCGATTGAAGATTGCACTTGAACAAAAGCGGCCAGCCATGGTGAATCGTAAGGGCATTGTGTTCCAGCATGACAACGTCAGGCCCCATATATCTTTGGTGACTCGTCACAAGCTACGGGAGCTTGGTTGGGAAGTTTTAATGCATCCACCTTATAGTTCGATAGGCAGAAATTGAGTTCAAAGGAGACAAAGGCTTCTTCAGAAGAGGCATATACAAATTACCATCAAAATGGTAGCAAATAATCGAAGACAACGGTACATATAGCACTTAAATAGGACAATGGTAACTATGTTAAAATAATCGTCAAAAATCAATAAAGAAACCGGTATGTCATTACCAAACAACCTAATATATGTGAACAGCTAGTTAAAGGTTTAGCTTTATCGATTAGAATTGACTTAAAATTAATTAATATATAATATATAATATTTTATTTATATTTTACCATTAAGCATTTAAGTAAAAAGTATTAAACTATTAGCAGTTATTAACAATTTCTTAATAATTTATAAAATTTAAAAATGTAACACATAAAATCAAAGTACAATATAAAAAAAGCAAAAGAGAATTCCCATAAAATATAAACAGACAACAAATTTCAATAAGAACTGAATATCATATATGCACATATATGTATATGTGTATGTATGTGAGTGTATATAGAGAACTATATATAGAATAGTCTTAACAGTAAATAAAATTGTTGCTTTTGCATAATAATAATAATAGCTCTAAAGTAATGGCCCATTAGCTGATCACTGACTCCTCATACATTTAACGCCCACTCTTTGACTTTAATTTATTTATAAACGGCCCACAGTGAACTCTGGACAGCAACTGATATGCATAAGTACACACATATATATCTATAACGATATGTATGTGTGTATGTGTATATAAATGTGCCTGTGTACTGTCATAAAGTGAAGTTATCTTAATTAAAGTGCAACAACAATGTAAACAAGTTAAGTTTTTCTTTATGCTCACATGTTGCACCTTCGGCTACCCTGTAAATTACATAATTATTTTCATTTTTATTGATTTTATAATTTAGTTAAATAACTAACTAATATATTGTAACTTTTATTCAATATAAAACGATATGGAAAACAATATTTTTGTTTATAAAATAATTTTATCTAAATTTTTACTATATATTTTATTAATTTCTCGCTTAAATTTTCTATTAAAACAAGCATGTAACATTAAAGGAGTGTTTACTGTAGCTTAATCCTTAAAATATCCTTCTGTATTTACTGTACATACGTTTAATTATGCCTAATATACCCTTTTTAACAGCTTTCAATACAATCGGCGCACAAAACTCCCACAGCAGCTAAACGGCAAGACGATGTTAATATTATATTTACACATACATATATGCATATGCATATGCTTGTATGTGTGTGGAATGTATGTGAAGATATGAGCATATATGTTGTAGAGCTACAAATGTGTGTGAGTGTTAGCATGTTTGAAAGTCAGTTTTTACGCTCAGACACACAGATTGAAGCTTTATCGTTAATATGCAAAAAAAAAAAAGAAGTAAAAAATAAAAACAAACAAGAAAACAAAAAACGACAAAATGCATAAGTGAGAAAAAATCTATACAATAATGGTAATAACAATAAAAACAGTAACTAACAATAACAACAACAATAATAATAACAAAAACAACAGCAACAGGAACGGCAGCAAAACAAACAGCTGCAACAGAAACTGTGACAACTGCGCAAAGCGCCATCAACAGCAAATGCAATAGCACCAACAGTAATACTAACACTACCAACAACAACAACGACAACAACAGCAACAACAACAACAACAACAACAACAACAACAACAACAACAGCAACTGCTGTAACAAAAGAAACTAAACAAACTGAAAAGTCAATGGACTGCAAAAACAAAAAAAACAACAACAGAAGCAACAGCAATAGCAACTGGCTGCATTTGCAGTCGCAGCGGCGTCAGCTGCAACAACAGTCAAAACGTCAACGTCAAATGCTCATTTACAAAGCAACAACAACAACAACAACAACAGCAGCTGCATATTACAAGCGACGACGACTGCGCTGCTACCTCACTCGCTCAGCTTGCATACACAGACACACATACACAGGCACAATCACTCTCATTGACTCACACAGTATTTTACTCTCTGAAGACATGCTGCTCTCTGCGCTGCTGTTTGTATATGTTATAACTAACGCCTAGTGTATTGTTACATTGAAACGTGCTGTTGCGCTGCTGTTAAGCTTTAACAGTTTACTGTTAATCCAAAGCAAACATAGCAAATTGCAGGCGGGCGAATTTGCAAAGAAATTATATTCTTTTACTTTTTGGTTTCTTTGCGGTATTCTCAATACAATTTTTCATTCTTTGTTTTCGCATTATGCGAACTATGAATGGGCGTATGCCGACCAACACTGTGGGTGGCGCGAAATGTGTAGGTGATAACATTGAGGCAGTAAAAAGGCGTACAAAGTGTAGAAGCAAATAAAACTTGTTTGTTTATGTTAAGTGGACTTGGACTGACTACATTGTTATTAAATTAAAATTCTTTTTATAGAACAGATTTGAGCATTAAATAATAAGATATTTATACGTTATATTTATACATATATAGAAAAAGAATTAATATAAATATTTAAATATAAAACTCATACAGTTTTGCGTCTGACAGCATTTGTATACAGTTGTATCAGTAATCATTTGTATAGAGATTTTGTTGCAAGTTTCTAGAGTGTATAAAAAAATGACACAACACAGATACATACATATACATATAAAGATATAAACATTTATTGATTGACAGGATTGGGAAAGTGTCTATAAATCAAAAGACTTCAAGACTTCAAGTCGATTGCAATTGACGCCATCGATTAAACAAAAAGAAAAAAGAAAATAGAAAAGAAAAAGGAAAAACACTTTGTGACGGAAACAGAGATGAAGACGGCAAACGGCGCCACTAGAAAATTCTTTAGTTTTTCATTTAATTGCTCTGACAAGAATGAGGCACCAACTTGGTTTCTATATAAATTAGAAAGAAGAAGAATGCCTATGTACATAGATGACGACCACAATGACCCTGACCTTAATACCCTTATACTATATTCTATTATACTTTATACTATAAGAACTGGCAGACATCACGCGTGCCAAATTCATTGATTTCTCAACTTTGAAGTATCTACAAACTTGGCACTTAAGATAAAAATCAAATTATATATATATATATATATATATATGATCTCATGTACAGTGGGCTATATATCTTAACATTTAAGTACTTAAAAGGAAAGCAAACATATTTCTAAGCTTTTTATTATATTAAAAAAGAAAAACAGAAGAAAAAATAACAAAAGGAAATGCAAAAAGGAAATGCTCATTAAACAAGAAATGACAACACCAAAAAACAACAGAAAAAATTAAGAAAAAAAAAATAAGTAGAAGTGTTAGCAGAGGATGTAGAGACGGCAATAGACAACAAGATGTTCGTTGTTAAAAAAGGCGTGGGGGGGGGCGACGAAAGAAAACAAAGAAAAGGGGAATAAAAAAGGAAAACAAGGCCGAAGTGCAGGAAATGTCAGTGTTGACAAGAAAATGCACTCGCTTTGCCAAAAGGATATACACTTGACACACACACACACACACACACACACACACACACCCACGCACAACCGCACACAAATACTGATACACAGAACATATATAGCCATTAGCATACAACATCAACTTTTTATGTGTATGTGTGTGCGTGTGTGTGTGTGTGTGTGTGTGTGTGAGAAGGGGAACGGCCTCAGAGTGCTCGCCGTTTGCCACTCATCAACACAACAACAATGTATGTGTGTGAGTGGGCGAGAGTGTGTGTATTTGTTTTGGCCCGCATAGGCAGAAGTGAAGACACAAGGACTCGCACACAAACAAAAAGCTCAAAAAGTTCAAAGTTCAAGTATTAAAATATGTCCACAAATACTTACACACAATTCCAAGCGCAAAAGGGAAAGCAACAAGAAAAATAATTACAATCAATTAAAAAAAATAAATAAATAAAAATTAAAAATAAAAAAAAATTTAATTAAAATTTTATGAAATAAAAAGTATATTAAATATTAATTATATTAAGAGAATATATAACATATTATATATTATATATATTTGTATATAAGTTAATAATAAACCCTGAAAAATTTACAATAAGAAGAAGAAACTTATCAGAAGCATAAATATGTTAAAAGGAACCCAAGCATCGAAGAAAAGAGAAAGCCTAATGATAATATTTTCCCAAGTTGTTCTTTATTTACAGTAAAACATTTATCGTGTTCCCTATAAGTACAGTAAAAACACAGTAAAGTTGCCCGCCTAGTATAGTAGTAAACGTTACGAAGCTTTACTGTATGTTGTCACATAAGCAGAACAATAATTAGTTATAGTTAATTAAGAATTTATGTTTACATCTCTCGCGCTGTCATATGACAACAATAAAAACTTTAACTATCAGTTAAGGTAAGTTGTTAACTGACAGATAGCATTAACTAACACATAAAAGTGCTATAAATTCTATATATATTGCAAGTGTATTGATTATTTACAAAAGTTCACACTATAAATCTACTTTATATGTAGTTGAAGTCAATCCTTTGATGAAAGACGCCAAAAAGTATGCAATGAACTTTGTCTGTTTGATGCAACTTTTGCAACATTTGGCACGCTATCTGTATATATGTTTAAGCAGTATATATGTGTGTGTGACTTATTGGCAGCATAAACAGTAAATGATAGGAGGAGGAGGTGGACGGGGGGGGGGGGGGAGGGCTTTCATTTCGTACCCTGCTCTTGCGATGGCGGCAAATGTCAAAAGTCAGACATAAATTTAGCAAATGCTCTTTGCATTTTTCATTTAGCCAATAATCACAACACTTACCAGATGCCATAACTAACATGCAACTTACAACACAACATAAACACACACACAAACACACACACACACACATATATAGAGACACTGATGTAGGTTTCATATATATATATATATATATATAGTTGTATATCCAAGTGGCTGCTTGATTTCATTTCATCGTAAATTCCCATTTAAGGGCTGCTGTGGGCAGGTGGAAAAGTAGCCAAGGCGAGTGGTAGAAGCTTGAGGGCGGAGTGGGGGAAGGCAGGTTTAGGTTATGTGGCATGCTGCAAGCTAGTGTAGCAAACAATTTGAACACTGTTGCTCCTTATGTAGCCAGTCATTTAATCAATTATGCAAAAATGGAAGAAAAACCAAAAAAAAAAGAGCAAGGAGAGCAAGAGAGGGAGAGAAGCATCATCGATGTCGACGATGTATCCGTAAAATGTTTGCCACGGTTACGGTTTAGGTTTACGTTTACGTTTACATTTACGGATATTTGTTGCTGCCCCCCTCCCCCGCCCTACGGCATGTTGCTGCTTCTGCCGCCTTTAACTATTTGTGTATGTGTGTGTGCAACATTTGGTTGTAGCTTTGGTTGTTTCTTGCGTGTTTCGGCATAGGATGACGGCACGTTTTACCTTTTCTTGTATAAATAATTAATTAAATGTACAACAGTTTTGGCCCCTACGTTGTACTAGATACCAAGGCCAACTAACGCGACTGTGGTAAAAACATAGAGAATATGTTGGAGGCAAAGAAGAGGGGCAAAAGAAGGAAACGAAATGGTTTAAGTATTGTAAACGAATGAGGCAATCGCAGTTACACGCTCTAAGGAGCCATTGGACAGTTAACAAGCCACTTCGTTTAGCCAAATGGCGATTGCAAATGACAGTTCAAAGATGGTAAGTGAAGCGAAATGAATCGAAATGTGACCCAAAGTCAATAATATTGCAAAAGTTCACGGCATGAACTAGTGAGCGTGAGTGTGAATGAACATATAAATTGTTGGTTAAGTAGTTCAATATAAAGTTCTATTTGAACTGTGTGACAATAGTAAAAGGTTTAACAAATTAATTGGATTTGTTAACTTAGACAATGAATAAAGTTCCAAAAGTAGTTTCAAAAGTATTTCAAAACTAGTTCAAAAAAATTGTTTCAAAAGTAGTTCCATAATTAGCCTCAGGCAGTTCCTATTGCAATTCAAAATATTTTCTTTGATTTGTTTTGCGAGTTGTAAAAAAATTAAATATTAAAATTAATATTTAAGGCTTTGTTTTTGATTTGGAATTGATTGATATGAACCAGTTCCACCATGAACTGTTTGACCCAGTGGAAAATACACAGATTTTGAAATTGAAATCGTTTGCATTTTAGTAAGCTCCATTACCATCTAAGAATTTCAAAACGCACTTGACACTAAAACGTAGCTTAAATTTGCATACAAGTTTCATAGCATGGCACGTGCGGGTAAGAGTGCGGTGGAGTGTGTGGGGGGAGGGTTTTAGCCACTTGCAGCACTTGCACCAGTTGCACTACTTGCCCCACTTACCCCAGTTGCAAGCACTTGCAAAGCATTGCACGCATAGAGCTGTCGTCTTCAAGTGATGTTCTTAAAATGACTCGAGTCCAAAATTGGGCAACTTAGGCAACATCACGTAGCATTGCCGGCGGCTGCTGTTGCACCATTCAGCGTGGTAGAATGGGGCAGCAGAGGTATGGTATGCTATAGATGAATGAAAAAAAAAATGGGGAGGAAGGGGGGTAGGAGTGGATATAGTCATTTGCTAGCTATTTTTAGTCTGATTGCAGTGGGTGTCAAATCTGTGCAAGAGATTCATTTGGGGGCTGCCAGAAATGGCGGCATGTTGACGCCTTTGCCATGTCGCTGTCACCATGGCCAGAACTAAAATAATCTCTGGCAATTGCATATGGCAGGCAATAAACTTGGTCAAGACCAAAACAACAACAACAACAAGCCGGACAAACAAATAGACAAACAGATGGACAGACGGATAGACAGACAGGCGGCCAGGCAGCAGGCGGGTGGCGGGCAAGGCATAAAGGAAAAGAAAATAAAAACTCAACTTCAATCGAATCATTGAGGGGTAAAGAGTGCTTGTTTGGGGGAAGGTGGAGAGGCAGAAGCAATGCATTTGCAATGTGCAACAGTGCAGTTGCAAGCTGAGGTGGCAGTGTGGGCGTCTCCAGCCTTTTGCTCTGCTGCAGTTACTTCAACGAAAAGTGCTCTTGACATGTTTTTATTAAAATCTCCTTCTCTACTTATGTGTATGTGTGTGTGTGTGTGTGTGTGTGTGTGTGTTATTTAATTTTATTTTTTTTTTTTCATTTCTTTTTCCTGTTGGCTGCTGCTGTTTTTCTTGGCCAGCTTGTTTGGCCATATGTTGATGGTACAGGCCAAAAATGCATCAGAAACGAAAACAAAATTGTCTCTTCGTTTGCCCTGTGTGTATATATATGTTGTATGTTTGTGTATTTTGTGGCAAAGTTACGTTTATGTTGTGTGCGTGTACAGTTCATGGAATTGCTATTTAAGGCTTGCATTTGCAACCAGCAGCTGATGCCAGAAATGCGAATCAAATTTAGAGCCAACAAATGCAATTTTCGGTTACAGCAATTTTATTATAGTAGAAACTGGTGGAAATTTATTATTCTGTTATTAATTAATTATTTAATAATATTTACAAACAAAACTATTTAATCTATATTAATTTCATAATTTCATTTAATCTCTTTGAATTAAATAATAATTTTATATTAATTATTTCTATTTAAATCAATTTGGTTTATTAAATCTCAATGAGAAAATTTCAATGATAAAATCTACAAATAAATACAGGATTGTTCCAAATATATAAATCATTTTTGTTAGAATATGATCTTATAGTTTCTCCTTAACATATATTCTTAATCATTATTGAAATTATCTGTATTAATTTTGATGCAACTTGCTGCAGTTGGACACATTGTGGCAGGAGCATCTTCTAATTTTGCTCCGATTGTTGCATTTTTGATCTATTATAATGATATATAGTATATATACATAATCATTTTGATTGAATGATTTATTGGAAAATGAAAGCGCATTGCTTTGTAATAATATCCTTTCTTTGAGGACCTTTTTAGATACCCTTATATATAGAATTTGCATTATTATCTCCAGCTTAAGCTATGACTAAATTGCTTTTAGCATTGTATCTGCCTAATCATCTTCCTAAGTATATTTCCAATTTTTATAGGGTACATCCTTATAAGAGAAGATAAATGAAAGAATAAAAATATGTATGAGCTATATCAGATATATCAAAATAGGATTAGTTAAGTTCAATATGCTAAGAATCACATCAATTTTCAGTATTGTAGAATTATATCAAGTCTTAAAACTAAAACAGGGCTTCCTGCTCAGCAGCTTAAACTCTCCTATCTTATTCCTGACCTAAATAATATTGTATATATATTGTATATCGTAATTTAACTAACGGTCTATGTGTTCTAGTCTAGCCAAATGAGAGCTATTATATATAAGGATGCAGTCAACTTTTCAGTCTAATATTTTGCTGTAGAATACAGACTGAACCATACACCCGATATACATAATATATTATATAGAATCATATGATATTACACAAAGACATTTGAGAGCCATATTTGATAGATAGCCCAAAGTTTATATCTATATTAATTCAGGTTTATAGCTGCCTTGTTAAACTCTTCAAGGATACTAAAAATCAGTCGAAAACAACCAAAATTTGCTTTGGCTGAAGGACTCCATTGGATAAAGACCTTAAAAGTCAAGTAAAGATATTAAAATATTATATAATTAATATTGATTACTACTTGGATAATACTAACAAACTTTATAATTAAATTAAGTTAATAAATAAATGAAATAAATAATAAATACATTTATACAATAAAAGCAATCAAAATTATGATAATATATTATATATATTAAATTATTATATGTTACTTATATATATAATTTTGGTAACAAACTTGCAACGTGTGGCACAGTGTACAATAATACTGAGTTACTTCTCAATGCTGCGCTCTGAGTAATATAATACTATGATAATGATATAACAATAATAGAATGATTCAATATTTCAATGATTGAATGATTTAGTTATTCAATGATTCAGTGATGAAATGCTTGAATGATTTATTGTTTCACAAATACACTGATAAAAATTGATTAAGATCCTTTGACTCTCAATTTATATCCTTATAATTGGCATGATTTATTTTAAAAACTTTTACTTTAAGTCTTTTGTTTAAATAAATAATTTGTTTAAAAGTATTAAATTTCTTTTAATTTAAATTTACTTTTTATTTAGAGAATAACTTATAGCTCATAAAGAAAATTAGTTGCAAAAAGTTAATTTTTCTGTTAGTACTATAAATGACCCCTAAAGTAGACGATTATCCGGCTTAGATTAAGCTTGACCTGGTCCAAATGGCAGCAAGAAACAAGTATAAAAGAATTAAGAAAAGGGAAACAACAAGTAATGAATAAAAGCAAAACAAAGAAAAAAAGTGGAATAAAAGTTAATTAGACAAAACAATTTGTAATTGAAGGTTGCAAGTAACATGCTGCAAGTTGCGGGTTAAAGGTTGCAAGTTGCAAACAATTAGTATTGTGACACAAGTTCAAAACCAACGTGAAAAGTAAAAAGAAAAACAGAAAAAAAGAGAATAGACAATGAAAATGAAATTTTCTTACTTTACACAACAAATAGTAAAAAGGTCAAAATGTAAGTGCAAGTTATAGAAAATCAGGTGTAAAAAAATAATGAAAAGAAAAATAAAACAAAACTCAAGGCAAAAACTTAAAACTTTGAAGGAAATAAAGAAATTGATATAATTATATGACAATGAGTATCATTTGCAACTCACACTTGCAACTCAGATATGTTTTAGATATATATATATATATATATATATATATATATATATATGATATGGTTTAATATTTCACTATCAATTTGATACAGTTATAAATATTTTCACATTGAAATTCCAATAGAATTGAGACACAAACATTTTCCACCGAGTTATGCGAAGCATTCTACAAATAAAAACGTTATGCCCAATGCCAATGTAAATAACTTTGAATAGATTTTGGTTAGGATAGTAAAAATACTTTTTGTAATGATAAGAATTGTTGTTGTTGTTGTTGTTGTTGTTGTTGTTGTTGTTGTAAACTAACCACAAATATCCAAAACAAAATCATTGCTTATAACAAATAAAACAAAGGATATGGTTCCCGGTATGTAACACCAAATTAACATAAATTCCGTTTTGAAGTCAAAATACAAGAAACCTAAGGAAAAGGTAAAAAGAAAAGGAGAACCCTATATATATATACATATACATATATATATATAAATAAGGTATATAGTATAATATGGGCATAAGGCACTCGGAAGACCAGAGTAGCTTGTTGCAAAAAGTTCAACGACGCGAATGAAGGAGCCGCAAAGGGTGTACACTGCGCCTGATGCAGATGGTATAAATGTTGGTTTGGGTTAGCATAGGGTGGTGGTTAGGCTTAGGGTGGAAGGGGCCATAGTTTTGGAGGAGGTCGTCTGTTATGTCTATGTCCATGTCCATGTCTATGTCTATGTCTATGCCTGTGTCTATGCCTGTGTCTCTGCCTGTGTCTATGTCTACGTTTGTGTCTACTGTGTCTATGTCTATGCCTGTTTTCAACTATTTGTACTACTCGCACTTCCATTCGTATTCCCATAAGAAAAATCAATGGAATTGTTTGGTATATTGCGCTATGTTGGGCCCCAGGATGTCTGCCCCGCCTAACAGAATGCCTTTTTCTCTTGATTTGTCTTTCGTTTTATTCGATTTTGTTCTTTGTTTTTTTTTTTTTGTGTTCTATTCTGTTTTTGCTTATTTTTTTTATCTTTATTTGGTGGGGATTTGCTTTCGACATCCACGAAAAAGTAAAAAAAAAAAAAACCTTCAAGTTCGACTACTCCCTTATACCTTAAAGTTCATTCCCAATAGCTAATGCTGTTGACTTGCTTGACATACTTATTGATGGCACTGTAAATGCGTTTTCTCTGTGGGCGTTTTACATTGCACTAGGGCTATGTCCCTTCAACAAATACGTGGGAGTTGAGTCAACACTGTTGTCAGCAGTGGAGGACGAGTGAGAGAGAGAGAAAACAATGGATAAGAGAGATATAAAACAATTGTTTAATTGAAGTAATCATTTTAAGTTATAACCAGTGAAGTACTTAAAAAAAACAAGTAAGAAGTCTGTAGTCGAGTGTACCCGACTACGAGAGCCCCTTTGCCTACATATACAGCCATACACACACATACTCATACATACACACAGTTCTGCACGTACTTAGCCATTGCGCGCACCTTTTAGCCTCCCACGCTCTATAGCGCGATACTTAATGATGTATAACTTCTGTGTTTATTGTTCAATTTTAATGAAATTCACAACGTATATGAAGAATTGTCTACTTAATATGTGTGCGAAAAAGAAATTTGATCGGTTAAATAGTGTACCTTATAATCGATTTTTTCGAATTGCGTGGGTCAGGGGAGGAAATTCAAAAATCTAAAACAAACTCGTTCGTACGCTATGAACATAACAAATCTACGTTCCAAATTTCGTTGCTCTAGCTCTTATTTTGCGCGCACTACTATGCCCCCCCGGGGCCCATAACGCCACTTTTGATGATGTATATATAATCGTTTTTTTCGAATTGCGTGGGTCAGGGGAGGAAATTCAAAAATCTAAAACAAACTTGTATAACCTACGAACATAACAAATCTAGATTTTAAGTTTGGTTGCTCTAGCTTTTATAGTCTCTGAGAAACAGGCGTTCATACGGACGGACGGACGGACGGACGGACAGACGGACGGACGGACAGACAGACGGACAGGGCTAGATCAACTCATCTTGTCGTCCTGATTCAGAATATATATACTTTATGGGGTCTCCGATGATTATTTCTATGTGTTACATACTTTTGGATTTTGCACATTTCCAATAGCTCCGCTTTGCTCTCTTTTACAAAAAGGCAAAGGGGCTAACAACGAGTATACCTTCTATTATATATCTGACACATTGACAATGACATTCGAAATGTCAAAGTCAAAATTATCGATAGTTCAAAAAGCAAACGCTAGATGGGCCACCCTATATTTGCTTAATTTAGGTTCATATGATTTATGACGAAACAAACATATAACATAACTGTGTCTCTATACGGCTAATATATAAAAATAATCTACTTTTTATTAATTTTAAAGAAATTATTATAATAGTAATATGTTTATATTTTTTGTAAGAAATATATGCTATATTCTACTTTCATATAATATAATTAATTAATGTCAACATTTGATGATATTTGATTATCAAGTATCAATTAGTTGAAGTTATAAATATTTAAGAAATATATACAAATGCAATTTGCATTGCTCTCAACGTTCCATATGATTCGTAAACTGATCACGAACCGTTAACATAACTCAGCATAATTTAACCATAAACATACTCACCTTACTCTCTCTGTTTCTTTCTCTCTCTCCTGTCTCTCTCCTTCAGTGTGTTTTTGCAGTGTCCAATTCTGCAGCTGAGCTTATCACAGTAAACTAAAATGCCGACGACGACGACGACAACAACGACGGCACTAGCGACGACGACGGCGGCGGCAACAGCGAAGGCCAGCTAACAGGATGGCACTGTGAAGTTGCTACATAGTTATCCCAGTAGTACTTGTAATAGTAGCTGGTGTACTCTTTATACAAATGTATCGCTACGCGGGCCACAAAATAAGCTGCAGAAAATAAACCAAACGGCCGCATGGGAATTTCTTTGCATTTATCAAACTGCGACGCTTCGCGGCTTACTTCGCAGTCGGCGCAAACACGTGAGAGCGCCAAACTGCGCAGGCAAAAAAAAAAAAAGAAAATAAAATACAAAAAAAAACACACAAAAAAAACTTGTAAAACACTTTTTGTTGTTGTTGTTGTTGCTGCTGCTGCTACTTTTGATGCCGCTGTTATTGTTGCTTTTTCTGTTTTTGGTATTGCGGTGGCCGCAGTCGGGTGGCGTCTCTCTCCGCTCACAATAAATAGGGAGCGCGACAAGCAAACACAGAATAATAAAATAATAAAAACGGTAAATTCTTATTTTGTTTTGTTTTTTGTTTCTTTCGATTTTTTTGTTGTTTTTAGTTTGCAGTTTGGTCGACGAATATTTTCACAATCAATGCTTTATTGTAAATTTGTTGACTGGCTTCATATTAATTTTAGATTTGCCATTGCGCCACTTGTCAACTGGGAAACAGCTGTCAATGTCGGTTTATGTATGTAATTCTTGTTGTTGTTTCTTATGTTGCTGTTGCTGTTGCTGTTGCTGTTGCTGTTGCTGTTGCTGTTGCTGTTGCTGTTGCGCCGTGGACCGCACTTGTTGTTGCTAAAGACGAACACTGTTAAATTTCCTTCTCTGCATTTATTTACAAGGCACCACAAAAATACAAAACTTAAACGCAGTATAAATCAAATGTATATATATATATATATTTATCTATATATATATATATATATAAATACAGTTATTTAAATATGAATAATAATATTTTAATAGTCAAAAAAAAACGTTGACAACAACAAACACTGAGCGACGCGACCGCGACACGGACTCAACTTGACGGCTGGTGAAAAACTGCTCTTTCCCAATAAGAAAGAGAGTATAACACGACAAGTTAGCGGCAGCTACGTCGACGTCGCAGCTGTCACGCGCGCTCCTTCGTGTTGTTGTTGTTAGTTGCGTTCTGTGCTTTTGTTGTCGTTGTACAATCATTTTTTGCACAACACAAAACGTGTGAGAGCGAGAGCATGTAACAGCAACAGAGCGAGAGAGTGAGAGAGGGACACAAAGAGCGCCGCCGCTCTCATGCTTGCTCAACAGTTGTTTGTCTTAACAGTGCAATGTTAACCGACAGCTGGTCCATCCTCATATAACAGTAGGCAAGCAATGCACAATGTTAAGAATATATACCAGTAATAATAATAAAATAAAAAACTTTTGCATTTAAACATAATTGAAATCAAAAAAAATTTATTATATGTTAAGTATATAATGTGAAAATAATTTGTTATATATATATATATATATAGCTTTGATCAGCATATTTAATATATCAAATTACCTGCGACAATAACGTAGAGTTATAAATAAAATATTGAAACTTTTAGTTAGCAAAAGGCAGATTAGTTTAAAATTTTAACCAGATTTTTGCTTCAGCATAAATACATTGTAATTACAGCATTGTGAAATTATTTTCAACTTAATGTATATCGTTTTTCTTACAATGAAAAAGATACAAGCATTGTTTTGGGTAATTGAAAATGAGAATTACAATAAGTCCTTTTTAAAGTACACGCAAATTGGAAAAAAAAAACATAAAAAATATGTCCAGATAATGGTCAGCAATAGGTTCAATGCTGTGCTAGGACTTTGTAAAGGATTTCCCCCCTTACCTGACAGTATCCTTCTACTGAATGGCAACAACAATTAACGGCATTCCAATGTGTCTGGTCGCTAGCAGACTGACGGGAAATTTCAAAAATTTCAATTCACAAAAAATTCATAGGAATGTGCTCATTCACATGTAATAGGTATGTACTGGTACGTATGTCCTTCTAACTGAATTGCAATCACTTCAGTACGTTCAGGTGTGCATGCAATGCCCTAAGGCCAACAGTCTAGTCGGCATTTGTACGAGTATCTAACCAAAAGGAGTGGAAGAGCTACACTTTAGGCCGTTATCGTTGCTGTTGCTGTTGCTGTTGCTGTTGCCGTTTCAGCAATGTGCAACTTTAATACTTCCGACTACCTCAAAGCTCCAAACTGAACCTCACACAGAGGCTTACAAGCTTTAGATTGCATAAATTTGATTTTTAATTGGTTTATATCTTGTACAATAAAATGCTGAAGGCATTCAAAACAATACAAAGAAAATGCAATCAAAATTTAACAAATGGAAATTGTGGCAATATTTAAAGTTTAATAAAATACAAATTTCTTTCTACTACTATAGTTTTCTGACTATTTGAAATTGTTTTCTACTTATGTTATACAAAACTTGATCAAAATAATGATAGGCTTTATGTGTAGAGATTCTTTGAAAACATATCTACCTATGCATCGCGTTATATGGTTGAAGGGATCTTGCCAAAAAGTTGATCAAATCGTGTTGATTCAGCTTAAAGAAGACCCAAGGAGCATTCAGTATGCAGCTAAGGCCACTCGAAAGTGACTACAAGCATAATGGTTGTAAAGGACATAGCTATATATAGGTTGTACTGTACTCAATGTAATTATTGTTGCATTAGATTATTATCTTCCCAGATTTTATAGCTAATTTTGCTCTAGGTTAAACCTATAGTTAGGAAATTCTTTGCTCTAACTCAATATATAATACTAGTTACTCAAAATGCTTTAGGTTTCAGATTTTCTGCATAATAGAGGTCCTACTGTATATTCTATAAAACAAAGTGAAACTTGTATAAAATAAAGAAAATGTTTTAAGTTATCAACTGGCAACAATAAAAATACTAAATAAATGCAAAATATACGTTGGGCTTGCAAGCACTTTACATAATAGACACCCACACATAGACACACCTGAATAAAATATTTACACATACAAGTGTAGCGAGAGAAAGAGTAAAGAAGAGAGAGAGAGAGAGAAAGGGCGAAATCTGTCTTATAGCTTAACAGTCAAGCACTTGATGCTTCAACATCAATCAGCATCTCTCGGATCATCAACGAGGACACTTCAGCAATAGCAACAGCAACAGCAACAACAACAGCAACAACAACAGCAGCAACAACAAAAATAACAAAACACTAAATTGCATGGCAATGCCAAATTCAAGGGAAAGCATTGCAATTACAATAATGCATTGAGAACAAAACATAGTCCTTAAAGTTGAAGTATCCAAGTGTTGGTGACGTGACCATTGCCGGTGCCAACATCACATGCCATGAAACAATAAATGAACTGAACGACGCGTCGTTGCCATTGAACGTTAACGTTGTCGTTGCCGTTGTCGTTGTCGTTGTCGTTGTCGTTGTCGTTGTCGTTGTCGTTGTCGTTGTCGTTGTCGTTGTGTTTGACGTTGACGTTAACGTTGACGTTGAATTTAACGTTAACGTTGCCCATTGACTGACCAAAACGGAATCAGTAGCAGCAGCAGTCGAGGGAGTTAAGTGAGTATGGGCATGTTGGTTATGGAAGCCAAGTGAACTAGATAGCCATGACTGTCATGCCACACAATGCATTCAGGTGTCCAGTCGGCAGCTGGTAGATGGTAGATGGCAGCAGTTTGCAATGAAGTGGCCCATAGACTATGTCGTTTGGTCAGTGATTACACGTGCACATAAACAAGAACATAAATGAAAGTCTGGCTAAGATGTTAATGCCAGTAAAGGTGATACATGTGGATATGTTTAGAGTTTGTTGGCGAAGTCAACACACAGAAACAGACTCAGAATACAAGTGCTTAACATCAACAGGAGCAGTAGTAGCAGCAGCAGTAGCGGCAGCAGCAAATAGCTCTCGGAAGTATATGATGATGATGATGATGATGATGATGATGATGATGATGGTAAAGAGGAAGGAAGAGCTCATCATACTGCTTGCTAAAGATTTATGTACCGGACTTTAGTTTTAATTTAGCTAGACGCCAAATTATTAAGACAAGCCGCTTGGACAGACTCGTAAGCGGTTTTCCTGTTAGATGAATATAACTTTTCTTCCTGCACAGACAAGGACATATTATTAAACTGGCCAGCTTTTGTCACAACTGTACACAGTGAGTGAGTAAGCAGAGGGTATAAATGCATAAGTATGAGTATATGTACAACATCCAAGGACGTCGAGGACGACAAAGTCAATAAATTTTGTGGCACTGGATTGGCCAACGAGCTGAAGTTGAGCTGCACTTATTTAGCCTGGCTATCCACTCTGTGAGCCACTCTATCTTCATGTACGCTTTCAACTTCATCGCCAACTGCAGTTGCACCTGAAGCTAAAGCTAAAGCTGCTGCTACTGATGCTAAGGCTGAGGCTGAGGCTGTTGCCGTAGCTGTTGCTGCTGCTGTTCCTGATGCTGATGCTACCAACCCATTCCTTAACGCTGCATTTGTCCCAGGTGTCTATTTTAGTTGCTTTTAACTCTGTTATGGCCACGACGTCTTACAAGCTTTTAAACGTAATGTTCTTGTTCTG
Organism: Zygothrica quintamaculata; assembly: GCA_037044455.1. Classification (NCBI taxonomy): domain Eukaryota; kingdom Metazoa; phylum Arthropoda; class Insecta; order Diptera; family Drosophilidae; genus Zygothrica; species Zygothrica quintamaculata. Next base: position 376,947 of record JBAMBS010000792.1, on the reverse strand, counting down.
GAAAAGGATTCTCCTTGCTTGCTCCTTGTCCAAAATGTTATACAAGACATTTTTACGAATTGTTTTAACTGAGATTTAACAGCTTTCCGATACACAAAAATAGTTACTTAAGAGCACTTATAAATAATTAAGTAAGCAATTTTTATAAACATCTATAATTGTATCCTTGCGACCAAACAAATACATATACGAAAACTCCCAAGGATATTAATTTTAGTGCACTTTTATGGGGTAATCCTATAAACTTAAGTTGTTACGATTAAGTAAATCAATTCTAGTTTGGGCACATTTAATTTTTAAATGCTTTTCAGTGGAATAAACAACTTTTCATAAAGAGAAAAAAGGACATCAAGAAGCTAGAGAGAGAGAGAGAGAGAGAGAGAGAGAGTAAGTAGAAGTCATGAAGTTGAGTGCATGTTGTTCATAGGGAAAGGAAAACAATCAAATGTCACAGAGTAAAATGATTGAAATGCCTGTTTAACCTTAAGATGCTCAACAAACAAAAATAAAAGAATAGAAAAATGGAATAGGAAATGGAAAGAAAAGGAAAGGAAAGAGAAAAAACAATTTAAAAAGCGAACAGCACCTTGATACTAAATGTGATCACGGAGTGCACATAAACAACGACTGGCGCGTAAAAGTTATAAAAACAACAAATATATAGCAACAACAACAACACAAGAGCCACAACAACAAAAAGTATGTCGCTGAGAATGGGCTTTGACTATGGGAAGCTGTCGCCGCATTGGCGCAACTGAACTATAAACCATAGGAATAAGACGTGCGAAGTGATAATCATAAAATATGCAAGAGATTCGGCTAAATGGAACAATCTAATGCGCTGCAATATTAAATTAGGACAGAACAAATCCATATTCAAGTAAAGGCCTTAAAGGACCCTTGCTAAAAATACGGACATAAACGAAATATCATTTAACATAAATGAAATTAATAAAATTTCAAAAATAAATAAATAAAAACTCAAAAAAAATTAAATTAACAAAATAAATTAAATTTCAAAACTTAGTAAAATAAATGAACTGTCAAAAATAAATAATACAAAAAAAACAAGAAAATTAAAAATAAATTAAAATATGTAAAATTTCAAAAATAAATAAGGTATATAAAATTTAAGAAATAAATAAAATTTTAGAAATAAATAAAAAAAATAGATGTTCACAAATAAGAAAATTAAAAAATATTACAAAAATAAATTAAATAAATAAAATTTCAGAAATAAAAAAATAAAATAAATAAATTAATTTTTAAAAATTTAAAAATAATGAAATTTTAAAATAAATAAATTAATTTTTAAATATTAATAACATGAATAAAATTAAAAAAAAAAAATTAAATACAAATATAAAAAACATTTCAGAAATAAATAAAATTTATGAAATCTTAAAAATAAATAATATAAAATAAAATAATATTTAAAATATAAATAAAATAAAGCAAATAAAATTTAAAATATAAATAACATTAAAAAAAAAAAAATTTCAGAAAAAAATAAAAAAGTAAAACAAATAAAATTACAAAAATAAATTAAATTTTAAAATTTCAAAAGTATAATAATAAATAAAATTTAAATTATAAATAGTATAAGTAAATTAAGAAGGCCGCGATATATATCGTAATCTATAAAAATAAATAACCCTTACATTAATATATTAATATTTTTATTTTTATTTATGAAAGGCTAGCTTATAATTAAAATTACTAACTAGCTTAAATTAATTAGTACTGGCTGCTAACACCTTCAACACTTTGAGACAGTAAATAATGTAATAGATATTTACATGTTAAAATATATAAATATATATCACATTTTTTTGTTTTAATTACAATTTTAAATAAACTAAGAAACTCTCCGAAATTTAATGTAGGGAACATAGAGAACATATGACAGATTATTTGAAGCATATGTAGTAGCCGTTTCATGTCTCACGAGTCCTGTGACCTATCTATATGGGAACGTGTGTATGTGTGTATGTGCGAGAATTGCGTGTTGAATGTTGTGTACACACACCTACACACAGAGAGAGGGAGAGAGAGAGAGGCGTAACCAAAGCGTGATACGTGTAGGATATGTACTTACTGGCTCGGTACTCATTACAAATGAAAGCTGGGCAGATGAAACACCTGTGTCAAGGTGTTGACAACAACAACAACATTATAAACATCTTCTTCAAATATATATATATATATATATATATATGATGAAACTGGGAAAAGATGTATTGTTGTGCCATTAGCGTTACTTTTACCAGCCACTCGCTGGGGCACATAAACGCCAGAAAAAATTGAGCAATGGAACGTGAGATGGCATTGAGTGTTTACGTTGCTTTTCTGTTATACAGGTAAGGGAAGAGTGGGTGGCTCTTGCAACACGGCTACCAGCACGGACTCTACTTCAGTGGCAGCACAGAAAAAAAATAAAATTAATCAGACTTCCAATCAAACATAAAATAAATGCTGAGATTTTAGTTGACAGAACTTATGCCTTTTGGGCAAACACACGAAAAATTAAGATATATATAGTGTGTATATATAAACAATATATATGTCATATGAAGCAGCTAACAGTTTGCTTTTTACTTTAATCTTCATTTCAGTTAAAGCTGCAACTAATCTCATTGAGGTTTGGGTGCCAAAAGGATACTTTAAAGAACTAAAGGAAATATATTAGCTGATCTCATTTATCTTTGTTCTATTAATACGAAGTATATGCCAATGAATATAAGGAACAATATATGTTTAATGAGAATATATGAGGCAACTACCAAAGGCTGCAATATGCAACTTTTAGGCAAGCTCTTTTAATATACTTACATCAGGAATCCTCTGCTCGATGTTATTAGATATGTGAAACATACATAATACATATACATATATATATTCATGAAGACTGTTTGATCTTTTAGACATATTCTTGTCTCAGTTCTCTTTTATTTTTTGTTTTTTTTTTTTTTTGTTTTTGTTTGCAATCCAATTACACACCTTGAAAATTTGATTTAATGCCAAAGCGTGCGTGTGTGCGTGTCATGTAGACACGGTAATTTTTCAGACAATTACACCAGCCGGTAGCAGGTAGTAACCACCCTCAGCATACACAAACACATGCACACAGACACACACTCACATACACCTGCAAGTAAAATATTATTCAAAAATCAGTTACGCCCCACCTTGACACTGGCGACGCCTTTGCGCTGTGAAAATTTATTAGACCAAACATTAGAAAGGGCAACCCATGCATTATCAAAAGCCAGCCCAGCTTCCCCACCCACCATACCCACACACACACACACACACACACACACATACACATATGACTCATACCCTAACAGAGCATAAAAGCACTTAAGAAATGTGTAGAAAAAAAGTATATATACATATATGTGTGTGTGTGTATATGTGTGAGAAAGAAAAGAAAACCCTTTCCCATTCCATTGAATTTTGCTTGGCTTTGAACTACATTAAGAAAATCACTCGAAATTCAACTCAACTGCAGCTGCTGGTCGAATTGAATTGAATTTATGGTTTCTGTAACCTGTGTGTGTGTGTGTGTGTGTGTGTGTTTATGTGTGTGCGTCGCATGGGCGTGTCATTAGCAGCACAAGAAGAAGGCGAAAAAAAATAGAAACGTGAAATGTTTTATTGCATGTGTTTGCCGTGAGTTATGTGTGGGCTTCAACATGAGATTTACATTATGCGAACGTCTTGCTTGAGAAATTAGCACCCCACATTCCCCCGGCTCTTGCAACCAAACCCCAACCAACCATGCCTTACACCCTAATTCCCCTTTCCTTTATCTTTTATGTAATATTAAAGCACCAACTGCTAGCGAAAGTCTAACATCTTGATTCACATCAATGACCACTTCTATATTACGTATACGATCTAGTCTCAGATCCAGTTTATATATAATATATAAATATATATACTCTATATATCAATTTATTATATATATTTCATATTTACTTATCGGTTTTATTATAAATTTCTTTATGATAAATCTTGTTTAGGAAATAGTTTGAAATTTGCAAGAAATCTGCTTGAAGCTTTGCTTCAGCGATCCTTGGTAGGTTTTTTGCTTGGTCCGAGCCTCTATTAGGGTAACACCTCAGGTATGATTAACGAAAGACTAAGACTACTCCAGACTTTCCAGATATTCATCTATATCTTACTGGACAATCAAATAAATTTCAAAGGGAACTTCGACTGATTCAATGGATCCGCCTATTAAGAGTAAACTTTTTATTCAAAGTGAGTCCTTGAGCTCTTTACTCAGAGTCCATTTTATAGAGATTAGAGAAACATAGATATAATTTAAAAAGAAAATGTTACTAATATTCCATGCAAAGGAAGAATCCTGTAAACGTTTTTATTTTTAGGTGAATTGCCTAGCAAAGCAGAGCATTTAGTGACTATAAAGGATATTCTGGAAATTATATAGAGAGTGCTGTTAAAAACTGTTTATTACATAATTAATTATAAGTAGAGTATATTTTAGTCGTACAGGCAGAAAATGTTCTTATTTTCATATAAAAATTTTATACAAAAATTTTATTGTTTATTTCTTTATATATTTTATATAGAGGAAAAAGTAAAGGGTTAATCCAGTCGAACTAATCGCTGGTTGGATGCCATTTGTCAGGCCTTAAATGAGTTAGAATTTTTCATTAAGTGAACATGTTATGAATGTCAATTTAATGATTCATATTCATTTCATTCGCAAGTAAATATGTCAGCGATTACTTTAAGTGAATGCGAGTTTTATTTGTTTACTTCCGTCTCCCTTTTTTTTTTGGGGGGCGTTTTCAAAATTAAATTTTCAAGTGCCTGTTGGTAGCTGCTGATGGAATGGGTATATATAAGGGAGAGAGAGTAAAAGGAAGAGTGAGAGGGGAAGAAAAAGAGAAACTTTGCATATTGGTATAAGGTCTTTTGGGCATTGTCTTGGCCATAGCATAAGTTGATGTTGACTGACTTTAAAGGAAATTAGATTGATTTTTATGCTGACGTCCAGCCAATTGCTCGGTTTCATCTGCTTATAGCACGCATACAGACTAACACACACACATACACACAGCTGGACTTCAAATTTTTACGGCTACTTATTCATCAAGTTGAGCGACTGACTATATAATTTAATTTTTGTGTGTAGTAAAAATAAATTTTTGATAGATGCGTTACGCTTGGGCAGCTGCTACGCTTCAATTTTACGACTCAACGTCAGGTAAGGTTGGAGCTATGTCAGAATGAATGAGAGAAGTGACGGGCGAGAGGGTAAGAGAGGCATGTGGAAAGAGAAGTTGTCAGAGTTGACAGAGTTCTTGAAAGTTGTTGGCGTTGCAGTTGATGTGAAAGTGGAAGTTTTTTTTTTCTTTTTGGATTTTTCTCTCTTATATTTACGATATAAAATTTTTTCTCATTGGCGGCGCTGAAATGTATGCTAGCATTTTATAGCCAGCAGCTGGTAACCGCGGCGTAAATGAATGAAATTTGAAAGCGTTGCATACGCCTAGGCGCGCTTGCAAATTAAAGTCAGCCACAGTTAACACTTGACAAAATTATTAAACTTTATTAACCTCTTACGCTGTCTGCATTGCCAGGGTCATAAATTCTCAGCTATACCAAAGACAAAGAACATTTACAACAACAGCACACTCACACACCAACACACACACAGCACATACAGTGCTCATATGATATGTATGTATGTGTGTGTGTGGGAACACTGCAGCGAATTGGTATACGCCAGCCACTTGTAAATTATGGCCACAGTCGCCAAACGACAACGACAACGATAGCAACGACGACGCTGACTTTGACTTCGGGTAGAAGCTAAAGAGGGTCAGGGTTCAGGATCTATGGAAAGACATACGTATATAGTGGAAGGATATTTGCCAGTTACATTTTTTGGGGACAGCCTTTGGGGTAAAATCGCTTGTGGCTTTAAGATGTTTACCCTGTACACCATTTGATGCTGCTACTATATATTTGCACTAAGGATTAAGAATCGAATCCTTGCAATTCGGTTGCTCAGCGTTCTGTAAGTAAGTAAGTATTCCAAAAAATGTGTAAAAAAGAAGTGCATATTTGGCAACTCTTCAATATACAGACAAACAAAATAAAAGCAATCATCGAAATGGAAATTTCCAAGGACTTTCGTTGTTAAGATCCTGCGTTAGACTGCAATGCTGCAGAGAGAGAAAGAGAGTGAGAGAGAGCGTGAGAGTTGCATTGATTGCATCAACTCTATCGGCCATTGCTATTATACCCTTTCTTTCTGCTCTGTATTGTCTTACACTGTAAACTTTTGCTTCACACATACACACACACATGTATACATATATATCCTTTTTTTGGTGCTCTGCGACGCTGTGCAACTGTGTGAAATTTGTGCCATAAATTTGCACATTACACGAAAAGTTAACTCGAATTACTGTTGTAAGTGCGCAAAAATTACAATTGTAGCAGTAAAATGGAGACTCACGGCACAAGCACAAGCCCAGTCACAGAAGGGAAACAAAAATTAAAATGAAAGAGAGACAGATAAAAAAAAAAGAATGCCCGCTGTGTATTGAAAGATCGTAAATTTGTTTGCTGGAAGCATGTGACAAGTTTGCAAATGGAAACACTTCAATGTAAAAGTCGATAGGCCACCTATCGTATCCATATATACAGTTATCGATAGCACTTATATAAACAAATAAAGTGAAACGAAAACTGAAAGAACATTATGCCCAAAACCACTTTATACTCTTAGACGTAATAACATGATAAATAGAATTTAGGGTTCGATCGTCTCGAATAGTCATCTAGATCATGAATATATAAATTTTTTGAATACATACTTTTCGATTTTTCACAAATTTGACGGCTCTCTTTTACCTCTCCAAAGGTAACGCGGCTTAAAAATATTTAAGGAAGCTAAAAAAATAAATATTTTTTTATTTATTTAAAAATTGTAAGTATAAACTTTTCTTGTTGTTATTTAATTTCGAGAAAAGTAATCCATACAACGAATTAATAAATATTTAAAGTACTTTAATATTAATTTTAAATACTTTTACATTTTAAATCGGCTATGATATAATCTTTCAATAATATTTTATAGGAAATAAACTTCACAAATTCCAGAAATAAGTATTGCCGTAAAGTAAAACTTAACAATTTAATTTCAACTAATAAATATATATAAAAAAAAAAGAAAATCTAACCACAAAAAAAATTTTAGTTTTTAATTATATAATAATACATTAATATTATAATATTTAAATATCTAAAAGCCAATTACGAAAGTAAAATTTCTAATAATAATTGAATCAAATTATGCCATAAAATAAAGTAGTCCAACAGTTAAAATGTCTTTTAAATTATTGATTATTAAACATTTTTTTTAGACTATTTACATCCTTTTAATCCTTAAAATGATAGTCGAATAATCCACAGAAATATTGCAAATACTGAAACTCTAATTACGATTCGTCAATATTCGACTTAAATTCTTTGGAATCCCTAGGAAAACTGGGCACTAGCTTAATAAGGAAAATAAGTTTGTCAAGGAAGCAATTTTTATCTCAGTTTATATGAAAATCAAAAATTACTTTATTTTAATTTGAGTAAAATACTATATTAATAACATGCCATTTTTGGGCATAAACATTTCTAAAATTTATATAAAAACTATTTAGATCAATGATGAATGTCGACTTATATATAACCTATGATTACTCTTGGAACTTTGACAAGGCACTGGATAATCTCATTCTGTAATTGTGTCTTCTTCAATAGTACGAATTTCCGAATCAACCCTTTTCAGTTTGCCATCTTTCTGAGGAAAAATAGAATGTGAAATAAATGAAGCAAAATTATGAAATGAAAATAGCTAAATGAAAAATCAGTTAATTGTATATCGAATTATCATACCTCCAAATATCATAGGTGGACAAACTCGCAGGACACACACCTAAAGCGTCGACCATGGAAGCAGCAAGCTCGCAGATACTGACCACAGCCGATAGGAGCATTGCCTGCTCCGGCGGCCCAATCAGCTTATCATATAATAAATTGTTTTTACTACCAGTGAATACATATCCAAGATCTACGCTACGTAGCTTGCCACATCGCTTAGTGCCCATAGATCTCCAGAGAGTCTATATACTTGTTGAGGACGCAAATACAAGTTGATTAATTTCGTGTGTGTGTATCCTACATTCCCGTATCTTTTCTTATATAAATTAAATAAGAAAAACTTGTTTAATTCTCCCAGAATTAACTAAGTTCTTACTATTTAAGCTAACTGAAATATACTAGTGTCTGTTCTGGTATGATACGTTGAAATAAATTTTATTGAATTTAAAATCAAGGCTAACTGTCTGTTAAAATTGTTTTTTAATTAAGCTTAAAAAAAGTCACTCAATTCCCTTTGTAGAGATTGTTATAAAGTTCAACAGAAGCAAAATATTTATATATAATTTTGTTTATTCAACTATTTTTGAATACCATTTGAAAATTCGAATGCATTTGGCATTTGTGGTCACTTTATGGCATCTAAATGCATTTAGCCCAATAGCAAATCGCTTTTTGAAACCGACCACTTACTGACCATATTCCCTACTCTACCTCTCTCTTTCTTTCTCTCTTTCTCTGTTCCTCTTTTTGTATCTACATAGTCCCTATATATATGTTAGTTGACACCAAATTTGGCTCAAATGAAGTTCATGTACCAAATTTACTTTATTTAATAGAACTATTCCATTTTGGAAAAAGATTTTGGGAAATGTATGAAAATAATGAGCAATTAATGCTTAAGGAACCGAATTTTCGTTATTTTTTTGTTTAATTTGAATTTATTTCTAAATATTTTTGATTGTTGCGGTTTATTGCCAATAGGCGGGATGCTTATAAAATTATCTTGAAAATGGTAACAAATTATTAGGCAAAATTCTAAAAATTTTAAAACTAATGCAAAAATAATGTTAATCATTACCTTTTCCTTTCTACTTAGCTAGTACATAAATTGTACATAAATTCTCATATTTTTTATTATAACATTATAAATATATTTATAAATAAATATATCAATAAATAGAAAATAGAAATAGACAAAGTAAAAGCATTCATTTTTTAACATCGTGGTTTCATCTCTTCGAAGCAAGGATGCAAAAATATCTGAGGTTTCTTATTCGGATCGAAATATTCATGACCCTGGGCCCAATCATAGCCCAAGGCATAGGCAAAGATTTGACCATCAAAATTGAAGCAGCATTTGGTAACTGGTTGATTCTTGACTTCGCTGCAATAGAGCTGTTGACGCTTGAGTGTATCCCAAAAGGTGTAGACACCATTCGATCCGGCAGTGACCAGTGTCTTATGTACTGGATGATGTTTGACATCATTAACGGCATAAATGTTCTCTACTCCCTTAGAACTCATCGATCGATGGCATTTAAATGTAAATGCATTTTGGGAGTCAGATAGATTATGCACAGCCACTTGACCTCCAATGTGACCTACAACAAATCCATGTAACTTACTCTCAATATCCTGAAATATGTCTATACAGCGCAATTCTTGCTTCAATTTTGAATCAACAGTATTATTGTGCAGCGTTAGATTGTCAACTGAGCAAGTAAAGACGCTCTTGTTGGCACAAGCTATAACTGCAGTTGGATATTTAAAATCGGCGGCAAAGCAACGATCTGGCAGATTAATGGATAGCATTGGATTTGGGCTACGCATATCCCAGAACTAATGAGAATAATGTAACCAATGAAAGTATTGCAAGATGTGGTTGCCTCCAAGGATATACTTACCTTTAGTGTCTTGTCCCAAGAGCCAGTCATTAAGCAACTATGAGTAGTTGATTTAATCCAATGACAGGAGCGTACACCTGCCTCATGGCTAGCCACTTGAATTGCGTGATTCGATTGTAAGTCCCACTGATGCACATCATTTCCAGTTGTACACATGTAGACTTTGCTGATATCATCGTTCCAACTCACATCCATAATCGGATTGTTTAGCTTACATAAAGTTATGGGCACTGTACTTCCATTCATTTCCACCCGCCAGATGCGTGCGGTTTGATCCCAACTGGCCGCGCACAGTAGATTACATGGCGCTGGAGAGAACTCCATTGCCGATATGGTATCAGTTGGTGGTGAACTCACTTCAAAGTCCTTTGAAAGTGCCATTATACAAATTTTAAAATATACACAATTCTTCAACACTTTTTTAAGAAAAAAATTGAATGTGCCTATTTTCTATTGTAAATGTCGAATGAATAAATATTTATGTATACAGATGTATGTAGATAACTTGAAACTCAATGTACACTGATCAGGTTAAAATATATAATAACATTTGAAAAAGTTTTATTTCTTATTGTAGATTTCTTAGCAATTTTTTCTGGTCAAATTTCTTAGGATCTGCAATATTAATTTCTTTTATTTACTCAAAATAATAATCAAATTTCATCGGTTAAAAATTATCCTTAATAATCATGTTTTTCATACTGCGGGGGTCAGGAGAGGAAATTCAAAAATCGAAAATAACGAATCTATGTTACAAATTTGGTTGCTTTAGCTGTAGTTTTTGTCTCTGAGAAAGAGTCCGTCCATACAGACAGACAGACGTACGGACAGCAGAAGGACAGTGCTAGATTGACTCAGATAATCCTCCCGATCAAGAATGTATATATACTTCAGAAGTTTATTTCTACTCTATTATGTCCAATAGCTTTATTTTTAGTCCCTTTTCCTTAAAAAGAGCAAAAGGGAGCTAATGAAAATATGTAAAATCTAAAAGTATGTAACAGATAAAAATAATCATCGGACACCCTTTAATACGAAGAAATCGATTATTAAGCACAATTTTCAACCGATTAATTTTGCGTTGGCAAACATTATAATAATAAGACCATTCTTGATCTACGTTATGAATATCGTTAATATTGAACAAAAAACACAGGAAGGAATACAACATTAAGTATCGCGTTATGGAGCACGGGGGTCTAAAAAGCACTCGAAATGGCTTAAAGTGCTTGTAGAACTGTGTATATGTGTGCGTAGGTGTCTGTAGGCAAAGGGACTCTCGCAGTCGGGTATCCTCGACTACAGATTTCTTACTTGTTACTATAATCAAAGGGCAAAGGGGGCTAAAAATTAAGTTAATTTTATTTTTAAAAAAAGAAAATTTCATTTTCTACAATTATATTACTAAAAGTTTACTTTATTTAGTTTGTTGAAATTTATGTTTTTAAATTAAATTACAATTTGAATGTTTTGTTTTTTGTTGTAAAGGGGAAAGGTACGGGCATTGTTTTACTTGTGAAAAGTTTATTTGATTGGAATTAATTTTAATTTTAATCAGTTTTTATAGCTTTAAAAACCGAAGCATTGCGCTGCGTGCTGAAAGCTGAGTAAAAGTTTTAGTTTTACCGCAGACACACCACAGCTATATATATACATATATATATTTTTATACGTATTTATAAGTATATATATATATATATATATATATATATATGTATATACGGAATACTAAAACAAACTTTTCAATCACCGCCAGAGCCGGCGAGTCAACGTCATTGCCAAGGCATTAAATGAGAAATGTAGCAAAGTAAACATGCAGTAAATATAGTGAATGAAATGGCGGGGAGTACTAAAGGATACGGTTTCCAGTATACTGCATATATACTCTATACTCTCTGCTGTTAGCTGTGAGCTGGATTGGGTAGCTTTTGGTTACCGGATGATGGTTGAATGGTTGTTGCAATGGCAGTCAATCAGCGAGCAGTCAGCGCAAAAAAAAATATATATATATATATATATATATATAATATAAAAATAATATAAAAAAAAAAGGAAAAATAAAATGTTGAGGAAAAAAGGCAGAAAGAAAAACTAAAAAGAAAAACAAAAAAGAAAAAAATAAATAAAGTGCTACAGCGTTTAAAAACAGACGAAGCGTGCAGCAGTTTGCTGGAAGCTGGAAATGTTGCAGACATGTTGGCAACACTTGCCGCTCCTTTCATACGTTGCATAGCGGCAATGCCAAAGGATATGCAACACACAAATGACGATGACGAGAAAGCAGTTGAAAACTGTGTGACAAATACAAATCACTTTAGATTTATTTGATGAAATTGTTTGATGATGTAGAAAAGGATTAACGCCAATGATATTTGTGTAACGTTACAACTCTGCAACATGGCAATGCTAACATTGCAACGGCAATTGCAACAGCAACAACAACAGTACATACACACACACACACACACACACACACACACACACATACCATGGCAACTAAATTGACTAACAGAAAATTGATTTAAAATAAAGACGAACGCAAAACATGACAGTAATCAATGATGAATGACCCTAAACAGTTAAAAGAGCCAAGGGATACTTCGAAGGGGAACACAAAACCAGCCATTGACTTTATGAAAAAGGACATTCCAAAGTTAAATAACTTGCATTTTTGCTCAGCAAGGATAAGCTTTAAATATTTAAAAACTTAAACGTATATTTAACATCTATTGTCTTGCTTTTGATTATAAATACCTTTGCCTGGACTTTCACCTAACTATGAAATACTCCAATGATTCTGCTGATTTGGCAGTTTAATCAGTTCGAGAAAGTAAGTTTTAATAAGCTTAAGGATAACGCATTTATTTAAAAGGGTTTTACCAACATTTTGCAGGATCTGCCGCTTTTAAGAGTCTGGTATAACCATGCCTTCTAAGAATTAAAAATATGCTACTTTAATTGGAAGATAATTTTAGTTATATAGAATTATCTATGTAATATCCTATTATCTTGGAAACTGAAACTAATTATTGAGAGAATACTGTTTGTGGCAATCATTTATAATTTGCTGTAAATGTTACTTTCCTATAAGGATATAAAATGTACTTTAAACCTATAAGGAAGTCGCAGGCACATTGAAAGAGAATCAACAATGCATTCCGTAGCTTCATATTGAATATACTGTGAAATCAAAAAACAGAATTAATAATATTATATATAAGGCTATGCCACAACATATATAAGGAAACATTTTAGTAGTTGCTGCTTGGAGCATGTAAAGATGATCCTGATGCAGACTTTTATCAATGACATGCAATGAGAGAGAAAAGCATCCTTTGAAACTTTGAATTGAGCTACTAGAACAAGTTTAGGGGAAAAAGTAATTTAAACTATCGGGTCTATGCTCTGGGCTAGATGTAGGCTTAAACTTAACCAAGTAGAACCCAACCTTTTATTACTATCCTTAACCAATATATTGATCTATTACAATGTGATTTAACTATTCATTATCCTTCTTATCAAACGGTTGTTACTTCTCAGAAAAGGTAACAACTTGGCTTAGCTGCTAGCTAAGTATAAACCACATCAAAAAGAGTTTCCTTTGATGTTTCTTAAGAAAACTGATTACTACAGTTGAGCCGAGAATAAGCTGGATGCTTACCAAGAACAAGCTAGCATTAAAAAGGACAATTCCACTGTTAAGCTGCTTCTTTTAGAGTTATCCTTTGGCCAACATCTTAGTAACCAAACGTCGCCCCTCCAGCTGTGAATGCTGCGCGCAAGCAAGGCAAAAATGCATTCTGTTGATGGGTTGAAATATTCTAGACTAAGGATTAAGGATTAATAGTTGATAGTTGCGATAGTTCATAGAGATACTGTTGTATGTTTTGTATACAACTCTAGAGAGTATATAAGAAAGGATTCCTTAGATTAGTCTATGTAGCTGTTGTTCTAGTTTCATTTATGTTCTTCTCGCTTATTTTACTTTCTGTTTCTTATTTCCTTTCCTGCTGCTTTCTGTCGTGTGGTAATAACTTCAAAGCTTTAGGTAGATTTGTTTGAATAGAAGTTCGCCTGCTTAACCCCATATAAATTGGGTCACATCTTATGCTTCAGCGAGAATCCTTAACTCACACCTTAAGACTTGACCCAGCTCAAGTCCTTTTGAAACCCTTTTTTTTTGTATTTCTTTTTTGTTTTCTTGATTTTTTTTATTTTATTTTTGGTGTATGCAACGACTTTTGAATTATGTGAGAAATCGTTGTTGAACGATAAGCGAAAAGTGGAAAAGTGGAAAAGTGGAAAAATGGAAAATACAAAAGTGGGCTACATATGAGAGGTTCTTGCCCCTTTTCTACTTACTGTTGTTTTATTTGTGCTGTTGTTGTTGGTGTTGTTTTTGAATATAATCGGCGAGGCATAAATCTCAAGACCTGCCCGGCGGCTGCAATTTACGGCACGGCCGTAAATTTTTATAAATGTCCTTGTAAATAAACTCGCAAATATGCTGATTTAGCATATTTGTGATATATGAATGCGCATGGGCCTTGTAGGCGTGGCACCACGTCTGTGGTTTATGCCATTTCTATGTATATTCACACCCCCCCCCCGCACCACACATTTTCTGTGTGTGTCTCGCGTCGCATCGCATCGCATCGCAACGGAACGCATCGCATGGCATGTGGCATGTGTGTGGCAGTTTTATTGTATGCTTTGTGTCCTTGTTGTGTTTCACATTTTATTTTTTATTTCCTTTTGATTTTATTCTATGTTTGTTTTTTTTCTGATAATTTTTTTTATTTTATTTTTTTTTTTTTTGTATTTTTTTAGCCCTCAAGGGACGGCGAATCCAAAAAACAATACGTGATAAATAAAAGACGAAATTTTATGTTGCATTAACTTTTGTTGATATTTTTCATGTTGTTGTTGTTGTTCTTGTTGTTGCTGCTGCTGTTGTTGCCTGTTGTCATTGTTGCTTTTGTTGTTTCGCATAAACAAAAGCACATGTGTAATAAAATTTATGCACATAAACAGCTAAAAGAACAGCAACAACAACAACAACAACAACAACAACAAGAACAACAAACAAAGTCAACGACCATCGAGACAATGAAAACCAAGTTAAATATTTCATAAGGTATTCGTGCAATTTTATTTTCATTTTTATATTTTTTTAATTTTTACCCTTTCTGTTAACCTTTTTGTTAAACCCCCACCCCCACCCCTTGTCTATTATATATAGAATGTATGTAAATAGTTGAACCAATGTGGCCACAAGGCAAACTTAATGGAAATAGAAAAATTCAAAGCAAAACCTTTTTTTATACAAAGTCGAATTTTCAACCCTTTCTCAATTTGAAGTTTACTTAAATTAAATATCATATATCAAAGGGATAACTAACACTAACCAACTAATATATAATAAGTTAGTATAGAATTAAATATTATAAACAAATTTTAGAATTTTTTGCTATAAAACGGGGGAAAGTATCAAAATATAAAATTACTTAAAATTGCAATTAAAATAATTAGTTTTATATAATTAATGTCCTTAAGAGAAAAGTAAAATATAAGGTTTCTCTATAGCAAGGCTCACTGTAGGTTTGTTTATCTATCAAAAGTTTCTTTAAAGGATTTCGGAGATTTTTGCAGCATTTTTATTTAGAGAGTTGCATGATGAATCATAATGGATTTTTATTTATTTTTTTATATGAAATTAGCAAGAAAATTAAACAAAAATACGTAATTAATAACATAAATGGAATTAATTTTAAATAATTTTTTGCTTCTTCATTGAATTTACATTGAATATAAAATGCAGAAACTTTATTAAGTAGAATAGCGCCATCTGTTGCTGAAGCGAAATGAATAGTTAAGCAAAAGGCTTGTTTCTTTTGATGTTATACAGAATTATATAATATACATATATAAACACCAATGTGTATGGTGAAGCGACAACATATGCGAGATAGAGACATCAATAGTAAGCTGTATGATTGGTGTAAAATTCTCTTTCTGAATGTGAAACTTTTAGGCCAAGACCAAGATTTGACCAAGACTCCCTTTCTTATATTGGAGGCCAATTGGTTAAACTAGCTTAAATAAAGTAGAATAAAGAAAAGATAATTTCAGATAATATTAACATATATATTATATCATAAATACTTTTCTTCTGAATTTTATTTTCAGATCAAATCTCAATCAAATCATTTTCTTATTGTGAGTGCAACAACTACTTCAATATTATATAAAATCTCTTACCGAAAAAAAACATAGTTTTAGATGGAAAGTAGTTTCATATAATAGTTTATGCTAGGCTTGACTATAGTCTTCAGATTCTATAAGAGTCACATTTCTTTGCAAGAACCATTCGCATCTGGTATATAAATTGTATAGTTGAGATATATATACCCAGATGGGGTGATAATGCAATTGTTACTTTGTTGGCAATTTTGAAGGAACAATTTATTTGTTATATGGAAACTTATCTAAAATTAGACCAATTTTTAATAATACTTTAATTTTTGTTTAAGCAACAATAAAAATATAAATTTTATATATATTATTTATTATATTTGTTTGTTTTTGATTTAATATAAGCCATATTTTTATACTAACCACTTGCTAGTTTCCATTTGCCACATGCCTGTTGCAACTAACGTCAACAGTATTTAGCTAACTTTAACGATATTCGCTTTTTTCAGAGTTTATATCAATGTATGTGTGTGTGTGTGTGTGTGTGTTATTATGTGCGAGTGTGCACTTGACAGTTTCAATTTGCAGGCCATCAAGCGGCAACTATGAATTGCAGCGTTAACGCGCCGAAAAGCATGCAATGGATTTTGTGCCCTAACATGAAAAATGATGAAACGTTTTAGCCAAAGTAAAGTACTATATGAAATTTTATAGTATGTGTTTCACATATAGTGCTATATATATCGCATTGATAGAATCTGAAACCAGACAGATTTTATTAACTTTAATGTAGAAAAATCTTTGATTTTCATTTTGAACTTTTGTATTCGTTTTACTAAATCTTATACAAAAACATTTAAAGAGTATTATATATTCGATTTAGTTAAAATATAATATGCTCTCATTTGTTCAGTTAACACATTGCCTCTTGTTGAGCTGTCAGTCAATGTAGTTGGAGCTGAAGCTGGAACTGGAACTGGAGTTGAAGTTGGAGCTGTCAGCATACTTATTATTAATGGATTTTTGTGTTAGCCGGTTTAAAAGTTACCTTTTTATATATATATATACATATATATTTATTTATATATGTATGGGTTAAAGTTTGCTATACCATGTTGTGGTATGCTGCATGCACAATTTAACCTGCAACAAGAGTCAAAAAAATTGGCCGCAGGTCAATCCCAAAAATTCAATATAAACCAACGCAAAGTTTGTGGCAACATTTCTACCCTGTAATAAATGCATTGAATGGCAATATAGAAAAATTGGTAATTAGCTATAAGAATCAATAAAATATATATAATCTTGATCGGTATATAAATATATATATATATATATATATGTATAACTGAGAAAAACTACATCAAGTTTTTATTGGGTGTCCCAAGGTTTTGTTGCTGTTTGTTGCATTGCATATTTATGCGCTCTAAAAACTGTGCAACATTTGTGTGCTGCACGCGTCGAATTCATATTTTGAAACTCACACACATACACACTATAAGATATATATATATATATTTATATATATATATATATGTATGTTTATAAATAAATAAACAAATGCCGCATGCAGGCGTACACTGAAACTGAATTTTCTCTGAATTTAACCGGGCGTATGCGTAATTTTTTTGTGTTTGTATTTTACTTTATGCTGCCTTTTGGAGCCTGCCAAAACTTTTTCAACCACAATATGTAGCAAACTTAAGAATCGGCTTTCCATATACAGTATGCCCCAACTTCAATACCAACTGCAACTGCAACTCCAATGGCAAATCTAAAACCCAAAACCTATTTCAATCCAATTTACCCCTTTAGGCAAATAGTTTGGTATATAGAAATGCTATGATCAGTATTAGTGTTGATGCTGTTGATACCTACGCAGCTTAAGCAGCATTGGATTGTTGGCAACAGCAGTTGCAGCCAGAATTGTTGCAGCATTGCTGTTTGCAACTAGTCACGCTTATTGTTGCAAGAGCATAAGACGTGCGATTCCCAAAAAGCAGACAACACAAATTCCCATTAGCGCTTTGGCATTTGGTTGCCGCATTTACCTCAGCCCCCTTTCGCGCCTTTACCCACTTTTTGGCTCTACGATGCCACTTTCTATTGGCTGCAACAGTACAAACAAATGCTTGCAACTTTGCCCCAGCCGCTGTCTGCTTTGTGCGATAAAGTTAAGGCGAACATATGGCCGACTTCAAGTTTGACTATTCATATTTCTCCAACTAGTTATATGTATGTGTGCGGTGTGTGTGTTTGTGTATGTGTGTTCATGTATGTGTATATAATGCTGTATATCCTCGTAAGTCTGTCTGTGTACGTGTTTGCATAACAAAACTAACATTTAACAATAACATTTCCTACGCAACGACGTCGATGGCAAAGCTGAAAGGATAAACATTTTGCGCTCATCGCACGCAATACCCTTACCAACTCTTACTGGGCATTTTAATTTTCTCATACAGCATACCACCTATAGATAATCTATGCATATATTAATATATATTTTACATGTAATCAAAGGTAGAAAAAATATAGCTAAAATTTTACACTAACAAAAGCAAAAATCAGCATTGTGCCCAACAATTACGCTCTATTTATACACTATAAAGAGTATTAGTATAACGGTATTAAAGAATTTTTTTAATATTCTTGTTTTTTGCTCTTTGTGTGTACTTTGATTATCATATTTCTTTCCGCGCTTCTGCATTCTGTTTGGAACACAAATATGAATACAACCCAACCATTGCTATGCCAACTAAAGAATCATCTGTATAACAGTTGCCTCATACTCTCTCTCTCTCTATGTTTTCTCTCTGTTTCAGAAGTCGTTTCATTCTGACAGTTTCTTTGGAGTTTTATGCTACTTGAAATGCATTTTCTATTTCATATTTCAATGCCTGCGGCTGTGGCAGCCTGTGAATAAAGTTTAGCGCAACATTTTGATGCGTTTTCATATTTGTCTATGTAACTGGTTATCTATGTATGTGTGTGTGTGTGTTTATATGTATGTATCCTTGGGAGTTTTACCATATGCGTAATATGATTTTTATTGGCTTAGAATAGTGCAAAATGTTATTTGGTTTTCCGCATCTGTGCGACTACAACAAATCCACTTTTGAATGCAAAATGAATCGCTTCAATCCCAATTTACTAGCCAGACGCGTACAAATTATCAGTAGATCAGTCACCGAGTTTAACTTTATCATAAAGAATTGGATAAGCATAAAATACAAAGTAAAGCTTATCAGGAAGATAAACATAAAATATATATATATAAACTATAGAGAGAAGCTAAGAGTCGAAATAAAATGATCACAGGGTTGGCATTGAAAACTTTTCTATTATACCAAAACGTTGTTAGACTTACCCAATTATAAAGTACAGGAATATATAAAAAGAGATACATAAATATATATATATACTCATATACACATATATATGTATATATATGCATATATTATGTACTAGCTGTTCTATACTCAGATCTAGTTGTGCTAAAAACAAGTGTATTCAATGATGGAAGCAGAATGCTGCCCGTTGCCCTGCGAGATTTGACCTTTCGTTAACAATTTAAGCAGCCCGCTTTTAGCCCTCCCTCCCTTGGCATCCTTCCTGTGTACCGACTTAACTTATAAATGTTTCATTAAAATTGCCAAATATTTTATGTGCAACTCAAACAACGGAAACGAAAAGTGGCCAACTCTGGGTTGGAGTACAGCGTATAGGGGGTTATGCGTTGTAAAGGCTACTCAAAAGTCAGCAGCTGGCAAATTATGGCCATGAGCTATAGCTTCAAAAGAAGACAGACAAAGAGAGAGCGAAATATAGAGACAGAGAGTAGAAGAGAAACCGAGTAAAGGGGACAGCTGAGACTATCATAAAAAGCATATTGTTTTGGGACCCAAATGTGACAGCAATTCGCCTGTCACGCCCACTGGACAAAAGCTTCATCTGATGGTGCTGTTGCTGCTGCTGTTACTACTGCTGCTACTGTTGCTGCTTGTCAATAATGTCAACAATGTTGTTTGTTGGTCCATAAATTACAGAACTCTCCTTTTCCAGCTTTTATCCCCTTCCTGCCTTTTTTTGTTGTTACTCTTCTGCACGCTTTTACTTTTTTTAAAACATCAACTCATATCCTTGCTGAAGTTTCTGAGCTGGCCAATGAGTCCAACATTTTACCAGCTGCAATTGTCGTTACCGTTGGAGAGCAAGAAGAAAACAACAAATACCAAAAATAAAATATTCTATACACTAACGTACTAACTAACTAACTACACTGATTTAAACTAATTAAAATATATAAATTACACATTTGATGTTATGCTATACTTATTTTTATGCACAAATTTAACCAAATTTTTGCAATAAATATTTATTGTATAAACCTTTCATAGGATTTTGTTCTAAACAAAATCTATCAAATTTAAAAAATAATTAAAATATACATAATAAATAATATAAATAATTTGTGTTATATAAATAATATAAATAATATAAATAGTATAAATAATATAAATTATATAAATAATATAAATAATATAAATAATATAAATAATATAAATTATATAAATAATATAAATAATATAAATAATATAAATAATATAAATAATATAAATAATATAAATAATATAAATAATATAAATAATATAAATAATATAAATAATGTAAATAATATAAATAATATAATATAATTATATAAATAATATATAGTTAAACAACATAAATTATATAAATAATATAAATAATATAAATAATATAAATTATTTAAATAATATAAATAATATAAAAATATAAATAATATAAAAATATAAATAATATAAATAATACAAATAATATAAATAATATAAATAATATAAATAGTATAAATAATATAAATAATATAAATAATATAAATAATAAAAATAATATAAATAATATAAATTATATAAATAATATAAATAATATAAATAATATAAATAATATAAATAGTATAAATAATATAAATAATATAAAAAATATAAATAATATAAATAGTATAAATAGTATAAATAATATAAATAATATAAATAATATAAATTATATAAATAATATAAATAATATAAATTATATAAATAATATAAATAATATAAATAATATAAATAAAATAAATAATATAAAAAATATAAATAATTTAAATAGTATAAATAATATAAATAATATAAAAAATATAAATAATATAAATAGTATAAATAATATAAATAATATAAATAATATAAATAATATAAATAATATAAATAATATAAATTATATAAATAATATAAATAATATAAATAATATAAATTATATAAATAATATAAATAATATAAATAATATAAAAAATATAAATAATATAAATAATATAAATAATATAAATTATATAAATAATATAAATAATATAAATAATATAAATAATATAAATTATATAAATAATATAAATAATATAAATAATATAAATTATATAAATAATATAAATAATATAAATAATATAAATAATATAAATAATATAAATAATATAAATAAAATAAATAATATAAAAAATATAAATAATTTAAATAGTATAAATAATATAAATAATATAAATTATATAAATAATATAAATAATATAAATAATATAAATTATATAAATAATATAAATAATATAGATAATATAAATTATATAAATAATATAAATAATATAAATAATATAAATAAAATAAATAATATAAAAAATATAAATAATTTAAATAGTATAAATAATATAAATAATATAAATAATATAAATAATATAAATTATATAAATAATATAAATAATATAAATAATATAAATTATTTAAATAATATAAATAATATAAAAATATAAATAATATAAAAATATAAATAATATAAATAATACAAATAATATAAATAATATAAATAATATAAATAGTATAAATAATATAAATAATATAAATAATAAAAATAATATAAATAATATAAATTATATAAATAATATAAATAATATAAATAATATAAATAATATAAATAGTATAAATAATATAAATAATATAAAAAATATAAATAATATAAATAGTATAAATAATATAAATAATATAAATAATATAAATAATATAAATTATATAAATAATATAAATAATATAAATAATATAAATAATATAAATAATATAAATAATATAAATAATATAAGTAAAATAAATAATATAAAAAATATAAATAATTTAAATAGTATAAATAATATAAATAATATAAATAATATAAATAGTATAAATAATGTAAATAATATAAATAATATAAATAATATAAATTATATAAATAATATAAATAATATAAATAATATAAATTATTTAAATAATATAAATAATATAAAAATATAAATAATATAAAAATATAAATAATATAAATAATACAAATAATATAAATAATATAAATAATATAAATAGTATAAATAATATAAATAATATAAATAATATAAATAATAAAAATAATATAAATAATATAAATTATATAAATAATATAAATAATATAAATAATATAAATAATATAAATAATATAAATAATATAAATAATATAAATAATATAAATAATATAAATAGTATAAATAATATAAATAATATAAATAATATAAATAATATAAATAATATAAATTATATAAATAATATAAATAATATAAATAATATAAATAATATAAATAATATAAATAAAATAAATAATATAAAAAATATAAATAATTTAAATAGTATAAATAATATAAATAATATAAAAAATATAAATAATATAAATAGTATAAATAATATAAATAATATAAATAATATAAATAATATAAATAATATAAATAATATAAATAATATAAATTATATAAATAATATAAATAATATAAATAATATAAATTATATAAATAATATAAATAATATAAATAATATAAAAAATATAAATAATATAAATAATATAAATAATATAAATTATATAAATAATATAAATAATATAAATAATATAAATAATATAAATAATATAAATAATATAAATAATATAAATAATATAAATAATATAAATAATATAAATAATATAAATAATATAAATAATATAAATAATATAAATAATATAAATAATATAAATAAAATAAATAATATAAAAAATATAAATAATTTAAATAGTATAAATAATATAAATAATATAAATTATATAAATAATATAAATAATATAAATAATATAAATTATATAAATAATATAAATAATATAAATAATATAAATTATATAAATAATATAAATAATATAAATAATATAAATAAAATAAATAATATAAAAAATATAAATAATTTAAATAGTATAAATAATATAAATAATATAAATAATATAAATAATATAAATAATATAAATTATATAAATAATATAAATAATATAAATAATATAAATTATTTAAATAATATAAATAATATAAAAATATAAATAATATAAAAATATAAATAATATAAATAATACAAATAATATAAATAATATAAATAATATAAATAGTATAAATAATATAAATAATATAAATAATAAAAATAATATAAATAATATAAATTATATAAATAATATAAATAATATAAATAATATAAATAATATAAATAGTATAAATAATTTAAATAATATAAATAATATAAATAATATAAATTATATAAATAATATAAATAATATAAATAATATAAATTATATAAATAATATAAATAATATAAATAATATAAATAAAATAAATAATATAAATAATTTAAATAGTATAAATAATATAAATAATATAAATAATATAAATAATATAAATAATATAAATAATATAAATAATATAAATAATATAAATAATATAAATAATATAAATAATATAAATAATATAAATAATATAAATAATATAAATTATATAAATAATATAAATAATATAAATAATATAAATAATATAAATTATATAAATAATATAAATAATATAAATAATATAAATAATATAAATAATATAAATAATATAAATTATATAAATAATATAAATAATATAAATAATATAAATAATATAAATAATATAAATAATATAAATAATATTAAAAAAATAAAATAAATAATATTTTAAAATAATACAATTTCAAATATACATAAAATATCGAAATTAATTAAAGACTAATAAATAAAAACAAATTAATTAAATTTCGAAACGAATTAAAAGATTATATTTTTTAATATGAATAAATAAATATTTAATAATACATATTTAAACACATTTTTAATATTATCAATTAGTTTTATAATTAATATTTTTTTTTTTTGAGTATCAAACCGTAACCGCTTTTCAATTGTTAGTGACCTTCCTATCCCGGATCAAAGCTTTTCAATTCTTTGGCAAAGTAATACAACTTAAAAAGGAGTCAAAAATGTGTGCACACTTAAAGGTCCTTAGGCATGTGTGTGTGCGTGTATAAGGACCTGCATAACTGTACATATTTTATAGAAATTTTTTATTAATTTTATATTTTGGCTGCTCATTTTTATTGAAATTTTGAAGTTTGTTTTTGCAATTTATGCTATTTGCTTTTGGAGCATTAAGAAAAAAATGTTCCCAATAAATAAATAATTAAAATTTATAGTGTTTTCTTTTTAAGTTGGTAATAGTACATACACATACAGATACACACACATATACACTCACAGAGAACTGAAGACGATAAGTTGCATAACTTTGGCAAGTTTATTGTCCTCGTCCCTGTTTGAGTTGGCATAAAATGTTTACGATGCGTCTAATTAGAAGGCAAAAACTTTGGAGAAGGCGATGCCAAATCATAAAATAAAATACAGAAACCAAAAAAAAAAGAAGAAATGAATGAATGGAAGGGAAGGTAAAATGGAAGCAGAAAATACGTAGTGTAATGGTTGTGCGACACATTGAATTAAATATTCAATCATAAGAACAAAAGGACAAAATTTGCTACGCAGCTGGAAATCATCTATGACCCAAGTGCAGCTCCAATGAAACCTACGAGCTCCTCCACCTCCTTCAAGTGAGATTTTATGGCTGCTGTTGGTGGAACGTCGCGACATCGTCAGCTGAACTTGATAGACAAATTTGAGTACGTCATAAACATTTACCGTTCGACGTGACATCAGGCAAAGGCCAGGACTTGAGAGCCTAGCTCTATGCTACTAACAGCACGTTTCTTATTCAACAGCAGGATATACGTCTAACGGGAACTTACTTCAGCATTAATCAACAAAACACACGCATCAATATGTACATATATATATATATATATATATATCCTGATTAGCTGATTTAACTCTTCTTTATATATATATGTATGATTATTGATAGTAATCATATAGTATATGCCCTGGCAGAGTACACCCAAAGCGATTTGTATGCGAAAGTTAGTGAAACGGAAATCTGAAAGGCTCCCACACACACACACACACACACATAGACACAGCAATGGCTCTAACATCCTTTGCATATGCATGGCATATAATTATTATTTTATAGCATACAATTAGGCGCAGGGCGGAAATGCTGCCAGCCACACGTAACTGCTCCTTGTTACCTACGTGAGTACTATAGAGTACCATTCATATCCGATACTCGATAACCTCTTACCCTTTCATGTGGCAACTCTTCATCAACGTCTTTGTCGGCATTCTACCACCTTATACTGAGTGAATTTACGAGTGGCAAGTGGCTTTACTACAGATTCTGCTGCTGCCTCTGCTGTTGCAGTTGTTATTAGTTATGTCAGAGGCAATTAGCCAAAATAATTTGTAATCTTATTAGACCTACACACTATACACACTCACATACATACAGACACACACACACACGCACACATAGATGTCTGTCAATTGTTGCTGCTAGTTACTTGAAGAGTTTACTCCTCACCTTATAGCCTCCAGCACACACATATATGCCCTTTGTATATATGTATGTGTATTTGTATTAGTGCGATAATTACATGCATGAAAATTATGCTTAAATGTTGGGATCTGTGTATATGTATGTGTGTGCGTTCATTTCATGCATTTGCAATTATGTTTAATGAAAGAAAATAATGCATGGCCGAAGGCTCAATGCAAGAATCTCATTCCATTTCCTAATTCCCTTGCAGCACATTCGCGTGGCAACTATCAATTTTATTTAATAGCTTAAGCTCATTAATTTTAAATCAATCAACAAACAGCACAAATACAAACGAGCCTAAGTAAATATTTAACCAATGGCCAATACGCGACACAATTCCAGGCCTAAACACCTGGGGCACTATACAACTATTAGTCATAATTCAAAGCAAAGCCTTTACAGGCTTCTCAGGCAACGGAGTACACAGTAAAAATATCCTTTAACGACTATAAATAAAGTAAACTAGTTACATTTATATGAAACAGATACTTACAATAAGTTAACCAAGCTCAGACAAGCTAAATTCTAGTAGCAATAATTCCTTAAAAACAAGTTATAATCAGAATTCCCAAATATATCGTTGCTAGATAAATTTCTTATAAAAATTTATTAAACTTATATACATGTTTTTATATGAGTATGGAAAGTTTTGTCAATGTTTGCAGTCTGCAAAAGAAAACATCTCTAAGCCCATCAAGCATAAAATATTATAGACTAAATCAGCAACAATAAACGGTTCTATATTATTGCCTGGCTGTTCATATTAGAGTTCATTTGTATAGCTTTTCTATCTTATTTCCTTCAGTTCATCGTTTCTCGTATCTCTTAATCTAATTGTTCGTCCTTCTCTGTGTCTATCTACTTGTCTTCTCTCGGCTGCTGATTTGTCTGTACATTTGTTTAGGCCATCAATTTTAAGAACCACCTAGAGGAAGAGCAAGCGAAATAACATGCGAAAAAATTTCTATAATACAATATTACTTAGTACAATAATCCTTGCAATCCTTTTCGCCTTGGAAAGCACATTAGTTTGAACTTCCAATAAATTTGTATAAATTTGTTAAATTCTGAAAGGAAAACCTCTACTTGCTAAGTTTTATACAGTTTGACTAGTTTATCAATTCATGGTTGCAATAAAATTCATAGGATATTTCTTTAGATTTGATTGAGGACTTTGCCTTAATTGGAAGTAAGTTGTTTAGCCTGTTGCTGATTGCTGAATTCTCTCTAACAACTGATATTGTTAGTATTACATTAATATTTTACCCCTGATATAGACATGGATTATTATCTAAAGGATAAATAATATTCTCTGTCAGTTCGATTTCCTTTTCTACGCTTCGTCCTAGCAGTTCTAAGCCTTCTTCAACGCAATTCGCTTTATCCATTAAGATTGTATAAAAGGTAGCTTATTAATTTGTTGATATGCATAAAACAGTCAGAAAGAAGCATCTGCGACACCATAAAATATATATATATATTTATATATATATATGCCTAATCAACAGTCGATCTAGTCGTTTTTAGCAGCGTTAAGTTGCAGCTGACATTTGCCCAAAGCGCCCACTTGGCTACCCATTTGATATTTGAGTATCTGCAGCCTTTTAGTTACACACAAAAACACACACACACACAGAGACACAAATATATTTAAACAATGAATTTGCGTGTCTGTATATCTGTATCTATTTGTGTTTGTGTGTGTGTGTGTGTGTGCGCGCTGCTACACCTATTTAGAT
This sequence comes from Zygothrica quintamaculata, assembly GCA_037044455.1. Taxonomy (NCBI): domain Eukaryota; kingdom Metazoa; phylum Arthropoda; class Insecta; order Diptera; family Drosophilidae; genus Zygothrica; species Zygothrica quintamaculata. The sequence continues at coordinate 349,309 of JBAMBS010000792.1, read as the reverse complement.
GGAACAGTGAAAAGCAAACTCATGTTTGCCGCTGCTTGGAATTTCCATGCCGAATCTGAAAACTGAGCCCCTGAGCAGGCAATCATTTGGTCCATAAAACACACGATGCTCCCAAATACCATGTGGCAAACGGATTTCATGTAACACGTGAATGGTAGTAGGCTGTAGACAGTAGTAGCTTGTATACAGTAAAATGAAGTAGTGTGAGTACTGTGTGTTGAAGCCACGGCTCTAGGATACATATAAAAGTTAAACGGCAGTAAAGTAAGCGTTGACATCGCAACAGGAAATCAGTCGACAGGCAAAGGTATAGCAGCCATGAAAATCAACTCCATCCTCCAATGTAGTTGGAGTACTCATACTTGTGCATACTCTTAGCACAAATTTCAGTGGCAGCTTACACAAAATTTCCATTCGAATGAGTTTAAAGAAAGTTACTTTAAAATTATTTTTAGTAATATTTACAGTTGTGAGTTTTAAAGAATGTCCAATAATTTTGCTCAATGTAGAACCCCTTTAACTACGTCACTGTTTAAATGATATGTTTGACTATAATAAGACAAAAGCATTGACCTTTAAGTTTTTCTTATAAGGTAAGCGAACACTATAAAATAAATAGGCACAGGACTCAATGGAGTCAATTGCTCTTTGATTTCAAGATATTTTTTGTTCAAGGTCCTTCGACACATATCAAAGTAGCTTTTACGATGAATACAAATGAGCATTTCAAATGTTTTGCCACCAACTGTACTTAACAGCATATCATTGTAGTACATTTAAGTACCCAAAGTGTAGTACAATTGTACCGAAAACTTTTTGGGTACCAGCTGCCGTACAGTACCCAAAAGGATAGTGGTTAGTATGCAGCATGAAAAACGTAATTACTTTATATTGCATTTTCCTCTGTCTGCCCAATTAAACTGCAATTGCCAGGTGTTGTTTTAATACTTGCATACAGCTTTAAAAATAATGGGGTATATTACACTTAATGAAATAGAAAAAAAATGCAATATAATCTAGACTGATTTCAGTTTAATGCAGATAAACTTAATAAATTTCTTTAATTATTTTGTTCGAGCAACTTAATCAATTCATATATATTTTACAGGGTATCAAAAACTTAAACATATAAAATGTTATGCATATTTTTGTTGAAGCAACCTTCAATGCTTGGGGCGCAGTTTTTTAATTAAACTTCTCTGTGGATATTCCAGTGGCAAATTGCTGCTGCATTGAGTTGTGCCTCCACGAATGTCCATGAATGTGGCTCAATATTGATGCCTTTAATCAGTTTGGCATCAGTTTTAATGACACTTTATGAGAGTATCCTTTTATTTCTATATTATTTCACACAAATCCTTTATCCTATAAATTAATCGATGTTGTTCAATAACATAGATAATAAGAAATGGGAATGCGAATTGTGGAGAATACAACTTGATACAACTTTAGTGAAAAAAGAAAAAGAAAAAAATAAAAATAAATGCCACAAGTCAATTTTAGTAAACTTTTTTCTAGAACTCCCTTAACCGTAGCCCCATTCTCATCCGCCATCCCAATTCCCAACTCCATCTTCATCCACATCCAAGCTAACCCTTTTTAGAGGGTTTGGGGTTGTTGCCTTAATGTTTCTTGTTTCTATCTAGTTCTTTCTGGTTTTCACTTTGCTCTTCCCTTCCCTTCACTTCTCTTTTCTTTTCTTTTCTTTTCATTTCTTTTCTTTTTCTTTTTCTTTTTTTTTGGTCTGCTTCAATTGTCATGAAATTTATGGGTTAACGCTCAGCGTGAACTTGAAGCGCATAAATCCACATGAAACGGATATTAAAAAAGCATCATGAAATGAGCCAAATATCCGAAATATCTTCTTCTAACCTTACTACCTTCCCCTTCCCCTTTCCCTTCCTACTATCCTTTACAGTACTCTGACATCCAGAGCCTATTGGCATTGCCTGTTAAACTTATTATATAGCTGATTGACTTGGATCGGTTTGGCTTTGTTGGCTTAAATTATGAACTTATAAATTGGCAGGCGGCAAGAGGATTCCATTTTTTCTTTCTTTTTTCCTTTATTTTCATTTTACAAGTCCTTATATTCCAGGCGGAAGCAGCGGGATTAGCTGACAGTGGCAGGGAATTATATTTAGTCTGGGGTTAGTGCAAATCAGTTAAAGCATTTTCGAGATAATATTGAAACCTTATAACAAAGTAGTTGAAACGGAAAGGTATTAGGACTCGTCTTATATTCTACTTAAAGGACAAACTTATAAAATATATTTTGTCCTTACACCCTATGCAAATTGAGTTAAAAGCCCATATAGATCACACATAAAGTCCTTAAAGTCTGCAATTAGTCTAAAAGATATTACGATATAAGATATTAAGATGTATATACATATATATTTGTATATATATTTGTTTTAATTCTGATGGACAAATCTTCGCCTATGCTTTGGGCTATGATTGGGCCCAGGGCCATGAGCAGTTTGATCCGAATAAGAAGCTCCAGGTTGTGGGGGGCTAAAAGGCGCGCGCAATGGCCAAGTACGTGCAGAACTGTGTGTATGTATGAGTATGTGTGTGTATGGCTGTATATGTAGGCAAAGGGGCTCTCGTAGTCGGGTACACTCGACTACAGACTTCTTACTTGTTTTTGCATTAGATTTACCATATTTAAAATTTTCCCTCATAATTTGATACCATTTTCAAGGAAATTTCATATGCCTCCCTCCTATTGGCAAAAAAAACGGAAACAATCGAAAAAAATCGAAAATACATTTATATTTAAAATAATTAAAATTTCGCTGCTTTTGCATTAATTGCGCATTTTTTTTTATGTATTTCGTCGAAGTGTCCCCAAAATCTGTTTCCAAAATGGAATAGTATTATTAAATGAAGTAAATTTGGTACATGAACTGCATTTGAGCCAAATTTGGTGTCAACTAACATATATATAGGGACTATGTAGATACAAAAAGAGGAACAGAGAAAGAGAGAAAGAAAGAGAGAGGTAGAGTAGGGAATATGGTCAGTAAGTGGTCGGTTTCAAAAAGCGATTTGCAATTGGGCTAAATGCATTTAGATGCCATAAAGTGACCACAAATGCCAAATGCATTCGAATTTTCAAATGGTATTCAAAAATAGTTGAATAAACAAAATTATATATGAATATTTTGCTTCTGTTGAACTTTATAACAATCTCTACAAAGAGAATTGAGTGACTTTTTTCAAGCTTAATTAAAAAACAATTTTAACAGACAGTTAGCCTTGATTTTAAATTCAATAAAATTTATTTTCAACGTATCATACCAGAACAGACACTAGTATATTTCAGTTAGCTTAAATAGTAAGAACTTAGTTAATTCTGGGAGAATTAAACAAGTTTTTCTTATTTAATTTATATAAGAAAAGATACGGGAATGCAGGATACACACACACGAAATTAATCAACTTGTATTTGCGTCCTCAACAAGTATATAGACTCTCTGGAGATCTATGGGCACTAAGCGATGTGGCAAGCTACGTAGCGTAGATCTTGGATATGTATTCACTGGTAGTAAAAACAATTTATTATATGATAAGCTGATTGGGCCGCCGGAGCAGGCAATGCTCCTATCGGCTGTGGTCAGTATCTGCGAGCTTGCTGCTTCCATGGTCGACGCTTTAGGTGTGTGTCCTGCGAGTTTGTCCACCTATGATATTTGGAGGTATGATAATTCGATATTAACTGATTTTTCATTTCATAATTTTGCTAAAATTTGCTTTATTTATTTCCCATTCTATTTTTCCTCAGAAAGATGGCAAACTGAAAAGGGTTGATTCGGAAATTCGTACTATTGAAGAAGACACAATTACAGAATGAGATTATCCAGTGCCTTGTCAAAGTTCCAAGAGTAATCATAGGTTATATATAAGTCGACATTCATCATTGATCTAAATAGCTTTTATATAAATTTTAGAAATGTTTATGCCCAAAAATGGCATGTTATTAATATAGTATTTTACTCAAATTAAAATAAAGTAATTTTTGATTTTCATATACTGAGGTATAAATTGCTTCCTGGATTAACTTACTTTTATTATTAAGCCAGTGTTTATCCCTGAGGATCTCTATGGATTCAAGTCGAAAATTGACATCATTAAACAATAAAAAACGTATTATAGGAAACTTGTTTTATTATAGATTGTCGTTTTGTCGATTAGGCATCCTTCTCTGGATTGTTTGAATATAATTTTAAGGATTAAAAGGATGCAAATAATATTCAAACAAATTTTTTTTTATTATCCATATTAAAAAAGACATTTTAACTGGTAGAATACTTCATTTTATGGCATAATTTGGTTCGTAATTAGTTTTTAAATATTAAAATATTTAAATAATTTATTAAAATTAATAATACAAATTATTTATGTGGCAAGTTTTTCTATTTTATATGTACATTTGTTAAGTTAAAGAAAATGTTGTTTTTTTTTTATTTTAACACAAGAATTATTTCTGGAAATTGTGCAGTTCACCTTCTATAGAATATTAATGAAGGATTATATCTGAGCGGATTTAAAATGTAATAAAAATAAAAATAGTAAATAAATTTAATATTAAAGTACTTTAAATAATAATTAATTCGTAAGTTTTCGAGGAATTAGAAAACAACAAAAAAATTCTATTTACAATTTTTTCATAAATTAAAGGAAATATTATGTATTATTTTCTTTTCTTCAGTAATATATGACTCGTTTGCCTTTGGATAGGTAAAAAAAAAGCTATTCAATTTGTGAACAATCGAAAAGTATGTAACAGGTAGAAATAATCATTTGAGACGATATAAAGCATATATATTCCTTATCAGGGGTCAATCCAGCCCGTCTGTCTGTATGGACGCCTGATTCTCAGAGACAAAACCTACAGCTAGAGCAATCAAATTTGAAATATAGATTCGTTATTTTCGATTTTTGAATTTCCTCTCCTGACCCCCGCAGTATGAAAAACATGATTATTAAGGATAATTTTTAACCGATGAAATTTGATTATTATTTTGAGTAAATAAAAGAAATTAATATTGCAGATCCTAAGAAATTTGACCAGAAAAAATTGCTAAGAAATCTACAATAAGAAATAAAACTTTTTCAAATGTTATTATATATTTTAACCTGATCAGTGTACATTGAGTTTCAAGTTATCTACATACATCTGTATACATAAATATTTATTCATTCGACATTTACAATAGAAAATAGGCACATTCAATTTTTTTCTTAAAAAAGTGTTGAAGAATTGTGTATATTTTAAAATTTTTAAAATTTGTATAATGGCACTTTCAAAGGACTTTGAAGTGAGTTCACCACCAACTGATACCATATCGGCAATGGAGTTCTCTCCAGCGCCATGTAATCTACTGTGCGCGGCCAGTTGGGATCAAACCGCACGCATCTGGCGGGTGGAAATGAATGGAAGTACAGTGCCCATAACTTTATGTAAGCTAAACAATCCGATTATGGATGTGAGTTGGAACGATGATATCAGCAAAGTCTACATGTGTACAAGTGGAAATGATGTGCATCAGTGGGACTTACAATCGAATCACGCAATTCAAGTGGCTAGCCATGAGGCAGGTGTACGCTCCTGTCATTGGATTAAATCAACTACTCATAGTTGCTTAATGACTGGCTCTTGGGACAAGACACTAAAGGTAAGTATATCCTTGGAGGCAACCACATCTTGCAATACTTTCATTGGTTACATTATTCTCATTAGTTCTGGGATATGCGTAGCCCAAATCCAATGCTATCCATTAATCTGCCAGATCGTTGCTTTGCTGCCGATTTTAAATATCCAACTGCAGTTATAGCTTGTGCCAACAAGAGCGTCTTTACTTGCTCAGTTGACAATCTAACGCTGCACAATAATACTGTTGATTCAAAATTGAAGCAAGAATTGCGCTGCATAGATATATTTCAGGATATTGAGAGTAAGTTACATGGATTTGTTGTAGGTCACATTGGAGGTCAAGTGGCTGTGCATAATCTATCTGACTCCCAAAATGCATTTACATTTAAATGCCATCGATCGATGAGTTCTAAGGGAGTAGAGAACATTTATGCCGTTAATGATGTCAAACATCATCCAGTACATAAGACACTGGTCACTGCCGGATCGAATGGTGTCTACACCTTTTGGGATACACTCAAGCGTCAACAGCTCTATTGCAGCGAAGTCAAGAATCAACCAGTTACCAAATGCTGCTTCAATTTTGATGGTCAAATCTTTGCCTATGCCTTGGGCTATGATTGGGCCCAGGGTCATGAATATTTCGATCCGAATAAGAAACCTCAGATATTTTTGCATCCTTGCTTCGAAGAGATGAAACCACGATGTTAAAATATTAATCTTTTTATTTTGTATATTATTTATTTAGAAATATATTAAAAATATAAAAGACTTAAAACGTTTATAATATCTGGATTTCATATTTTTAAGCATTGATAATTCCTTAGAGAACCATGGAGGTGTATGCGTCCTCTCATGGAGCACCAAGGGAACGCAAGAAAAGATTGAAGTGATTTTATTAATGTCAGAACAAACGTACAAAGGAGCCCAATTAGTTTAGAAAATAAGTAAATTAAGTTTTGAAAAGTTAAATTTTTTAAAACATTAAGACTTAACCTCAGGACTAATCGAAGATGATCCTTAAACGTTGGCAACTCAACTAGTACTTTTAAAGTTGGATGATTGCCATCCACACCGGTGTTGTAATCGAGAACGATGTTACCTGCCTCCTTTAATACGCCAAAGGGAAAGCAGGGGAGGAAATTCAAAAATGTAAAACAAACTCGTATAGCGAGAATAAAGAATCTAGATTTCAAATTTGGTTGCTCTAGCTTTAATAGTCTCTGAGAGCCAGGCGTTCATAGATACGGATAGACAGACGAACGGATCGATTCAATTAGTCGTCCTGATCAAGAATATATGGGATATCCGATGATTATTTCTACCTGTTACATATTTTTCGATTTTGCACATTTCCATTAGCTCCCTTTTAGCATTTTTTAAAAGCAAAAGAGCTCAAAATGAAAGGAAGTGAATGGTTTTTAACCTGTAAGTTGTTTTGATAGCTCTGATAAAACTAATACAGTATATATCGCTTATAAAGCGTACAGTTTATAAGAAAATATTGGTTAAAAGCAAAATTATTTTATTTTTAAACATCATAAAACTATTTAACACTAAATTTAGCCTCATAAAAGCAAAAAATTGATTGTATATAAGAAAATATTGTGTATAAACAAATAAAAAATCGCCAAAATTTTCCAGCATTAAAGTTTTTGCTTATAACCGGTATATACTGTATTTAGTATGTGAAATATACTTGTGTGCTTATAGAAGAACTTTAAGATTTATAACTTTAATAATATATATATATATAATAAAGAAGTACTCAGAGTTAAGTTGTAAATATTATAAAAGCAAATCAACTAAAATAATTATTTAAAGCTTTTACATGCAAGTGAGTTGTCAATTACACAGAAATATTCACTCATAAATATTCAAAAGAAAGAAGTCCTAACGAATCTTGTCAGATGTCAACTGACAAATATAAAATGAATATCCTTATAAGTAGATACAAGTGAATACTCGTATGACTACTTGCCCAGGGGTATCCAGTTGATATGATAGTTTTGAAATAATTTAATATGTTTTCATGCTAATAAATTGAATTTGTGTAAGAGTACAGTTCGCTCTGTATGTTTGTGTGTGTGTGTGTGTGTGTGTGTGTGTGTGTGTGTGTGTGTGTATGTATGTGTGTGTATCTGTAGCTGAATGCAAGCATATGTGTGTGTGTGTGTGCAAGTCGAAAGTTTGACAGAGACACAAGACTAGCAAAAAAAAATTCATACTCATACATTTGAGTATTCAAAATGTTACCAAAAATTCTGACTGGTGACTGGTGACTTGTGACTGGTAACTGGTGAATGCTGCCGCCTGCTTTTTGCCTAAGGATATTCGTAGTGAGTCTTTTGGTACTGGCATATTTGATTTTGTAATTTGCATTTGATAAGGAACGACATAGCTCAACTCAATTTGCCTTTGTCCTTTGCAGCCTTTTGTTTTGTTTTAATTTCATTGAGCTCTGCTCCATATCTATATTATCCATCTAGAAGAAGTTTAACATCAACTCTCTATCTCAATGCTTTTTCCCATTTTGTTTCTCTACAATTTTATTATGTATTTGTTTTTCTTTTCTCTTCTTCCCCTACTTCTCAGTTGTTGTTGCTGGTCTTGTTCGTTCTTGCTGTTCTTGTTTTTGCTTTTGTTACCAATGTTACTTTTCCTCAGGCCATTGCAAAGCAACATTAGCACATCCTCTCAATATAAGTATATCTATATATAAATATATATATATATATATGCATGCGTGTGTGTGTGTGTGTGTCTGTTTGCATATATATTGTGTGTGGGCGATATGGTGATAAAAGTATTCTGTAGAGAATTTAGTAGCTTTTGAACTGAAACAAATTAAAAATACCCAAGGGCATCCTTTGACAATTGCATACATATTATAGAAATCCTTGAGGCATTAACTGGATTAAAACATAGCTTAGTTTTCAATGAAGTGGGTAAAAATTGGAAATGAATTGCCGTATGATAACGACGTTTAAAACAAAATATAGATTTTATAAAATGAATAAAACATACCTAAGGATATCATCCAAAAAGAATATAATATATTAAACTTGTTTGATCTAAGTTAATAAAAAAAACAGGATATTTCCAACATTAAAACTTATATTTGTAAACAAGTAAGAAGTCTGTAGTCGAGTGTACCCGACTACGAGAGCCCCTTTGCCTAGATATACAGCCATACACACACATACTCATACATACACACAGTTCTGCACGTACTTAGCCATTGCGCGCACCTTTTAGCCCCCCACGCTCCATAGCGCGGTACTTAATGTTGTATAACATTCGTGTTTATTGTTCAATTTTAACTGAAATTCACAACGTAGATGAAGAATGGTCTACTCAATATGTGTGCGAAAAAGAAATTTGATTGATAATTTATAGGATAATTTTCAAAGCTACATTAAAACTTTAAAGTATTTATTAATCCTTTTGCATAATCTGAGAACACATTAAATTCTTTCTAAAAAAAAAACGTGCATCAAAAAAATAGCACACAAAATGTTATGTTAAAAGTTACGTTAAAACAGTAAATTATAAAGCATTTTTTATATATTTAAATTATTATTATTTTTTAATACATATACTATTTATTGTATACAAATGTGTATTTTGAGCCAACCTAAAAATATGAAATTAACTGCAAACTTTGCTTTTATAGAAATAACATTTAAATGTAGAAACTTGTATATTATATTTAAGATATTTGTTAACTGTTATATACACCGAATCAGTTCACATTATATGTATATACTTACTATACATATAGCTATATATATTTTGTATGTGTATTTCATTATAAATAATAATATATTTTAAACTCCTGGAAACACAATATTTTGGTATAACAATTTTAATATATAAAGAATTTATGATAACAATCAATGATAATTAATTTGCGCAATTTTAAATAATGAAAACTAAAACAAAAATTAAATAATACTAATAGTAATAATAATAAAAATAATATTAATAATAATAATCCAATGTTTTGCAATATTTTTTTAAATACTTTAAAATTGTTATCAAATATTGCCTTCCTTTGATGTCTATATAGACTTTTTCATTTCTCCCTTTGCCAATGCTTACAGCATTAGTTAAAAAAAATCTATTTTTTTTCTATGCAGCAGAATACTAAAACTTGCTTTTTGTTTTAGTGTTTTTTTTTCAGTGTACAGTAAGCAATGCTAAAAAGTAAAAAAGAAAAGCAAAGATTGTAGCAGTCAAAAGTAAACAATCCATTCACACTATTCACATGCAACACCGTAAAATATAACTAAAAGAGGATATAAAAACATTCTGTTGGGTATGCTAGACTACAGATAGAAGTTTTACAGTTGACATATACACAAACAAATAAAGACACACACACACAACCTTTCTATAGGTACTGTAAGTTCTTCTGTTATTTTCTGAATGTTGATGGATAAATTTTGAAAATATTCTGTGCTCATAAACCAATCGTTATAAAACTTGCAGCGAAAGATTGAAATAAAAACAAAAAAAAGAAATAAATAAAAGAGCAGACAGATGGATAAGAAAGTGAACACAAAGTAAGATAATTTCTATGGCTATTAAGTAAACCATAATTAGTTTGTTAGAGTTAACGGTTGTGGTGTTAATAATTTTAAAATTATAAAAAGTGTTACTTTAGATTGAAACTAATATAAAAATTAAAAACTTTTTGTATTATATAATTTTTTAACCCAGTCAGCCCAAATTAAATTCTATAAAAACAACAATTTTATTGAATTTACTTGAAATAAAACAAATATTTTGTTTTGATTTTATTTTTAATATTTATAATCAACTTGTACTTTTACTCGTTTATTTATAATATATAATCTAAACTTACTTAATAATCAAATAATTTGAATATTTCAAAATGTGTTTCGTATTTGCATTTGTAATTATTTTTTATTTTTATTTTTGTTTTCGTTGAGGTTAATGGTTATTTAGTAAACAAAAAATATATTGAAATTTCAATTAAAAAATGTGACAGAAGAGCTTATGATATTGAACTGAAAATTGGTAAAAGCAACAAAAACTATTTATAAAAAAAAAGAAGTTAAGCTATTGCTTAAGGAAAGAGATCCAATATTAAAAGTAAAAGAGCTAAAATAAGAATTTTAATATAGACATAACAAGGAATTAAACTCTAAACTAATAATTAAACAAGGAATTAAACTGTAAATTAAGAAAAATTAAATCAAAGTAAAACAAAAAGGTATATAATGTTATTATTTATAATATATAATCAAGTAAAGTATTGCATCAGATAAATTATAATAATTGATATTAATCATGATTAACTAAACTAAATATTAAAATAATTTTTAGATAATTAACTAAATAATAATTGAATAACGTCAGACTATATATGTATATTTGTTTTTATTAAAGAATAAAATGTTTATTTTTTTATTAATTTCAATTAAAATAAAAATTAAAAATGAAATGAATGTTATAAATAATATTGCTTATTAAGGAATAAGTACATATAAATAATAAACATATAATAATTAAAACTACTAATACTATATACATAAATTATGTATATATACTATGAGTAAACAGAAACAGCTATCACAATTCTGTCATAAAATCTAACAAATTAATATTAATAATTTTTTATATTCAATTATTATAATAAATATTATTATAATTAATATTATTATAATAATTAATATTATTATAATAATTAATATTATTATTTTTATTAATATTGTTAATATAATTATTATTATTATTTCTTGTCAAGAAAACTATGAAAAACAAATTTCATACGTACAAATCGTTATAAAAAGGTTTATTATTATTTTCCAATTGACATAAAATATGTTCAATTTGTATATCGTTAAATGTTTTGCTATATAATTTGTATTTTTGCTCTTTATAATATATATATAAATATATTGTATTAATATATTTTGGCTAATATATTTTGTGAAGTGCATAACAAATATTGGTTCTGGACTCAATTGAACAACTGTGAGTAATTGTAATTGAATGTATATATTGTTATTATATAGATAAAACTATCAAATATACAAACACATATATATCCATAGATATATATATATACATATATATTTAAATTATTATCTTCAAAGCTTGTACTCTATGTTGATTTGTCATAAGAATAATAATAAAAAATTTATGAAACACAAAACATTCGTTACGTTTTACATATTATTTTCTTGTCAGTTTTGTTTTATATAATTTATATGTAAGCTTTGAGCTTGGACATTTTAGTTAGAACAATTAAGCACAATTATTATTTAATTATATATAAGTACCCGTATATATATATATACGAGTACTTATATATATATTTACATATAATATAAATAAATAAATCAGCGTTAACTTAAAAAATTTAATATTTCTAGGTACATATCGTGGGTAAATATTATATTTAGGATTATTTGTTAAATATCTTTTTGCAATAACATTATCTTTTAGTTATGTATTTTATTTAACAAAATTTATGTGTATATATATATATAATTATTGTATATAATGTATATATTTCATATATTTTTAATATAATTTGTATTTTAGCATTAACTATTTCAACCAGCATAATATAATTTATAAAATATTCGGTATTAAATAATTTAACTTTATTTTGTTTATATTGTTGTTATTGTTGCTGTTTTTGTTCTTTTTTTCTTTTTAATTTTTTGTGCATATATCATCATCATTCCATTGGGTTATAAATGAAGTGCTATATATTTATATATATGTATATATATATATATATATATATATATATATATATATATACATATATATGTTATGCATACGTTTATATTTGTTATATATTGCTGTAGTCCTGAGAAATCGGTACGATAAAATGGGTTTATCTCAATTTTATTAAAAATTTTCTATAGATTATTGTTATTCCAAAAACATCTTTCACTCATCTGGATCTGATTGCTAGCTCCCTTATGCCATCAAAATATCACCAAGGGAATTTTAATTTAATTTTTTGTTCATATTTTTTTGATTTTGTTTTGTTTTATTCAGACATCTATTGATATGATTTTAAGATGCATTTTTTTTTTTTTAATAATTTAATGTTTAATAATTTTGGGTTACTTATATGAGATTTGCCATAATTATGGCTTTTCGATCAGACAAAACTATAAATTTGTTTGTTTAACATTAATAACACAAAGCTGTTTATGGTACAGCTTTTAAATCGAATACAAAAAATGTATTTCAATAATACAAAACCTATGAATTAATTGTCCAAATTAATGGATTCGTGATTTTCTTTAGAGAATGTCTATAAGTCCTTACTATGATTAACCATTACCAGCTATTGGGTACAAACTTTAGTTTAAAGACTAACTCAATAATCTTTCTTCTTTTATTTTTTTGTTTCTTTTTTTTCTCGTTCTTATTTATGTTTTAGCACTGTCTCTTTCTCTCGCTTGTTCAAATTTTTACTCTCTATTTAATTCGATTCTTTGGATTGTTAATTACAGTGAATTCAATTTTCACTATAAGTTCGCGAGTGTGTGTGCTTGTGGCTGTGTATTATGTTGTATTGTGCTTCATTATAATTATATATATATATATATATATATATAAATATATATATATAAATATATATATATATGCATATATAATTAAAAAGATTAGTTTTACTTGGAAGATTGAAAGGAAGTTGATGAAATGTGTTAGAAGAAAAAGCGCTACTGCTGCTTTACGTGCTACGTCCGATTTGCAACCAGGCAAGCAACAACTGCAAAGCCGGCTGTAGCAACACTAGTTTTCAGATATCTGTATTTATATTGATGCGTGTCATAAACTCGCCTTGCGAATCGGCCACAGCGCGTATGATCTCCAGCAATAGTTCACGTGATAGACATGATATTTTGGGTAGCCTGGCAACTTTGGAAAAATCTTTAACAATTAATTTTAATGCATACTCCTTGATGTCATAGATTTTTGTTATATCGGAAGCCTCTAGAGTCTCCAATACATTCTCATACGTAATGTTATGCTCTAAGGAATATTTGCAGAATGCATGTAAACGATTATTTGATAGACCATAGAAACATGGTGCCTGAAATAAGTAGAGTGCATCCTGTGGCGGCATTTTGGTTTCTCCATAATATATATAACGTAACAATGAATCAAACGATTCCAGAGAAGGTGAAATTTCGCCAATTTGTATCTTATAAATTTATAAAATTTATCATTATATATATTATATATAAAATTAAGTATAATTATTATACATACATTAACCGAATTATCCGGAGGCGTAAACGAGCGAAACATACCCTGAAAATAGGTACAACGTGCCGATAACACTGATTTATGTGCCTGTATCACATTATCCTCTAACATAAGACTAATATCGCAAAAATCTTTGCCGGTTGTCTCCAGGAATGTTGACATATCATGCTCCAAAGTTGTACCTTAATATATAATAATATAAATAGTAAATATAAATACATAAGTTTGATCTATCTTTACCAATATTTGGCTCAAATATTGTATCCATGACTAGCTTGGAGGGATGCAAACGTTTGCGTATTATCTCAACGAGAAGAGGTTTATCCAAATCGCTAAACTCATTTGACATAACTACTTCTGTAAAGTTCTCCTCTTTGATGATGAACTGCATGCAATGATCCTTAATGATTTTAATGCTGTAATAAGTATTGAAATATATGTGAATATATAAAATAAATTATGATATAGCAATATTATTTACTTGTTTTTATCTGCATTGTAGAGTGCTTCTAGGACATTCAACTTATTGATTTTATAGTCAAGATACTGTATGCAGCCATGCGCCAGGCGCGGCATTGTGAATAGTCCAGCCAACTTATAGATATCTGTGATAAGTATGATAATGTTTTTGCTATACGAATCCTTTAAATCAATGCGATCGGTATAAATATAATTCAAAATAATCTCAAAGGCTTCCGGTGACGCATGCGCTAGTCGCACTTCAAGCATAGGTGCACGATCTGGTCCGACGCCAGCATTAAAGGTCAATGCATCGACTTGACCAACACCATATAACTTTTCCATTTGCTGTTGTAGAGCTTCACGTGCCGCCAATATCTTATTTCGCAAATATTTGGAGCGTGCAGCGACAAAGGCAATATGTGCCAAAATACGAATTTCTTCACATCCAACCAAAAATTGTATGTCACAAAATTGTTTCTCATGAAAGAATTTACTAAAATCATCACGAAGTGTACACTTTGGATAGCTAGAGAACTGAAAACGATACGTATCGCCGCGTCTTACACTGTTATCAACAGTTCCGCCAAATATATACATGGCATCTCCAATAACAGCCGAAGCATGAAATACACGACCCGATGGCATATCAGAATTTAACTCAGCCTGTATAACAGACCAAACTTGCGAATCCAGATCATAGCAATGCAAGTCATTTGGCAATGTTGAATCAGCTGATCCCCCAAATATATATAAAAATCGATCATGATGTACCATTGTATGACCATAACGTCGCGATGGTGGCGCTGATGTGGCACCACGAAGCACTGGCTCGTTGGATATATGACGCCAGGTGCGCGTCTTAAAGTGAAACTCAAAAAGTGAATTGGTTATTTGTAAGCCACTTTGTCCAGAAAACACATACATGGCATCGCGTGCGACAGCCACTGGAAAATTACAGCATGTAGGCGGACGATCTCCCTGCTGTTCAACCTCCTCCCATTGATGATTCTCTCCGGTTAAATTTAATGTCCACATATCGTTAAGTCTAGCGTTGCCATCGTAGCCAGCATAAATCCACATCTTGTTGTCGTAAACAGCAGCTCCATGTGCTGATCTTGGCACTGGTTGCCTAAAAATAATGTATACATATATAATGAAATTCTCTGACTCTAGTCGATCCACAGATAAATATTATATAGAACTTGACTACTTACTTGCCAGGTGTCTTCCATTCCACCCACATTGCACTGAGAAACTTGTATTCAAATAAATCATTCTTGTTTGTCAGATTTGAATTAGAGTGTATATCGCCTGTATAGCCACCAAAAACAAACATTGAACTGCCAGACACTACAGCTGAATGATGATAGCGTGGCGCTGGCGGTGTACCCGTTGCACATGCCCTTCCCCATGACTTATCCTTTACTCCAAATCGTATAAGATCATTCAACATGTTTTTGCCATTATCGCCACCAAAAACGAACATTGCATCCTTATAAGCAACCACCGTATGTTTACTCCGTCTATTATAAATATAAAATATTATAGTTTTAAAACAAAATATAAACCACAATCCAAAACAGCTACATCTGTTTTATGGTAATAACAAAATCTAAGCTAATTGGAATTGTTTTTTTCCCATATATATTTATTCTTATTAGAAAATCAGACATTTTAGACATTATTTAGTTTAGCCAATTCACTTTCTGTCAATGGTTTATACTCACTTAGCACCAACGAATTCAGCACACTCCAGCATACGTGTCCATTGATGAGTCGCCGTATAGGAGTTAAAATCGACATTGAGGGCATTGCAGCTAAAGCTGCTTGTCGAAATAGCTTTGCCATTGAAACTACTACAGCTGCCGTTAGTACTGGGATCATATGCTATACTGCTGCAGCCGCTGGATACTGGAACTACAGCTGATGTGGTGCTGCTACTGCTACTGCTACCAGCGCCATTGCCGCGCGTACTGCGCATAGAACTTGATGTTGACATTTTTAGATGATAACGTATATGATGAGCGTCCAAACAACCAGCTGATGAGGCACTTTTACGCGGCTTAAACTTCTTGCCCGATTTTGAGTCGCGCAGTAGCAACGTCTCAGCACCAGAGGTGCATGCAACTTGCTGCTGCTGCTGTGAACTATTGCCTACACATAAAGGACAATAAATGGTTGCTGGTGTACTGCTACCACTACCACTTCCACGACTACCTGACACCAGGCGGCCACACACGGCACTCAAACCACTCGATATTGAACTGGAGCCAAGACCACAGGCTGCTCGGCTAAGTGCTCCAGTACTGTTTCTGCCACCACTTCCACTTCTACTCCTGCTCCCAGTCCCACTGCCACTGCCACTACCACTGCCGCCGTTGGCGACGCCACCGCCTCCGCTTGGTAGATCTTCCGCAGAAACATTCGTGTCCGCGCCAAGTATGGACCTTAGCATTTAAGCATCACAGGTCTATAATCTTCTTCGTTGGCTATTGTTGAAGAAATCTATTTTGCAGGGCTGTGCCTTGCGTTAATATGACGCTATATTCCAGTATCTCTTTTCAGTATCTTTACAGGTCAAGAACTAGCGATGGAAATATACATACTAGTTAAAGTACATCGATAGCAACATCAATAACATTAATAACATTTCAAAGTATTATATCGATATAGACGTAAAAGAGAATTTTTTGATACTAATTAAATATAAAAATATTTATTATTATTTTAAACATAGACGTTTCTAATGTATATGTAAAAAATGATATAAACAAATGTATATTTATCGATCAATAATCGAATGTAACATCAATATATCAGGCACCAAATAATTAAATATTGCTGTTTTGGCACAGGTGGCAGCACTTTCAGCACAGATGTTATTTTTATAGCGCCAAATTTAAAAAAATTTATATATTTCAGGTTAGTTGGAAAAAATGTGCAATAAACCAATAAGTTTTAGTGAAAGAAAAAAACTTATTAAATAGAGCTTTGTTCAATATACCAACTGAAATCTAAAGTTAAGTTAAAGAATTAACAAGTGTTATTCTGATTCCTTACCATTGCCATGAGCTCATATTTTGAGCTACAGCCTATACTTAAAAAAAAAAATTTAAAATTTAATGAATTTTCACTTATATGAATTTTAAAGTTGTTTTAATATATTTGATTGCACAAAATCAATAGTTGAGTATGGCCATTAGTTTTGTGCGTTTTTAAATGCAATTGAGATTTGTGAAGTTAATGATGATTTGAAGAAAATCTAATTGAAAGAAAGCTGGCCTTTGTAAGAATTGAAAATCATCAAGAGATTCCAATTTTCCCTTTAATAACTGTGATAAATATGGATTTAATATTATGGGCATATAATAAACATAAGAGTAAACATAAGAGTAAACATAAGAGTATACAAAAATTTAAAATTTCTGAGGAGTGCCATACTCAAATAGTTGTAACAAGTTAAGTAAATTTTTTTTTTGGACAGAAAGAAAGCAAAAATGGAATTGACTTTTGGTCGGAGGCACTACTCTACGTAAGCAATGCCTTGTGCTACAATTGACTCCTTGATAGGATCCGGATCATCTCCGAGTTTGTAGCCCACAATGCAAGTTACATCCACTGGCTTTCCTGTAGGATTCAGCAACAAGATCACCTGATTGATGGGCGCAGCTGGCCTAAATGGCTTGTGGGGTCCCATTGCGTTATCCGTGGGGGGTAATAGCCGCACCTTACAGGGCTGAAGGCAATGAAGAGCAGAGTATAAGTTGGGGGTATGCTAATCTGGTGGCGCAAAACTACACACCTTTTTAACGCTCGCCTCAAACTGAAAGTCTTTAACAGGCTGCCGACTTTTATTTTGCGCTGATATCACAATAACAGAAACTTGGCTACTGGGTCGATCCTCGGTAAAGTTCAAGCTTAAAAGCATATCGTCATCGTTCAACACCACACGCTCCTCGCCCGTCGGTAGAATATTGTCCAGATCGATAGTAATTTCGCTCAGATGCTTCACCTGTTTCATAGTCGATGCCTTTGTCTCCACTATGTCTTCGGTTTTTACAGCCTTTGGTAGTGACTTCTTATCCTGTATTACATTTTGTACTGGCTCTGGCACTGTCTCCAACTGTGGTGAAACAGCGCTGAGCAATGGTTCATCATCTATTGCCTCCATTGTCTCAGATTGTTCTACGGGTTTCACTTGCTTACGGTCACGGACCAAATCGTTAAGTGTCAATTTTTCAGGTTCCTTCTTAAAACTGGTCATTCTTTCCTGTGCAGTTGGCAGTATACGTTGGAAAAGCTGCTCACTGAGGATATCAATTTCGGGCATTTTGCGAGCTACGCCGGGTTTTTTAGAATCACTATTGACATTACCATTCTCCAAACTATTGCCATTGTTCTCAGCGGTATTATTAATATTTTTCCTTGGACTAAGAACTTGTGGCTGTAAGACCTCAGCCCCTGTAGTATGAAAGCTCTCTGGAGTTGGCTTTAATTTAGAGTCTTCACTTTCGGCCAAAGCACTACTAAAAATGTCGCTAAGATCTGCCAAAGAATTTGGTTTCAACGTACTTGTTGCATTAGTTGATGCCGCTATGGGCTGCGAGTCACATCCTTCCCCAAGCATAAGATCACCCAGAAGTTCATTAAGCAACGCCGCATTACTAGACGTGCATGTGCTAGTTAGTAAATTCGGCGTTGTTGCTTTAGTTGTAGCTGTAACTGAAGCTTCAGCCGTAGCTGTAGCTGGTGCAACCGTAGAATTAGTTCTTAACAGCGACGGTACTTGTTGCTTGTACCTAGCCATGATAGTCACTAATGCACCATTTGTCTCCAATGTATCTTCTATAATGGGCAAATATGAAACATATTATTTAAAAATTATCGGTATCTATGGACACGCGTTTGGAAATAAGGTTGATTTTACACATTTTATATAGAATTCTGAAACTATTACTTACCTATAAGCTGAGAATCGGAGTTGCCTAGTATCTTGAGTAGATGCTGAAAAATAGTTTTATGCCTTTTACAACTCTGGTACAGTTCATGAATTGTTTCATTGACATCACGATTGCTGGGCTCATAGGTGTCCAGCATTTGATTGAGCAGTTTCATTGTTTCCTGAACCTCTTGCAAGGCAAGTCGAAGCTGGGCAAGCAAATCATTTCGACGTGACTCTTGCGCCATACGATATTGTAGGAGAAGATTAGCGCGTTTAAAGTTTTCTGGATCTTGGCTTTTGACCAATTTGGCAAACATAGCCTCGTCAATAGTGTTGAGGACGCTTTCACGTTTGGCCAACGCAGCGGCTGTTTGACCATGGTCGATGTCACCCTCTTTGCGTAACATTTCATAGGCATCCCGTATTTTTTGACGCTGTGGAAATTCTGTGGTCCACAACAACAGGCATTCCATTATACGCTGTTTGACAACTTGCGCTGTTTCGGCGCCTTGATACTTTTTAGAAACCAAACGTATAAGGTCATTAAGAAAACGAAATTTGTCTGCCCTATCTTGAAACAGATCGCCGCACTGCGTCATGCATTCCTCTAAGAGCTACATTAGTTTAGTTTAAAAGTAAATAACAAAACAAAGAAATGTTCTTAATCTATCGATTACTTAACGATAGGCATACTTGATATAATCGTTAACCGCTCAATGACTCCACAATTGTTATATGATTGTCTATAAAGTTGTGTGTAGGTTTGTGTAAATGTATGTGTGTTTTTGAGTGTGTCACTGGGTGGGCCTGTGGGTGGTTTGTGGTCACACTTACCGCAATTGCTCGAGTCGATTCGGTTACGTTGCTTGAACTCACTTTAGCAAGAATCATTTCCTGCGCTTTTTGCACTAATTGACTATTGCTACGTACGACAATGCAAAACATTTGTACACCCAACTCATCGACTTGTTCTTTAGCAGGATTTGTTGCGCGATCTGATGCATATAAAAAAAAAAACAGGTAGATGCGGCAAGAAAACCAGCTGTAAGTACATTGCAGGACTTACCCAACATTTCCGTCATAATACTTTCGTCGGTTGTCATTTTCACATTAAATGATGTCTAAGTATCGTAATAACTTAAGCTTGCGAACGAAAAAAAAAAAAACACCAGCAGTTAACTAAGGAACGTAAGTTTTCCGGTGAATTTGAACATTATACATATTGTTGCTGTTGTTTTATTATTGTTAGAGCTGTGTAATAAGTGTACAACTATCGATAACCAAATCGAACAATTTAACAATTTAATCATTGATTTTTAAATACGAAACATTGCAAATTAGAGATTATCTAGCCAATTATTACTTGAATGACTAGTCATTTTTTAATTATGACTATATTATTTTTTCAAAACCAATATTTAAAAAAATTGAGACCCAAAGCTAAGTATTATTTTAAAATTTATAAGCTTATAAAAATTATTAATAATTCAATTATTATGTTATTTTTTATTTAAAGTAGATCTTCACTTAATACATTATTTTAAGAGATAAATGAATATTCGATAATATAACTGTTGGTTGCAGCCCTGCATATGAAAGACATCTCTGCATACTTAACCGGAAACCACTTTTTGTGGCATTGCTGCACACTGCTACAACATGTTCTTTTTCAGGCGTACGCCTTTGCGCATACATCGTACACCGATTTCTTCTGTTAAAAAAGTAAGATATTTTTTTTAAAAATAACTGTGTATAAACATAAATATAAATGAAAATTAATGTCAAGTATTGTGGTTAGCTGCAGTAACCAGAAATTATGTTAAATGCATTGCTTAAGTGTGATAAATGTATGACATTCGTATAGCCACGCACAATGAGGTTAAATACGGTGCTCATTTATTTTTTTTTTTTGTTCGTGCGTGTGTGCTGTGTAAATGATTTAAGCGCTAGTTGCTGTTGGCTTCACACGTGTTTGAATTAAAGTTTGTTATATATTTTTTGTTTATTTTTTAAGTTAAAACTGTATCAATGATATAGACACCGTGGCGATATTTAGTTGGACCATATTAAACGCCATGCCATAGTTCTGTTAAGTGTAAAACTGTAAAAATATATCATTTTTAAAGTCAAATTAACAATAATATATATATTTATATATATATATATATTTTTTTTTTGTATGGTATTTTTATACAAATAATTAAAATTATAACAAAACACAAAATTTATGTATATTTTCTTTGGGTTTATTGTAGAATGACCGAAGTAGCTGATACCGTTGTCGAGAGCTTCGAGGAGCCGGCGCCTTTGGAGACGGAGGTTGCTGAAACTGTGGTTGACACAAATGTGGTTGCTAACACTGAGCTTCCAGAGATTAAGCTGTTCGGCCGCTGGTCCTGCGATGATGTGACTGTTAACGACATTTCACTGCAAGATTATATCTCCGTCAAGGAGAAGTTTGCACGCTATTTGCCTCATTCAGCTGGTCGCTATGCTGCCAAGCGTTTCCGCAAGGCCCAGTGCCCAATTGTTGAGCGTCTTACCTGCTCTTTGATGATGAAGGGCCGCAACAACGGCAAGAAACTGATGGCTTGCCGCATCGTCAGGCACTCCTTCGAAATCATTCATTTGCTTACCGGCGAGAACCCACTGCAGGTAAGCTACGAATTGCATTACTTCATCCCCATCAATGGTATCCAATTATCGTGCCATGCTAAACTGCGCCTCTGATTTAATAACTCACAGGAGGCGACAGGTAGAATGTGCACGCAGAGCAATCTATGTTTCAATATCCTAGTGTTTGAAGCAATATTTCTTCATTCTCTCTTGGAACTTGAATCTACAAATACACACTGTGCATACTTTATAAGTAGACCTTTATTAAGGTTAGTTTTAATATCCTAGTGTCTAATGATATTATAATTTCCTTCTTTATTGGCACTTAAAACTAAAATAATATGTAGCACACTCAGTTAGGAAATATGACATACTATTTATAGTCCACCTCAATGCTAGACAGATCAATTTTAATGTTGTGCTAAGCATCTAAACTCAATGGACTAATAGAAATAAAAGTTTTAATATCCTAGTGCTTGAAGATTATAAAACCTCTTCCCGCTCTCTTGGAACTTAAAACTACAATTGAATAATGCTCTCTATGGAAATATTTGTATGTCCAAAACTAAAACAGCAGCAGCGATTTAAACGCTGTTGTTGTATTCAATTGGACTACAATGAACCCCATGATTTACTATTCCTCTTAAGGGCATTGGCTTAAATATGCAACCTTAATAAAGTTTAAAATCAACATAACAACAAGAACATCTAGTAATCCTTTATAGTCCTCCTCAATGCCAGATAGTTTATATACAATGCTGTACTGAGCATATTTTTAAAATGGACTCATAGAAAATAAAGTTTTAATATCCTAGTGCTTGAAGATTATAGAACCTCTTCCCGCTCTCTTGGAACTTAAAACTACAATTGAATAATGCTCTCTATGGAAATATTTGTATGTCCAAAACTAAAACAGCAGCAGCGATTTAAACGCTGTTGTTGTATTCAATTGGACTACAATGAACCCCATGATTTACTATTCCTCTTAAGGGCATTGGCTTAAATATGCAACCTTAATAAAGTTTAAAATCAACATAACAACAAGAACATCTAGTAATCCCTTATAGTCCTCCTCAATGCCAGATAGTTTATATACAATGCTGTACTGAGCATATTTTTAAAATGGACTCATAGAAAATAAAGTTTTAATATCCTAGTGCTTGAAGATTATAGAACCTCTTCCCGCTCTCTTGGAACTTAAAACTACAATTGAATAATGCTCTCTATGGAAATATTTGTATGTCCAAAACTAAAACAGCAGCAGCGATTTAAACGCTGTTGTTGTATTCAATTGGACTACAATGAACCCCATGATTTACTATTCCTCTTAAGGGCATTGGCTTAAATATGCAACCTTAATAAAGTTTAAAATCAACATAACAACAAGAACATCTAGTAATCCTTTATAGTCCTCCTCAATGCCAGATAGTTTATATACAATGCTGTACTGAGCATATTTTTAAAATGGACTCATAGAAAATAGAGTTTTAATATCCTAGTGCTTGAAGATTATA
Organism: Zygothrica quintamaculata; assembly: GCA_037044455.1. Lineage (NCBI taxonomy): Eukaryota > Metazoa > Arthropoda > Insecta > Diptera > Drosophilidae > Zygothrica > Zygothrica quintamaculata. The sequence continues at coordinate 325,842 of JBAMBS010000792.1, read as the reverse complement.
GAACCTCTTCTCGCTCTCTTGGAACTTAAAACTACAACTCATTTTACCTTAACCTTCCTATTTTGTTTACACTATTCAACCTATTGACATGTTATTTTTATTGTCTTATTTGTAGATTTTGGTAAGCGCCATTATCAACTCTGGACCCCGTGAAGATTCCACACGTATTGGTCGTGCCGGTACCGTGCGTCGTCAGGCTGTGGATGTGTCACCTTTGCGTCGTGTTAACCAGGTAGGTTTTTTATATATATATATATATATATATATATATACATGTATCTTTTGGCCGGGATTGATGGCGCGTAGTTCGACTTGTGACTGCGTTCTTATAACGCTCGGCAAGACTAAATATCTATCTTATCCGTAGCGTCACAATGTGTAAATAACAGACATTTGGCGTATGAAATGAAGAAACATGTGTTACACTTCTATCTTGCATCTTTTTTTTAACATATTTTATATTTATTTTATTGACAATCAAATTTATACTTGCAGGCAATCTGGTTGCTGTGCACTGGTGCTCGCGAGGCTGCTTTCAGGAACATCAAGACCATTGCTGAGTGCTTGGCCGATGAGCTCATCAACGCTGCCAAGGTAAAAATTAGATTTAAGTTTTCATATTTTTTTCTCTATATTAAGTCCAATCTAATACTGTGTCATGTCAATAGGATATTGGCTCAGTCTCGCTTTTGGACAAGAACAATTTAAAGTCTTTTATTATCCTTGTGCTTGTAGTAAACTTCTAGCTCAATGCACACGAGAAACGTAGAAGAACAATAATCAAACATAAATTATGATTTTAGAAATATATATATATATATATTCTATATTTAGTCCAATCTAATACTGTGTCATGTCAATAGGATATTGGCTCAGTCTCGCTTTTGGACAAGAACAATTTAAAGTCTTTTATTATCCTTGTGCTTGTAGTAAACTTCTAGCTCAATGCACACGAGAAACGTAGAAGAACAATAATCAAACATAAATTATGATTTTAGAAATATATATATATATATATTCTATATTTAGTCCAATCTAATACTGTGTCATGTCAATAGGATATTGGCTCAGTCTCGCTTCTGGACAAGAACAATTTAAAGTCTTTTATTATCCTTGTGCTTGTAGTAAACTTCTAGCTCAATGCACACGAGAAACGTAGAAGAACAATCTTTTTTTCTTTACTTTATATGTTAAATATTTTTTAATATTTTGAAACTAATGAAAAAATGCATTTTCTTGCTTTACTTTTAGGGTTCATCCAACTCGTACGCCATCAAGAAGAAAGACGAATTGGAACGTGTTGCCAAGTCCAACCGTTAAGAAGCAACTTCAAAAAAACATAAATAACAAAATATTTTTGTTTAATGTCCCATTAAAATTTGATACTTTAACGTTTTGGTGTAAATTTTTGTATGTAGCAAAAGCGTTTTGGTCAATTTTAAAAATGCATTGAATGAATTAGTAGGGTGGCATGATGCTAAATATGATACACAAGAAATTTAGATCAAATAAATCTGTGTAAAAGAAAAAATAATAAAAATAAGGACACAATGTTTTTTTTTAATAGATATAGATCTTCTAAGTAAATAAACTACAAAATATTTTTTCGTACATTCTTCTCCTTGTGTGAGAGTTTAAACGAAACTGTATGTTAGGTTAGCCATTTCGTATACGATTTTATTTCGGCAAACGATTAACGATTTTTTATTTCGATTAAGAACGTTTACGCTTCAATAGCGATGCCGATTAATAATAATCGCGTATGGTAGCACTAAAATACGAAACAGTGTTGCCACCTCTGCTAGATCTTAACAAGTAAATTTGAATGTGTTTCGCAGTTATATTTTATTAACAAATGGAGATTTTTTTTGCCAAATAATTAAATTATGTGTAAAAAATTAATGGCAACAGTCACTAAGTAATATAAAACAGCATATTTATTAAAAAATAAAGGCATGTCGTGTAAGATATTGCACTAAAATCCTTCAAAGTAAAAGATAATTTATATTACCTGTAAAGTGAAATCAAAATTTTGCTAATTTAGGCATTATTATCGTACCAATATTGTTTAAGATTTAAAAAATAATCGATTTCATTTCACTTCATTGACTTAAAATCTAATGTCAATATTCAGTTTTTAGTCAACTTAATTACGTCAAACACATTATTCGTCTAAGATTCTGAACAGTAAATATTTTTATATATATATATTTTCCGTTTTACTGTGTGTGTGTGTGTCCCATCTGCTTCCGTCCTATGAATAAATTTCAAAACCTGCCCACAAAAGGAAATTATCGCGTGATTACCATATTATAGCGCAAGTGATAACACCACCACGAACAATTGGTAGCATATATTGGCTGAGTATATTCCTCTAAACTGGTTAGAACATTCTGTAACCTCTCCGTGTTAGTACCAAAAAAAAAAGTAATTTTCTTTTTATATTTCGGTAGCAATAGCTTTGTCCAGTAACTGGTTTCCATACCGATTTTCCCAAAATACTCAACAGCTTTAAGAATGCCGAATAAAAAGAATGTTAAGCCCCTACGCCCTCGTTATCAGCCCTTGCAGCTTTCGGACTTTTTGCGCGCCGAAGACAAATTGATGCCAAATTCAAAAAGTAATCGTAATAATACAACTGCATCGGCAATTGTGTAAGTAAGATTTCTATGTTCAATTTGGATTGCAAATTAAAATTCTTAATTTTTATTTAGAGCAAAGGACACCCCAGTAAAAAAGAGCTTTAATTCAAAACATACGGCACAAGCAGCACCAAAAGAAAGCAATCGAGTCAATATAAAGAAAACCATTGAGCCAAATAAAATAAATAAAACTATTGCATTTACTGACGATGACTTTCCTGCTGTGGGCACCATACGCACAAAAAAATTGAAGCCAGCACAAACGGCAATATTTGTGAAATCCGGACAGTCAATTGATGTACAATGCAATAGTTCGACAACTACGTTACGGCAAGGTATTAGCAAGGAATTGGGATTGAAAAAGTCTGGAACTTTTGTAAAATCTACAACATATCAAACACAACAGGCATCAAAGCCTTCATTATGTGCAACGAATGAGCAGCAAGGTGATTGCTCCAAAATTGGTGCTGTATCAAAACAATCTCAAAAAATAGTTTTCAATAATGTGGAATTGCCAACATCGAGTAACTCTATTGAAACGGTAACCAGATCTCAAGCATTCCAAAGCTCAAATATGGGTTTGCATACTCGCCCTGTCATCCAGATTATAGATGAATCCAGAGCCGCTTTAAACAGAAAGGAAAATAAAGTCGCAACACAAAAGATGCAAAAAGTTATTTTACCTAAGGATCCGTCCATTGGTTTATTGCATGCTACTACTACTCCTTTCCCTTCAAATAACAGTGGAAATAACATGGATGCATCATCATCTTCTTTAAAGATGCAGGTAACTTTCAATGCTCAGGAGCCATCATCCTCATCCTCATTGCATGCTCAAGTAGAGTATATTGCATCATGTAGCAAATTGAATTGGAATGCAAATGAATTTTTACCTATGGCACGTTTATCAACTCCAAGTGACAATCAGTTAACTTCAAATGCCACCGGAATTTCGAAAAAAAATAAGAGAGTAATATCGGTAAGACTTATAATCCTTTTTAAAGCTACCTAACTGTTCCAGCTTACTTATTTTCCTTTTTTATTTATACAGGAACGTCGCCGGCGCCAGCGTTTTAATCGCACCCTTAAGCCACATGCATTGTTTGAGTTAGTAACGCTTCCACCTGAGACCCTCTCGCAGCCACAAATTAATTCCAAAGTGCAGCAACAACATGGCGGTTCACAGAGAAGATCAACTGGTACCATTGTTCCTTTGTCTCCACGCACAAATAGTGGTGTTGCAGATACTGCTATGGCTTCATTGCAAAATGTACCTCATACTGGAGCAGTTGTCACACCAAGAATTACCATTTTAAGACGCCAGCGCAAAGAGAATAATTTGGCCAACCCTTCGGTTTTTCGGCTCGCGGAGCCTCCCCAGAACGGGTATAGGGTTGGGGGGCAACAACATACTGAACATAATATGCGGCCCCAATCGCAACATAAAAACCAAACCAAGCACTCGTCAAGGCGTTTTGTACAATAGTGCAACTATACCAGCACCATCACTTAAAGTATCGAAGAAATCAAACAATTACAGTTACATAGCATTATCATATTATATAAGCGGCGAGAAAATTAATTCTTATAATATGATATCCAATTCTTCTAGCGTCGTGAAGTTGTATTGCCTTATGAATTATGCTTATGTATATAGCTATATGAAACTGATTATAATGTTACTGTTTGATTTGAATAACATTCAGTTCTCTATGTTATATACAGCATTAAAGATTGGGCAGGTTGCCGTCCCGATCTAACCATTTACCGTACCCTATTAATCAATGCGCCAAATTATTGCCATGCTTCGTCTGTTGTATTAGTCAAAACTATACCAATTGTTATATCTATAATATTTATACTGTGCAAATATATATAATGTTTAGGCCTTATTTCTAATTTTATGTTCTAAATGTTAGCCTGTAATTTAACTTGTAATCAAAATTAATTTAAATTAAATATTTACTGAATACAACCAACAAAATACAAAGACTTTTATACAAATATTTTCTTTATGATTGTTGCAAATAATTTCTATAAGTTTAGCTCAAGGTCTTTGCAGTCATAAGTCCTATCTCTCTAGTTTATAAATTTACTTATAAGCTCGTTCCATAATAAATAAAAAAATAAAAATTTCTATAAATTTTATAAACAAATAAAAGTAAGGAATGCATAATCAATAGTAAGCCCATTAGCCTTTAAAAAAGATATTAGAAATCTAATGGATTTGTGCAAAAAGTAATATGCAACAGTTTACAGTGCATATATAACTTTGTATATGTAACTGTATGTTGGTAAAGGGGTTCTCGTAGTCGGATACAATCCACTACTGCTGTCTTACTTATTTTACATTAAAGTAGGCTAAAAAATAATTTGTAAATGGTTGCAAAATTTCACAAAGCCTCCTTAGAATAAGCCTGTATATAGACGTCTATGTTTGACTATGTGATTTGAAGAATATCATGTATTAAATTTACGGAATAAAACTAAAGCAATCGCAGAGCCCCATTAATTTTCATTTGCTAATGTAAATCTGTATTTGGCATTCATTCTGTTTTATTACTTCAAACTTTTCTAACTTGCCAAAGATTTCTTACGATTTATAAATTTATTTATATTTTCTGTTTAAAAAGTTGTGAATTGCTGTTGTGTCCGTCCTGTTGTTTCCCAACTTTTAGCGTTCCATCATAAAATATAAAAAGTAAAAATCCACATAAGGTTTACTCCACTAGAGTGATAAAAAAAATAAACGCCTAATCCATTTGACTATTCCTGGAACAAAGGTGTTTTATAATTGACTAACGCACCGTTAATTTATACATTTTAAGGATGCCACCTAAAAAGATTGGTAAGACTATACGTCCACGCTATCAGCCACTACAGCTCTCTGATTTTTTGCGTGAAGAAGACCAATTGATAGCAAATCCAAAAAGTAATCGTTATAATGCAGCCGCATCTGGAATTGCGTTAGTATTATTTGTATATACACTTTGAAGCTTTAACTTAAAACTTCCTAACATTTCCAGATCAACCGAGAATCCAATAAAAATCTTCACTTCAAAACATGCAGCACCAGGATCAGCTAAAGAAAGCAATAAAATCTCTATAAAGAAAGCAAATAAAGAAACCAATGAGCCAGTTAAAATAATTAAACCTATTGCCTTTACCGACGATGACTTTCCCGCTGTAGGCACCATACCCAAAAAGAAAAAGCCCATACAACCCATTAGTTCCAACAAGGTGCAAACGGCAGATAAACAACCGAATCGTCAATCTAATGATTCACATAATCTTGCGTCGGGTAAATATGTTAAGAAGGGAACCAAAGTGGATGTGCCAATACGAACTGTGCAAAAAGACATAGTCCAAACTCAGAGGAAGGTAGCACCAAAGCAACCATTAATCGAGCAGCAACCTATAATCAAGCGGCAACCATTAATCGAGCAGCAACCAATAATCAAGCCGCAATCACTAATGACCTCAAACGTATCCTGTACTGCAGTGCCCAAGCAAAAGCAAGTACACAATATTCAGCAAAGAGTGTCTGCTAGCTGCAGCAATAAGTTAGCACCGATCATTCAGGATGTACATTCCGGTGTTCCTTTACATTTAGATTCAAGCAATCTAACTGCTCGGCCCATTCAGTCTGTCATACGTACTATATCTGGCGCAGGCAATGTGTGTTGCATACAGGAATTCGACCCAAATGCCGTAAGATCAGGCTTCTTAGGCAATGAGCCTGATGTGATCGTTAATGCTATGCCTGACGTACACAACGCTGTGCGTTACCCGCGTCGTAAGGATCGCCGTTTGCCACGTGAATATCAAACTTTGCCATTCCAACATGCCAACAGGCGTATAATAAACCATCCAGAGCCGTTTACCTCAAGTGATGTCAATCATGGAATGTATGAATCTGACGTATACAATGTACAGCCTATTTTTACTAGCAACGTGCCGTCATTCCCATCTCCAATGCAATCGCAATTGGAATTTATTGCATCACACAGCACATTAAATTGGAATGCCCAAGAATTTTGTCCTATGAGACAATCTGCAAATGCCTTCGGCAAATCTGCCAAAAGGACTAAGAGGGTTATAACCGTAAGTATTTGCATTACATTTAAGTTTCTTTAAGGTTCTCTTTTTCTCCTTTCTGTATCGCAATTTTTTCTTGCTGCACCCACAGGAACGTCGTAAGCGTCAGCGTTTTAACCGCACACTCAAGCCGCATGCTCTCTTTGAATTGATTGCACTTCCCGCGGCAGAGCCGTTAAGCGCACAACATATGATCCAGTGTCAGGTACCAGTAGAAACTGCTCCACAACAACGAAGGAATACTAATATTACCATTTGTGCGCCTAAAAGGAGCAAGGTTGTTACCGAAGCGGCTAAGTTTTCATCGAAAAATACACGAACTCCAGGAACGGCCGTTACTCCAACTATAAGTATTCTTAGACGGCAGACAAATGAGGTTAATTCTCCTATCAATATGGATAGCTCATCGGTTTTTCGGCTTACCAGCCTCCCGACAACGGGTATAGGCTTGGGCAACAACACGACGAAAGCACAATACAGCAACATCAACCACAACCTAACATCTCGGCGATATTGGAAGCCAGCGCGATTGCGCCATGCAACACCATCGTTTCTGAAAGCTGCGTACAGCCCAATCAACAATAGCAAATGTGGAAGAAGTTTAAAATTGATAAGCATTGAAAAAGCACTACGTCGAAATTTGATTCTCAATTGGAAAAAAAAGCTAAATCGCTTCGTACAGAAACACAAAGCGTCTTTAAATAATTTTGGTGTCCTTAATATAAATAAAATAATTTCGCTCTACACCAATAGTTTCGGGTAGGCAGCTTAAAGTCTTACCGCTAAAATACTTTCGTACAAGTTCGCGATTTTTGTTTGTCAATTTTAAAAGTAGAAAAAACTATAAAATTATAATTATATTATAAAATTATTGATTTAAATTCAGTTGAACTTTGATAATTTTTATCTGAAATTGTATCGCAAATGAATCTGAATTAAAGGAAATTTAAAGAAATAAACTGAATAAAACGCAATATGTACAATTTAGTTTGAATTTACAAGTACCGTAACAATAACAGCAGTGATATCGAATAAAAGCTATACGGCAGCAGTGGCGTAATTGCACGGGGGCTAGCTTAACCGTTGATTTCTAGTATAATAATAATAATAGTATAAACTTTTTTTTTAAAAAGCTAATTTAAAAGTATAAATAAGTAGTTTTGATATATGTTTTATTTATGTTTTTTTATAGTCGCAGTTTAAAAATTGAAATAATAATTACTGAATATTTAAAACAGTACATAAGTCCATTTAAACTAAACTATCAAATAAATACCATGGTGTGTTTACCATGTACTCATATTGACGAATCTTTAATGTGGTGCTCTCAGACTGCTCCGTTTTGTTGATTAACTGAAAATTTAGTAGAAATAATAATAATAATGATGAATTGAAAAGTAAATAATTAATAATACTACAACTATTCCAGTTATTAATTTCATTTAAAGATTAATATTATTTTTATAAATATCAATTTTCAAATTTTTTGTTTGGATTTGTCGATTGTTCATAGTTTACTTAATAAATAAGTAAATAGAAACATAAATAAATAAATTTACATAAATTAATGTGTCAAAATTGGTATTAGTATATAATTTTAAAGATTATTTAAAATAAAAAGGTAATTTCTTGGTCGTGAAATACGTTCACACTGAACAGAATGTAGATTTGAATTTTGCACATTTATATTCTTCGGTGATAAATATTTAAATATATTGAGACCTGTTGAAAAAATGCCGCTTCATTTTCTATAAAAAATGTTTAATTTAATCACATCTATTGAAACACAAGAATCTGCGACAAGTTCAAGTAATAGTTCTACCAATCAGACTACTCTTCAAAGCAACCAGAGTAACCAAACAAACCAGGGTAATCCTCAACGCAATCTGGGAAATCGTCAGCGCAATCCACCTAACCAGGGTACTCGTTATAGTCAGTAAGTAAAATATATTTAAATCAAATTGAATCAATTTCAAGTTATAAATATAATTTGTAGATTTCATGAACAAAAATTGGTTGAGAAATATTGCCGGAATACCGAATTGTTTGGTATAATTGAAGACGTGGTTGACAAATTTGTGGCAAATTATCGGGAAAATCGAAAGCCGGAAGAAGCACTGGCACCTTTGCAATTGTGTTTAGACTTTGACTATGCAGAGCTGGTGAGGCACTCAGGGCAACTGTTGCGCCTAGCTGTGGTGGAACCCTTACAGTTTAATGAAGCAGTTAAATACACTGTTTATGGACTAGTACGCGATCTTTTTAAATCCAAATCAAGTGAATTGAAAACAATTGACATTTCACAGTTACACATACAATGGCGTTTCCTTAAATTGCCACTACACAATAGTCTATTATTTGATCCAAATAAGCATTTGTATCCAATGGGCCTGGCCCTAGTCCATGGCATCTTATCAGCATATACACAACCAGAGAAATTAGTGTAAGACACTCTGTTGTCGCTTTTATACTTTAATATCATTCAATACTTATTATAGATTGCAATCGGTTTGGTACTGTGGCAGTGGTTGTATACGTAATGCAATTCAAACTACTTCTACGGATGGTATGTGTATATGGGATAATATTTATAAACGTTTATCATAATATTCAAATATTTGTACAGCGCCGTTGTGTCCCAATTGCTCGCGTCCCATGAACGAATACCAAAAGATGCGTGTAACAGAAAGTTATTGTCTGCTTGCCGTACTACCGCATGAATCTTTACAACATTCACGCATAGTCAATAAGATCTATCGTCCAATCTTAGTGCGTTTACGTGGTCAGATTACTAACAATTTATAACTATATTCTATAATAATTAAACTCATGTTTAGATCACACCTACAACTGCGAGTTTAAGCTGGGTGCTGTTTACCTTGTAACAGGTTACTATAATAATACCACAACCAACTATCAGTTTGAAGGATGTCATCTAAAAAGGATGTAAAATTTAAAAGGCCCCGCTGTCGGCCGATTCAGTTGTCTAACTTTTTGTCCAACGATCTTCCGGTGGTTGAAATACCAGACAGTGTTTCAAATTTATCCGTAGGGTATGCTAGATATAAATGTATTGTATCAAGTTTACAAATTATTTTTAAAATTTCAGCACAACTATTACTCCTGTCGTAAGTCAAATTAGTAGCTATGAACCATCAGGTGCAGCTAACCAAATTCAAATCAATTCAAACAATGAAATTAATTCCATATCGGAAGGGAACAAAACACAAAACGCGCCAACTGCTAGTACCTCTAAGTCAAGACAGTTTTACTCAATCCAAACAAAGCAACGAGAAATTAATAAATGGATTGAATCTATAGAGCAAGCTGAATGTCAATCACAGATGGTACCCACTCTATTAGAACAATCGGCCGAACAATATTGGAGCGGCGCAAACATTCCCCCTTTTGCCGTACCACTACAAACACAGAAAGAAGTTTCCTACGAAAAGCCCCAACAACTCCATGAAGCAAGATCAAGATCAGTGCCAATAATTAAGGATTTACCAGCAACTTCAGCTTCTAATACAAATATGATTTTTTCTCATCCCGTACCGCCGTTCAAGCGGTTTTTTACCGACACCAATAATCTCAATACTGTACAAGAAACATTTCATAATGTTGATCATAATCGAGATATAATTCCAAAGACATCCATTTCCAGTCGCCTTGCACGACTTAAGGAACGACGCGTCCAACGCGAACATCATACGGTACCATTGCAACTGCCTAACGAGTTAATAATGGACTCAAATCCGTCATCTATTGGAGACAATGATTCTGATGCATCCTTTATGATGGAGCTGCAGCAAAATGTATTTGCTAAAGAAATACCATTGTCATCACCATCACCATTTGCATCAGAACAGGATTGGAGTGCCTCAGGCAACACCTCAAATACGGTTGAAAACAATGCCCAGGCATCAACTGCCAACAATATCAATCAGTCCCTAGAAGAATCTGCGCATAGTTCAAATATCATCCAGTCTTCAGAGGAACCTGTTGCCTGTAAAAAGGCAAAGATCATAAACGTAAGAATTATTTTATTTGTTAAAAATTAGATACAAATTAGGCAATATTGTTCTGTTGTTTTTAAAGGACCGTCGTCAACGGCAGCGCCAAACTGCCCCAGAAATATTTTTTAATTTTACTTCATTATCAGCGGAAGATCTGTTCATATCACAACCTACGTCTAACAGCTCAGAATCGTACTTAATATCTGAAAAGTCATATTCTACACCCAATGAAATGGCAGCGTTAAATAGAGCGGCTTCTAATTCACGTTCAGCACAGTCATCATCTGCGCAAAGTGAATGTCATACCATAGTCGCTTCATTGCCAAGCTGCAACGATAGTAATAACATTGAACCCTTTCAAAGTACTAGCGTGGTCAATACAATACAAAGCTCAGGTAACAATACTTTGTCAACAATATACGGTCCGGACGATAGGAATTTAAGTCAAATTGAAGGCGAAGAGGAGCTAAGCGGCTTACCACTTTTGAATATGGATCCGACGCCTTCAACACAAGAAACTGATAGATCTCAATTGCTAGATATGGTTCATTTGAACAAATCACTACCAAAAATCAATAGAAAACCAACGCCACGCTATCAATTATTTGTGAACAAGGAAAGCGATCATCTTCTTGGTATTACTTCCGATTTAAAGCTTATGCCGGCTAACGTCAAGAAATTATATGATCTAATCTGTGCTAAATATTCAGATTATGCTTTCGTGTATACGCTTAGTGCACAGCTGAGTCAAGATTGTGTGCCAATGCAGTGTTATATATACCTAAAGATGGCATTGCTTTGTAGTTTGGCTAGCTTTGAGCCAGAAGAACTACGTCCGCCCATAGCAGTATGCGTCATTTGTACTGATATTTGCGTAGCCAATAACTTGCTTCAGAGCATTGGCCAATTGGCGTCCCGTTTCATTGGACCTCATGAGTTTGGACAGCAAATGTCGCATATAGCATTACCAACACGTTACAACTGGATACCTGCTTCTCCATTGTTGCTGGCCCAACAGGGTGTTTACTATACTGGTGATTGGAATTGCCTGACACGCGAACAAACTGATGAACTGGAAAAATGTATTGAAAATGGCAGTGTGCCAATACCACAGCTGCAGAAAGAGCAACCGCTTGAAGCCGCCATTTGGGCATGTTGGCAACCAGAAAACTCATCCAATCAAAGCACAGCCTTTGCCAAGATTTGTCCGTAAGTGTTGCATTAACCAAGTCAAGCTTATATATTTATATTTTACTATCCATCTCTTGTATCTCTAGTATCTTTGGTATGCCCGTGTGCATGGATGACCAAACGAATGAGATTATGTGGAAATTTGTGCTAAGGCAACATAGTAGAGATGAATCTGAAACTATAAAGGATATGTATAATATATCCAGCGATGATATGCGTTTGGTACTTGAAATTTTACGTCAACGTCAGGTAGTTTTTACACAGGATGCCGAGGAATTACTGCAAAAATATTACGTTGTCTCACGCAAGGAGCGAGCCAGTAAGCATATCTTTCATTTCATTCTAATCTATGGCTAATTCTCTCTCTCTCTCTCTCTCTCTCTCTCTCTATCTATCTGTTCCAATTCATTAATAGATGCATTTACCAACAAAACGTACATTGCACTAAAACAGTTTGCAGAATCAATCGCTAAACTGGCAATGCGCTTCGACGTTCTTGAATCAGATGTGATCGTTGCCATATTTCATTGTGAGAATTTTGTACGTAAATTATTTGGTACTGGGGATAATCCGCCACCAGCTGTGGCCAGTTTTGAAGTAATATCTAGAGTAGATCCATATATGAATGGATTTAGCCGTTGGTTATTTCAATATTTGGATCAATATGAAAAGGATATCGATGATGTTACAAAAAAATGTGACAATTATGAAAGTTTTTAAGGACTAAACCGCTTTAATGTTTTGCAGAAGACAATCGTCATTGATATAAGTAATATAAACTATAAATAATATAAAACTTCTCGTTTATTTGTATTTTTAAGTATTATTATTATTATCTAGTATTAACCATTGTTAAATAGTTATGCTACATTAAACTTTAATCATATTTTTCTAAAACTTTGTTTACCTAAAATATATCTAATATATATATATATATACATTTAATAATATGCTTAGCATAGACTCATGGGAATTCACTGAACTAAATATTTGTTATTTATTTATATTTATATTCATATTAATATTTGTACACTTTATTTTTATAACATAAGAATAAAATAGTCATAAGTAGTACATAATCTATTTTCAATTTTGAAATTCTGAGCGAATCTATAAAAATCATTCATTAAAATATATATATTTGTTAATTAACTATTTATTTTTTAAGAAAATATACATTCAATTTCAGTTTCTTTCATCTCTTGGTTTGCCTTTCCAGTTGCCAGTCTCTTTCATATATAGTTCTAATATTGTTTTTCAATTTTCCATTCTTTTGCATGGATTACTATATAGACATATATATATACGAATCTGTACTGTATCATAGACACTTAAAGCATAAGTGATGTAGAATATTATTCAAATTTATTGCTACGAAATGTAAAGTTTAAAACTTTAAAAATAAATTATAAATTACTGTATAGTTGAGACAAATTTGAATAATTAGTATAAGTTTTTGGGTTCTTTAAATTGTTTGTATTGTGGGTGTCCAGCTCTCTATCAGACTTAAACTTTCCATATATGCTACAAATGTCTTGGATCAGTTATGGAATATTGATTTCTTTAAGCATATTATAATTAATCAACACATTAACAACTGGTGAAGAGTATGTAGGTCTAAACCATGATTCGTACGACTCTTCCTCTATATTTTTAGTTGGCAATTGATTATGGGCCATTAAAGGTTTGTAATACAGATAAGTTTCGAACAGAAAGAGGTTCTGACCATAGTTGGAATACATCACAGAATTGCATCAACTATCTCCAGATTGCTTCTGAATTCGCTTCATACGATTTACAATTGGGAAATATAGAAGTAAATATGTTGCTGCATGATTTTGCTTGGATTCCAATTAACCTGTGTAATTTATATGGATTATAGGCCATGGAGAGCTAACAGTTCTCCAATGTAACTTGCTGTTTAAAATAATTCCGAAGGCTAATTGGAAGATTTCAATATCAAACCTAATAAACAAATAAAAACATTAAACTGTTTTTAAAATAAAAATTCTGAATATATTTTTTAATGAATTTCTGTAATTTTTTTTATTTCAGTTATTAAATAAAAAACATTTCTTTATTATTTGCCGTGGCGACTTACAATTAAAATTTACATTTTTCTTTCATTTATATATATTATAAATAATAATGAATTTTCTTTTCATTTGTTTTGATTATCAATTTTATCAGTTGCCTGAGCAATAAATTAGTTTACGTAGCTAATTTTGTAATCGTCATTAAAAATAATAAAAATAAAAATGTCTAGCGATTCGATTTGTTATTTTGTTATCGAAAATGCTATATAAAAAAAATATATATAATACATTCACACAATCATATATATATATATATGTATATATTAAAAAATAATTATAAATTTTACATTTAGGATTTTAGTATACATAGTCCATTTGGTTGTTAGTATTATATAAATATATATATATATATATATATATATTTGCATAGTATATAGTTATATATATATATATATATATATATATTTATAGTCATATATGTTGAAATGGTCGTGTTAGTTGCAGCGTTGGGATGTCCATAAAATATATATAGTAGCATTTATAAGTATAGATATATATCTGTATAATAATATTTAGCTTAAAGTTTAAAAGCATAAAAAAACAAAATACATTCTTCACTTTGGTCCAGTATTGAAATCTCAGATTTCATTTTAGTTGCCAAAACTCATACTTAGGTTAAGATTGTTGCTAGGGTTTGTTGGGGTCAAAAAAGGGAAGTGGGATATGTTTATAACTAACGACTAAAACTTAATAATAATTGATGAGCTTCTTCATATATATATATATATATATATATATATATATATATCTTATAGTTAACAAAAATTAAAATAAATTGAGCTTAAATTGCTTTAATTTATTTCAGTGTATCTTCTGCATCAATAATCCAGATTGCCTTGGGCACCAGTTATAATGGCATCTATCCAAATGCGTGCCGCTGCATCTGATGCAGCCTGCAGATTGTAGCTGCGCTTTTTTGTTTTAACAATGAATGTACAATGGGGCCGACCGCTCTTTGATGCATTCAAATGATCCAGATACACTTCGTCAATCGTCTGTAGTAAATATATAAAATAAAACAATTAATACTTTATTATTTTTATAATCAAAATGTATTTCAACTTACTGCAAAATAGGCACCACCGCGTGGTTTACGCTCGGATTTATCTGAGTAATAGATGAGAGCACTGCGCTGTCTATCTAATACGAACCAGCGCCTTGACCAGGCATGAAATGTGGCACCCAATTTGTGTAGATAACTGTAAATATAATTAATATATATATTTTATATTTAGATTAAGATTTGTTGAAGGCTTTAACTTACCCACGACAGCTGTGAGCATCGACAAAAACATGCGGACAAAGATCGATCTGATGTCCAGCGGTTTCGATATGATGTCTCAAATTTAAATCTGGTGAAAAAATGGGTAGATAACGTGTTAAGGGTCGCTGATGTTTGGCCAAAGCACGTTTCCGTTCTCCATTACTGCCACTGGCACTGCTGCTGCCAGTGCCGGCACAGCCACTGCTGCTACCACCGCTGCCACTTCCAGCTGATGCCGTATCCTGTGAGTTACTATTGCTGCTGGCACGTTTATTCTCTACCACAGCTGTATCACCATTGGCAAATTTAGGTGCCTCAATAGTTGCCTCACAATTATTGGCCTCCGACAATGGACGTGGACTGCGAGCTGTGCTTGGTACAACGCCAACAGCTGCATGATGATCCAGATTCGGTTGTGAATGACGTTGCTATATGAAAGAAGGAGATAATATTTATATGTGTGACTTATATTATTAGAAAGCGAGAGAGACAGAGAGAGAGCATTGTAAGTGGGTTAACATATTGACCAGATATATAAATAGCGGCCAAAAAAAGAGATCATAAATGACTAAAGCAACAGTAAAACTTTCAGTGACAAAGCTGTACATTCCACTGGCCATTGGCCAAAGCGTTTAACCCCACAATGCCAAAATTATTTACATATAAATACACACACACATATATATATATATATATATATATATATATATATGTGCCCTAAAATATATATATAAATACTTTACTGTTAAACTTGACCTCAAGTACCTAGGCTAATAACAATTTACAAAATTATCAACAAATCCAAAAAAATATTTACAAAATTTACTATAAAATGTTCTACGCATTTGCTCTAAATTTAAATGTAAACACATTTTGATATTATTAATAACAGGATGTACGCACACACACATGTATAAATATATATATATATATATATATATATATATATATATATATCTATGTATTTCATATAATATCGTGTATATGAACTGAATGCTTTTTTACACGCCACAATAAAGCACGTGCTAAACCAGTCACGTATCACGCACGACTTTGGCACGAATAAAGCATTAAGCCTGAATCGGTTCTAAACAATATATAAAACATTATATATATATATATATATATATATATATATATATATATCTATGTATTTCATATAATATCGTGTATATGAACTGAATGCTTTTTTACACGCCACAATAAAGCACGTGCTAAACCAGTCACGTATCACGCACGACTTTGGCACGAATAAAGCATTAAGCCTGAATCGGTTCTAAACAATATATAAAACATTATATATATATATATATATATATATATATATATATCTGTACCTATAGCTATTCGCTTTCACTTTTACATGCAACATGGACTTTCACTTCAGTTTCACCTTTTTTTCAGTTTAGTTGCTAGGCACGCCACAAGCACGACACTTTCCCATCTCTATAATAATAACTAAAACAGCTATACGATAGATACAACCATATTCTCAACAGATCATCCAATTAGTTTTTCTGTTAGTTCGTAAACTAAATATAATACATTATAACTTTTTAAACAAAATAATAAAAGCAAAGAAAATATTTCTTATGGAATGTTTACAATTACATCATATCCTACAGAAGATTAAGGATTATATAAAGATAGATAGATGTAAATATATATTTTATTAATTGGAATAATAGGTTTCCGTATGATTGAGTTTGTTTATTTATGTTTATATAGATGTCCCTCTGAAGGAATATTTCTTTTTAAACACTGAGAAATTATGTCAAGGATATTAGAAAATGCTGCTTGCTGCATCAACACACACACTCACACACACACACACACTTATGTCTACACTCACTAGATAGTAAAGTTCTGATCGTTGTCGTGAATTTGCATCCATGCGACGATGTTGCACATAAGTCATCCAAACGGACATTATCCTTGATTTGTCGCCACGGTATACACGCACGTTTAAATTCTATATAGAATTAATGAATGAATATATATATATATATATATATATAGTGTATATATATTTAATCAAAACTGAACACAATCGTTTGAATGTGCAAATGCGAATGCGGAATATTCCAGTTTTTGGTATTAACTTGATTATTGTTGTGGGCCAATTGGCGGGATCTATGGCCCCATATAAAATGAGGCGCGTACGAACATTGTGCAGCAATCGTATCGGGATTTTATATCGGATACAAGTGGTAATTATAAACGTAATTATTGTTGTTGTATGACTTTATACTGAATGAAACAGTAAACATAATACATTATTAACATCAACACATACACAAAATAAAACCAAAAAAAAAAAACGACTAAACAAGGCTAAAGAGGAAGGAAGAAGATGAAACTGAACCTAAAGATGAAGTGTGCATAACGAGCAACGGTACCAAACTGAAGATTCCAACAGAATATCATCAGCTGGCGGCGAGTATTAAAACAAAAACAAAAACAGAAAAACCAAAAGCATAAAAAAAAAAACAAAAATACAAATTATTATTATAAACTTATTAATAAATTAAGTGTAGTTCAGAGAAAAACTTTGACGATGTGGCAGTAGGCTGTAAGGGGGGGGGGGGGGGTGGCAGTATGAAAGTGTGGAAAAAGCATTTTGCTTTAAAATAAACATTTGCAAAATGGAAAATAGAAAAAAAAAAATAAAAGTAGTAAAAAAAATAAAAATATAACATAAAAATGTCGAGTTGTTGTATAGCTCGTGACTAATAAGGCGACGATCGATTGGCGTGTGGTGATCGTCATTGCTGCTCATGCAAAGAGAAACAGAGAGAGAGATAGAGTGAGAGAGTGAGAGAGGGAGCACAAAAATATGGAGAGAGCAAGTGTGTAAATGCGTGAAAATACGTGAAAGTGAGAGGGGAAAATCCAAAAATAGAGCAATTGAGCATCCTTTAAAGATCAAACAAAATCAACGTGTGTCCATCATTAACGACGTCATCTATGCTATAATACTGTTAATAGTTCAAATCTAAACATCACGTTTAATTATATATAAAGCAAGTCAAATATTGTATACTCTGCCATAAATATGCAGTACGGTGCAAGGTATGCTTATTGCTTATCCTATAAAATTATAGAATTGTAGTGTTCCTTAGGGAAAATTGGGAAAGAATACTACGACAATCTAAGCTCTATCTAACTATAAAATGATATAGGGGTAACCGTATGCTATGCAATCTTTGCTCTTTGCATTCTCCTTTACACTATTTACACTAAATGAAACAATTATTGAAACATTTACAACAATAAACAATTTAAACAAAAAGAATTTGAAGGATACACAGCATTAGGTACAGTAGCCAAATTTGGGTACATAAGACCAATAGTACCTATTGCACATAAATAGTTGTATACGCTATATTTTCACTTTCGACTTAAGCAATGGGTTAATATTTAACTTATAAAAAAATTTATAAAATTTATAAATATATTTTATTTTAAGTTAACAACTTTATTTTATATATTATTTTTTTTTTTTTTATTATTTTTAGTTAGTTGAAAACTAACTGAAAGATCAGGCAGAAGTAATCCTTGAGTTATTATTAACAAAACAAAAACCTTAAGCTGTTTAAATATTACTATTATTATAGAAATTATTTACGCTATGTTTGATATTGATCATGAAACTATATATGATTATATAGCAAAAGAAATGCATATTAATATTTATTTATATGGATAATTGTGATATCTTTAAGATCCATTAAAAGCTGAAACTGTGCAAATAAAGGATACAGAACTCCTCTCAATTGTACTGAATTTTTTGATCATACTAGTTTATTCTTATGGCTAATAACTTATGTGTTCAGAAGGACATTGTTAAGTGAATTTAAATAATTGGTACAAGGATTTCAAAAGAAGATTTTGAAGTGTTAATTTCATTACGACAATACAAAAGATTACTATGCAGTAGAAAATCTTTTAAACTGTCAAATTCTATTTGAATTGTATTTTAAACATTTAATTATAGTCAAATGTATATTCTGTTGTATATTAATTACTTTGTTAGGGTACATACAATATGTGTAAGCTTTTCGATAAGATAAGACATATCGATCACAAAGTTTTGGCTTAAAAATCGATAAATATAGCACAATTAAAACAAATTTTTTAACAATTTTTAAAACTCATTTGGCTTATAGCTATAGCCAAACTACGTATTAATGCTAAGCCTGTATATCATAAAGTATTATAAAGCTTAACATATTGTATATATATATATATATATATATATATATATATGTACCAAAAGATTAATCCAACTGTATAGAAAAGTGTACCCTAAATATAATCAATCAAAATATATGATAAGTTTGCACTTTCCGTATCGTAATTTTATTTTAAATCTATATTTAGTGTACCTTACCGTAAGTGTACCCTTATTGTACCCTAGGTTTGTGTTATGTGTACCTTAACCTTACAATAACTGTGTTTGATTTGATTTCTAACTGTACCTTAACTACTTTGTAGCTAAATTTACTTTATTTATATTTGATATATATTCGATCGATATTCACTCTATATGTACAATAAGTGTGCTGTTATTGTACCCCTAAATGTATCCTACATATTTTTTATTACATATTGTACCCAAAGCTATATTATGTATACCACACGTGCTCGAAGATACGATAAGAAATTTACCTGTAATACTTTAACTGTACATTAAGTAACTACTAAGTTTAGTTTAAAGATGTGCTTCGATTTCTAGCTGTTATCAAAGTAAAGCAGCAATATTAATATAAAGGCACCCTGCACCCTAGACATAGTCTTACTATGGCCAAAATCTACTTCAATTGTACCCTTGATATAATCTAACATTATCTTAACTAAAGCACATCTTGAATGTACCAAAAGTATATGCTAAGCTTAAGCTTCAGCTTAATAATCTCTTTAAATGATCAGTTAATGGATTCATAATTTAATTAGAGTCTCTTTAAAAATGCACTAATGATGTTAATTAAATGTAATAATGATATATATATATATATGCTGCTAATTACAATGGAATATGATAGATATCTATATATAATAGACAAACAGAAATCAAATTAAATTCATGCGAATTTAAATTAATTTTTCAAATTGACAAAGATTTGATTCAACTTTTTGCTTCGTTAAGCTATATGTCAGTTCATACAATCGGATAAGTTTATAATAAGTTTATAATAAAAATCAACAATCGATCAACAGCAATTAATTAATTTGAGTTAAATGGGGGCTAAATGTGGGTTAATGTAAATCCATTTCAAATCTATAAAAATTCACAAACGTTTTTTTGGTCAATTTCAATTGTTTAAAAAACGACTTGGCCTTCAGGTTTTTCCAGCAATTACACAGGTGTATCTATGACTCTATATGTTTGTGTGTGTGTGTGTGCGCGTAAAGTTAAAGGTGTGGGCGTAACACTTCTCCAAATATTGTATTGAAGTTAAGTTAAAGTTTCCCTTATCCCCCACCTAATTTTATATACTTTCGACTGACTTTCGCTTTGCTTGATTCATTTTGAATCTCTTAAATAGACGCAAAACTCACCTGTTGCCCGTTGCCTGTTGTTGTTGTTGTTGTTGTTTGATTGAGACACCCATTGCCATCAGCTGACGCATTATTTTCCTTATCGTGTTGTGTCTTTTCTTGTTGTTGTTGCAGCTGTTGGGTTGCTGTTGCTGTTGCTGTTGTTGTTGACGCCTCATCGTTAAGCTTCTGCAACTCAAATTTATCAAATAGTTTGGCATCTTTGCCACCGCTAAAAGCAAACAAAAACAAATATAAATATGTTATACTTAAGGTATATATATATATACATATATTTATATATATATATATATATATATATATGTATGGCGGTATATAGTGTATGTTTTTTAGATTTATCAATTTTATTGGATGCTGCATACCAACATGGAATCAGCGCATTTAGCTTATCCATGGCGATGACTAACGCAGCCTGCAGAGTTGCGACGGTGACAGCAAAGACGACGACGACGACTGATGACTACGGCTGCGACTGCGACTGATGACTGTCACTGCTATAGCCTATAGTCAACTGTTGCGGTACACTCTGTATGACTGACTAAGCGCGTCGAGCAATAGGAATGGGTATGGGTATGGGTATAGGAATCGGATTCGAATTCGGATTCGGAATCAGTATCAGAGACTCGGAATTGGACCCGAAGCGAAGGGTAGGGAAGTAATGCAACAATATGCTAGCCGCCGACAGTTGGCAAATAAATGTACGCTCCCACACTTATACAATAAATTGGAGAGGCATAACAGACGGAGTGAGAGAGAAAGAGAGAGAGAGAAAGGGAGAGACACAAATAACAAATAATACACAGTAAAAACAAGCAGCTGATGATGATAAGCTTATCACAAGCAGCGCTGTTGACGTCGTTAATGCAGCACCCGCAGCAACAGCGGCACGCTTTAAATTCAGGTGACGTCGTCGCAGTCTGCGCAAAGTTATGGAACTAACTCTGACCAGCCGGAACGTAAGAGCAATGATCAAAATTCGAATTGAATTTTGGAAATGGAATTGAAATTGAAAACGGAATCGAAATTCGAAATCTTTATGATTTAAAGGGAGTTGCCTACTATACATATATATATATATATATATATATTATACATATACATTAAGAGAAAGACGTAGGAGAGTGAGAAAGGGAAGGGGTAATGATTGTCGTGTGTCGCCAACTCTAAACAAACACACACTATTTGTATTGTTAAATGTATTGGTAGTTGTTTATGTTTGTTTAACAATTTCTTAAAAACTCTAACGTAATTCGAAAACCGGTTTCATTTTCGATCAAAACACACAATCAGCAGCAATCGATGCCGCTGCCGCTGCCGCTGTCGCTGCCTCAATCGCTGCTGCTGCTGTCTCAGTTGCAGTCGCAGTCGCAGTCGCAGTCGCTGTTAACGTCAATGTTAACGTCGCAGTTACCGCATTGCTTTGCTATTAGCAAAATATTTGATTAATTATATAGTTATAACGGGTTGAGTGTACATATGCCACCCAAAAGGTATTTACACTAAGCAACAAAATTATGACCATAAAAAAGAAATTTCCCATAACGGTAATGAAACACCTATTGCAGTAACTTGCTAATAGACCTTATAAAAAAAAAATATTTTTTTTTCCCCATAAACAAAATTTACACTATGCTACTAGCTATAGTTCATATATATATACCAAATGGGTAAATTTAAAATCACTTAAAATTGTTTTGAAAATAATTAAAATTAAAAGTTCAATTAACAAGAATATAATTTTCTGCAATTTTGTTGCATAGTGTTGCAAGTAACAAAAAAAAAAAAATAAGATACGTTGGGGTAGATATTTGATAAGTTAAAAATATCTGGAAAACAGTTGACGTTATGTGATATAGAAAGAATTCAACTAAAGATAAAAGTACCAACAATAAATGAGTTTAAATTTTTACTTAAATTTTGTTGCATAGTGTGGCAAGTGGCTAGACAAAATAACGTTTATAGCAATTTCATTAGTTAAAAGAGCCTTAAAAGCAATTCAATTAATTTGAACAAAATCATTTTATGGGAAAACTTTAACCTTCAATTTTGTTGTATAGTGTTGCATGTGATGTTCTACAGCTCTAGATATTGCAACAGATTTAATTGTCTTTAAATGAATTAAAGTTATGAGCAAAGTCTATGGCAGTTAAGTATTTTCAAATGGGTTTAAAATAACTTTAAATTTTGTTGTCTAGTGTTGCAGCAAGTGGCATGTATCAAGTAATGCATCCAACAACTCACTGACAGCTGCACAAATAATTAACGCCATAAATAATAATAATAATAATAATAATAATAATTGTAGCCAAGCGTGTGGAACGTAGACGCCCCAAAGGGTTACTCAACTTGATCTTAGATCATGGACTCTATATAGAGGCAGGCAAGAGAAGGAAACATGGATGTATGTTGATTCAATTAAGCAGAGCCGACTGGATTGAAGGGATGAATTGCCGATGTAGATTAAAGATTGGACACTCACTTGATGCTCATTGATGGCATTGGTGTTGCTTCAGTCGTTGATTTCTGCTCTGCCGCTTGTTGTTGTGTTGAAAGCAAATATTGTGTGCGCGCTTCATCATGACTCTTCTTCTTCAGATCATAAATCTTTTGGCGTTCATGTTCGATGACCTGATGACCTATTGTACAATTGAAAAGAATTGAAAAAAATTGCTTAATTAATTAAGAATAAAAAAATTACTGAAAATTATTAAGATTTTTACCTTGTTGAGCAAGCAGCAATTTTCGATTACGTTCAATTTCTCTAATGCTATCGAAAATTTTAGAGTTAGCTCCTTGAACTGTAGAAATGGGTGCATCATTGGCCACCTTACAGCTACGATCAATATCATCCTGCGATGGTACACGTCGTTCCAATGGATTCACCTCAAATCTATCGCTACGCAGCGATAGATTGAAGCTAATCTGTTCACAACTGCCAGCATTATATACCTGCAATGGTGGACGCTTTGGAGTGCTCGTCACCTGTGCACCATGCAGCAATTCAATCTTATTATTATAAAACATATTCTCATTAACACTCTTTGACATGGGATCGTCCTGTATGCGTTGCTTTGGACAAAGCAACTCAGCTGAACCAAATAATGATTGTGACATAATGCCATTGACCAGATTACTACCAATGATAGAGCTATCATTTGCAGTGGGTGAATTGCGTCCACTAGCTGGTGGTGTTGCATCCTCTGCAGTTTCATCGGGTCCCAATTGTATACGCAGTGCTGCCAGTTCCGTTTCTAACATTAAACGATGCTCCTGACGCTTTAAATCCTCATGACAAGCATGATGCTCTGATTCCTCTTCAAAGTATTGAAACTCTAAATCCTCAAATGTCTTGCGATCACTTTCCAGCGATTCGGACACATGTTCAGTCTCCTCCTTAAGGCAGGCATTGTTTGGTTTCTGCTTCAACATTGCCTGCAATCTACAAAACAAAATACAAATCAAAAAAAAGTTAAAATTTATATTCAGCAACCAATCTAGAAGTTACTTTTTAAACTGTTTCATTCTAGTGAAAACTACTCTTAAAGGTTTGAACTCAAATTTCTCAAAGTGAACTTTGCTACAAATAAATGTTTATATATACATGTATACAGTATTAGTATATAGTGTCC
Organism: Zygothrica quintamaculata; assembly: GCA_037044455.1. Taxonomy (NCBI): domain Eukaryota; kingdom Metazoa; phylum Arthropoda; class Insecta; order Diptera; family Drosophilidae; genus Zygothrica; species Zygothrica quintamaculata. The sequence continues at coordinate 301,344 of JBAMBS010000792.1, read as the reverse complement.
GTTATATACAATTTAATAAAAACAAATATGTAGTGTGTTGCCACATACAACGAATGCAAAAGAGAATCTCTGCTTATTTGGTGAATGGCAGCATGCAAATTTTTAATTTGTTTGCAAATTTGTCTCCTAGATGGCGCGCACAAAACATGCATACTTTATATGAAGGATGAGATTTAAAGCTTAACGATACGAGGCGCTTAAGTGCAATTTAGATGCAGCAAACTTAGTTTCATACTAAAACAAAAATACAATTAAGTGCAAATATCTTATGTTGCAGCAAAGCCAATTATAACATATATATATAGAAACATATGTATTAGGTAAGAGATTACTTTATAGAATATGATCTTATTAAACTCTTTTAAATATTTATAACAAGGCTTGCAATAGCTTGATTAATAGGAAAATAATTCGCATACATTTTGCTGAAAGTTGGAAGGACTGGTTTATGTGCTACAATACTATATGCTATAAGACTCTTAAAACAATTTTATAATGCATTTTATGTTGCAACATGAGTTGATTTCTAATCAAATTTGCATTTAAAAAACTTTAAATAACACTATATTCAAATATAATATAAACTGGCAGCACATTACAACATGTTGGCAGCACTCCTTAACATACAGCTACTACAACACTTTCTGGCCTGTAAAGATACTTATGGCAATTACATTACTGATAGCTTGGTTAACAAAAACGAACAAATTTTACTCTCTCCTTCTCTCTTTCTCTCTCTCTCTCTCATATATATAAATTAACTAAACTTAAAAGTTGGCAGCCCTTTTATTATAGTTACAGTTTCTTATCTCTCTATCTATGAACCTATTCCTATTTAAAAGTTATGACGAATATTGATTTAATTCTACAACTATTTCAAAGGTTTAAGCTTATTGGAATTGGATTAGTTATCTTACTTATTGAGCTGATCTTGTTTCATTTCAATGGATTGCTTTAGTTTGGCCTGTTGATTCTCCTCCATGACGCGTGTGGCATTTCGTTGCGCCTCCAGACGATAGATGCGATTCTGTAGTGATTGCAGCTGTTGTCGTGGTGTTCCTGGTCTCGTTGTTATTGCTGTAGTAGCTGCTGATTGTTCGCTTGGTTCCAGCTGTTAACAATAAGTATATTTAGTTTAAATGCATTGTTTAAATATATATATATTTAGGTATTTAAAATTTACCTCATGATTATCCAGGGCGGGTGGCAGCTCAGCCAATTCACGTTTGAGCTGTTTACGACGCTGTAATAGTTCGCGGCGTTGCCGCTGCTCATTGTTAATGCTGCGCGGGGCAGGTGCTGGTTTGCGACTAGGCTTTGGCGACTGACTCATGGAATCGTTGAGATTAAGCGTGAGATTATTAATGTTCTTATTGGAACGTTTGGCAGGTGTTAGGAATCGTCCAGATTGATGTTGCTGCTGCTGTTGCTGCTGTTCAAGCTGTTGCTTGCGTTCAAATGATTTGAATAGCTGCTCGTAGTCGCGTTGTTGGTTAGGTGCAGGTGGTTTGGGTGCCAATGGTGGCTTTACAATACTTGTTGTTGGTGGTGTTGGTGTGGGCGATGACAATGTAAAGGCACTGCTAAAGGATGCATCCTTCTTTGGTGACATACAATTGGTGCGAATCTTTGTGCGTGGACTTTGTGGCACATATTTGCCAGTGTTGTTAACAAGATTCTCATGACTGGACTTTGTATTGGTGCCACCAGCAGCAGCAACATTGGAGGCAACATGCAGCTGACCATTGATCTCAATACGATTGGGACCCAATAGACGCACATTTTCATAGCCCGATGAGCTGCTAATTAAAGCCAAATTGCTGCTACTGCCAGCATGTTGCTGAAATGGTGACTTCTTATCCCGTGGCAAGGAACCATTTGTCTTGATGCGGTTTTGTACAATTGGTGAAGATGTGATGCTACCAGCACTAGCATTATGCATTGTATGATTACTGTTGCTGCTGTTATTGTGTTGTTGCTGTTGTTGCTGGTGTTGCTGGTGGTGTTGATGCTGCTGCTGTTGTCTATCAGCATATTCAGTACAAATCTTAAGCATATCCTCCAGCTCGGCGCCACTATTAAGCTCTGTATTGATGCCATTCATTGTATAGATTTGCATTCCTCCAGCTGTATATGTACCTGGCTTGGGATATCGATCATATCGATCATTATTCACCTTACTAAGTAGCTCTGGATGCATTGTCTGTGCCTGCGGTTGCTGTTGTTGTTGTTGCTGTTGTTGCTGTTGTTGCTGCTGTTGCTGCTGCTGCTGTTGCTGCTGCTGCTGTTGTTTGTAAACAACTGCATTACTGGGTATATTACAGTAGCCAGGATTATGTCCAATGCCATTGGCATTGCTGGGCAATGATTTAGCATATTGATTATTTAGCTGCTTCTCACCGCGATGATTCTCGGCCAGATTACGTGCAAAGCTAGCATATTTCTGGCCAAGTACATCGCGTGCAGGCATGTTAACCGTAACAAGATCAGAACTAAATACCTTTGGACACTGTACGCCATGCATATCAATATTGGGTCCATCCCGATTGCCAACATTATGTCCATTATTGGCATTATTGGCATTTTTAATGGGATTTATGATGCTCTCATAGAAGCTTTCCACTTCTAGGGATTGATTATAATCATTTGGCTCATGTCGTGATGATTGTGTAAAATCAATATGAGGCATGGAGATGCGCTCATTTGAACCCATAGCTGAACGCATCATTTGCGCCTCATCCGGATTGTTAAAGCGCAAATAATTTGAATTGCCAATGGTTATCATGGCACCCTGAGTCAACTTAACCTCCTCCTCCTCATCAATCTGTGTACCATCGATAAGTAAACGTGCACCCAATTCAGGTACCAGTGTTACCTCGTTACCCTCACTTCTATAAATGGTGCAATGCAATGGACGTACACCGCTACCGTTCAATGAGATGCTACAGCTAGGCGCCGATCCGATTGTTGTGTCACCTGTCAATCAATCAATCAAAAACAACACACAGAAAGAAAAAAGAAAAGTGAAAAATATTTCTATTATACAATAAATCAAAGTTAAATATTATTTAGTAATTTTTATTATAGAACTAAACTGTTAATATAACTGTTACTGTATGTGTGTGTGCATAAGAAAACTGTTAATATAACTGCAACTTAGTGTGTTCACTCTCTCTCTCTCTCTGTCTCTGTTTCTCTCTCTCTGCCTTTTGTTATTTGCTTCGTTCAATCGCTCGACCATTCGGTCATTGAGTGAGACCAACCACAGCCACAGCCACAGCCACAGCCACAGCCACAGAGCTAAGCTAAGCTGAGCTAAGTTAAATTGACCTGAAGCTCTTATCATAGAGCAAGTTAAGGGAACAGCCACACGGCATTTGCGGTTTTGTACCAAAGATTATGCACAGTGGTGCAAGAGCAATTTGTGCAGCAGCAATATCTGTCTTGTTGCCCAACTCAAGCATAAAAACATGAAATTATATATATTAAATTTTAATTATTATTATTATTATTATATTACACAGTATATATCGGTTATAAGGTGCACAGTTTATATGCAAATATTGCTTAAATGCAAAATGATGTTATTTTTAAACATCATAAGACTATTTAAAACTAAATTTGGCCTCATAAAATCAAAGAATTTATAATATATAAGAAAATATTGTGTATAAACAAATAAAAAATCGTTAATTTGGAATCAGTTTATATAAATTTTATCGGTTCTAAACAAATTATAAGATTATAGGACAGCAATATTAAAATTTTTGATCTCATTTAGATATTTAATATTAATATTATTATAGCAGACGAACAGCATTAAATATAAATTTAAATAAACTTCTTTTATAGCTCATGATCGTTTAAAAGGAAATTTCGAATATATGCAAAAAATTCAACTGCATTATAGGTTTTGCATATAACCGGTATAAACTGTATAAACATAAAATTTTGTTAATAATTTGCCAATGAAATTTATAATAATTTCTAGCGTATTTGTTTTTGGTTCCACTGTGCGGATCTTATCGCTAGAACGCCAAACAAATACCGAAAATTGTTTTTTTATTTTTTTTTTTTTAGTTTAGTTATGTTTTTTTCTATGAATTGTTTTAATTTAATTTTTTCTTCTTTGGAGCTGTTTTTTTTTTTTTTTTTTTTTTTTTTTGCTTATCGGCTTACAAGTGACCTTATTGGGCGGCAGCTGGGCGCAAATTGTTTAAAAAGTTAATAGAATTTGTTTTTGTTTTGTTGTTGTTGTTTTTTTTATACTCACCAATGTGTATATAGTGTATGGTAACAGCAGTGCTAAGCCGGCCGCCGCCCAGGCTAACCAAATGCGGATCTGAGGCAGCAACACGCAGCGATGGATCCTTTTTCGTCAATGACATCTGCAAGCGATCAAAGAGAAAATACGAAGAGCGGGCGATGAGTAACAAAAAAAAAGAGACATCAACGGCAATGACAACAAGAACGTTGCCAAGAATGTTAGAATAATAGAGAAATGAAAGGAAAAGCAAAATGCGACAAAGACAACGACAACGACAACGACAACAAGATGACGCGGCGCGTGCATTTGGCAAGGCGTGAAATTGTCAACTGAGGCGGCTGCAAGGGACGCTGACGCCGACGTCAACGTTGACGTCTACGCTGATGCTAGTGACAAACACAAATATCAAATAGTTCACACGTATATATACACATTTATATAAGGCACGCATAAAAACAAATACGCACACACATAGACACACACACACACACACACACACATACACATACATACGCAAACATATACACAAAGAAAGAGAGACACAGTTAAAGCAGCTGCTCTAAATTGTTATTGCTATTGTTTTGTTTTGTTTTGTTCCGTGTTTTTAATGTTCAGGATACTCACACACACACACACACACACACACATGTATGCACAATAAGCATATACATGCATTTAAACACACACACACACACACGCAGGCACATTCGCATTCGGACGTTGTCTGCTGCTTGATCAAACGATGTGTGACGCGCGTCTGCGCGCACGTGTGCGCGCGCACACCGCAACAGATGCTGCTGCTGCTGTTGCTGTTGCTATTGCTATTGCTGTAGTCGTAGCAGAGTTGCCAGATTGGCTTAGCGGTAAGCGCTACAGTTCGTAGAAAATGAATTGGAAAGCTAATCAATCAAATATGTTTGGCAAATAAATAAAGAATGCGGCATTTGATAACACAACACATACACACACATACTTATATATATATGTATATGTATATGTATATATATATATAGATATATAGATTGTTATGTATATATTAGTTTGTGTATTGTGTTATGGATACACGGAAAGCAATAGAGCGACAAACACATTGTGTTTAAGTTTTCACTTTTATTTTTGGGCGCGGAAATGAATGCGGTGGGCCGTTTACGAAACGTTCCATGAGCCAAATTGGGTCATAAACACCAAAAGTGGTCGAGAGCGAGCCGGAGAGTGAGAAGGAAGTGAAGTCAACAAATAAGCAGCAGCAAGAAATGCGATTAAGCTATATCATCATCATCATCATCATCATTATTATTATCATCATATATATATATATATATATATGTGTGTGTGTGTGTGTGTGTGTGTGGTATGTGGGCCAAATGCATGGATAACCAGAAATGAGCGCACGCTTCGAGCCTCTTTATACTGATAAAGTTTTCATTGGACACGCATCATTTTCCATTTTTCCACAATGAGTTGTCATTGTTATTGTTGTTGTTGTTGCTGTTGTTGTCACTGATTTTATTTCGTCTGACTTCTTGCTACCATAAATTATTATTATTATCAGCATATTTAATGTTTTTGTTTCTTTTTTATTTATTTTGTTGTTGTCACTGTAAAGTGTGTTATAATTATGTACAGTTACAAGTGAGTTTCTATGCAATAAAAAAAAAACTGTATGTACGCACACCTCTCTCTCTCTCTCTCTCTCTCTCTCTCTGTGTGTGTGTGTGTGTGTGGCGCGACATTGGTCAGACAATATTTATGTACTATGTTTGACAATGTGAAGTAATTTTGTTAAGCTCTGAACAAATAAAGGGAATTGTGTAACATAAAGTTGGCATGCCTTTGGATCGTATGTGGAACATATGTTGGAAGCTTAAGTGTGGATTGTAATACACAAGTGATCTGTACAAATGATTAAAAGCTTAAAATATTTTTGATTTTTGTTTTTGATTCTTGTTTTTGTTAAAGGAACAACATAAATTTTTCAATTTATTTTTAAAGCACTGAGCTAATTGTCAACATTTGAAGATTTCATGTGATTTATAGACATATTAATGTTTACAACCTCGCCTAGATCTTATGATTCATATAGTATAATAAGGAAATTAAGTACGTGTGAATTCGATTTCATAGTATTATGCGTGTACATTGTACACTTTCCATTTTCTTTTCTTCTTTTTCTTTTTTTTGTACTTTTTTGCCGCCCGTTTGTCATTGACAATTGGTCATGCCCACTGTATGCCCATTATCATTTCCATTTGCCATATTCATGCCCATTACAATAAACATTACGAAATGCATTTTTATATTCTGCTTTGCTTTTTTTGTTCATCTTTATTTTTTTGTTTTGAAAATGATGCCGCGCGCGCATCAATTCGCCCGGTACGTCAATCTTTAGCGTCATCCTGATCTTCACTCTCATATAATTTCTACATTTACGACGTCTGCGTCGGCGTCGGCGTCAGCATCAACGTCAGCGTCTGCGTCAGCGTTATAGACCAATATGCATGGTGACTTGCTTTGCGTAGCACACATCAAAAGCATCTAGTTGTGTGTGTGTGTGTGTGTGTGTGTGTGTGTGTGTGTGTTTGTTTGTGTGTAATAAATAATCAAAGAAATCAACGGCAACAATAGGAAGCAAAATGACTCACAGAACTGTATTATAAAGAAAACAAAAACAACATTATAAACAACAACAACAACAACAACAATAATGAAACATATGCATGTGGATCTAGAGTCCGCAAAGAAGAGTAAGAAGAACTACTACAATTGAGTTATAATGTTTTTAGTTCATACGTTTCTCCTTTATGAGGCATTCAAATTCGCGTTTATTGTATAAGATAAAAGAAGAAGAAAGCACAAAAGAAAATAATAAAGAAGAAGGCAAACACAATGATATTTTTATTAATATACTATAATTTAAAATAAAGTTGAACTATGGCAACAATAGTGCCAGATTAGGAGAAAAAAAAAAAATTTGAATACATATTTTAATCTATAATTTGATAATTTTTTTTGCATTTAATTACTAATTAATAAATTTGCATTCTTTCATTGATTAATAAAGGAATTTCTTAATATAATCAACCGGTTTTTACTTTTTTTGTTTCTTTTCTCTTTTTACTATACGTCATAATTGAACAACTCATGCGCTTAGCTTTTAGCTGTTAGCTCTCTGTAAGTATAGCAGCGAGCTTTGGTTTTATAGCAACAGATGTGAGACATCAGTTTTTGATAACATAATGCCAGCCGCAAAGACCGACCACACAGTCATTAAAATGACAAGACAAACTGGGAATCCGCGAAGCCAAACAATAAACGAGAAACAATAAACAAGCAAGAAGAAACGAGCAACAACAAACAATTAAACAATGAGACTACAAAACGTCAACGCAATTAACGTTTCATTTTAGCCATTTGCCAGACTTGTTCGCAGTGTATGGGTATAGTTCAGTATATAGTAAGTAATATATAGTAAATTATGCTGCCATTTCACATAGATCCTATAAATTGTTTGCTTTCGTCGGTATAGTCTCATTCAGCTGGTTCACCTTACCCCCCCCCCTTTTTTTTTGCAGTCACAACTAGAGTTATTCACTTTAATATTTTTTTTTCCTTTTTTCTTTTTGTTGTTGCTGTTGCTGTTGTTGTTGTTGCTGTTCACTTTATTCGAAACCGTAAATATTACAGGAAAAATGAAAACCCATACATTGCCATTTTTAGTTGTCTTTATTTATAGAGCGCAAACACAGCTGTGTATTCAAGTTGAAAGCAAAAAAAAAAAACACCGTTTCAATAATGCGATAGTGTGAGTGGGGGTGACTGAGCAGGGTGGAGCTAGCTGCTTGCCTTCTGGAACAATCTTGCAACTAGGAAGGTACAAACAAACACACACACAGAGACACACACACATATATATATATATATATATATATATATATATACTATATATTGTTGGCAGACTATGCATTAGGAGCGAAGCTAACCAACTGTCAATATTCATACAATTTTCAATTGGCAAACGCTGTTTTCGGCTGTCATATCATTTAGCTTTGTTTTCATTTCGTACCACGCAGCTCACTTTTGTGGAACTTCTTGTTGGATGCTGTGTGGAGGGGGGGGGGGGGGGGGGAGTACGGTCAGGTTTAACTGTGGGCGGTCAGTTTTTAAATGCGTTTGCTGTTAATTGAATTTGCCTGTTCGACAAAATAATATTTACCTTGACTTAAAACCCAAGACAATGTGGGCAGAAGGTACATACATACCATACATACATATATGTATGTGGAACTCATTTCAAATCGCAAAAAACAAAATAAAGTATGTCAAAATATTCGCTTAACTATTTCGAGTTGATGAAATTTTTGGCGTAGGCTTTCATCAAAGCGAAACCCTTCAACTCATTACAAAAAACAATAAAAATTTTTTAGATCGTTTCTTTTTCAATTAGAACTTGATTTCTATGTAATTTCCCTATCTTGACTAGTACTCAATGCTTTCATATCTATCAACCAATACTTGAACGCCTTCACCTAGCACTGTGTAGGCATCAAGCTCTCTCTATAGATAGATAATAATAATAGTAGGTCGTTCGATATCGTCTTTAGATATCGTCTCAAGTAGAGTTTGCTTGGGTTAAAATTGTTTTCCAAGTAAGGTTATTGCCTTCATTCTATGAATTCTTATAATATAAGATAATAACTATAAGAGAAATCCTTAGATAAGATAAAGATAAATGTAAAGATAAAGGTTTATAGTATATACTGTAAGCCAATCTATATCTTTGGGCTCCTAGCCAAAATTTATATAGGATGGTCCACGAAAGATTTGCGTTTTAAAATCGCTATAAAAAAACAAGTAAGAAGTCTGTCGTCGAGTGTACCCGACTACGAGAGCCCCTTTGCCTACATATACATCCACAAACACACATACTCATACATACACACAGTTCTGCGCGTACTTAGCCATTGCGCGCACCTTTTAGCCCCCCACGCTCTATAGCGCGGTACTTAATGTTGTATAACTTCCGTGTTTATTGTTCAATTTTAACGAAATTTACAACGTAGATGAACAATGGTCTACTTAATATGTGTGCGGAAAAGAAATTTGATCGCTTAAAAATGGTACCTTATAAAACCTTCTACTAAATATCTGACACATTGACAATGAGATTCGAAATGTCAAAGTCAAAAAATTATCGATAGTTCAAAAAGCAAACGCTAGATGGGCCACCCTGTGTACTATATAATATTTTGGGCATCATATGTAAACTAGTTTATATACACATTAGCATCCACATTAGCATCCACAATATGTAGTATTGTTTGTATAATTATATTGCCTGTTAATAAAAATAAACATTTACCTAGACAGATTGCGGCATTTGTGTTAAATGCAAACATTGCTGCAAAAGCATATAGAGCATAGCCAAAACAAAAAAAAAGAAATTCGATTTTTTTTATTTTTTATATTTATTTTAAGCAATTTCATTTGTTTGGTTTATTTATTTTATATTTTTTTATTTTTATATATATATTTTTTTTTAAGGTCGTTGGGGTCGATGACAAATCTTAATAAAAAATCGCACGCGTTTTTATTTGTTTTCCTGTTTCATTTTTATTTCATGTCTTTTGAAGGTCGGACAGAGCGCGCAGCCGCAGCGCCGACGTTGACGACGGCAACACGAAGAGTGTTAAATTTATATTGAAAAATAACCCTCAGGTACGTGAGCGCAATAAACAATAAAGGAAAAAGTTTATGATAATTGACATATCGAGGGGACAATCGGAGCTGCATATAAAATTGAAACCTACATTTTAGTCTGTGTGTGTTTGTGTGCGTGTGGGAAATGTGACAAAAACAAAAAAAAATGAAGAAGAGGGTACTAAATTACATTGTCATTTATTTATGATTATTGTCATTAGCTTAAAGGTTTAAAATGTATGTGTGTGCCGTAAATATATATATATATATATATATGTATGTGTGTGTGTGTATAGGTATTAACGTATTAACCTCAGCCCCACATTTGAAGCTAACTGTAAATTGTGGGGGCGCCACTTGAAACTGTCAAAAACGAAGCTGTTTAATAGCCTGTGTATGCTGGTATTCACATAAATGTGTATGAATGTATGTGAGTGAGTGTGTGTGTGTGTGTGTGTGTGTGCGTGTCAAGTGGCTTCCTAATTATACTTATAAGTAAAGAATTACCGAAAATTGTTCTGAAGAAGCTTACAACAATCACAAACGCTGACACTCAAGACCCTCCTCTCAACATAACGAAAATCAAATTAACACACACTCAAAAAGACAGAGAGACAGAGAGAGAGAGAGAGAGAAAATTAAATAAAATATTCTTATTACTTCTTTAAATGCCAACCGCTGTTCATTTTCAACACACAAATTGAGTTCAATTGAAGTAACTGTTTAACAGTTGACATCCCAATAACAATATATGGCATCATTTACGCATACGCATTCATACTTTTATATACTCTTTTCGTCTCCTACCTTATGAGTCTATGAGTAGACGACTCTATATCTATTTATCTTACTTTGGGCTTGTTTGCATTTGTTGTATATGTATCATAGAACAATAGGTTGAAAAGGGAACAAGCAATAACAATGCAAAATGCGCAATGCAAATGCAAATGGAGCCGCTTCGTTGCGTTGCTGATGTCATCAAGCAGAGAAAGAGAGGGATAGAGAGCGTTAAATAATAACAGCAACTAAAGCAGCAGCAACAACAACAACAACAACAACAACTACAACATACAAGAGAAAAAATAATATTTATAATAACATGTAACAGAACTTGCTTTAACTGAATGACTTCATTAATGATTTGGCAACAAAACATGCGCACATAAATATGCAAATAACTGATAAATATAATTATGCATACATACATATATATATATATGCATATAAATATATACATATACATGTAATTTAACTGGAAATTACAAAACGCTGGCGTGCGTGCGCGTTGGCATATAACAAAAAGAGCATTAAAACAAGAGCAAAACGGCCACACACACACACACACATACACACACACATACGGACACAAGACAAATAGGCGTGCGCGCAATCAACTCATTTGTGCGCACTTGACTTCAACATTTTGCAGAATATTTTTTTCTCTTTTGATGTATTTTGCCATAAGTTGGCAGCCCTGGCATTTTGCAAGCGTAGGTGCACTCAGCAAGCAATTCAATTGCATATGTTAAATGAAGTCTATTGATTCAATTGGACTTGGCAGCGGCTGAGTTTTTAATTTAAGCAACAACAAAGAAAAGAAGCAAAAAAAAAAACAAAAATACATATGTATATATATTTATACAATGTATGTATATATGAAAGACAAAGACTAAATGAAAAAGACAATTATTTGCAACAACCTTCCCTTATGGTACATTGTATATTGCGTGAGGTTCTTGAACTCTTTACCTTCCCCGACCCGTTTTACTTTGGCTGTTCATAAATAAGGGCCAATGGATGTTATTGTTGTTGAAGTTGTTGTTGTTGTTGTTGCTGTTGTTGTCACTGTTGTTTTTGCATATGATGACAGCAACCGGAAAACGGAAATTCCCGATTTGGTTGTTAGTATATTATGTAAATATGTATATCAGTGTTTTTAAGTTTTATGCTGCCTCTATTGTCATTAGGTATGTGCCTTTATGGTAATGCCATATATAAATATGACAGAGAGAACTTTACAACCAGGTTGAATGCTTGCCTTGTGGCTGGCCTGCCTGCCTGCCTGCCTCCCGGTCTGCCTGCTGCTTAAAACTCTATTTGGGCCATTTGTAATGGGAGCAGGCATAAAGGCAGGAAAGGTGTCGCCAACGCATGCACACATGCATACACACACACACATATATATATATATATATATGTATTGTATAAATGCATATGTGTCATTCATCAGACACACACACAGAGAGACACACAAGCACATACGTAGTGCGACGCACCATTAAAGATCAGTGACGGCGGGTGACAAAGTGCGTCCGGTTTGTACGTTTCGGATGCAAATGTCCAAGGCCTCCGGCTGGTGCTTCGTTGGTGTTTTGATGCCAATGAACGCAGCTATGAAACCGTTATGGCCGCCTTCAACATAATATTGGCAATGTACTGTTGTTATTGTTGTTATTGGTGGTGTTGTGGTTGATGTTTAAAAAGTTTTCCCCCCTGCAAAAGTATGCAGCCAGCAGGCAGAAAATGCGCACAGCTGCAACAGCAACAGCAGCAGCAGCAATACAAAACGTGCAACACATAAAAAGAAGTGTGAAATGGAAAGACACATAAAAAAAAAAGAAAATAAATGAAAAATAAAACTAACATCAGCACCGACATACACACATACACACACACATATATATATATATAAAGACTAACACATGCACATATATATATATATGTATATATGTATGTATGTTTGTATGATTGTATATATACAACAAGAACATTAAAGGAATTTCATTTGAATTTAGTTGGCAACGCCATGTGACCTGCCAATTGCCAGCTTCATATTAAGCGCTGCTTTCAACTGTCAGTTTTAACAGCAGCAGACAAATGGCCAGAAAAAACTATACACATAATGTAAACATATATGCATATGTATATACATACATACATACATACATGCATACATGCATACATGCATATATACATACGTACAAACGTTTCGATGTAGAAGCTTAAGAAAATTCCACATAAAGTTCTTTTACAGACTTTACACTTTTGTTGCTTTTGTTATTTGGTTTTTTTTTCTCTCTCTCTCTCTCTCTCTATCTATCTCTCTTTTGTGCTGTAATTTGATGTGGCAGAATCTTTTTTTAATGCATCTGCACTTGTATATTGGCAGACAGAGTATTCAAATTCGCAGAACAAGATACAACAATAAAAACGCTAACGTTGACGTCTATCATGGAAATTGTATACATTCGGTCAGTTTGTAATCATAATCAAGTAGCATGCAGCATGTGGCAAGTAGCAATGTGAACAAAAAAATGTATATAGTATACCATGAAGGTACTTTATTGGAATCTGGTTAGCTCGTTCGTTCCGCTTAAATCAGTTTTGTTTTTTTTTTGCCTTTAACCAGAAACCACAGAAGGTTTTTCTCATAGCTCTAACCGAAATATAATAATATGTTGTTAATAATAATAATGAAGCATATTTGATTAAAATAAATTCATTGTTATACCTCAAAAAAAAAAAAAAAAAAGTTAAATTTTAATACAAAAAAAAAAAAAAAAGAAAAAAAAAACGCTTAACTTTCTACAACATTTAATATACTGTAAAACAATATTTCTATCTATATATTAATTAAGTAATTAAATCTCTTTATTAACTCTATAATTATCATTAACTTTCTACTATTGATATTGCATTTGAACTACATTTAATTACTCAAGCGTTAAATAATCTCTTTAATTGATAATTAAAATAAGAATTTAATATGAGTTTATAATTTATAAAAACAAAATGTTTCAATTAGTATTCAATTTTTATTTTATTCTGTTTTTCTACTCTCTTAATGTTAATCATATAATACTGTAAATGAAATATAGCTAAACATATATATATACATATATTATAATTGGCAAGGGCAACAGATTTGTGTCAGGCCTACATGTAGTATTAACAACATACTCTTTGCCTCTACTGTATGTGCATGTTGCCCATCTGTTCCATTCGTTCTATCCATTTATGTTCTTAGTCTCTGCACCCTTTAGAAAAGGGAAAAAATGGAAGTTTTCGTTAAGTGCAACACAGAAGTTATTCAACAAAAAATAACTCATTCTATAGCATGAGAGCCTGAAACAACATAACGACAACAGCTTACAGTGCGTGCCAAACCTATGTGTATGGTTGTGTATAGTTCAACTATGAGTAAAAGACTTTTCATAGTCGACTACACACTTGTTTGCTTCAGTTTATTGGCTGTTGGCAGCAAGACTAGTATTGCATTTGCTTTTGGTGTGTCACAAATATGTTTTTTTTTTTTTCGTTTTTTTTTTTTTTTTTTTTTTTGGCAACATACATTTTATATGGGACTTGCACTGTTGATGTTTATATGACTGCTTAATGGTGTACGAATATTTTATGATGTTTATGAGCTGATGTTGCTGATGGCTACAGCATTTTGCTATTGCTATTGACAACATTTGTTGTGGCGCCACACGCTGTCTGCTAAATGTGTTGCATACAAATTTATGACTTAAAAGAAATTTGTTCCACAGAAATACTTTAAATTAAATTATTATCAGTAAGACTATATGCCTATACACATTATTTTGGACAGCACTGTTTACCTGAGCTCAATTCTGCTGAAACCTAACATAACCTTAGCGAAACTATTTGCGAAATAAATAACATAATATATACAATATAAAAAAATATAATGATGTTAATTAAATATATATATATTTATATATATATATGTATGTGATCGACCGGTAAACAACAAATTAGTATAAGGCAATAAGAAAACAAACCAAAGAAACAGCAGCAAATTTAAATTTTTTCAACAACTTTGGTTGGTCGCGCAGGCGTAGTGTCGCTGCCCAACCCACAACCAAAAAGTGTGGCAAAAAAAAAAAAACAAATACAAAAATGCTATTATACGCTTCAGATTTATTATAATTGAACGAGCCGTAGGTTCTAAAAACTATCTTGCAAACTTAAATATGAATAAAAACCTTATATATGGCAGGCTAAACTGAACAACAGAGACAGAGCTCAAACAAAAAAAAATAATAGGTATACCAGTGCATGGTTGAACCTCATTTTGTTGCCCTTGTTGTGTTTCACAACACGTCCGACGTGCTTTTTACAAAGCACGGGATTTGGCCAGGTACACAAAAATTTAAAAAAAAATAAACAAAAAAAAAAAACACTCGTAAAGAAAGCAACAAAATGTCGAATAAAAAGAACAAGTTCTCAAGAAAATAATAAAATATGTATATTATTTTTGTTGTAGTTGGCTTATTATTCAAATGAAAATTTTATGTGTTGCCAATAAATATATATATTTATATATATATATATATATAAAATTTACATAACTTAATGAAAAATACCATATTAAAATATTGTCGTTTTTATATTGTATTGTACGTGATTAGTTTAGCATGTGGATTCCATGTGGATCACATCACGACTACAGCAAACACAAATCCTAAAATTGAGATAGTTGTAAAATAATTGTAATTAGTAGTCACACACCATACATTGACTTCGAGTGTGAAGAGTCCACCACCAGCAAAACCAAGAAAGTTGAACTTTCTTGGGCTGAGAAAGTCTGAATAAAAGCAGAAACCAAACCCAAATAACAAACATCCAACGGCAACGCCAATAGCTCCTCCTGCAGTGAGACAGACGCATTCACTTTAGAATTGTATGCCGCTGCAACCGTTGTTGTCGTCTGGCAGTTTGTCTGCTTTTATGGAAACCGGCTAAATTCCATTTGATTGGGATGCCTTTACCTTTTCTTTTCTTTTTTTTATTTTTTTTTTTTTATTTTTCTCTCTCACTGCATTTCACCATTGTGGTTGCAGTTTTGAGTTTCTACTGACACTGCTACAGCTGTCAAGGGCGTTGGGTTTTTGGACAACCCCTGGCCCAAGGCAGGCAGCTTGCGAGCAACACATTTTATACCGTTATATATGTATATATATATATATCATTGCGGTGGGCGCATTAAAAGCAATTGTCAGATGACAGACACTGGCACAATTACAAGCTTATGAAATGTATACATATATACAAACACTTATTTATAAAATTTAAATAGATTTGTATGCAAATATGCATTTAACATACCTTTTTTTTTATAATTTTATTGCCGCCTCAACTGTTGATACAGTTTAGTAACTGTTGTGTTTGTTGTATTTGCCAGCGTTGGCGTTGGCGTCGTCGTCGTTTATCTCTTTTCGCTGTGGTCGTTTTAAATCGCCGCGAAAAGGAATACATTGAATTTAATTTAGTTCTTTAACTATAACTTTCCATTTATTGTGTAAGTGTTGTATATTATGTTTAACATCTGAATGCCGCGCGCAACAACAAGAAAGAGCAAATGCAAACAAACAGAAACACAAACACAAATGCAGTCTATGTGTTGGTAAACGAGTTTATTGGCGTTGTAAACCGCAATAACAACAAAACTTAATTAAAATTTATCAATAGCAATGCACGCAAATGTTATGTACGTACAATTTATTAGAAACTTATTTAAAATTTTTGTTTCAATGTAAATATCCACTCTGGGCGCAACAAAAACAAAATGTTAAAAAAAAACAATAATAATAATAACAATAAACTGTAAGCGCACGCAGACGCCGTTGCGCCAGTTTGTTCAATGAGTTTTTTTCGACTGGCACTAAATTGTAGCTGTTAAGTTTACAGTCTCTCGGGAGAGTGCAACAGTTGGTTAACAGTATTAAATGAGTGAAGTTATAAAAAAATTAAATATATCTATCCAGATTACACAATAATAATCAGAAATATATATATGTATATATATTTAAGAGAAATATATACATTTTATTTATTATGCTTTATTGACGGAACATTAATGTTAACTTAGCAGAAAATGTATACGAAAAATGAGCAGTGTAGCGCAGGGCTGCCAGATCAGCCATTTAGTGGCTGTTGCAGCCACTTCTGGAGGCCCACAGCCATTAAAAATATCATTTCAGCCACTTTTGAAATTAAGGTGGTGAGCAAAAAAAAAAAAAAAATCTACAATTTGCTTCTGGTAGAAGGAAAAGGCGAAAATTGGACACAATTTTGATCGTCGACTAAAAATAAAAAAAAGGTCCACAATTAATTTTTCCCCTCGCTAAATACATCTTATTATTGCTCAGCTCTTTCTAAGTAAATCTTTCAGCCACTTTTGTACAGAAAGTGGCTGAAATCAGCTATTTCACACTCTCAATATCTGGCAGCCCTCGTGTAGCGCACTACGAAACTAAGAAAATGTTAAACATGTTGTAAGCTGTTGATTTTACGTCAGCGTTAGCGCCAATATTTATTTTTTAAATGCAAAAAAAAAAGAAATTCCCTTAAAATATCTAAAATTGTATTTTTAAGTCTGATCTTCTTCACTGTTGTTCAACTTCTTCTTCTTTTTAGCCTGTTTCTTTAAAAACTCGCTCTTGTCAAGATTGTTTTGGAAGAACGTTGTTTCTTTGCGCGCTTGTGCGACGTCCATTCTCATTTGTTGTTTACGCATTTCATTTTCGTACGCCATACGCTCTGTCAGATGCGTCCATTTGAAACGCGGCAGATACTTCATGCTCCATAGCGAGTCATAAAACTTGGATTTCTTCCGTAAAGAGATTTGTTTGTTATTAAGCAGTGGCACAATCTCTTTGGCAACACGTTTCCTTTCAAACTCTACCCAGCCCTCCGTAAACTGGACGTTGTAACGTTTGCGTTTATGTTTCTTGCTTTTATCATCATCGCCTAAGAGAGTTTAGGATTAGTTACAAGCCATTTGTTGTTTTTAAAATTATTTTGCTCACCTGATTTTTTTCTCTCTGGTTGCAAGTAAACACGACCAATATCCCCATATTCACCAAGAATTTCACGTATACGTGTAACATTCATAAATTTAGGTATGTTGGATATATAAATTATACCCTTTTTCCGTGGTCTTGGATTGGTGACAAAATTTGGCCTATCTTCAAAATGTTCCATGTCCATTTCATCGTCGTCCGCTTGATTATTATTTTGCGAATTGGAGGCGGCTTCGTCGTCCGCCTCAATATTGCCAGCTTTATTGACATTCACATTATTTGGTTTATCCTCCATGTTATCATCCTCGATTTTGTCATCGTCGACTGTTTCATCCTCGATTTTTGCATCCTCTTCACTTTCCACGGGTGCCAGTGGTGTAAATTTCTTTTTTCCTTTCTTTCCCATTTGTTTAATACAAAACGTGCGTCAAGTGTGACGGAATTTTCTAAAGAAAAAGTAATACCGTTTTAGTAAACAGTACACATTAACATATTTACTCCCCAATCGGCTGCTCACATAAGTAGACTGTTAAATATTTTTAAACATTCTACAACTTTATTTCAGACTGCATTTGGTGAAAAAGTTAATCGATAGTTTGCAATTCATATGACCAGGGCTACACTCTCTGCTTAATACAAATGACCGTCCCAATGCTGATAAAAACAAATGAATTCCGTTTCTTTAAATGTTAAAAATCAGTAGATTACGACCCTCCAATAATGCCAGTAAGTAGGACGGGTACTTATCGCAGCGCCATACAATGTGTGACACACATCCGATGAGTAATGATGGGTATTATAAGTAGGCCCTCCAACAAAACTTAAATTTAAAAGTTCTAATATGTTTTATATTCGTTTTTTTTAATGATCTTAAGGCTTACCACTCCGAAATCGAGGATTTCCAACGTAAGGTGGGAAACATGGCCATTTTGCCGCTTCGCACCAAAGTGCGGGGGCCAGCGCCCAGTGTTAATACTGATAACGACATCATAGATGAGTCACTTTATTATTTTAAAGCAAACGTTTTCTTTCGTACATATGAAGTCAAGGTAGAGTTTCACGAATGATGCGTAACAATGCAAATTGGATGCACATAAATCTTTTTCTATTTTCTACTCTATATTTTCTTTAATATCTTTTCTATTTATATTTGTATTGTAGTCGGAAATTGATCGTGTGCTTATCTATATAACTCTGTATATAACTGAATGTCTTAAACGTTTGGCTCGTTGTACAAGCAAAGAACATGGACAACAGGAGCTTTATACAATGGCGATTTCAAAATTTGATATACCTGGGGATGCTGGATTTCCGCTGAATTCCGTTTATACAAGACCAGAAAACGCTGATCTAATGCGTGAATATCTGTTGCAATTGCGACAGGAGACAGGCAATCGAGTGCTAGAGAAGGTTTTTGACGAATCAAATACTAAGCCAAACAAATGGTGGATTTGTTTTGCTAAGAAAAGATTTATGGAGAAAACCCTATCCAGTCCTGGTCAATAGATCTAATAACGACTGTTAAGCAATTTTGAAGACTGTTAAAAAAGTTGTTGCAGCCCTGGTAATGATGACGCCAGTGCTCTAAACGTGCTAACGTCGCTTTTAGATATAAGGCGCCAATTTGAATTCAAAACGAATGGAAGACGATTTATGATCATTTATTAAAATAATTCTGTTTTCTTTTTGGATCTAGTTGCTTTTGTGTTTTGAAACCTTATTATCAGTTAACAGTTAACAATTAAATAATAGCGCCACATACAAATAATAAGCACGGCAGGTACAACTTAAAATTATTAGCGATACTTTTCAAAAACAAAAAAAAAAAAAATTAATAATTATACAAAAATAGTAATATTAAGAATAGTAATAGTAATAATTAATACATTTTGTTGAACTTGAATCTTAAAGTACGAGAAGAAAATATAACGTTACAAGGTATTCACACGATTATAACATATTTACAAAATACTTGGCAAAAGCAGCAATGCTTATATATAACAAATAATTAACTACTTAAACTCTCTTATAATTTCTACAATGCTTTGATAGGTGCCTGTAACTATACCTAATACGGCAACAGTCAATATTGCAATATTTTTAAAATAAATCCAAGTGCTAAGTCCCTTTGGCACCTGGGCGCGTGTTACAAAATCAATAAGCACCGGTATAACAAATGCTAAAGACGTAGAGCATAGTGCACCAATAAGTGAGATAAATAGATTCAATTGAGGAACAACCAGAGCGACACAGACTGTAAATAATAATAATTAAATTTGTTTTTAATATAAGCAAATTAGCTTTCAAGAACGTTCCAAAAGCTTAACTTACAGGTCATCATAATCATAATAAAACGTAATGCCACCTGCATGGTGATGGGATACTTTTGGGCACAGCCATTGGCACGTTTAAGTGGAGGCCAAAGAATTTTCATCATAACAAAAAACTGAATTGGATAACCAAAGAAGACACCCAAAGCGGCAACTATCTTAACAACCTGTGACATCCTAAAATATTGAGGGTAAAAACATAATACATAATAAATAATTACTAAATATAAACAAATTTAAGGTATATAATGGTTTTTCTTTTTAAATTTAACTTATTTTCCTAATGTATGAAAATGAATATAATGTATATACTTACACTTCTTCGACATTTAGATTAAGCGTTATGCTGCCGGCCACTTCCTCACCCCAACGCATATAGCTTACAAATCCGGTGAAGATGAATAAAGCAGTTATGAATAACATGGTTATATTAAGTACACCAAATCTACTGCTAAATGTCTCAGGATCACGCATTGAATTTCGTAACGGTAATATAAGTGCAATTCCTTCATATGAGAATAAAGCTGTACCAAAGAATAACGATAATTGGGTGCCACCTGTAAACCAATGACGTTCACCAATTGATGGCATTGGACCTTCCGAGAAGGCTATCGTTAATGTTGCTATCAAGCCAAATAATAAAGCACAATTGGCCAGCAGTGATACCGGTGAAATATACTTTAAGTTGGTCAATAATGATGGTATCATTGCCGGTAATAAAGTAATAAGCATTACCATGCTCATACTTATATGTACACCATTCTGTTCCAGTACCTAAGAATATAAATTAATTTTCTTTTAGTAACGGTGTTAGCTTATATTGTTGTTGTCCTGCTCTAACACAGAACTGTTGAAAATATTCGGAAAATAATTAGCAGACGACACTCACCTGGTATAGATTCTCAGTAACAAATACAAAATAAATTGCACAGAAACCGAATTGTGTGACACAGAGGAACATCTCCACGATGAGTTTCATGGCTCGTGACATGCATCGTAGCGGCCTTGGACCATACTCAAAACACTTTTCTACAGTCTCTGGATAATCATAGAATGTGGCACCAGGTGTATTTGAGACGGCTAACAGAGATCCACGTATAAGTAATCGTTCACAATGGACACACATAATAGCTATTATGGGTAGCATTATCGTTGAACCAATAAGGCCGCCATTCTTAAAACAATCGCCCATGGCAAAGAGACCAGCACCGACGCTGCCTTTGAATAGATGTGTGGCAGCTTCTAGATTGCTTGTTGCATGGCGACGTTTTATTGTACTTTCAACATCCTTCCCTGAATTCTTTTCCTGATCAGAATTTTGTTGGTGTTGATGATTTGGTTCCGGTTTGGTTATTTCTAGTGTTCTACCCATTTTTACAATTTCAATTGATTTTCTCTTATTCGTTACTTCTTCTGGTTGGTCTTGCTTTTCCTTCTATTGAAGTTGTTGTTGTTTTTGTTGTGTTTTATTTAAGGTATTAAAGTAAGGGTACAAAGAACGTGTTAGATTTGCTTTATATTTCAACTAAACTGTTTAAATATACATATATAAATATATATATATTTTTAAATAAAAATATATATTGATACATACATATATACATTTACGTATATATTCACATATAAATATAAATAAATATTTATTTATAACAAGTTCTAAAAATTATTCATATATATTTCGTTTATTCGCTTTTATTTTCTTGATGCGCTTCCTTCATTTCGTGCGCCTGCCTTAAACACAACTGTTCAGCAACTGTGATAAATTCAAGTACAAAGGCTTTGTTTATGGAGGAGGGGCGGACAGGGGGATAAGAATGCATAAGTTAAAAAGTATGCGAAACAAATGTCAAAATTGAAAGCAGTGAAACAAGTTAAACTAACGGTCAATAAGATTAGAGAACTAACAGTTAACTTGAGCGCATCTGATCGAAGTTGCTCGAAGTTTCTGTAGTTAAAGTTTCGTTAGTTCGGTAAGGGGTGATTGATTCTGGGCCGTAGGGGGTTTCAGAGTAACTGCGAAGACAAAGTGACGGCGGCACATGCGCATTTGCAACACTCATACATGCACATACACCTGCGTAATCTGTGTTATTTCATGACTGTTCATAACTTAACAGCCCCTATCCATAAATTGTGTTTAGTCGGGAATTTTCGTATTGTGCAAGCAATATATACAAAATATATATAAATAATATACCATTTTTTTTTTGTTCAGCTTGAATTGCTGACTTGATTTCTACGCCTGGCATTAATATTATTGGATATAACGAGTAAGGAATTATGCTTAGTTAAAGTGCTCTAAATTGTTAATATATATTGAATGCCTTAAACTTAATTCTAAATTTAAAATCTTAAAAATTTCAGGTTTTGTTTCAAATGATTCAGGTTTAGTTAAGGCACAAGAAATTTCAGTAAATTATACTGTTATACAGGGTGGCCCATCTAGCTGTTGCTTTTTGAACTATCGATAATTTTGATTTTGACATATCGAATGTCATTGTCAATGTGTCAGATATTTAGTAGAAGGTTTGTGGTTTACGAAATGGTTAAAACAAAAAATCTTTCGTGGACCACCCTATATAATGTATATGTAGCAAACTGTTATCAATATGATAATTGTATATAAATATTTTTTTTTTGCCATGCTTAAAGTGTATTTGTTAGTCGACTTCATATGTTTTATATAATTGATTTCAATTTGCGTCAAATATAATAAGTGTTTAATTTGTTATAGTCATGATAACTATATAAATATGTATATAAATATTGTTATAATTTCAAAGTATAAAAAGATATATGATAACAAATAACAAAAATAAAAACATAACGTAAATAAATTAAACTAATTATTTTTTTGTTTTGGCTAATTAAAGTTATTAAATAAAATCAGTTTTAAACTACTAATTACACAAATATATGTCAAAATAATAACTATAAATTAAATATAGCTAATTATTATTATTGAAACTGATTTTTACATATAATACACGATATATATGGTATGTATATATGCTTCTGTTTGGAATCTGCTTTTATTGTATTGCTTGTGGTAAAAAGTTCGTGGCGTAAATTAAAATAACTAACGGAAAACAGATGCGCTGTCTAGAAATGTTATACTTAAATTTTTATAGTGTGTGTATTAATATTGATGAATTGACAATTTGAGGGATTAAAGTAAAAACTCATACTGCAGTTGATTGGGTGAAAATTTATGTCCACTGTATTTCCACTTAATTTTCACTTAATTTCCACTTAATTTATGTTTTTAAACAAGAAACCCAAAAGTCCTTTACCGACGGCTATATCTAAACAAATCGTAAAACTTTGTCGATAATATAAATCATAGTTCATTTTTAACTTAAGGGGGATTAGTAGAACTTTAAAAGAAAAATACTTTTTACTTTAATCACATAAGATAGCATTTTCTTAGTCCAAAATAAGCTAACTTTTTCACTTAAGTAAAACAACTCAAGAAAAGCATTATAAAACTTTTATTAAGTTAATTTACTTATAATCCGGTTTTGATTAGCTACATTTCACTGTATACACATAAATATATATATATATATATACATGCTCTACATATATATATATATATATATATGTAGAGCATGTATATCAAGCCATAAAATCAAATGTTAAGTTAGAGCTTTAACATTGAACTGTTAATTAATTACTGTTAAGTGTATTAAACTTGAGAATGCCGTTTACGACATATTTAGTATACGATACTTTATTAGGTGTACGATATACGATATATGTATTACACTTAAGCTTGTCATTAACTTTCGATCTGATCGAATCAATAGGAAAATTTGCAAAAAGTGTTTTAAAAAATTTAAATATTTTTATACTATTTTTGGGTTTTTCTTGTAGCTCTATTATCACACATTATTTCACTTCTCTGAGTTTACCGTTTAAACGTTTATGAAGTTAAATACCCGCAGACTAAATTATATATATAATTCATATTGGATAGTTAGAGTAATAAATCACTTATATTTATAGACTTTTTCTATGGTTATTTCATCTATTTGCATATTAACTGATAGATAATCGATATCAGTAGACATATAGCTTTATAAATATTTATGCAGATAAGCTTAACGGTTGCAATTTATGATAAAAAAAACGAATAAAACGAATATTTAAAATAAGAGCAAATAGTAATAAAAAAACATATATAGAACACACCTTTTGTTAAACAAATATATATAAAACTAAAATTTATTAAAAAGTTAAATTTTAATAAATTTAATTTATTTATTTCGTACTTTTATTTATTATTTATTCGAAAAATATTGCGAATTATTGCACGTGCGTTGTGTAAATTTTTGTTTTAATTTGTTTTTATTTAATATAGTTTTTTTTTCTTTATTATTATTATATATTTTTTACAAATATATGTATAAAGCGTGTTGCCGCGGCAAGAACTCAAACCAGACTCAATTCTCAATATGCGATTTGGCCAAGAGCAGCGTGTGAAGTCCCCAAGCTGAAACTATTGCTATAGCGTTTGTGTCTGTTGTTGTTATTGTAATTACTTTGTTCCCCTGTTTCGTATATGTCAATGTGTGTGTGTGTGTGTGTGTGTGTTTTAATATACGTGTAAGCATTGCCAGAATACTTATAAGAACAAAAGGAAAATCTAAAGTAAAATTGCAATCAAATCAAGCAAGCACGACTATATAATAGTATGTAATTTAAATATAAATCTTATGCAGTGCGTTTGAAGAAGTGTGTATGTTATAGGCAGTGTGTTTTACGTAGACCGTTATATATCTATAAGATAAGAATAGCTTTAAGCTGTGCGCTACAAGCTGTGTGCCATTAGAACACACACTAAATGAATATCGCTTAGAATTGGTTTAAGGCAGTGCGTTTGAAGCAGTGCGTTTGGAGCAGTGCTTTTGAGGCAGTGTACATTAAATAACTATTTAATTCAACTTTATTTATATCGTTGTTAAATATAGGGTATTAAAAAGATTCTATTGAATTTATAGCTTACATTTAATTAAGTCTCTGTCTGTTTCTGCCTCGTTCCGCATTTTCTTTGGAGGCAGCACTTACCGACGCCCCCCAACCCAGAACCTGTTGCTCTTTTTATCCACCTGTTGGAGGGTCAGTTAAGTTTTTTCTATGTTGTTAATTCATTTGCAAATTTAAGTTTTATTTTATTTGCAATACTTTTCTGTATTTCTTTCTAATTACTAATTGTTGTAAGTTGTCTGAAAAGCGCCTTATCAATTTAAAAAAAAGCTGTTCAAATCGGTTTAAACCAATTAAATAAAAATTATATGACTTATCTTAAGCAATAAGTATGTTATTTTTTAAGAGACTATATTTAAATCGTTAAAAAAAATTCATTTAAATATACATATTATTTTATATCTGTTGATTAAAGAACTTTGATTTTCTACTAATTATTTATTATTTATTACATATAAATATATATATAAATAAATATATAATATATATTATATTATAATATATATTATTTTATTTTAAAAAATAATTAGCTTAATCTGATTATTAACTTAAGCTTTCATTTTGTTTGTAATTTAAAATTAATAAAATATGCAGAAATAATATAAAATAACATTGAATAAAAAATTTTATTTTTTCTTTATTTTCTTTTTAAATTATTTAATATTAATTATTATTTTTTTTTTATTTATTACACATTATTTATTATTTTATATTTATTATTGTTTATTTATTATTTTTTATTTATTAGTGCTTATTGATTAATTTATATTTATTACTATTTATATATTATTATTTATTTATTTTAATACCTATTAATCATATTTAAAAAATTAAATTAAATTATTTAATATTAATTATTATTTTTTTTTATTTATTACACATTATTTATTATTTTATATTTATTATTGTTTATTTATTATCTTTTATTTATTAGTGCTTATTGATTAATTTATATTTATTACTATTTATATATTATTATTTATTTATTTTAATACCTATTAATCATATTTAAAAAATTAAATTAAAAATATCTATAGTAGGCATTAGTATAAAATGAATATTAGTAGGCATATTGAAAAGAGCCACACAAAATGCGTACAATATTAAAGAGTATAAACAAATATTAATAGGGGACGTAAAAAAAGGGAATTTTATTAAAAAATACATTTTACATAGGTTATTCGCTTTAAAAATAATTTACATTTAGCATTAAAATCGAGCATTAAATTAACATTCTTATAATGAATAATAAGTAACATAAGTAGTTATATATTTTGTGCATAGTTTACGTAAGAGGAAGGAAGTAGTTTAACAGTGAATAATTACTGTATATATATAGATATATTTATATATAAAAATAGTTGGTTACCCAAAAGCCTCACGTATCAGGTTCAAGGATTTGCGATACAATGCGGCGTATGCGCAATATATATGTTAAATGCACGTGCCGATCGAGCGACGCGCCGTTACAATATGATAAATGGATGATACGAGTATTCACTCGTTTTGCAGCGCTTCCGCCTACCTCTTCGGCCCTATAACAAATACCAAATTCTTAACCGTACGATGAACAAACATGAAATAACAAAGCGCACCAAGTTCGTGATTGTCCAGCGATGCAATTTGTTGTCGCTTCTTTTTTTTTATTTTATTTTTTTTCTTCTTCATATGAAGAAAGAACGTACGCAAAAGTAACTGATTGATTATTGTTTGTTGTTTGTTGTTGTTGTTGTTTTTTTTATATACATATATGCTACTATACATTATTGTTGTTTACGTGAAAGAAACGTTCGTTAAATGAATTGCATAGAAAATAACAGCAATAACAAAAAGGAAAAATTCGTTGAGTTTGCTCTTCTAATACCTTTGGACCCTTCCTGAGAGCACATATTGATAGACATTGATTGTTAAGATATTATGTTGTTTACGGAATTGAACAATTGGATTATATAAGTTAAATGATCATATGCTTAACGGAAGCAGCATAGCATTTAATTGTTTTATTCTTTTCCTATTATTTCTATATTATTATGTGTATATTTTTCTTTTGCATAAAACTCAAAGAGACAATGGGAAAAACAGTTTCGATCAGATTGATTTAGTTTTATACGGATTAAATTAATTGCTAAGGCCATTTGTCTATATATGATACGTATAACAATATGCCTCTATATATGTATTGGTGTAGATATAGGTTAGTAGTAGTTGTAGTAATATATTAAAGCTCTATCAATCCGGATGTGATTTTGCTGCTTTTTTCATACATTTTAAGTTGTGCCTGGTACAACATTTAAGGTACGCCTAAATATTTACATTTCAATATTATTAATATTTTATTTAATTATATTATTTATATATATTTTATTATATATAAATATATTATATATTATATAAATAGTTTAATTATATATTTATATATTTATTATGCACTAAAAATATCTTAAGTTCTACGCTTTAATATTGCTCAAGAAAAGCTACTCATTCTTTGTCTTTAAGTAGTTTTATTAATAATTTAAAATATTAATCAATTAATTTTGTTAAGTCAATCTAATAGAGATATATGTTTGATTGTTTTACATATTTATAGTTTTTCAATGCAAACACAATAATTTACGAACACAATTTCCATAACTTTTCATTTTAATTTGTAATGCTTTTTTTAAGCTTTTAACTAAATATAATCCTCACAGTATGCTTTATTCCATTCAAATAATAATAAATTAATGTATTTGTAAACTTTTTAATAATTTTATTGTCTTTTCTATACTAGTAACTATTTAATTTTAGCATGCTCTATTTATTTTATTTATGATAATATTTCATCATGTTGCATTTCTGTAAAATATAGCACATACATAATACTATATATACTATATATACTATATTGCAACCAGGACACATTTTAACTTTCTTCCAGTGATCATTGAAAGCTTAATTAGAAATTAAAAATTTCTATATTTTCTTTATATATTTTCCATTTCCGAAATTGATTTGTATAAATGATATCACTCTCTCAATATAAATATTTATTAAATAAAATACTTTGCAGTCCCTACCAGAGAAATAGCAGATCTTTAATAATTAAGATAGATAAATCATAATAATATATTATTAAAAACAACTTTTCTTTCCTTTGCAACTACTTATAAACCTTTATAATATTTAACTATAATTTTATGCTGCAGAATTGTTCAATTATAAGACCTAATTATGAACCTTTGTTGCCATTTATCGAAAGATCATTGTCACCATGTCGGTAAAGTTTTTAATGTAAAATATATGGGAATCATTTACAAACCTTATAAATAATATAAACAAATAGCTTTCTATCTACTTTGTTGTCCATACCGCTTTATAAATAGAAACACATAACCCAATTAAGATTTATTTAGCAATCAGCAACGATTTAAAGCCAAATGTCATATAAATGTGCAACAAAACAGCCAATAATATATATACGAAAACTCATCTAGAATTTTAGTTGGTATCACTCTATGTGTCAGCTATATTTTTTAGACGACATAAATATAACTTTTTCGAGTTTATTGCAACTAAACCAACTTTTTTTTGCTTCAAATGTCACAAATCAATATCTTACTTTATAACTGGGCTTATTCAAATAGATGTAAATATTAACAAGGCTTTGTCAAATATTAAGATCATAATATTAAAAATATTTTATTTTATTGCACTTTTGATACAGCTTTTGCAACATTATTGCTGTGGAAAAGACTTATTGTATCAAGTTATAATTTTCCCAAGTTTTGTTAATGGTTTTCTTTTGTAAAATAATGCAAATAAGAAATCTGTAATCGAGTAGACCCGACTACGAGAATCCCTTTGCCTACAGACACAGACATACACACACATACGCACTTTGATTTATTTTGATCGGTTTTTAGCCCCCCCCACGAACAATAAAGCGATATTTAAAGTTGAATAACTTCCGGGTTTTTTGGTCAATCTTAACGAGATTCACAAAGTAGATTAAGCTATATATGATTATTATGTGTGCCAAAAATTGCGCTTAGTAATTGTTTTTCTCATATTACGGAGGTCAGAGGAGGAAATTCAAATATCTTAAAAAAAGTTTTATAGCGTACAAACATAACGAATCTAGATTCCAAGTTGGATTGCTCTAGTTCAGTCTCTGAGAAACAGGCGTTCATACAGACGGACAGGGCTAAATCGACTCGTCTTGTCGTCCTGATCAAGAATATATATACTTTATAGGGTCTAGGATGATGATTTCTACCTTATTCATGCTTTTTAATTTTAAACAATTCCATTAGTTCCTTTTTTCTGGTTTTTAAAGGCAAGGGGATAAAAAACATTATATTTCAAATTACGCAATTTATATGAATTAAAAAAAAATCCAAATTAATTTTAAAAATGTCAATTAAAATAAAACTACATTTAAAATAACCCAGTTTTAATTAATTAAAAAGAGTTTCAATTAATTTCAAACTTATATTTATTTAAAAATTATTTAAGCTGAAGCACAAGCAAAATATTTCTTTTAATTTCAACTGAAATTGAAATTTTGCTTTCGTTTATTCAAAATTATACAAAGATTCTATGGAAGCTTAAGATATTGGCTAGGTTTTACACTCCTCTTGGTATTTGAACCCAGCACCTATCGGAAGGTTCGTTAAACTATTGACGTCATCGTAAAATGAATTGTTTTCTTTAAGAGTTTCTAAATGAATTCTTTAGTTTTGTGTAATAAGAATGTAAAGTCTTACTTAAGGTTAAAAACAAATAATTGTAAAAACAAAAGAAATTCCTATAAATAATTTTAAAGCTTAATAAATTATTAAACAAAAAAAAAACATTTGGTTAATTTTTAAATAATTTTTAGGAGCTACAGAAAAATAAAGTCACATTATTTATTTGCGCTTAGAAACTAAAATAAGCAAAAAAAAAAAAAAATTAAAAAAAGTTTATTATATATTCATTAAGAACTATACTTGCGGCATAATTAATAATTGTCCTATTAATTATAATTAAATTAAAAAAAAAAACATTACAAAAACTTTATTAAAATTAAGGTGAAGGTGGTATGATTTGTGATTCGTCTTCGCCGAAATGCCTGAAGATTTGCTTGAGGCTCTCGTAGGTGCCAGTAAAGAAACCCAATAGAGCAAAGATTAATATGACAAGGTTCTTCAAGCATATCCATATGCCAGGACCTTTGTTTGCTTCACTCCGTGTTATCAGCTCAATCACTGGTGGAAATACCAAAGCCAATGCTGTGGAGCACAAGGCACCAATAAGTGATATGAATAATCCAAGTGCTGGCACCAATTCCGCTATGGCAACTATATTTATATTTTATATAATATATATTATATATATTTATATATATATAATATCTGGTATCCAAAAGCTTTCAATGCTATATAGATATATACTTACGTGTTACAATCACAAGACTTGTTCGAAAAATTAACTCCCCACAAAGAGCACGGTTCTTAAGTCCACAAATACGTTTAATATTTGGCCACATAACCTGTATAACCACATAGAATTGTAGTGGATAACCAAATAGTACACCCAAGGATACCATTAGCTTAACAGCTTGTGCCAGTCTACAGTGGAGACAAACAAAATGTATGTCAGCAGCTGTTATAGTGGAAATTGGGAAATTGTTTTTTGGATTTCTTTTACATGATGAGCGTGTGATATAAATGCACAAATTGAAATGGAAATATTTTTAAGATTCAATTGCATCCAATGTTTAATCGATAATTTAATATGTCACACGCTCATCCAATTTTGTTGTTGGTAATTAATTGATTGTTGCTCACATGGTATCGCCAAGATTTAGAGTTAAACTGCCGCCAACATGATCACCCCATTTCATATAGCCAACAGATCCGGCAAACATGAACATGACGGAGACATGAAACATGCCAACATTGAGTACACCCAATGTGCTCTCAAACTGGTGTGGCTTATGCATTGCATTCTTCAGCGGCATCACCAATGCAATGCCCTCAAAGGCAAAGATGGCGGTGCCGAAGAAAAGTGCTAATTGTGAGCCATTCGTCCAGTAGGCGCGTTCCGATACCTCCGGCAAGCCATCCTTTAATGCATAATATAATGTTATGGCCAGGCCCAATATCATGCATATATTGGCAAATAATGAAACTGGTGTTAGCCATTTCAAATTTGTTATCATTGAGCTAAACCATATGGGTATAAAGGCCAATAGCATAACCAGATGTACATCCATTTCAACATTATATGCATGCATAACCTTTGCATATTGTATGTGTGCGAGTGTGTGTGTGAAGGAAATTATAGTTGAATTCATCAGCAGCAGTTAATCATTGATATAGACAATAACTTACCTGTTTAACATTCGTACTAATAAATACAAAATAGATACAACAAAATCCCAATTGTGTAACACATATGAATATATCAACTAAACGGCCCATAGTACGTGACCAGCCACGTAATTTCAATGGACCATGTTGAAAGCATTGCTCCACTGTGACCGCATAATCAGAGCAGACTGTTGCTCCTTTTAGATCACGCATTTTCTTTGAGCAAGTTATCAGGACATGCTGACAGTGTACAGATATCACAGCAATTACAATTGTGAGTATTGGTGCCACAATTATTCCACCATTCTTGAATGCATCACCCATGGCAAAGAGTCCTGGTCCAATATTGCCCTTGAACAGATGCACAATTGTCTCCAAATAGCTAATTCATTCAAAATTATATTAGATTTTATTCGGATTATTGTATGTGATTGCACACTAATAATAATAGCATGTTATTCGGATTGATTAGGATTCATTAGGATTGGATTTAAATTGGATATTCATATGGCTGGGATTAAGGTTTCAAATTTTGATTGCTCTCTGTTGTTGTTAGTTGGCTTAGGTATATTGTTTTGGGATTTCCTTGTTGCAGTATGAAGTATGTAGGTAATTTTTCTTAATTTCTCAGTAGTATATATTTCGGATTAGAAAATTGTACCGGGATTGGATTGTTATTTGGTGAGGATGTGTTTGAATGCTGTTCACTATGACGCAAATTCTTTGCATTATTTTCGTTATGGGTTGAGTATATTATTAAGTTGGTTAGATTGTGATAGGATTATCTATGATGAATTCTGTTGACTGGTTAGTGTTTATTATTTGACCTTAAGAGGAAATTAAAATAAGGAAATCTTCGGAATATTTTTGACGCGATATATTTATAAGTTTTGTTAAATTGTAGATATAGGATGTTTTTTTATCCCGTTTACTAAATAGGATTAAAATAGGATTGTAATTATTTTTAAGGAACCTTTTCCTTTTCCTTACTCGATTCCTTATATTTTTTTTTAAACTCTTTTTTTGTTTAACACTGGAATAGTTTCCTTCGTGCTTTATTAACTCTTAAGATGCAATTGGACTAGTTTTGTTAGAATGTAATGTAATTTAATAACCAATTATATTTAGTAAATTATTTAAATTAATTTTTGTATTTTTGACTATTTTCTTCTAGCTGTTCAAGTTTTGTATTTTACATATGAAGATCCTTTCATTGATTTCCTACTAGGTTAATTAATGATTAGGAAATGTTGTTTAGTTAGGATGTGATGGGATCTCCATTGATTTTTCGGAATATTCTTTCCTTTACAAGGAGTTGGGTTATGGTTTTTTATTAGGAAGATCTTTTATTAAATTTCTTACTTAATATCAGGACTTAAAGGAAATTGAGATATCATGGAATTTTCATTGGTTAACCAATTGTTTTCGGAGTTTTCTACCCTTTGCGAGGAGTTGGTTTATGATATTTATGTAGGAAGATCCTTTTTGTGATTTTTTATTAGGTTTAGTTGAGGATTAGGAAATGTTGTTTAGTTGGGATGTGATGGGATTTCCATTGATTATTTAGGCAAATTATTTTCGGAATTTTCATTCCTTTGCGAGGAGTTGGATTTTGGGTATGTTGTTAAATTTGTTAATAATTTGCTTAACAGATAAGTTAAGGATTAATCAGTTAGTAAGTTTAAGGTTAGTTGTTTGTTTATACTGTTAGCGATTATTTAGGTATTTGGAATTTTAGGATAAGTGCTTACTGGATATTTCTTTCTTCTATCTTCCATACCTTGTTGGCAGATGATCATTATTTTTGTTATCCACTGATGATTGTCTTGGAGTTGTTGCTTGTGCCATTCCATCGGCTTCCACGTTTTGATTTATTGATTTCATTGTCATTTTTAAGCTGTTGTCCCGATTTGGATTACTTCGTACTGTTGCATTTGGTATATTTGGTGCCTTTTATTACGAAAATTTACACAAAAAACAATATGTAAAAAGGTAATCAACAAAGTATACCAGAATATATTATTTTTTCTGATTAAAGCATGCCAATTTTTAAGTTTGTTTTTTTGCCAATTAATGCAGATTTTTTTCAAAAAAATTTGTAATAACAATTTATGTATTTGTATATATACTTATAGTTATAAAGATTTTAAAACAAATTACCTAAATCAATTTAATTACATAAAGATAAATGTTTTATAGACAATTTTTCTAAACAAAAATATATTTTTTCTTCTCCTTTTTTTGCTTAATCTTTAACTTAAAATATAAAATATATGAAATGATATTTTTCTTTTGTGTGTAAATCAGAATGAATCATCACTGACTGTTTTCTTTTACTTTATGATCAAGTAATGAAAATTGAATATAGAATAAGTCAAGTTTAACGGAAAAACACATGGTTAATAATTATTCTGTATTCATTACACAACTACAGTAAAGCCTGCATAAAGGTAAGTTGATAAGGTAAACTAATTAATGTTTTACGATCATTCAAATATTTTAATTAAAGTTTTTATGCGCATTTATTATCAAGAGTTACATTAAATACAATTTATTTAGGCCTATCTATTCATAAATAAACGTTGACTGGAATTTATTATTTTTATATTAACAAAACCCCCTAATAAAGTGGCAATAGTGTTAGAATTTAGTTAAAGCCAAATAGATTATAATACAAATCAGACAGAAAAAAAAACAGAAAAGGCTTCATTAAATCCTAAAGGTAATAAAAAAAAAAAAATATAAAAGCAGTATTACTTACTGCAATTTACATGACAGACTTGAAGCAATAAATATATATTTCATTAAAATAAAACCAGTTAAATTTGCATTAGAGAATTATGTATTAAACTTGGAATCGAATATGGAATAGTATATATAAAAACAAAAGTGTGAATCGGTTTGAAATGTTTTGCACGATTCTCAAAGTTCGTAGAAAGTATCTACTGTAAACACATTATATATACAGATAAAGATTAAGGTAAAGATAAACAAGTTACGATGTTTTTTATTCATAACTTGAATTTACTTAACGAAACATTTTTCACGTGTTTTAAGTTATCTTTACAATTCTGACTACACAATACTTGACTTAAAGGTAAAAGATAAAAGAGCAACAATCACTCACTATACTTAAAGTCTGCGCAAAACTCAAAACATTTCGAGCATGTGGCAGCCGTGCGTCTCTTCATACCAATATAGTAGCCACTTGGCTTAAATAGCTGCAGTTCAAAAGTACAATACTTTAATAACAAAAGTTCTATATATTATATTTCAAATATATTGTAATTAAAGTTAATTTAATATAGGAAGCCTTGGCATACGCTAATAGTAAACCAAATAACTTTCCGTACAGATTGTTATACATGTTTTTTGTACGACAACATCAACAATTTATTAATGCTAATAGAATAGCAGTTGATTAAAGTTATTGCAACTTCTGGCTAAAACTTTAAGGTATTTTTATAAGGAATTATTTATATATATATTTCTTTTTACATTGCAACAATTTCCATTTTACTTTAACTGCATGTCGAACACCAAAGTGCACAGCACGTAAACTAACGTCGCGCTGAGACATGTTTGCTTCACATGAATCGTTTAGACAGCGCTCTGCCTGCGTTTACAGATAAACAACAGCAGCGCAGCTGCAGCCGCTGTTAATGAGTTAAGTAATATTTTATGTGCTGTAAACGAGCTGAGGAACTTAACACCAAGCGAAACATTATTGAAAAATGTGTGTAAATGGATATCAAAATATACTTTTAAAGTATCAATACAAAAAACAATATAATATATTTATTTAATATTTATTTTCATATATTTATTTAGTTTAATTTCTTAATATCTGTTCGTTTCTATCTATAGCTCGATACTCGCAAAGATTCTTGCGACAAAGTATAGTGTACACTTTTTGTAACTCAACACAAATATATATATATATATATATATATATATATATATATATATATATATCTAATATTTACTAAGTCATACTATATATATATATATATATTTCTTCAGCTGTTGGAAACGTTTACACAACTTTTTATACTATTTTGAATCATTTTTTAGTGTGTCACTTGTTTTAGCACATTTATGTGATTGCTGTTAGATATTATTAGATATTATTAATTTAAGTTTAAAATGTATAACAGAATTTGTATATAATATAACAATTGTATATAGGTTAAACTGGGAAATACCTTGTTAATCAGCTGTAGGTGCATAGAATTCTTGAACTCATAAAGTAAATAATATTCTTATCTTTATATAATAAAAATTCGTATAATTAACTCTATTTATCTTTATATGTACTACTATAATGATAGTTGGAGTTATGATAGTTTATTATATATAGTGGGATCTAATATATAAGAATAATTTCTAATCCAAAACATTTTTATTTTATATTTATTACTACCAAAAAAAAATAAATAACCGCAAATTATTTAATACTATATCTTATCATAGATCAGACGGGAAATATAATAAATAAGTTAAACGACGGAAATCCATGACATATAGAAGTATTCTGATAAATATAAAAAAAAATTAATATGAAATCTCATTCAAACTAAAGTTGGCTACTAAAAAATCTATAGAATTATAAACAAATTATGATTAACATTTGAAACTCTTTAAGATAAGATAATAGACTTGTCGTTAAGAGCTATATGATCAAGCTAACACTAAACTGTATGCATTAAAGGGAAGTGAAGAGGAGAGAAGAGAGAAAACTAAAGTTAGAGAGAAAGAATTAGTGAGATTTACTAACATGTACTACCATCTATAATGTGAGCAATGATGACATGGTTAAATAGTCTTGCGATATGGTTAAGATTGAACTTGTTGATAAGTTGGCTAAAGGAATAGGGGACTAGGTAAATGTTTTGAAAGCTGGAACTGGGTCTTTGGGTCGTTTTATGAGCACCTCGTGTAAATCTAGACAACAATTTTCATGACGCCTATCGGCAGCTACTCAAAGCACTCAGACAGATTGCTACACCTTGAGCTATAACATATATATTTATATATATATATAGAAATGTGTACAAAGAAGGGTATATACAATACAATAAGACAAGTTACAATTGGTAAACAATTAACACCTTTAATTGCTGCTTTACTATCGATTCTTAGCTTAACTGAATATATATTTATATATTTATATATATATACATTGTTGTCCAGTATTAAAGTCTATAAGATTTCAAATGGTTTAATTGGTTTCTTTGATTGGAATTGTTATCTAAAATGCGTAAAACAATAAAATCCATTTTTAGCTAAATTTTTTCGTAATAATTCTGGTATTCGATAAGCGAGTAATTAAGAAAGTCATAATTAAAGAGTCAATAATTAAGATTGGAAACTATTAGTATAACTACGTTATTATATTTAAACTTTACTACTATTATTACTATTATTTTAATAACAAAAAAAAAGATCGATTTAAATTCATCTAGGGTATGGGATAGTCGTATAAGTTTTTACTCTATTGTTGCTCTTACTAATTTGGAGGCCATTAAGAACATAACAGGAAAAGTGGCGCCACAGATAATTAATTCTATGTAATTGAATCCATATGATTTTTGGGAAAATACCCAATAATAATACCTGGTAAACAGTGCGTATGAAGTGCCTGGCGTTAGAACCCCCTTAGAATAATTGATTGTAATAAAGATTGGCCAATTGTTATACGATAATACTTAAGAACTTTAAAAGATTTCATAGATCTTAATCTGTTGTAGTATTTTATGGTATGTTTATAATCATGTTGTACATGGAGACAATTTTCAATTAAAGGCAATTCTATAAGTTTAAATGGAAAACTTCCTGGAATTTTCAGATTAACAATGCTATTGTATCTATTATTATTTTGCAAAAAAAAAAAAAATCAGATGACAAAGGGTATAGGTTATGGAATATAAAGTGTGGGTAGTAGTTACTGTGGCAGTGGGGGGATGTCGGTGCACAGTAGAATTGGGTTCATTGTACTTTTCATTGTTATCTGTTTATATTACCCGAAACTGTTTTACCCCAACATGCTACAATTTTCAATGAGCAAAACAAAAAAGAGAAAGTAAATGATGAATGAATCAATTTAAAACATATAAAACATGAAATTAATTAAAGTTACATGAAGATAAATATAATAAAAGGATTGTTAATAAAAGAAACTCATTTTAAACTATATACATATATGTATACATACATATAATAATATATATATGTATATGTGTACTGAAAAGAGATTCCGTATGGCATTTTATAAAATTTAATTTACTTTTATTTATTTTAAAAATAATAAATAAAATTAAAAATAAAAATAATTAAAAATATAAAAAATATATATATATATTTTTTACTATAATTATTTTTTAGTTTTAATTTCTATACTATAATAGTTTATATTAATTTTAGTTGTTGCCTGAATTTAAGTTTAGAGTACCCTCAAAATATGCCGCCTTTGTTGACATGTGTAACAACTGGCTTTAGCTTTTTGTATTGCTAATGTTCTTCTTGTTTTTGTTTTTATTTTTCGTTTTATTTTTGTATTATTATTCTTTTTGTTTTTGTAGTTTTTGTTGCTATAATTGCTGCTGGTTTTGCAATTGAATTTGTATTTGTATTTGTATTTGTGTTTGAAAATTGAAATTGAAAACGAAGTTGATCTTGGCAATGGGGAACCGTATTGTAACTGGTTTTCAAATATATTTTTGCTTACTAATTTATGTTAATATATACAATATATACTATAAACATATATATATTATATACTATATAGAAATACAGTAATACTGTCTCTGTTTTTTTAGACTTTTTTACATAGAAATTTTGGTGCCAATTTTGTTTTTTGTATTGTTTAATGTGACATACTAAGTACGCACATAAAAGTGTACTACAAACGCATACACACACACACACACACACACACATACAGATATAAACTATATAATACACACCTCTGCGTCCATTTTGGCAGCTGCTGCTGTTGTTGTTGTTGCTACTGCTGGTGATGTTGTTGCTGTTGTTGCTGAGAGAACTCGGTCAATGCACGAGACGTCAGGCTAAATAAATGGACGCGTAATTTGGCGAATTCTTTGGCGCGTTTTTTTTTTGTTCTTTTATTTATTTTATTTTTTGTTGGCTTTAATGATTTATTTTTATTGCTGGTTGTAGCTTTAAATTGCATACATTGTTTGTTCTTGTTGCAGTTTCTATTTGCACTTGATGAATTTTGTTTTGTTTTTGCTTTTCTAACTTGTTGCTCTTGCTGATCCTTTTTAATGTGTGTGTGTTTGTTTGTTTGTTCGTTGCAATACGGATACGGATGCTTCACTTACGTTAACGTTAACGTTTACGTTTACGTTTACGGCTTAACGACTCTGAACGCAGCGTGTGCTAATCGTTTAACGAAATCATGAAGACTGACGGGCCGTAGTCGCTGCCGCTTCTCATTGACGCTAACGCTGCCTCCTCTGCTGCTGGCGCTGTTGCTGCTGCCACCATTGCTGCGGTGTTCGGCACTTTGACACTTGGCGTTGATTCTGTCGTCTGCTGCTGTTGCTGTTGCTGTTGCTGTTGCTGTTGCCGTTGCCGTTGCCGTTGCTGTTGCTGCTGTTGTTGCCGTAATCGTTTGCCGTAACGCCTGTTTCTTTTCTTAACGCTTTTTTTTTTCTTCTTTCTGTTTTTTTTTTTATTTGTGTTCTTTTGTTTTTGTATATGTTTTCTCCACTCTTTTTGATTGTTATTCACACGGTTTTTGCTTTGACTTTGGCCAACTTCATGGCTGCCACATCCGTGGCTACCTCATTACACAAATATTTCTGACGTTGTTCCGAGCATTTTGTTCATTGCTTTGTTTCACTTTGTGCCCATCGGAATTGGTTCTAATGCTCAACCGGTTTCTTATTTGTATATTTATATGTAACTGTATGTCTGTGTGTTTACACTTACACACTTACACACCCACACAAGCATACAGCACTCTTCAACATCGCACAATCTCTTTCTTTCCTCCCCACCTCCCATCCCATTGAGCATTTCACGCTACCAATTAAGCGACTGTCCAACAGGTTGTCAGCATCTATAGGGCATCCGTTGAGGGAAATTTCTACAACTAAATGTATTCGCTATAGGGTATTTTCTTAGGGCATTTAAATACACAAATCATTAGCATATATATGTATATATATAAATATATTCTATAGGGTATTTATTGTTCACTATCAAAACTTCAACAGCAATTTGTGTGTTATTATTGACATAAATATGATCGATTACCCAGAGCAACAATAATGGGAAAACTTTATATATATGTATATACAATATATATATAAATGTTGCACAGAAATATTATAATTTTAGGTAACTTTGGTCATACATTATATTTATATTAAGCCAATTTGCTGGATATACCAAATTTGGTAGGCTGAATTTAAATTTTGCCTATAAATAAATGCAGTTAATTGCAGGCCGATGTGATTTATTTGTTAGCATATAAAGATATAGCTTCGATTTTTGGCAAACGTTGCCGTTTATGTACTCTATATATATGCACTTCTCATCTATAGAAATCTCACAAAAGGTGTACATATATTTATGCATATATAAACATATATATAAATATATATATTTATAATTATGTATAACTTTTACAAATTGAAAAAATTTCAAATTTAAATTGGCCTTTGGTTGGTAAATTAATAAAAATATAATCAGATTTATAATATATATAATATATTTTTGTTTTTAAAAGTTCATATAATAATTATTATTAAGTACAAAGCAGTGCTTAAGCAGCGCTGCTTCTAGCATATATGCTTTATCATAGAATTCATAAAATAAAAACTCCTGTAAGCCTTTATACAGGGTATTTTAGAGTCAAGGTAAGTGTTAGTTCAGTTTGATTTGTTAGATTTTTATTTAAAGAGTATTAAATAGTCGTTTGCAACAATGTAAACGCCACTTCAATAATAAGCGATTCAATAAATGAACCTTTTAATAAAAAGCATTTCATTTCTATAAAGTTATTTTATTATTTTTTTGTGTTTTGTTGTTGTCGCCGCATACTCTTTGAAGAATTACTTTTTTTCTTAACTATTTGGCGACTCACACGCTATACAGCAACAAAACTACATGAATGTATGTATGTATGTATGTATGTATGTAGGTATGTATGTATATTTATGTATGTATATGTATTTATGTGATAGTTAAAGATTGCATTGAAGAGAAGCTCTATCTAGACACAAAGTTTATGGTTTAATTGAAAGTGAACTGATAAATTGTGATAGAC
Organism: Zygothrica quintamaculata; assembly: GCA_037044455.1. Taxonomy (NCBI): domain Eukaryota; kingdom Metazoa; phylum Arthropoda; class Insecta; order Diptera; family Drosophilidae; genus Zygothrica; species Zygothrica quintamaculata. The sequence continues at coordinate 260,596 of JBAMBS010000792.1, read as the reverse complement.
TTGTCTGTGTACCATTCACGTACATCCCAGCACTCCCCTCTCCCCATGCACAGTCATCTCTTATATAAACTAGAAGAGGACTGACCGTTGTTGGTTAACTGTCCCTGACATTGCCTTGAAAATTGTCGCCTAAAGTAGCTACTATTTTTAGCCCCTTTGCCTTTTTGTAAAAAAGAAGCAAAGCGGAGCTATTGGAAGTGTGCAAAATCTAAAAGTATGTAACACATAGAAATAATCATCGGAGACCCTATAAAGTATATATATTCTGAATCAGGACGACAAGACGAGTTCATCTAGCCCTGTCCGTCTGTCCGTCTGAACGCCTGTTTCTCAGAGACTATAAGAGCTAGAGCAACCAAACTTGAAATCTAGATTCGTTATGTTCGTAGGTTATACGAGTTTGTTTTTGATTTTTCAATTTCCACCCCCGCAAATCGAAAAAAACGATTATTAAGCACAATTTTCCACCGATCAAATTTATTTTTGGTACACATCATAATTAGACCATTCTTGATCGATGTTGTGAATCTGGGTAAGATTGATCTAAAACCTCGGAGGTTATACATCATCAAAAGTGGCGTTATGGGCCCCGGGGGGGTATAGTAGTGCGCGCAAAATAAGAGCTAGAGCAACGAAATTTGGAATGTAGATTTGTTATGTTTGTACACTATACGAGTTTGTTTTAGATTTTCGAATTTGCTCGCCTGACCCCCGCAAATCGAAAAAATCGATTATAAGACACAATTTTCAACCGATCAAATTTTTCGCACACATATTAAGTAGACTATTCTTCATCTACGTTGTGAATTTCGTTAAAATTGAACAATAAACACGGAAGTTATACAACATTAAGTACCGCGCTATGGAGCGTGGGGGGCTAAAAGGTGCGCGCAGTGGCTAAGTACGTGCAGAACTGTGTGTATGTATGAGTATGTGTGTGTATGGCTGTATATGTAGGCAAAGAGGCTCTCGTAGTCGGTTAAACTTGACTACAGACTTCTTACTTGTTTTTATCTTGAGTTTTCTTCATTTTTGTAGCGTTTTTTTTTTGTTTTATCGCAAAGTTTGTCCAATTGAAAAGAGTAAAAAGTAATTAATTACATTGAAATTGCATATACGCGACTATAAGTTACCCTATACCCTATTTAATTGAACAGAAACCAAAAGCAAAGAATGTAAAAGTTTGTTTTAAAAACTTTTATTAAGAAAATTAACAAAATTAGAAATGAACTTGAACTGATTATTTTAAATATAGGAAATTATATAATAAAGTATCTAAAACTATAAAAAAAAAATCTGTTAAACTTATTGTGTCGCTCTGATTTAAATTATATATATTCTATACATACTATATATACTTCCGATACAATAGGAAATGCTTTTGGTTGTTTTTTATTTACATTTGCTTGCACTTTTAAACAAGTATTAACGGTTCACACGGGTGTACTCAACTATGAGAAGCTCTTTACTGAGATTCACATATAAACAAAGTAAACCACATACATATACACACGCACTACTAGCTATTGCGTGCTTTTGCTAGCTGCCCCCCTAACCACTCTCCCACACCGATAAATGTTTGAAAATGTTTTCTTAAATAATTTTCGTGTTTATTATCGGATGGTAATGAAATTTGTACTGAAGATCATTAAGTGTAATACATTGCATTAGTTGTAAAATTTGCATAATAAAGGAAATTTATTTAACGCAAAGGAAAAAATATCAAAGCATAGCGCAATCTTGATATCCGTCGACATTGAAAAATTTGGCAACCCTAACTTATATAGTCTTTAAAAAAAAAAGAGACAAAAAGATGGAAACACAGGCAAAAATGATAAATTGAATTGCCTGTTGATGCTAATGCTGATACATCATATAAATATATATATATATATATATATATATATATATATATATATATATATATATATAACTATATATATATATTATATATTATACATATAGGCTCTAGAGTTGGAGATGATTTCTTAACTTTTTAACCTTTTGGGTAAATTAACTTCAGTTCATAATTAATAGCTAATAGTATAATATGTTTACTTTATTTATTTTATATTTTATTTAACTATTAATAAAACATTTATTAATATACTTTATTTGTAATTGAATGTAATTTAAATTTACTCGAACTAAAACCAAAGCAAATATATTCTGTTAAATTCTATAATTAAAATATTTTATAAATATCTTAAGCAATTTACTTATAACTATTAATAATCAGTTTAATTTTTGACAGCTTAATTATTTTATAATTTTCTAAGCATATTATTTAATTTTTATATATTTTAAAAGCGTTTAAACATATATATATTTATATCTAAATATATATATCAATTTAAACTTTCAGCTGTGTTTTAAATCTCTTAAAGTGAAGCTCTTTTATGAATCTTTCTGTTTTTGCTATTAATTTAATACTTTTAAATATATATGTTTTAATTTGTTAATTATTCATTGTATATTGTTTTAAATATATACCTATATATAGCATAATATATATATATATATTTATAAACTTTGTGACTTGGCGATTTGGCCCTCTTTCTGGCATTGACAAAAAAAGAAAACATGCAATTAAAACGTGTTGCTTTTCGCTATTGTCTATAGGTATTGTAAGTACTAAGTACTGTATATGTATATATATACATATATTATATATATATATATATATATATATATAGATTTAAGTTGTTGTTCACCCGTATATGCTTCTACTCTATACCCTCTTCAGTACACCACGCGTGCAACTGGCTATGACTGTGCCTTTGGCTTTGGCTCTTGTGTGACCTATGAACAATACCTAAATAGGGTATATACAGTATATGTAACAGTTTGTGTATATATATAACTAAACAGTGACAATAGATTGATCTGTTTGTCTGTCAAAAGAGTCTAAGTAATTCATTGCTTTTGTGATTCTTTTCTATATTTTAGAAAACTTTACTTATTGTTGGGCAGCAACTCAGTTAACAACATATGTCCCATGTACATAGGGTTTTTATAACATTCAAGCATGCTCGACTAATGTAATCTTAGTTTGTTCTCTTTTGCTGTCAATTGCCGTTGCCTTAAACGCATTCTAGTGATGCTCGAGTAATTACAGTGCTTATAACTTGCTGTTGCTTATTGTTTTAGTTGTTATATTTACTGTTGTTAGCCCCTTTGCCTTTTTGTAAAAAAAAAGCAAAGCGAAGCTATTGGAAATGTGCAAAATCCAAAAGTATGTAACACATAGAAATAATCATCGGAGACCCCATATATAAAGAATCGATCTAGCCATGTCCGTCTGTCTGCCCGTCCATCCGTCCGTCCGTCCGTCCGTCCGTCCGTCCGTCCGTCCGTATGAACGCCTGTTTCTCAGAGACTATTTTTCAATTTCCTCCCCTGACCACCGCAATTCGAAAAAATCGATTATTAAGCACAATTTTCAACCGATTTTTGGCACACATCATATTGAGGCCATTCTTGATCGATGATGTAATTCTGGGTAAGATTGATCTAAAACCTCGGAGGTTATACATCATCAAAAGTGGCGTTATGGGCCCCGGGGGGGTATAGTAGTGCACGCAAAATAAGAGCTAGAGCAACAAAATTTGGAACGTAGATTTGTTATGTTTGTACGCTTTACAAGTTTGTTTAAGATTTTCGAATTTCCCCCCCTGACCCCCGCAGTTTGAAAAAATCGATTTTCAGATACAATTTTTAACCGATCAAATTTCTTTTACGCACACATATTAAGTAGACCATTGTTCATCTACGTTGTGAATTTTGTTAAAATTGAACAATAAACACGGAAGTTATACAACATTAAGTACCGCGCTATGGAGCGTGGGGGGCTAAAAGGTGCGCGCAGTGGCTAAGTACGTGCAGAACTGTGTGTATGTATGAGTATGTGTGTGTATGGCTGTATATGTAGGCAAAGGGGCTCTCGTAGTCGGGTACACTCGACTACAGACTTCTTACTTGTTTTTATTTTGTTTATTGTTATTGTAGCTGTTGTTATTGTTGTTGTTCTATGGTGACAGTAACTTCTTTTACGCGGCGTTTTCTAAAGTAACCTAACAAGCCTTGGAAAACTTGTTAAAATCGATGGACATGTGAATGAGGCCCAGTATGTTAACACATTAGGAGTGGGGTTAACAGGTAGCTTAGATTTGTGGCAAACAAGGATTCCGGACGTTATATTCCAACCATATAACGACCCAAAGCACACGTCCAAAATAGCAAAAAAGTGATAACAATTTCAATGTCCTCGACTGGGCACCCCAATCACCTGATCTTAACGCAATTGAGCATCTCTGCGTTGGTTTGAAGCGAAGCCTGGTCGACAAGATACAAGTGGGGTCATGAATTGATGAGATGTGGAGCACTGTCCAAGATTTGTGGCAGAAAATTGCTCCAGAAGTTCGATAAAATCTTGTAGAAAGTATGCCCAGAAGAATCGCTGCAGTTATAAAAGCCAAAAGTGGCCACACTAAGTATTAGGGCCAATTTTCCTTTCATACAACTAATTGATCACCTCTCATTTTTTGAATAATTAGTCGTATAGAAGTCAATCTTTGTTTAAAATCAAATATTTTTTGATGTACATTATTAATACGAACTGAATAAAAATATTAAGTTAACAACTCATTAAAATTTATATTAATTATCTTTACATTTACACATAATCACAACTTTAAGAAAATCGTGATCAATAAGTTGAGTCACTGTATATATGTACAAGTTAACATAAGTAATCGATAGTGCAGTATTTATGTTAAGTTAGCCACAGAAAGCCTTTTCTATCCTTAGCTGGTAACACTGCATGTACGCATGGCCGCTATGGAGAGCTTTCGGTGAGATCAGTTGGAATTGGATAGTTAAATAAAGCACATCACAGAGCGGGGTAAATTCACAAATACTTTTTATTCATTAACACGTGTAACACGTGGTAGACAAAATTGATATCAACGTATTTTGTTAACACAGAATACATCAGCAACACATCTGCTTGTTTACTCGAACGTTTACTCGACCGTTGCGACTCATTGTTCAGGCACCGCCTAACAATTAGAGACAGCAATTGCTAATATTATTAATATAATATTAGAGCAGATACTTGTTGATACAAAATGTCGAAGATATATTTTGTTAGAACAAAATATATTAATTATGTTAATTTACATATATAATATATAATATATATAGATATATAATAAATTTTATATAAACTTATCGCTTTGCTTAACTGTTTTGTATTTACAGGGTATAAATTGAAATAACAAGCAAATTTATGTATTACAAATTTGAAATTTGTTTAGGTTCTCTTTGCTTAGCAAAGTTAAGCACCTTATCAAAGATCTACACCAAACAAACAAAACTTTGTGAAAATAAATAAATTCTTTTAAAAATTTCATTGAGACCTGCAAAAAGGGGAAAAAGATTATAAACACTTTTGAGACACATTTCTTACAAACCCCACACTCACTGCTCCCCCTCGTCTCTTTCCATTTATACAACCCGCAACATATCAAACCAAATAATGCCAGGGATTGCATCAATGGGTTGACCAGGTTGAAGTGTATAAGTGTGTTTTTTTGTTTTTTTTTTTGTGAACATTTAAGGGATTGAAGCTTGAAATATGACAAAAGTTTATTTTAGTTTCAGTTTAGAATTAACTTAAAATAGTTTAATTTTAAAGTTTTATCCAGTGTGTGGCTGCCATTTCACAATCGATTAAATTTAATTTTATTTAACTTTTGCTGACACTTTGAAATAGAAAATTTTAATGATTTTGTATCTTCTTTTGGAAAATTTCCACTTTTTTCATAGAGCATTTTTAATTTAGATTTATAATAGAATTTTGTTTACTATATATATATATATATATATATTTATATATGTATGTATGTTGTTTAGCTTGTGCTGCGGTTTCTTCATTTTCTATTTATGTTTGCTGTTGTTGCCGCTGTTGTTGTTGTTGTTGTTGTTGCTGGTGTTTTCGGTTTTGGTTTAGCACAACAAAATGTTTAGATTTAAATCATTTTTTATGCCATTTCTCATTATTTGAATTGGTTTTTTTTTTCTACTATTAATATATATATACATATATATATATATATATATAGAGAGAGAGAGAGAGAGAGACTTTGTATAATCAATTTCAATATGGTTTTGCAGGAAATTTTACATTTTGATTGATGCACTTCATGCACTTTTAACTTTTTCCAACTGACTTTGACATTTAGAGTTCATTCATTCATTCATTTAGAGATCCCTCAGGCCAATCAGCTATTTGGGCAACATCTCAAAACCGGACATAGCTGCCAACAGAGACGTCAGCTCTGATGCTAGACAACCGTATCAAGGCGTTAATTGGAATGCTGCAACTGCATCAACATCAACATCAGCATCTATATCAGCTGCAGCTGTATCTGCATCTGCATCTAAATCTATATCTCTATCTATAGCTGTATCTATATCTGTTTTCGATGGCTGCCAACGTCAAAGACACATATTTGTTGAGCATATTGAAGTGGCCATACCTTGGCCATATACTAGCACAACAGAGATTTGTTTTTCTTTTTTAGCTTTAGCCCTAGTTTTTCATTTCCTAACTTCTCTTATTTACCCCCTTTTCTTTTCGCTTTTATTCATTTTCTCTGTCCTTTTTTTTAGCTCAGTCTCAAACTGATACCAGGTTTTTATTCATTTTTCCAGATTGCCCTATACCCATTACATATTGCTTTATCCCTAAAGTGTATCATAGAGTTTATAGATCAAGCTATATATATGCTATAATCCATAGCTGATACTAAGAAATGTGCATTATAACACTTAATATATACATATATATATATATATATAGCAAAACCTGTTTATCAATATTAAGGAACATAATTTGTTATACTCTCTCTCTCTATCGTAACATTCATGGTCTGAATTTACCATAAAAGCGCTGCGGGTTTTGCTGCATTTGAAGTTGCAGTTAATTGCTTATTGCATGTGTAGCTGTTTGTATGTATGTGTGTGTGTGTGTGTGTGTAGATGTGTGTGTGTGTGTGTGTGTGTGTGTGTGTGTGTGTGTGTGTGTGTGTGTGTGTGTGCTTTTATGGGGGCGCAGCTAACTGTGCTGTCAGGTATCACTGTATGTTAGTAAGTATGATGCAGACGCACCTTTGTAAATCGCAGTCAAGCGCACTTCATTTGAGTATTCTTAGTATGCCCTTAGCCCATAAAAAATGCAAGTGTGTGTATATAAGAGGCATAAGAAATTATCGATAATTCTAACAAATATGTATGTATATATGATATGTGTATATATATGTATAAATTATTTAGCTGTTTGCCAGATTTTGTTCATATGAAACATTGATTAGCATAAGCCTTAAGCAGTTGAACTGTTTATATAATTAAGGCGAACTGGGATATATACTAAAGATGTATGTTTGTACAAGATGTAAAGACTATATAGTATATATATGTATACATATGATATATGGAAACATATACATATATAAATATATATCTAAAGACGCCTGTGTTCGGTTCAGTTACTCCTTTTTAATTAGGGCTAACTAATTTTGCTTCTCCTGTTTTCTCCCCGAATTAAAGTGAACTGGGAGATAGGCTATAGATTTATGATTGTACAAGAAATAATGACCATATACTATATATATATGCATATGATATGCAGAAACATATACATATGTAAATATACATCTAAAGATGCCTGTGTGCAGTTCTTTAACTCCTTTTAAATAAGGGCTAACTTATTTTGCTTCTCCTGCTTTTCCCATTATGAAAGTGAAGAGGTAGATAGGCAAGGAATGTATGATTGTACAAGATATATAGACTATATAGTATGTATATATGCATATGATATATAGAAACATATACATATATAAATATACATCTAAAGACGCCTGTGTGCAGTTCTTTAACTCCTTTTTAATTAGGGCTAACTAATTTTACTTCTCCTGCTTTCTCCCGTACGGGAAACGGGTAAAACTTCTTGTAGCCTCAGTATAGCCACAGTATAGGGTATATATGAGCTATGTCATACACACACATATATATCTAAGCTTTGTACATTATATTTCATTTTCATTTCGACAGGTTTCATTTGGCCAAAGCCCAGAAACATCAACCATGCTGAAGAGTCAAAATGAATTGTGCCCACAGGCTTTAGTCCATCCTGTGGAGACCCAACCAAGGAGCCAAATAAGTTGAAAAACTCATAGACCAAATATTGTTTTTTTTTATTATTTTTTATTTTCTTTTTCTTTTTCTTTACTTTTTTGTTAATATTATTTTTTAATATAATGAGTATTTACAATTTGAGTGTTAAACAAATAACAAAAAGTACAGGGAAAAAAAATTTTAAAAAAAATAAAAAAAAAATATTTTAAAATGATTGTTTTCAACTTTTTATATATATATACACACAAAAGTCCATATATCACAACATAGTCTCATGGTAAAGATGCATTTGCTTGTGGTGGTGGTGGTGTACACAACTGTTTACCAGCTGCTTTGGGCCCAACCACCCTGAGGTGCCCAGCCGCCGCCGCCGCCACCGCCAGAGCTGCCATGGCTGCTGCCAGCATCGGAGATGACCTTGACAATTTGTACACTGCCAGAGCTGCCAGATCCGTAGCCACCGCCGCCGCCACCACCGGAGGACCAACCAGAGCTACCGCCGCCATAGCCGCCGCCATAGCCGCCACCATAGCCGCCACCATGGCCGCCACCAGAGGCTCCTTCAGAGATAACCTTGATTACTTTGATAGTGCTGGCACCGCCACCACTGTATCCACCGCCACCGGATGCCCAGCCGCCACCACCACCGCCGCCTCCACTGTAGCCACCACCGCCGGATGACCAGCCAGAGCTACCGCCGCCATGACCACCGCCATATCCACCGCCAGCACCGCCATCAGAGATGACCTTAATGATTTTAATTTGGCCAGCACTGCCGCCGCCATGACCACCACCATAGCCGCCACCACCATGGCCGCCGCTATAGCCGCCACCGCCATGACCACCGCCGTATCCACCACCTCCACCAGACGACCAACCGCCACCGCCGCCGCCGCCACCTCCTCCAGATGACCAGCCGGAGCTAAGGGCACTGCTGCCACCGCCACCGCCGCCGCCACCGCCAAGGAAACCCGCCTGGGCCATGCTGCATGCAGCCAGCAGACAAACAAACACCTTTAGTATAAAAAAAAAACCAAAAAAAAAACAAAAAATAATTAATAAAAAAATTGCTCAAAATTCGTTAATCCTGGCTACGAGATTTTGAGCTAATCCACGAAGAAACAATACCTTCATGGTTGACTATGTATATATGAGTATGGAGCTTGGAATTGCAATTGCGACTAAGCCAAAAGCTGAACCTCAACTGTGCCCATGCAGTGCACTAGCCAACGCTTTTATGGGCCCAAACGGGCCGAAAGAAAAACAAAACGAAAACAAAGTCAGGCCCAAAGCTAACTGAAAACAAGCTTAAAATGGGCGCAACTTTATGCTAATGTATAGGTCTCTAATTGGTTGTCCACGCGATGCTCTTACCAGGTTATACCATCAGCAATACCATCATCAACATCAACAACTACAACAACATCATCATTAACATCATCATTATTATCATTATCATGAGAGACCATGTAACTAGACAAACAATCAATGGGTTGTCTCTCACATCTGACAGCTCACAGCTCTCATCTCCCATCTCTCATCTTTCATCAAGTCACTCTCTGGCAGCCTTCAGACATAGGCAAACCCCTTGTATCCACAGCTGGGCCAACCCTCGTCTTAGACAAACGGCTCAGTGTCAGCTCTGGCCGTACGTAACTGCGAGGCATTTGCCAGCGCAGTTTATTAGCTCGTTATGCAATTTATTAAAACAAAAACAAAAACAAATATAAAAAAAATACAAAAAAAAAAAATGTTCAAAAACTTGCACAAAATAGCCAAATAATAACAATATATATATATATATATAACCTCAGAAGCATAACAGTAAACATAAACCTACTTGAAATCAAATTTTTTTCATCTTAAACCCATAGCTTGCACTTCAACAACGAATGAGCAGAAAACTATATATATATATACATATATATATATATATATATATATATAGGGAATGTATATCAATGAAATTATTATTAGAAATATAAAAATATATAATTATAATTAATTTATTAATTATGCAAGCGTATTTTATTTTCAACTGTTCTTGATTGTCTTCAATTTCGTTTGATGCCCCGCCGACAAAGACTCAATTTATATACATGTCTGATTATTAATTATATTTTAACTGCTTTACAAAATAACCTTCATTTCGACACTTTGATAGATGGCACAATATTTTTCCACTCTTGCCACATTCACATACAATACGTGCAACTTGCGGATGCTATACAAAATCTCGCAGAGTCACGACTTTGCACTTGATTTGTGCCCCAAAAATGAATTCAGTTTTGAGGATTTGAGCTGTAAAACAAAAACAAACAAAAACTTTGGGAATATAAATTTAAAAAAAAATGTTACAACCTTTGACATTACAATAGATAATTTCATTTATAACTATATAAATATATATAAATATATATATATATATATATATATATATATATAATTTTTTTTAAATGCAGCTCTTGCCGCAACTTAATCAAATTTTTTCTGTTTAAGAGCTTCCAAAAGTTTTGCAAATTTTCTACATAATAATTTAACCAATATATACTTATATATATATAATTTATAATATATAATATATATAATAATATAAATGACTTGTTATAGAGTTTAATTTGATTTGATTATGTTAATTTTATTGACACAGTTTAGTTTTTACTGCACGAACTCAATTGAGCGCCAAAATTTATTGAATCACTCGATTGATTCATTTGCTCAGTTTTTATCGCTCAATTGATTTGAATTCAAATAACTTTTTGTTGTTTGTTATAAACTGAAAATGAATTTTTTTTCTTTTTATATATTTAATTAAGTTTGTTAATGTATTAAAAGTAATTTAGTTCATAGATATAGATTATATCAAGCGAACTATGACTAAATTATGCTATTAAAATTTGTTTTATTTCATGTTGTGTTACTAGCAAGTTTTCTTTTCTTGCACAGTAGCATATATGTTTTTTTTTCGATTAATTTTCATAATTTATATTTTTTTTTTTTTTTTGTGTGTTAAATTAATATACTAATAATTAACACAGACATCAAATGAATGCATTCATATATGGCAAGTCTTATAGCTTCACAAAATAAAAGGGGAAAAAAATATAAAAAGAGGAAAAATAAAACTTATTAAAGTTACTTCATAGTATGCATAAACCTGGTAAAAGATGTGGCCATAACATCATCTTCTTCTTCTTCTTCATTTTTGCCTCTCTTTGAGCATCCGATTGTGGCCACACATAAATTACTTATGTTTCCCCATTTCTGGATTATGCACGACGCCTTTCACTGCATGGCAATATATTAATGGCTCTTATTTAAATCAAAGCTCTCGGCCCTGATAACAGATTGCTTATATTAATGTTTATATATATATTTATTGGTATATCATTAGTCAGTGAGATGAGTTTCAAGATGATTTGCATATTGTATTATTATCATTATACCCTGTAAACATAAGAGATAAAATTATAATTAAATTGCTCGAAATCATAAGAAAAATGCAATTTCATAAAATTTATTTTTCTTCTATAAAAATCATCGATGAAATTAGTTGCATTTAATTATATTTTCTTGTACTGTTTTTTTTTGCTTGTTGTTATAGTTGGAACTTAAAGTTTTGTACAAATTTTTAGTCTTACTTGCAAGTTTTTTGCTAGCAAGTTGCTGCAATTTGTTGCTTGTTGGTGCAAGTGCTGTTACCAAATGGTGCAAGTTGCTGCACACTAGTGAAAGTTGGTGAAAAAACAATTGTCGGTTTTAGCTTGTGCAATTTGATGTAAGTTAGTGTCAAATATTTGTTGCAACTTGTTGCATGTTGATGCAAGTTTTTCTTGCAAGTTGCTATAAATTTTATCATTATTCACTGCTTTATGGTAAAACAATTGCAAGTTACTGTAGGTTTTTGCAATTTGTTGCAAGTTATTTTAAATTTTGTAGAAAGTTAGCTTCAATCTTGTTGCAAGTTTATGCAAGTTCTATTACAATTTTTAATTGTCATTTGCTGCTTTATTGCAAAATAGTGCAAGTTGTCGCAAGCTGATAAATTTGCATGCAAGTTAGGTTAAATTTTCTTGCAAGTTGCATTTATACGCAAATTTAATTGCAAGCTTGTGCAATTCTTATTGTACTCTAAGTTGGTGCAAGTTTCTGTAAGTTAAAAGAAAGTAAGTTGCTATACGCTGCTCCAGATTTTTGCAATTTATTGCAGGTTTATTTTGTAGCTTATTTCTAGATGATGCCAATTATTGCAAGTTATGTTGCAAGTTGCAGCAAACATTAAAAAGAACGTTCTATTGCAGTTTATTTTAAATGAAAGCAATTTGGTGCAAGTTTAATTGCAAGTAGATTCAATTGTTGCAAGCTTTGTTTTAAATTTGGTGCGTTAACAATCACCACATCCTTGAGAGTTTCAAAAAGAGGCTTGAGGTTGATAGAAACTGATGCATGTTGATGCAAGTTTTGTTTTAAGTTGTTGAACATAGTTGCAATAAATTTTTTATACAATTTGCATGCATCTGTTTCATACGGAATTAAACCCCTTTTCACTTTCTAACAGATTGCGTGCAAGACTTTGCACACCAGGAACTGCTTCCCTCTGCCTTTTCGTGCAAGAAATTTCTTTTGACTGTTGTAAGTTTTGAGTTAAAGTGTGGATGCTTTAACCGATTAGTTAGGGACTATAAAAACTTTAATAAATATTTATAAGTTCTATAAAATTATTGATAATAATAATAATAATAATAATTAATAATTAATAATTAATAATTAATAATTAATAATTAATAATTAATAATTAATAATTAATAATTAATAATTAATAATTAATAATTAATAATTAATAATTAATAATTAATAATTAATAATTAATAATTAATAATTAATAATTAATAATAAAAATAATTAATAAAAATTCGCTAATTTTATAAATTATTAAATTAGTTGTGAACTTTAAGGACTTCTGCCTGCTATAATATAGCGTTCAAGATATTGTAAGATGTATATTTATATGCAACTATTTATAGTACAGTATATATTGGCTATAAGGCGCAGAGCCTAAAGCAAATATTGCTTAAATGCAAAATTATATTATTTTTCAACATCATAAGACTATTTAGAACTAAATGTAGCCTCATAAATGTTGTATAATATTGTCTATAAACAAATAAAAATACGTTGATTTGGAATCAGTTCATATAAATTTGATCGGTTTTAAATAAATTATAAACTGTAAGACAGCAATATTATAGCTGACGAACAACATAAAATATAAGTTTATATAAACTTCTTTATCATTTAAATTAAACGTATTTGCATATAACTCATGATCGCTTAAAGGATAATATCGAATATATGCAAAAAAAATTTCTGCATTATAGGTTTTGCTTATAACAGGTATATACAGTATATAGATATTATAGATAGTGAAGGGTATTCCATAGTCGAGCATGAATTGGTTTTTAACAACAATTTAAGTTTTATTACAGACATGAAATATTTGAGGTTAGGGTACTATTTTTGGGTTGCACATCACGATATGCTAATGATGGGATTAATGATCAACTAATTACTTCTGCCGATGATAGATCGAAGAGCCATAGCTTACACAATTATAACCAAGGTCATAATTAGGAGCCTAGGCTAGGGAAATTGTATACCTGAGCACGATATGACCCTGACTTGAATATGAAATATGAACCGGAAACGCCCACAAAATAAGAAAACATTAATTGGATACTTTTTTTTTCATATATAATATTCAACATAGTTGAACATATTTTGTACATTTTTTATTACACTATTTAAAACAAAAAATAAACGAAGAAAAATTATAAAAAATTAAAAAAAAAAAATACGGGCGGCACACTGTTTGTGTGCCAACTTAAAGATCTAGTAACAACATCTACAAGGCTAATGCCGTTGCTCAACTCCGACAACAGAAACAAAGGAGCTGCTCGCCTGGCATATCACATGGTAGTTGGGCATGGGATTGTGGGGTATGGAATAAGGATAAGGTGTGTGGGGTGTGGGGCGTGGGAAGTGTTTTGGAGTTTGCTTTGTGGAATGTGGAATGGTTGCGGTATTGGGGATAACTGTTTAATCCCAGCCACCACCACCACCACCGGCAGACCAGCCAGCACCACCAGCACCACCACCGCCGCCAGCAGACCAGCCAGCACCACCAGCACCACCGCCGCCGCTGCTGCTACCCTGCTCAATGACGCTGATGATCTTAACTTCCTCAGCCTGATGTCCATGATCAGCAGCAAAGTGTCCACCATGTCCTCCATATCCACCACCGTGTCCATGATCACTGGCGCCACCCTGTTCGTGTATCACCTTGACAATGTTCACTTCACCACCGTGACCGCCATGACCAGCGTGACCACCGTGACCGCCGTGACCGCCGTGACCGCCGTGGTAGCCGGAATCGTGACCGCCATGGGAGCCAGAATCGTGACCAGCTTCTTGGATGACCTTAATGATTTTGACTTCGCCACCGTGTCCATGATCGAAGCCACCACCATGACCATGTCCATGATCGAAACCACCGCCATGTCCTTGACCTTGTCCTTGCTCATGGATCACTTTAACAATGGTGGGTGCTCCACCGTGTCCTTGATCGAAACCACCACCATGTCCATGTCCATGATCGAAGCCACCGCCATGTCCATGACCTTCCTCGTGGATCACTTTAATAATGGTGGGTGCACCACCACCGCCGCCGCCACCACCACCGGATGACCAGCCGCCACCGCCGCCGCCGCCGCCACCACCACCGGATGACCAGCCGCCACCGCCGCCGCCACCACCACCGGATGACCAGCCACCACCGCCGCCGCCGCCAGAACCACCATATCCGCCACCACCGATAAAGCCGGCTGACGCCACGCCCACACAGGCAATCAGGCAAAGGAACACCTAAATAAATATGTATAATTTCCATATAAAATGTAATGCTACAAGATCCTTGAGCTCCCCCATGATCTCACCCTCATTTCGATGTCGGTTCTGCTTAGGTTCAGCGTTAGCTCTTGTTAGATGAGTTTAAGCCTTGAAGCTTCTTCAGTTACTAATATTGATACCAAGCTCGTTGACTGCTATTTATACGACACCCAGGCCCAAACAGTTGGAAAAAGTTGCTGCCCAAAGAGAAATGACTCGAGTCGCATCGAATGACACCAACAATGGCAACAACACCAACAACACCAACAACACCAACAACAGCAGCAGCAGCAGCAGCAGCAACAACAATCTACAAACAAGTTCACGACCTGGAATAACTAATGTGTGGGTATACATTTGTTTTCTATACATACACACACATACACATATATATATATATATATATTATAAGCTAAATATATATCTGTATTATATATGTATATAAAAATTGTAATCTCTAAAACTTGCTTTCGAAAATCTTGTACTAATCACCAATAAACCTAATTTAGGTTATAAAACAAAACTAACATAGATTTTAATGTTAACATATTGATTATTGCACAAGTTTTTCATTTACAAAATCATAATAGAAAACAAATATATATTAGATATAAAATAGAAATACATCTTATATTTATAATCCAATATTTTTCATATATTCAGTTCTTTATTAAAAATCTATATAGCAAAGGCAACAGCTGTTAAGAAGCGAATCCTTATTCTTTGCACAATTGAGTAACAATAATTTAGTTATAAATATATATAAATATTTATTATATATATTATATATAAATGTAAAGTATATAGTATTTTTCAAACATTTTTATTCTAATATAAATAAAATATTCTTTTGTTATTAATTATTATTTTTGATTATTGTAAAATTTTCATATGAACGGTTGAAGCATTGGCTACAAAGATCTTTAGCCTAGACACAAACTTATAATCATACCTCAAAAATTGTGCAGCGACTGAGGCAACGCATTTATTAGGGACAACTAGAAGCAGACTTACTTCAAAAGAATATTTATTTTTATTAATTAAAGTTGATTAATATATATTTCCCAACTTAAATATTATTTAAAAACAAAACATAAAACAGTTTAATTATACAAAATTAAGAAGTTATAGCATAGTAACTATAAGTCTTGTAGCCGTATTGTTTTCTTCATAAAATATTTTATTTATGCATCGTTCAACTTTCACATGAAATTTGCAGAAATAAAAATATAAATATAAAAATATTAATATATGTATAATTTTCTACTTGTTTCTTTAAGTGGATTTGAATTATGGAATAACATAAAAATATTATTATAAAATATTCAAATATACCAAATATAAATATTATAATAAAAACACCAATCGGAAACTTTATACAAAAACAATTAAATTGCAAATAAAACTTGGACATAACAAAATCTCGCTGAACGAAGCATTTATCTTTATCTTTTATTCTTCTCATTCTGTTCAAAGTGTTATAATCTTAATAATAAATTTTATCCTTTCCATACTGTAAATTTGATTAAAGTCAAACACTCAACACCAAAGTTGTTTAACGAACGCTTTATTACTTCTAAGCGTTGGAGGCGCACATAACATTTGAGCGTGTGTGTATGTTTCTATGTGTGTACATGTGTATTTGTGTGTAGCTGATTTAAGTTAAGGAACTTCTTATTGTTGGGTATAACAGATTAAAGCGTTTTACAACTTATTTAGTAAACAATTGTAATTGACATTGCGTCTGTCTAGTCGCTTCCATTAACTTGCTATAAACTTGCTATAAACTCTATATATACGTAAATAGAAAGACTTTCGAATGAATTTATATTCTTGTAATACTTCTCTTTCTCTTTTTATCTCTCTCTCTCTCTGTATCTTTGTTAATCAATATATGATAATATAAGTCAGATTGAATTAGCAAATTTCATAGCAACGACCGGTGGAAGAGGCACACAAAAATATATTCAATAAAAGTTAAAGTTAAATTAAACAAATCATAATATTATTTCATAAAAATATTTTAAAAAATTATGTATATAAAATAATATTTTAATTTAAATAATTAAGAGGTTATTAATATTATTCATTCGTTTTACAAATATTCAAAATTATTAAATAGTTTTATATTATTTTGAAAATTGTTTTGCTTTTGATTTTAAAATTGTGAAAATTATAACTTAAATAACATAATTATAAATATCAAAATAATATTAGATAATTATCTAAATAAATTATTATTTAATTTAGAAAATAATATAATGATCTTAATAAATATATATTTATATATTTAAATTGTTATCAAATTATGACAAGTTATAGGTTATAGGTTAAAAGTATTTTCCATAAGTTGTAACGAATAAGACGCATTAACAAGGAAAACATTATAGCTTAACAACAAATAATTTATTTTTAAAATTAAATATATAAACTGGGCTTAAAGCATAACACATTTAAATAACATTAACGTTATGGATATTAATGTATGTATTCATATTTGAAAGTCAGTTTGTTTGCTGGAAATGCTATTGCCTCTGGGGACATCCGATGTTGTAACACTGTCGCACCTAATCCTAATCCCACAGTTTTTTATTATTATTATTACTATTATTATTATTTTTTTCGTCTTCTCTTTTTCTTTTTCTCTTAAGTTTTTTTTTTTTTTTTTTTGTATAATGGGCTACCAATCAGCAAACCAATTAATCTCATGACGTCGCCTAACGACCAGGTCGGCGGTCTGATAAGCCGTAAGTTAAAACAGGCCACAACAGCCAGTTGATCAGCTGTTGTTTCGGCCATTTGCTAGTTGGCAGTTGGTAGTTGAAAGTTGGTCGTTGGAAATTGGTCAGTAGTCAAGCATGTCCAAAAACCATTAAGATGCAAGTGGTAGCTGCGTATCTTTGGATCTGCCCAGTCATTGCCAAAAGCTTTGCAAATTCGATGACCCAGCTGAACCGGTTGTATTATTATTATTATTGTTTCTTCATATAAATTTAAAGGTAAACAATTTAATTTTAAAATGCTTGACGCATAGATATCCTATAAAGTGTTATATTAAGTGAAAGTTAAATTGCAATAAATACAAAACTATAGATCAAAAGTTTAATGTAAATATTTTAAGCACAATTTGAATAACCTGAAAAAGATTATAGTATAAAGAACTATGGCCTAGACTGTACAATATCTGGAGATAGTTTAATGTGAAGGGCTAAAGTTAAACCATATATTAAGGTGTTAAAATTTATATTAAAATTACCAGTTGTACTTTAGATAGTTAACATACCATAAATGAAAGGAAATTGTTGGATATAAAAACAAATGTTTGATTCTGGCAACAGTTGTTGCTGCCAATAATTGAAGCTGATACATTCTGCATTAAGCCAAGTTATCGATTGTTATTGATGTAATTAGAGGGTATTTTAATAGTCGACTAGATTGCACATTAATGCACATAATATGATTTGCATTTTAAATGTTTTATGGCGGTAAATTGGCAAACCACATTAAATGGTTTAATTATGCAAATATTCGTCTAAAGCTTAAAGCCAAATGTCTTTCGACAGAAGGGTCAAAGTGAAAGAAATGAAAACAAAGCCGATTTGGATAAAATTAATGTGGAATTATTTATGTATTAATGGATGGGTACATCTGCTTAATTAACTGCGCCTCATACAACATCACATATATATATATATATTTTTTTTTTTCATAGTTGTATGTATGTGTGTATATGTGCATCGCATTGCAGACAGCTAATAAATTTATTTCATCGTTTAAATTATCATATATATATATATATATATATATATATATAGATTTATTTTTTCCTTATAGTTTTTTCTCTTTTCTTTTTCTTTTTCTTTTTCTTTCTTCTTTTTTAAGTTAATTTTGCAACTTTCACGTTGTTTGTCTTACATGGGTCAACGGGGTCTATCAAAGGGTTTTCCCTTTGTAATTAATATATAATGTGTAACACTCCGAATACAATTTTAACCGGTTGAACATTTAAGGCTTAATTACTTAATAAGAGTATTAATATTTTCGATTGGCCCTTTTTATAAATATATATATTTTGTATTTTCTCTCTTTTATTTTTTTTTATATTTTTTTCTTTTTGCTTTTAACGAAAAAATATACATGCGGGCTCGATAAATGTATACGCATAATTCATGTTAAATTATGCCAAATGATAATCTTTATTAATTATTATGTGTGGTCTTTTCATTCATTCGATTTACAGGCGGCAAAGTGTGAACAGAGATTGAATCTTCTTTATATATACTACTATATGTATATATATATATATATACTTTATATATATATATATATATATATGTTTTTTTAAGTCTTAAGTTTCGTTTTGTATGAACTGTCAGTATCGTAAATTAAACTGAACAATCATTATTGATATGAAGGTCTCTATTCAACCAGACTAAACAATCAATCAAAATCATCCATCAAACTAATGTCATATTTTGACTTAGAGCTGTAATTTGACTAAATACTTATACAACTTTAATATACCCTATAATATTATAACCTTTATTAAAGGCTGCATTAAGAATTGAACTGTTCTCATCAACAACAGTTGGCAAAATTGAATAAATTAATATGAGTAAAAGTGAAAAGTGCCTATGAAAAGTCTAATCAAACAATTTTCATCCACATTATAAATCCATCAGAAATTATGGACAAATGACATATTCTATATAAATGGCCAGTTACATTGTAACATAACAACCTGTTAATCCCTTTGTTGTTTGTTTGTATGTTAACATGTGCAACTGTTGCTACTGAAGCTACTGTGTAGCTGCTGCTGCTACTATTAATATAGACACACTGTTCCTGCTCCTACTGTTACTACTTTTGCTGTTATTTCAGTCAATGCTGCTTTAATATCTGTTGCTGTTTTTATTCTTGTTATTACTGTTTCTGTTAAATGTTGCTGCTTCTACAGCGTCTATTGTTACTTCTACAGCGTCTATTGCTGCCTTTACAGCGTCTATTGCTGCTGTGTATAGCAACAACACTGCTTCTTATGTTGACCTTTCTTTTATCTGTGCTGTTATTGTTGCTAATGCTGCTACAACAGTTGCTGGCATATTTGGGGGTTGCTGCAAAGTCCCATCCAAAACGCATCCAACTTCAACAAAACGAAACTTTGCGACTCAGCACTGACTGACTCTGGTTTGTACACAATTGAAATCTGCACCCTAATCTGCGACCTGAGACCATATCAGCCATATCAGTGAGTACATGTATAGACTGAGGATTTATGTTAACAGATTGGTTCATAGCCTTCCATTAAATTGGCCTATAAGATGGCTTAGAGGCCATCATTTGATTTGTTTCATCTCAGCATATTTCACTCTCTCTCATTTTCGATTTTACTGAGAGTGTATTGTTAATCTTACTTTCTTTCTTACTGTTTCTTTTCGTATTGTTCTTATTGCTGTTTTTTCTACTGTTGTTAAACTTGTTACTATTATTGTTGCTGCTATTGCTACACTTACTACTGCAAATGTTAATTTTGTTGCTGCTATTGTTACTCTTACCTATGTTATTACTACTTCTACAGTTTTTTCACATATTTCTTTTATTCTACTTGCTTCTTTTGCTGTTGTTGCCGCTTCTATTATACTTTTAGCTCTGCTTCTGCTACTAAGACTTTAATCTGTTACTGTTAAGCTCAACTTTCTATCCTTGAATGCCTTTAGCGACTGTCTAAAAGTATTGGCAACATAGCTCTGACTAATACTATGTTAATTGCAATATTTTTCTCTCCTAAAAGAGCATTCAGCTTAAATGCAGCGCAACGTTTGGCTGTAACAATGATAATTTAAAACAACAACAATTGCTCACAATACTTTAACCAAATGTTGTTGTTATTCTAGATTTTAAGCTATACAAATAAATATTTTAAGTGAATAAACAATATGTTTCTTCGGTCCTCAAAATGCCTCATACTTCTAGCTATTAAGAATTGTCACATATTTAACGGTCTATAATAAGAAAGTTCAGTGCTCGTAACCAACTTTTTTATAAAATGAATAAACTCCAAAAAAAAAGCACTTTTCTTTTGGGTTATAAACTTAACTTAGCTTTTTTTTACCAACATTTTTAAAATAGCTCCAACAGTTTTAAAGCAATTGCGGCAAACTTTTATCGAAAAATACTGGTTACAGTTTGAGGGGAATTGTTGACTTGTCTAGCTTATTGCATGTTGCATTGTT
This sequence comes from Zygothrica quintamaculata, assembly GCA_037044455.1. Classification (NCBI taxonomy): domain Eukaryota; kingdom Metazoa; phylum Arthropoda; class Insecta; order Diptera; family Drosophilidae; genus Zygothrica; species Zygothrica quintamaculata. Next base: position 239,219 of record JBAMBS010000792.1, on the reverse strand, counting down.
TTGTTAAGTTGCTTTTATTTTGTAATTTTATATATAAAAATTTTAATATTGCTCTTAATGCTTTTTTTTTTTTAACATTTGCATATTATATATATATATATATATGTATATATATATCGATATTTTTAAGCGCCGCCCTGAGAGTATGCTACACATTTAGTCAAAGTTACAAAGAACATGCAACAATTGACATTTAACTTAATATTACACAGAAAACTAATATAAATTACACATAAATAAGATAATTAATTAATAATTAATAACTTTTTCTATCTATGGGACAAGTCGTGCATTCGCATCATCGTATCCGTAATCTCCGCCGTAGCGTCGTGTTGGGCTGGCATCATCGCTAGGGCTTGCCACCATGAAATTTGGGACTGGGCTTCGTCTCCGTTCATTGACCAACGATTGTACTTCGCTCTCCTTTGTAAATTAAAAAAAAAATGGCAATAATAGTTAATAAAATAAGTTAAGTAAATAAAAAAAAAAAATAGTTTAAAGAAAATTGGTTAAATTTTTGATAACTTCTGAAAATTAAATCAAATTTTTTAGATTGAAAAAAGTTAGTGTAAATGGAGTAAAAAGGCTCCAAAAGGAAAGAATAGGAAGCTGATATTAAGGATATAAATAAAACTTACTCCTGCTTCTTGGAGCGCCATTTCGCTAGCCATTTCGTTATTTTCCGAGTGCCTGTCACGAAGAAGTTTCTGGAGGACATTCGGGACGCCGAAGTGTAATTTCTCCCTTCCGGCTGTATAAGACGCTGCTGTGATACCAGAGGTGCTACCATGGCTGTCGCTGCTAGTGGTTTCCTCTCCAGCACCCAGTTCGTGGTTAATGTCCGAGTTGGTTTTGCCCCCGCCAAGCGATGCCAGAGGATTCTGGAAATGCAGGTTAAGGTTGAGATCGCGATGCCCCCGCTGCCGTTTCTGATAGTAAATGTACCCAATGAAAGCACCAGCAACGGTCATAACAAATAGTGTGATTAATAACCACCAAAAACCAGATCCACTGCTACCATTATTGCTCTTCTCCAATAGCTGCCCACTAGAGTACAGAGAGTCGAGTTCATTGGTGCTGCCATGTGGACATGCCTGCCCCTCAGTAACAACACTATCACCGCACATACACTCATAGCCATAATCAGACAGCACACACATGCCAGAGCAATGGCCAAAGTGGCAGGGATTGTTAGTTGCTACGGGCTGTCGTGACCAACCGGCGACAACAATATCCTGAGCATTCAGCACATTTAAATTGATGGCCTTGCAGCTGCGTTGTCCATAAAGCTGACACCGTACCGCTTCTCGGGCGCCCATATTAACAATATATGCATGATTCTCATAGATGCTCAATCCGGTTGGCTGCATCAGTGCATTGTTCTTTTGAAGCAATACATGTGACTGTCGCTGTTTACCATTGCCACGTTCCAAATAGCTGAGAGCTTCCAGCGTGCGACTATGCAAATCCACATAGTAGAGCAACTGCTTGTGTGGATCTATGGCAATGGCTGTCACATAGCTACGTTGCTTACGCAACAGCAACTCCTTACGGCTACCATCGAGTCTTGACATATGCAATTGTGCTATGCCTTCACCAAAGCTCTCGATACGTGTGACCACATAGAAGAGACGCATATGATATGCATCCACAGCCAATGACTTAAGAATAAATCTTATTGGCACCTGTAGTACACGTCCGCACATCTTTGCCTTAAAGTTGCAAACGCTGATTTGATGTGGTGAATTGCCATTGATAACATACACATTACCCGTTGTCCATTCCACGGCTAATTTGCTGGGAGTCGGCAGTGTCAAGGCTGTCATAAGGCTTTTGTCTTTCAGGTCCAGTTGATAGATAACATTTTGCTCTTCGCTGCTAAAGTAACCCAATTGATTACTCATATCAATATCAAAGCCACTGATGCGTGTATCATTTGCTGACCAGGCAACGGATAACATGACCGGCTGTTCGGTCATATTCCGCACCTCGTTGTAGCTGGTAAAGAGTAGTGTAGCACCAGCTTTAATGCTCTTACAACTACTGCGATCTTGTCGTAGCATAAAGTCTGGATAACACTGGCACTGATAGCTACCAGGTGTATTCTCACAAAGCTGTGCACATGGTTGCTGCTCAGCGTTTGCAGCGCATTCATCAACATCCACACAGTTGCGCTGATCAGTATCCAGGCGATAGCCATCAAAGCATGAGCATACAGCACCCGAGGGTGTTGCCTGACATTTATGCTGGCATTGAGTCTTGCGGCAAGCTGTGCTGCACTGTGGCCCCTCATCATTACCATTTTCACAGTCAGAGAAACCATTGCATACCCGCGACATATCCACACACTCACCATCATGGCAATCAAAGAGATGTGGTTTGCAGGCTCGTGTTGTCCATGTCTGTTGGGATGTACCATTGTTGCTTTTGTATTTATCACAGTTTTCCTCATCACTGCCATCGGGGCAGTCGCGCTCATTGTCACATCTAAACTCTTGGCGTATGCATTGTTTATTATCCCGGCATTGGAACTCATAAATGCTACACATGTCTCCACAGTCGGCCTCATCTTCACCACGTGGGCATTCAGCAGTGCCATTGCAGCGTGCCGACATATTCAGACACAACTGTAGGTTACTTGTGCATTGATACATTGGAGTGTCTATTGTACCACATGTTATATTGGCTCCGGAGACACCACCCTGCTGCTCACAATTAACCTCATCGGACATATCACCGCAATCATTGTATCCATTGCAAACGAGTTTTGCATCAAGACATTGGCCTAAGAGACAGCGATGCATGTTATCCGGACACTGACGCTGTCCACACTTTTCATGCTCATCAGATGCATCGCTACAATCAATGCGACCATCGCATTCCCAACTGCTGGCAATGCACGATCCGCTGCTGCATTGAAACATGCCCGCATCACACTTGACGGTCGTCTTACAGTTCACCTCATCCGAATTGTCACCACAATCATTTGTACCATCGCACATTAAACTGAAGTCCACACATTTGCCATTATCACAGGCATGCTGATGGCTATGGCATTGCTTTGTTCTATCTGGAATTGAATATAATGGAATAGGATTAATACTAGAATAGAAATAATCTTAAATCTTAAATGAAACGTCTGATATAGATCTTATATAAGTTGTAGAACATACCGAATTGTGAACAATGCTGCTCATCGGAGCCATCTTTGCAATCCTTTTGACCATCGCAACGTTTGCCTTTGGCCAAGCACAATAGGCCATCGTGACAGGTGAATTCGGCGAGTCCACACTTGACCTTGGTGCGTTTAGCACTATCTGATGAACCGCAATCAATTTCATCTGAATTGTCTGCACAATCCTGATGTCCATTACAGCGATGTGCCAGGGTTAAGCATTCACCGGATGAATGACATCTAAAATCGCAATCGATTGCCTCAGTACAGGTACGATTGTAAGCATCACGATATACAAATCCGGATGGGCATAGGCATTCACTTTCAAACTGACCAGCACTGACACACACATGAGAGCAACCGCCATTGGCATGATGGCAGGGATGTGAATTGGCGCCGACTTTACGTCCGGTAGCAGCCAATGGTATTCTTATGGGCAGAGTGTGCGCCATAACTGTGGCAGTAGCAGTAGCGGGTTGACGTCCATAGGTTGGACTATTTTCAATCTCAATGCGTTTGCGTGGTCCCAAATTGCTTTTATGCGTCCAAAATACAGCTCGTGTTCCGAGTTCAGTCCAAAAAATATCCTGTTCCACTAGTGCCACCCCATAAGGATGCCTAAACTTGCCACTAAACGATTGCATATTTGGCTGACGATAATTGGTGTAGCTTAAACGATTCGTATCACTGTCCGACCAGTACATGGTATGAGTTTGATGATCAGTTGCAAATTTGATGTCATCATCACCCACATCTTCCTCGAAAACATGTGTCTGAATGCCGCGACCGCTTAAGGCCAAGCGATCGATGTGGGTATAGCGTCGCGCTTTAAGAGCAACAAACATATAACCCTCAGTAGGCATGACTGTAAGACCAATCGGCATCTCATCACCAGGAAAAAAACGCACCAATGCACGCTGTCCTGTGCGTACGGAATACAGCTCAATTACATGACGATCCATATCCGCCCAGTAGAGATTGTGTGCTAAATGATCAAATGCCAAGGCGCTAATATTACCAAGATTACGATAGATGAGCATTTTTGGTGGCTCTTGTATATGTGGATGATATTCGAAGATGGCTCTCTGTATATTATCCACTATGAAGATTGTTCCATTGATATTGTTATAGACCAAATCACTTATATGACATGGCAGAATGTGCGAAGCACTGACCACGTGTCGACCAAAAGAAGTATGCTCGATTTCCAAGAGCACCTGACGTACTCCAATGAATACGATTTGCTTCTTTGCAGTTTGACGGCAACGTCGTTGATCTGGTGACAGTTGCATACCATCTGGACAAGCACAACTGAAGCCACCTGTAGAAGCTTCAGCTAGTAGACAAATATGTGAACAACGAGCCGATTCACAGGCATGAGGCACTTGTGGTTGCTTGGAAGGATGATATATATGCACAGCATACATGGTGCGATCACGTGCCAAAACTCGATGTTGTTTACCGGAAAACTTATGGCAAGCATGTATGCTTTTGGTGCCCCAGTCAGACCAGTACAACTGATCCTCAAACACAGCCAAACCGTAAGGATGCTTAAGCATACCATCCAAAACGGTGCGACGCCCATTACCATCTGGCATTACGCTTTGGATATTACCCAGTTTTGCGTCAACCCAATAGATACGTTCCTGATGCATATCAAGTGCAATACCATTGGGCCAATGGATATTGTCACTAACAATTGACTGTGATCCAGTGCCATCCATTGAGGCACGCGCTATCATTGGTTTATTTCCCCAATCAGTCCAGAACATTTGTCCACGCTGTGGCCAGAGTGCCAAGCCACGAGGCTGATGCACATCCTGTGTGACCAAAACGACACAAGTAATTGCATCATTTGAACAGACAGCAATGTGTCTCATAACATTATCCGAAAAATATATATTGTGTGTTAGCCAATCAACAGCCAAATCCTCGGGAGCATCCAGGCCAGAGGTGAGTAATATTTCTTGATTAGAACCATCGCTGTTTGCTCGCACAATACTCTCTGCTTCGTTCTGTATATTGGTCCAATAGATGTGTTCCCCATCATATGCTACGCCAATAACTTTGGTCAAATTGTTGGCAATATTAAAAATGTGGTTATGATAGTTCGGATTGTTAGCGTGTTGTTGTTGCTTCAGATGCATTCCCACTACAGCTGCTTGGGTGGTATAAAGCAAGAGTGGAGGATGAATATCATCCTTATCTATCACATGGCAGGTGCGATTATTGTTTTCATCCAGAAAGTATCCTGCATCACAAGTACACTTAAAACTGCCTGAAAGGTTTTCACAGTGCTGACTGCATAAGTTCTCATGTTCCTGGCATTCATTAATATCCTCGCATTTATTTTGGAACATCATTGTACGGAATCCTGTGGGACAATAGCACTCTGGTCCATTGTTTGGCATCATATGGCAAGTTGCATTGGCTGGACATTGTTTAGTGCTGCAATCTGGCTTTGCTCGACAATTTTCAATCTCATCGCTTCCATCAGAACAATGAGTTTGACCATCGCACACCTGAGCAAGCGGTAGGCAACTTTTACGATTACGGCACAAAAACTTTCCAAGAGATGGTTGACATAAGTCCGCTGTAAAACATGATCTGTATTGTTATCAATAGTTCATATATAATTAAGTCTTAGTCTAATTAGAGAAAGTGACAACAACAAATACAATGAAAGTTATTGATAAAATAATATTGAAGTATTGAAGGTAGCTTCTTACCGCAATCGCTTTCATCGCTACCATCACCGCAATCATCGACACCATCGCAAACCCATTCTTTTCTCTGTAAGCAACGACCATTGGAGCACAGGTGACCGGTTGTACAGGAGGTGGCTGATTGTTTGCAACCAATTGACTCGTCCGATCCATCATCACAGTCTGATTTGCCGTCGCACATTAGGTCAAGTGGTATGCAGCTGCGATCCTGGCACATGTACTCATACTGACTGCAATTACGCCGGGTAAAACTAATTAAACGGCCTGGGCAGTTGAGCTCATCTTCACCGCCGGGACAATTATCGATACCGTTGCATTTTAGTTCCGCTGCCAAGCAGGCACCGTGTGGCTGTGCACACGGGAACCAATGCGGCTCTTGGCACAGTTTGTACTCTATTGGAATGATGATAATAATATAAAGATAATTTTAAGGTTAACTTTGACTAGGTTAGGTTGTCAACTTGCCGCATTCCAATTCATCTGAATTGTCTGTACAGTCATTTCGTCCGTCGCACATCTTCGCCTGTAAGATGCAGATTCCGTTTCTGCACTGGAATTGTTCTGCATTGCACCGCGTGTCCGTTGATCCCGACGTGGCGGTAGCAGGCGTACTGCAAATGAGCAACAGCATTGCAGCGCACAGGCACAAAAGCGACCAGCTCCGGCCGCTGACGTTGATGCCACTCCATTGCCATTCATACGCAGGGCACTGTGTTCGCACATAATATGTCCGCAGAGTTGCGTCCCTATCATTCACAAAAAAAAAAAATAATATATATATATATATATATACATATATGAAAATAATAACAATAAAAAGAAAGAAAAAAATGCACGTGTATAATTGAGGTTATGTTATATATGTATGTATTTTTTGCCATTCATATCTAACTATAACTTACATTTGTTTTTTGCTTGAAGGACAAGCGTTTTTGGTTTTGATTACCGTGCACGTTTTCATAAATTAAACATTAAACAAACAAAAATACAAAACGTTTAACACTTAAAATTAACAAATTTAACGAGCACGAGCAAATACAACGTAAACGTTGTGTTGCAAAATTCGAACTGAAAGAATGAATGCAATTCTAATTTGCTACTAATACTAGCAAAATTTCGAAATTCGTGAAAATGCCGTTACATACAATGTGACCAGCAACAAAGTTCATTGCACTCATCAAACAGATAAAGTAAAAAGCGCTAACGTCTTGATGCAAAATTCAGTGGGCCCAGGTACATTATATAAAAAAATACATAGAAAGAAAAATTCTCAATTAGTTATTAATAGTTTCCACACAGATAATTTAATTATTATAACTTGTATTATACAAGTTGTATACGAATAATTTGCTATAAATTTAACATTTTGTCAACATAACTCTGGAAATATGATGTGCACTAGTCAAGCGGCGGGTTTATATTCGATGATGTTTACCGGAAAACTTGTGGCATGCATGAATGCTTTTGCTGCCCCATTTGGGCCAGTACGGCTGATCCTCGAACACAGCCAACCCGTAAGTATCGTTAAGCATAGCATCCAAAACGCTATCATTTGTGTTTTTCCTCCAATCAGTGCAGAACATGTGACCACGCTGTGGTCAGAGTGGCCAGCCAAGAAGCTGATGTACATCCTGAGTGAGCAAAACGACACAATCATCATTTGAACAGACAGCAATGTGTCACATAACATTATCCGAAAAATATATGTTATGCGTTAGGCTATCAACAGCCAAATCCTCGGGAGCATTCAGGGCAGAGGTCAGTAATATTTTTTGATTAGTTTCCTAAAAATTTAACATTTTGTCGACTTAACTTTGGAAACACGATGTGGCGTAAGCTGTTCAGCTGGTTGCAGTGAATCAACGGCTCTTTTAAGTTACACACATACGCCACAAAAAGCTAAAAGTTTTATATTTCCAATCCGTCTGTAGAGTTGTACTGCTAATACGATAATAGAAATAGTTATGTCTATCATCTGTCGTAATCTTAGTGCTCTCCTGTTTGTTCCTCTTTTATCTTCTTTGCACTTAGTTTTCCTGTCGCAGCTCCTTTTTAAATTGGTTTAAGTATTGTTTTGTTAGTTTTGTTAGCTTTATATCTCAAAAGTGCTGCCTTCAAGTATACAGAGTATACCGGTTTTAGGCAAAACCTATAATGCAGAAATTTTTTTTTGCATATATTCGATATTTCCTTTTAAGCAATTATGTGTTATATGCAAATACGTTGTATTTAAATAATTATTATAAAAAAAAACCACAGGTTTAGAAGTTCACTTAAATTTATATTTTATGCTGTTCGTCAGCTATAAATAAAGAAAAAAAAAACAAAATACTTAACAGAATGTTAAATGTAAAATGAGATCAAACATTTTAATATTGCTGTCCTACAGCTTATAATTTGATTAAAACCGATAAAATTTATATGAACTGATACCAAATGAACGATTTTTAATTTTTGTATACACAATATTTATCTTATAAGCAATTTTTTGCATTTATGAGGCTAAATTTAGTTCTAAATAGTTTCATGATGTTTACAAATAATATAATTTTGCAATTAAACAATATTTGCATATAAGCTGTGCATCTTATAACCGATATATACTGTACTCGTATGATATATCAGTAAGGGTAAAACAAATTGGAATTCTTTTGGTCTTTTCTGATAATTTTTTTTTTTTTAATTTATTTCGTTCATTTTCATTTATGTGTTAATATATACAGATATATATAAATCATCTCAAGTGTAGCTATTGGACATCCAAAAATATACCAATTTAAAGACAGACAGAGAATTATGACCATAGATTCCCGAACAGATACCTGCGACTGTTAAACCAACAATTAATAATGTTAAGATTTATGATCAGCGTCTTATATAACAAGACCAAAGCCTTAAGCCGACGACCGCAAAATGTCATAAAACAAAATTGACAAAAAATAAATATAGCAAAATATACAATAAGAACAACAACTATAACTAAAGCTAGATAAAATAAAAACATAAAAATTATAAATTGTATAATTAAAGAAAAAGAGTGCGCGTCGATATTGACTTGACAACATTTCGCACGGTGAAAATTTGGTGTTGTTTGCAAGGCGTAGGGGTTGGGCGTGGCGGGGTCATAAAAACTAACCGAAATATAAAATAAAAACAAACAGCAACCACAAATGCATTTACTCATCTAACATCTCACAAAAAACTTGGGTTTTCCAAATTCAACCAAATTGGATGTTGAATGTTTGCTGTTGATGAGTCGTGGGATCGTGGGATCTGCTCTGACAATAACAACAATAACAAAAATAACAACAGACTCTAACTCAACATGTCCCCTAATATTCGAAAGCTGGTTCAGGTTCAGTTATAGTATTGTCAGTTTGAGTAATGAGCTATGTTATGTCCGTCGACATGTTCGCTTGTGGTGTGCGAGTAAAGGCGTTAAAATTAGTTGTAAAAATCTGTGCTCATAATATATATACTTCATTTAATAACAGTTAGACTTCTTTAGAAAAGTATAAAATGTCGCTCCGATTTCAATATTCGCAACAGTCATTCCGCAGCATTGTTACAGTGTATAGCTACGCTCTAAGCTCACAATACACACAACTTCATCTAAATAAGGATAAACAATTCCAAATATGGTAAGCGACAAATGGCTTCAAGGATCAAGTGGAATATAATAATATATAAAGTATTGAGCATTAACTTATATTGAACGGCTTAAAGAAGTCCTTTTCAAAAGAAAGGGAACATTTTGAATAGCTTGGAGTTACTATTTTCTAATCTGAATATTATATGCTTTGTTTTAAGTGACGTACAAAGTAGGATCAATATTATATAACACCTTTATAAATATCAATAATAAGTATAAAATATAGCTATATATATCTATTATATATATAGTACAAACTCTCTGGGGTTCATACCCACCATTGGGCATATTCCTTCCAAAAGTTTTGAATTTTATTTTTTATATTGTGGTATTATTTCATAAATGTCTAGGTTAGTCTTCGGAGAACAGTCTCAAATGTAGTGCATGCTAAAATTAAGTATAATTATATTTAATTTTTTTTTATGAATAAATGATTTAGAGAGGGGCGTCTATTGGGTTTGTCCAAAGGCATGCAATATATCAGAAAAAAACCTTTCCGATTCGTTGAGTTTATTCTCTTCTTTTGCCTGCATTCTCTATTTTTTTTCCAAGTGACTCTCCCATTATTAACTCTTAAGTTATAATGGATATGACCAAAATGAGTCGACTTATAATTTGGACTATGATTAAGAATTACTATTGTTAATGGTGGCTGAGACGTTTCCTTCTTTCACATACAGTTCACATTAGTTAGTTTAAATGTAGCATTAGAACGATACTTTAGTATGTCATATTTATAACATATATTTTTTCTTGTTTATAGCATTTTATAACTGTTATTGTGTTGATTGCCTCTGTGGCTTTATGTGCTGCCGATGTCTCCCATCTTCCACTGTCACGTGGTTATTTGCCACCGTTGAGCAGTACCGCTGGTTATTCATCTTATTCTTCATATCCCTCGTATAGTGGCAACGCTTACTCCAACTCAGGATACTATACTGGTTCGGGTCTAGGCTCCAGCTACAACCGTCCACTGGTAACTTCTGGCTACAACAGCTATAGATCAGTGCCACAATACAATAGTTATTCATCAGTTCCTCAATATAATAACTATGCCACGCCCTCTCGTTCCTATTTGCCAGCAAGCTATGCCACTGCCGGTTACAATGGCCTAGACACAAAATATGCTGCAAATGGTGGTTATATCTACTAAATGACTTTGATACATTCGCAATATCCATATTCTATATACAAAAGTATTCATTATAAATAAACATATCTTTATTATGTTATATTTCCTGTATAAAATCAACAGTTAATGTATATATTTTATTTCATATATATATTTTTTTTTGTATGTTAAATAAACAAAATTTGTTAAGCAATTTGTACATCGAGTTATCAAAAATATAATGCGACTGATTGAGTAAATTCCTTTGTGAATTCCAATTCCAGTTATGTTTAATCTATATAAATTAAAAGACATCCTGATCTTTCAGTTTGGTTTTATTATTTGGAAAAATCTACTTAAATTAAGCTATTTTCATATATAGACTATTACTTAGTAACCTTTGCTAGTAGCCAGCGAATCTCGAGCACGCACCCATAATCTAAGTCAAATTTATGGGCTACTTTATTTTGATCATTCAATTATTGACAAATATCTATTTAATTTAGATTGTTAATTTTTATAAGATTTTCTTATTGATTTTTTTTAATAAATAATCCAACACATTCTTTGAATTTCATAGTTTTTATATTAAGCCTCAAAGAAATATTTCTATTTATTTTTTAGTCAACGTCTTTTGGTATTACATTAATGTTGATTGTTGATTATTAATAAAGTTTTTAGTCTTTGTAAATTTTAATTATTTATTATGCAATGCAACAAAGCTTAATAAATAAACACATTCTTTTAAATATATATATATAGTAAAATAATTAGTTTCGGTCTTATAAATGTCCCGTCCTCGAAACTAAGGACAACGCACAACACTTTAGAAAATAACACAAGCTCAACACTTTTAAATAAAAACAAGTAACAAGTCTGTAGTCGAGTGTACCCGACTACGAGAGCCCCTTTGCCTACATATACAGCCATAAACACACATACTCATACATACACACAGTTCTGCACGTACTTAGCCATTGCGCGCACCTTTTAGCCCCCACGCTCCATAGCGCGGTACTTAATGTTGTATAACTTTCGTGTTTATTGTTCAATTTTAACGAAATTCACAACGTAGATGAAGAATGGCTACTTAACATGTGTGCGAAAAAGAAATTTGATCGGTTGAAAATTGTATTATAATCGATTTTTTCGATTTGCGGGGGTCAGGGGAGGAAAATCGAAAATCTAAAACAAACTCGTATAGTGTACGAACATAGAAAATCTATATTCCAAATTTCGTTGCTCTAGCTCTTATTTTGCGCGCACTACTATACCCCCCGGGGCCCATAATGCCACTTTTGATGATCTATAACTTCCGAGATTTTTGATCGATCTTACCCAGATTCACAACATCGAATGGTCTAATAATGACGTGTACCAAAAATAAATTTGATCGGTTGAAAATTGTGCTTAATAATCGTTTTTTTCCAGTTGCGGGGGTCAGAGGAGGAAATTCAAAAATCAAAAACATACTCGTATAACCTACGAACATAACAAATCTAGATTTCAAGTTTGGTTGCTCTAGCTCTTATAGTCTCTGAGAAACAGGCGTTTATACAGACGGACAGACAGACAGACGGACAGGGCTAGATGAACTCGTCTTGTCGTCCTGATTCAGAATATATATACTTTATGGGGACTCCGATGATTATTTCTATGTGTTACATACTTTTGGATTTTGCACATTTCCAATAGCTCCGCTTTGCTTCTTTTTTACAAAAAGGCAAAGGGGCTAAAAACACAAGTTCCGGTTTTGTACTATTTTATTGTAGAGGTTTAAGTTGCGTTTCTCTCGGTGGTTGGCTTAAGACTTCTCTGAGGATGCTGATCTCATTCTAAGCGTACCCACTTCGATTATTGTTTACAATTGATATTTCATATATTGGATATTGGAACATTAACTTATTTGTTATTGTTTACATTCTTATGCTGAGTGTGAGGATTTGGTTCTTAGTATTTTATAAGTTATGGTTATGGGTTTTGATGCTGAGTGTGAGATTTTGGGTAATGGTGTTTTGAGTGCGGCAGTAATAACTGTCGCAGTTTTAAGTGGATTTCAAGATAATATATAGTAGACGAGATTACGTCACCATATATATATATGTAACTATATATATATATATATATCTATATATATATATATATTCTCTGTTATCATATCATCATTATCATTATAGCTACATTAAAATTGTTAACCATTAAAAAAAATAATAAAAAATTGATTTAAATTAAATTTAAAATTAATATATTTTATAAATTAGTTGATTTAATTTAATTTGAATACAAACATATTTATAAAATACTTGCTTTAATTTTAATTTCATATTAATATTTATCCAAAAAAATAAAATTATTATTTTAGGTAGTTTTGTTTTAATTTAAAACTTTTAAAGCTACTTTGATTAAGCTGCTAACAGATTATAATAAACTTATATAACTTTTCTCAATGGTTGTAAATTTCATGAAGATTAGATATTCTTTATATCAATTTTCTCAATAGTCTAACAATCTTACTAAAATTTAATCAGATAGTTAAGTTAAGCCTTGAAGTGGCAAATACTCAACAAAACTTGAGAATCAACAGTAACATATGAAATACAGTATAACCTGACGTTGAGTGTATTATTATTAGCCCCTTTGCCTTTTTGTAAAAAAAGAGCAAAGCGGAGCTATTGGAAATATGCAAAATCCAAAAGTATGTAACACATAGAAATAATCATCGGAGACCCCATAAAGTATATATATTCTGAATCAGGACGACAAGACGAGTTCATCTAGCCCTGTCCGTCTGTCTGTCTGTCCGTCTGTCCGTCTGTATGAACGCCTGTTTCTCAGAGACTATAAGAGCTAGAGCAACCAAATTTTAAACCTAGATTTATCATTTTCGTACGCTGTACAAGTTTGTTTTTGATTTTTCATTTTCCTCCCCTGACCCCCGCAATTCGAAAAAATCGATTATTAAGCACAATTTTCAACACGTCATTATTAGACCATTCTTGATCGATGTTGTGAATCTGGGTAAGATCGCTCAAAAATCTCGGAAGTTATAGATCATCAAAAATGGCAATACGGGCCCCGGGGGGGTATAGTAGTGCGCGCAAAATAAGAGCTAGAGCAACGAAATTTGGAACGTAGATTTTCTATGTTCGTACACTATACGAGTTTGTTTTAGATTTTCGATTTTCCTCCCCTGACCCCCGCAATTCGAAAAAATCGATTATTAAGTACAATTTTCAACCGATCAAATTTGTTTTTGGCACACATCATAATTAGACCGCTCTTGATCCATGTTGTGAATCTGGGTAAGATCGCTCAAAAATCTCGGAAGTTATAGATCCTCAAAAATGGCAATACGGGCCCCGGGGGGGTATAGTAGTGCGCGCAAAATAAGAGCTAGAGCAACGAAATTTGGAACGTATATTTGTTATGGTCGTACGCTATACTAGTTTGTTTTAGATTTTTCAATTTCCTTCCCTGACCCCCGCAATTTGAAAAAATCGATTTTCAGATACAATTTCTAACCGATTAAATTCTTTTACGCACACATATTAAGTAGACCATTTTTCATCTACGTTGTGAATGTCGTTAAAATTGAATAATAAACACGGAAGCTATACAACATTAAGTACCGCGATATAGAGCGTGGGGGGCTAAAAGGTGCACGTAATGGCTAAGTACGTGCAGAACTGTGTGTATGTATGAGTATGTGTGTGTATGGCTGTATATCTAGGCAAAGGGGCTCTCGTAGTCGGGTACACTCGACTACAGACTTCTTACTTGTTTTATAAGATCTTTTTCTTTGGGCATTTTCATTTGCTGCTCATCTTTCCTAGATTTCAACTTAGTTTTGACACGAAATTATCAAGGTAAATGCGTTTTTTCCTTATACTAAATAGAGTTAACTGTGCAATAAAAGAAGTATTTACTGCATATTTGTAGCATATAAAATTATAGATTTATTTTATATATAAAACAATTAATTCATGTTTATCTATTAACCATTTGAAACTTTATTTATATCGTAAAAAAAAAAAATTATTTTTGCACATAAAAAAAATTGTATTTAATTTTGAAGCCTTGAGTCCGATTCGAATCATTAGAGATTGATGGAGATCAATGCTTATAACGATATTCGTAGCCACCATTGGAAGCATAGCGTGTGGCACCAGCAGAGACCAGGTGAGAGGCAGCAGCAATAGGTGCGGAATAGCCATAGCCCTGTCTCTCGCTACGAGCTGATGCTGAAGAAGATGTGGCGTAACCACCATTACCATGTCCCTGGGAGGATGCATAACGGGCTGGAGATGAGTGACTAGCGTGGGACACAGCTGGTGCCGAGTACGAACGGGCGGCTGGCGCTGAGTGGCGACGGGCTGGAGCAGCTACGGGAGCGTAAGAAGAGGCAGCAGTGGAGTAGCTGGTGTGAGATGAAGCTGGAGCGGAGTAGCTGCTACGGGATGCAGCTGGAGCAAGATACTGACGAGCAGGAGCTGCAACGGGAGCTTGTGAAGAGGCTGCAGCGGAGTAACTGCTGTGAGAGGCAGCTGGAGCGGAATAGCTTCTGTGAGAAGCGGCTGGCGCAGAGTAGCTGCTGTGGGAGACAGCTGGTGCAGAGTAGCTGCTATGAGATGCAGCTGGAGCAGAGTATCCACTGTGGGATGCAGCTGGAGCAGAGTAGCTGCTGTGAGATATGGCTGGTGCGGAGTAGCTTCTGTGGGATGCAGCTGGAGCAGAGTAGCTAGTGTGAGATGCAGATGGAGCAGAGTAGCTTCTATGAGATGCAGCTGGAGCTGACACGGGTGCATGAGAGGAAGCTGAAGATGTGTAGCTGCTGTAAGAGGTCGCTGGAGCGGCATAGCTATTGTGGGGGGCACCTGAAGTGGAATAGCTATTGGAAGATGCTGCTGGTGCTAGATATTGACGAGATGGAGCTGCTACAGGTGCCTGCACGCTATAACTGTTGTGGGATGCTGCTGGCGCTGATCCATATCCAGAGTGTGCCTGTTGCTGACGAGCCGGATGAGATGCCGAATAGCTTGTATAACTGGCACCCGATGCTGGAGCATATCCATGCGATTGCCTACCATGGCTAGCCGCAGGCGCAGCATAATGGCTGACAGATGCACTTGCAGCTGGTGCAGGTGCACGGTAGCTGGCGCTGCTCGATGCTGCCGTGTTGTAAGTGCTGTGTGCATTAGCCTGGGGTGGCAGATAGGAATTGCTCAAAGGACTTGCTGCACCCAATGCGGCCAAGGCCAGCAGCACAGAACAAATGGCAAATGGACGCTAACAAATAAGGATTATAACAATGTGAGTCATATGCTAATCATAGCAACTAATCAATTAAACTGTCACTTACCATGTTTACTACAGGTGTCTAAGGTGTGCTTCTCGTGCTGCTTAGCGAGTGGTTACTGATGCCACTAAAGCCGCGAGGCAACACTTTTATAGCATCCACAGACAAAAGAATTGCGAGTACAAAATAGAATACAAGTACCAGCAGAAGAATCAAAACGCAACCCAAGATTGTGTCTGCTATGCTGCGCGTCTTCTGGTTTCAAAACTACACTAGTCAACATCAATTTTAAGCCCAGTATAAACCAAACTTTAAACTAACGATTTATTTGCACCTTTTAAAGTATTTTCAATAGCTGAAAGTTATATATTATGTTGAACCTTTTTGATTTTTTAACATTTTTAAATTTAATTTTAAATCTAATTGCTTTTAAATATATTGATAATATAAATAAATAATGTAAATATATATAAAATATTAAAAAATTAAAAAAATATAAATTTGATATATATAAAAGATAAACTTTTTAGGAACTCGTATAAAATAAATAGAAATAAATAAATAAATATAATTTAATATTAATATAATAAATAAATAATATATAAATTTCGATATCTGCCCAAATTTTGTTGTTCTTACATAATAGTTGCTACAATTGTTTCTTGCTCTTTCACTTAACATTTTTTATGCTATAAGAAAGATCGACAATTCTGTAGACACAAAATTGTTTTTAGAATTTTATAACTGGAGAAATCTTTTTTTTTTTTGTTTAATTGTTACTTTCTTTTCTTTCACATTGCAGTTATTTCTCAGTTATTAAAGAAATCCCTAAAATAATATATAATATTTATATTTTAATTTGACATTCAATATTTAAACGATTTATTGGTTATATTTGTTGCAGAGTGTATACGTAGAACAGCGCGATTTGGAGGATGCCATGGAATCTAGTATTTATTTTACCGTTTATTTTTAGCCATGTCCATTTCGGAAGTCACAGAGCCAAATACAAACATAAAGTCAAACTACCTCGAAAGTTTAATTAATGATTCGTTTTTTTTTTCCTCCTTTTTTTCTGTATTTAATTTTTTATTTTATTTTATTTTTTTTCTGTATTTTGTTTTGGTGTCTTAGCTTTGATTTAACCAGAAGTTAGTATTGACAGCATGAAACGAGCGTGAACAGAACGTGAGACAAGTCATCCAATAGCATTAGATGGATTGCTATAATTTCGATTGGATTGAATCAGATAACCAACTATCTATCTATCTATCTATATATATGTCCACATATATATTTAAATATATATATATATATATATATATATATAGGTATATATAAATATATAGCTGGGGGCTCTGCACTTTGAACTTAAAATATTTGGCTTTCAATTTTGTCCAATGTTTTTGGTATTTTAAGTTTTATTTTAAAGCCAACGATTACTCACAATGGGCATTAATTATAATGCTCGTATATGTACCTAATGATCTGGCAGACTTTATTCTTCTTTGCACACGAAACAAATGATCAAAAAGTATATAATAATAATATTAAAAATAATAATACTAATAATAAAAACAAAAAAACAATTTGTTTTTTCGTTTTTTTTTTTTTTTTGGGCGCGTTCTTGAATAATGCGTTGAACTCTTGCAGATCATTATCCCAGATTCAGATTCAGATTCAGATGGCATCAGTTGTCTTTCAACCGTTCAAGTGAATTAATGTGACGAGTTGAGATCGTTTCGGCTTTAGGTGAGATAATTTAAATCAAATGTTAATTGAAGCTACTTTTAATTATATTTTATTTTTTTGTTTTTCTTCTTTTTTTTATGTAAATATTATATTTTCGTTTATAATTACAAGCCATAAACTAAACACCATTAAAAAGTTTTTATTATAAATTATATTGTAATCAAAAATGAAGAACAAATATTCGCTTGTCTTAGTCATTCTCTAATCTATATACATTTTTTAAAGGGGTATATTGTGTAGTGTATATATATATATATATATATATATATATATTTGTGATCCGAATCAATTGCTGCGTCATGCCAGTTTGTTTAAGTTGTCATCAAAATTTTTATTGTTTTTTTTTTAAGCAGCTCAAATTTTTTTCAAATGTCGTAATTTTGCTCCAATTACTGTACAGATTAATCATATTCAAGCATTAATTTTTGAATGAGGTTAAAGTTGTTTAATTTGTAATTTTTTTTAAGCAAATTTAATTAATACATTTGTTTAATAAACAATTTTATAGAAAGTTGGATATTTTCTTGCTTTTAATTGCAAACATTTAATTTCTTGTATTTTTTTTAATAGCAATTATAAAGTGTGATATATTCTTTCACTAAACCTAACCTTAACTTCCAGTACCCGCCAAGGTACAAATCCGAGAGGCAGAATTTCAGCCTAGCCTAAAATTCATCTAGAGTCCGAATTTTGCATGCAACTTTGGCTAAAAGGAAAGAAAAGAAATTTTTGTATTTATTTTCCCAAAAAAATACTCTCTCTCTCTGCTGTTGACTTTCAAGTTATATATATATATATATATTTATATATATATAGATTATTTCAAGTGGCTGGCAGTCTAACCTTTAAACATATTGAAAATGTCAAGTTTTACTACTTCGAAATTAATATCTATCAATCGGATAATTTGTTGTAAAACTTTAACTATCCGAGATGAGTGGGATAGGAAGCATTCTGGATAATAGTTGTTCACTCTTTTCTGTGTTTTCTGAATGCTATCTCTTTTACTCTAAAAAAAAGTTACGCTCTGAGCTTAAGTCCCATCGATCATCCTCTCATAATGATGTACTGAGTAGGCTACATCATAAGAATCTCTTTACGGTCTTTTTAATTTATATGTAGCTAATTTAAGTTGGAAGTTTCCGGTTAACCAAAGCTAAAAGAAACCTAAAATTTACATTTATTTCCCGGCTTATGCAGCTTACCGGTTAACCGAATTAATAATAACGGAGATGCTACTGTATTTACACAAATTTTAAGTTCAAGTTTAAGTTTGATTATAAAGTTCAGTCCGGGGCGGCAATTATATATATTTATCAAATGTCAAAATCTATAAACATGTTGCATTAAATATGCATAAATAATATATATTTTATATAAAATATTATTTTTTTTTATTAATTTAAAGCTTAATAAAGCTGTTGTTATTGCCGAAAGTTTATTTTTAAATACTCAAAGAGAGAGAAGAACTTATTAATATAATTTGAGTTTATGTATTATAATTATTTGCATATTCTATATTATTAATATTATTATATCATAGAAAATATGTAGATAATTATATAATTTATTTATATATAAATATATATTTATAGCAGATGTTTGCAGATAATGTTTTAAAAGTCTTAAGTTAATTTCTTCTATTCTAGATAATTGCATAAGACAATCGATTATGGAATAATCAACAAGTATTATTATAATCTATTCATATATCATCGGGTTTGTTAATTATTTTAAACACAACCCGCATATTGAGGGAGGAATTATTCGAAATGAAAGCAAACTAAACTGACATCAAATACTTAATTCTTAACGGAATTAATTAATTAACTATTTGCGTTGTTTATAAATGAGTTTTTCAGACATTTTTCAGTTAATTTGTTTGCTTATTTGATGAACATATATATAATGTATATATATATATATCTGTATTTATATAACTATATATGCATATATGCAATAAATCAATTAATTGACTTAACTAACACATGAAAGTTAAAATCTGTTTAAGTTAGTTAGTTGACTTCTGCAGCATCTTTAACCAACTGGCAGATATTTATTTATAAAACGCGAAACAGAATAACAAAATTTGACAAAAAAAAAAAAACACTAAAAAATAAATAAAAAAAAATTTTATTTTTTTGTGTGTTGCGTGAAAACAATCGAATTAATATTGCGTTTCTTTTTTCTTAATTTCTCTATCTGTCTCTCTCTCACTCTTTTTCAACTCTGTCGTATTGAGGGCTGTGCTTATACTATACATAAGTAAAAGCATTGTATATATGTATGTATGCATATATATGTATGTGTGTATATAACATTTGTGTATATGCAAATTAAGTCTTTATTTATATATGCACAATGTATGCATATATATTTATATATATATATATATATATATATATATATATATGATACGATTTTGGTGTATTGCATTTTTTAGTTGAATATTCAAAATCGGGTTAATGTTAAAAAAAAAAAAAATAAATAAAAATAAAAAACAATCGAAAAAAAAAACTTGTTATGGCCAAAAACTGGCAACTCTCGCATTGTCCGCAAGGAAGGAAGTGTAGACTGAGAGGCGCATAGATGGTTAGCAATAAGAAAGAGTACAGTCTGTGTATGCAGCACATTGCCCTGGATAATGAGTGTATACACACATACATGTAAATACATATATATATATATATATATGAACAAGCATGATATTTAACTTTACAGGATATATATATATATATATATATATATATATATATGTATATATAAGTATGATGTTGTCCATCAGAATTGGTTTAGTTCATTCCTTACATTCGCTTGGTTTGTTGCTTCCTTTTGTACCGCATCCGTTATGGAGCTAAGCTGGAACTTATCTTTGTTGCTTGTCTGTGGATTGTTGGTTAACGCACTTGTAATGCCAATGCCAATGCCAATGCCAATGACAATACCAATGTCAATGCCAATAACAACATTAAGGCCAAAATTGATTGTTAATAGTGTGGAGGAGCCACACCCTATGATATATCATTTCATTGCAGATCATCCTATTCCAACACTTGGACAAAATTATTATATCAAGCCGGGACAAATGGTGGGTACATTTACTTTGGATTCGAGTACCCTACAAGTGAAGCATGAGCTTGGCAAGCGACCGATTAGTCATAAACTCAATATACTCTATGTGGCACAGCCCATGGTGGAGGAGGAGAATGCGTCTAGCAAGAATAAGCTTGAAGACTAGCTAAAGTGTTATATTCCGCTTTATATATATATATATTAAAATTATATTCCCAAAAGATCAATTAATTTATATAAGTAATATTTAATTCTATAATTAAAACAAAATTTATTCATTTTTTATTCATAGAGTTTTTAGTTTTATTTTGTTTAAAATTAACTCAAAAAAAAAGGCAAATTATATTTGAAGTTTTCTCAGGTTTTTTTTTAGTAGCGTCTGGCATAGACATAACCACCGTTGCTGCCGTATTGGGTATCAATGCCAGGGTGGGAGATGGCTGCTGGGTGGCTGATGACTGGAGCGCGGTAGCTGGCAGCAGCAATTGGCTGAGGAGCGCTGACAACGGGTGCGGAGTATGAGGCAGCTGGTTGGGCATAGGATTCGCTGGCAAAGGAGGCAGCGGCAACAGGTGCTTCGAATGAGGAGCTGCTGGAGAAAGCAACTGGAGCAGGAGCAGCTGGAGCAGCAAAGGATACGCTCTGTTGGCTAGCAGCAGGAGCCTCATAGGTGGATTGACTGACAAAGCTAGCAGCAGCAGCAGGAGCAGCATATGAGGCAGCTGGAGCGGCATAGGTGGCACTCTGTTGGCTAGCAGCAGGAGCCTCATAGGTGGATTGACTGACAAAGCTAGCAGCAGCAGCAGGAGCAGCATATGAGGCAGCTGGAGCGGCATAGGTGGCACTCTGTTGGCTAGCAGCAGGAGCCTCATAGGTGGATTGACTGACAAAGCTAGCAGCAGCAGCTGGAGCAGCATATGAGGCAGCTGGAGCGGCATAGGTGGCACTCTGTTGGCTGGCAGCTGCAACTGGAGCCACAAAGGTAGCAGCAGGTGCTGCAGCAGCTTCAACTGGAGCAGCAAAGGATGCACTCTGATAGGTAGCAGCTGGTGCAGCATATGATTCACTGACAGTAGATGCAGCCACAGCAGGAGCAGCAGCATAGCTTTGTACAGGGCTGGAGTGGCTGCCAATTACTGCACCATGTCTAGGTGGCAAATAGGTGTTGCTCAAGTGGCTAACATCGGCGGCAACAATGGCCACAAGGGCGAACGAGACAACGGCAAAGAATTGCTAATATAGAAAGAGAGAATAGAATATTAATAATTTCTTATTATATAACCCTGATCTATGATCTTTATCAGATACAAAATCAGAATCCAAACCAGAACCAGTACTAACCATATTGAAACTATGTTATGTCTGCTGGTGGTTGCTGCTGCGTTAACAAAGCTGGCCAAATAACTAACTTAACTCTAGCGCATCCTATCATATTTATAGCAAAAAAATGGCAAACGATAAAAAAAAACTCACTGAATATAATAAGAAAGTAAAAACTTGTATAGAGCTCTTTAAGAAAATGCTCATAAAATATCGTTCATTATAAGCCTTCTATTCTTTATGAATAGTAAAAAATAATTCAAAACAAAATACAAAAACAAAAACAATTATTAAAAAAAAATATATATGTACGTAAAGAACAAGCTTTACCCAAAGATTTGTATAACATGTGAGATGACTGGCTGTACAACTCCAGATTCTATTCAAAACATGTTTTATGTTTTATTTGAGCGGCTAATTGTGCATCGAAGATACTCAATTTAAATGCCGAATCATATAGCATTTTATTGGAAACTCCATTCATAACCTGGAGAGTTATGGTTCCGGCATACTATATGCTATATTATATATATATATATTTATATTAATATATCCAATGAGTTCTATGCCCTGCGTATTGTCGAAGACGTTCCAATCAATCAAAATGAAAGCATCAAAAGCGAGAATCTTGCCTCAAATCAACATGCAGCATCACGGCGGGGTTTTATGGAGGTTGTAGGAGTTGGGATTGGGTTTACAATTGGGTTTTGGAACTGGAACTGGCAACTAATTAATCAACAGCAGGTAGTTGCTTTGCTTGCAGATGCTGAGTAATTCTGTATAATATGAATAATAAATTGGCAATTTTATTTTATTTTGTAGTTTTGTTTCTTTCTTCTTTTTTTATTGCAAAGTTAAATGACACAATTGATTAATTTCCATATATGTACCAAATGAGGAACTTGAGTTTATAATGTACCTTCATAGCATTCAAAGCTTTATTTGACACTGTCATTGCTGAGAGCTTTATTAAAAAGCTTTGCTGCATCTGTTAATTAACTTAATTGGTATCATAAAAAAAAAAACGAAACTAGTTTGTACCAAAAGTAAAGAAAACCTAACTTATCTTTGTCATTTGGTACTAATGCACTCATTAGTATTTATTGTTTGTGATTAGTATTTTTTAAGCACTATTGTCAGTATTATTAAGCCAAATGTATCCTATGTCCCAATGTGGCAATGAAATGGGTACGCAGTTTGACATATAGCTTTCAAAATTGCTTAATGTATTTACATTTTTTGTACCGTAAAGAAAGTTGCTTTATTTTTCATTAGGTACCAAAACATTTAGAAAGCATCAAAGTGTTGACAAACATGTACCATTGTTCAAAACACGTGCCATTGTATCAATAATAATACAATATTTACAGTGTTATGTTAAGCTAACTATATAGAAGTTTTGGTAATCTGAATAATTAATATAACTAAATTGTGCCAAAAAGTGTACAAAATATGAATTTATTTATAATAAAATGTATAAACACTTACTTTAACAATAGCTTGTTAATATTTAGCGTATAAAAACTCTGCTATATTTGGAAAATTGGACGAAATTTGTAATTCATAAAGCATATGGTACCTTTAATATATTTTTAAGAAGTCTTTTAAGCAGAATATTCAATATTATAGAAACTTCATATATACAAACGTTGGCTTTAGTTAAGCGCAAGCAGAACTTGCACGCAAGTTAGTTCCGTGCAATTTTCATGAGCAAGTTTTTGGCAAATCATTTCGTACGAATAGCTGAGATAGAAGAATTCTTTCAGACATAGAAACCAAGTATATTTTAGGTAACTTTCGTAGGTAATTTTACGTTCGATTCCAAACGAGGTAAAAGCATATTGTTAAAATCAAATGAAAGGATATATATTAAATGAAATTTATTTAGGTTTTTAATTTTTTTTTAGTCCCTTTCCAATAAAAAAGAACAAAGCTGAGTTAATAAAAATGTGGAAAATCCAAAAGTATGTAACAGGTATAAATAATCATCGGAGACCCCATATAGTATATATTTACTTAATCAGGACGACATGACGAGCCGATCTAGCCATGTCCGTCTGTCCGTCCGTCCGTCTGTATGAACGCCAAATTTGAAATCTAGATTTCTTATTTTCGTACTCTATACCAGTTTGTTGTAGATTTTTAAATTACCCCTGAACCCCGCAGTATGAAAAACACAATTATTAATCATAATATTCATTCGAGGGAATTTGTTTTTAGAACACATCATAATAAGACCATTCATAAGATATGTTGTAAGTCTCGTTAAGATTAATTAAAAATCACGAAAGTTATACAAAAATAAGTATGGAGTTACTGAGCGCAGGGGGGGGGGGGGTCGTGCTAAAAAGCGCGTGAAATAACTTAAAGTGCTTGCAGAACTAAGTGCATGTGTGCTAATGTGTGTGTATGGCTGTGTCTGTAAAAAAAGTGACTCTCGTAGTCGGGTACACTCGACTACAGATTTCCTAGTTGTTATTTTTTTTTTTCAAAAGAGTACGCGAATTAAAACTCCAATTTTCACGTGATTAATTTCAGTTTTGCAATTGTTCAATATAAGTTAATTTAATGGGGAATATTAGATAAGTAGGCTGACTTTTAATGTCTTCTTTTATAGATCAGATATCAGAATATATAACATAAAAGTAGGCTGTGAAAATGCTTTCTCTTTAGAAAATGAACATAGCACATGAATATGAACATAGAACCTCATTCGTTTCCGAGATGTAGTAGAAGTAGGATTAAGTAAAGTAACTAAAAATATCAAAATTTTAATATTTTTACTGTTATTAAAACTTTTTATATTTATAGAAGTTTTAAAGCAATACAATTGCAGAATTAAATATAAGTCAGAAGCAAAACACAACAACACGTGAAAATTTTTGGAAGAATTGGCGCCAATATGTCAAAATTCAACCAGAGGTGGGTTATAGTATAAACAACATATACGTAAAAGAAATAAAGTAGTAAGTGATGGAAGAGGTAGGACAGATGAAATGAACACAAGAATGAAATGAAGAGTCACCAAACAATGCAATATAAACATGAGGACAGTATATTATTTCGGAGTGGAGTAACGAGTGGAGGACACATTTCGTAAAATAATTATAAATTTTTAAATATTTAAAATTTATTTAACTTATTTTATTTACAGCCGACTTGACCTAGTTTTTGGCGGAAGAGTCGGATGTTGTGTTCTCCAACAATAAGCAGAAAGTGGGGCACAATGCTAACATCCGAGCATTGGCACTTCTGCTGTGTGACCAAAATTTAATGTCAACTGTAAAGCAAAAAATGAAAAAAAAAATTTAAAAATTATAAAAACCATGCTTCCGCTGCTCACGAGTCAAACCTATTGATCTTGACAAATTTTTATGTTTTCATATACAATCTTTGAGCATTTGTATTTTAACCACGGCAAGGAACATGGACCCAAAAAAATAAATAAATAAAAAAAAAATAAAAAAATCTATTCGTTTTTTTCCACTTGTAAAGTATCAAAGGAAGTTCAGTTATATATTTTATATGCTTTGCCCTCTGTCTTTTATATATATATATATATATATATATATATATATATAGTTTATCAGGCGGACAATGGCTTAAAGTGCGTGTAAGGGAATCTCGTAGTTGGGTACACTCGACTGCAGATTTCTTAATTGTTTTTAAGTTTTAAGTAATTTTATTACTTTTAATGGAAATTATTTAATCTTACTGAAAGAATAGTTTAACTTTTTTTTGTTGTAGAAAAATTAAAGAAATTTATTAATTTATGTAAAAATAAAAATTTATTTTAAAATAAATATATTAAATACAGACTTTTTTGTTTCTGTTTGATTATTAAAATTTATTTTTTAATACTAATCTTAATAATCTAAATACTATTTTTTAATTTCTTATCAAAATTAGCTCTTAACTTTGAACATAACTAAAAAAAATTAATCATATAAAAAACTTAATTAATTAATTGTTATTAAATTACTTATAAATATATTAATTATTTATTTATATTTTATTAAAAATAAATCTTAAACTAAAAATAATAAATTAAATTTAATTTAGTAATGATTTAGTTTTCCTGCATATAAATGGAATATTTGAATTCTTAGGGATGTCTAATAGATTGGAACTGTTGAAAATGTTTATATCCTTTACCCTGAAACTAAATTTATAGTGAATAAATTACATTATTTTTCTTTCATTTCAAGTATTGGTCATCAGCTGTTAACGTTGACCTCAAGCCTTTGCAGTGTATCATGCTTCCAGTGCTTGTATCAAGTGCAGCTTAGCAATGGCTCCAAAACTGTAAAGTCAAATAAATATACGTGGCTGTTGAAGGCTATTGTAATAGTTGTTGGGGATAAGAATTTATGATAGTATACTGAGTAGGAATTTAAAATCTGATTTGTTTTTTTGTAAAAATTTGTTTATTGTGTAAAAAAAACGTTTGCTAAAACTATAACTAAAATTTGGCTAAATGATTGAAAACAATAACAAGTTATAACAAAGTTATCGATTAAATGGGAAAAATGCATGATGCGAGTTCGGGCGATTTTGAGGCGACCCGTTCAAACGCAGCTTAATGCTTTTCGTAGACGTAGCCACCGTTGGAGCCATAGGTGGTGCCAACCTCTGAGACAGCAGAGGAGGTGGTGGTGCTGCTGATGACTGAAGTGATTGCTGGAACAGCAGCCACACTGGTGGTTGGTACAAATGATTCAGTTTTTTGTTGTGCGACTGTTACTTTGGGCTGAAAAATGGGTCCAGTGTAGCCAGTGAATGGGGCGGAATACTTGGGGCTAGACTGGTGGACAACAGGTGACTCTGGCACAAAAGATTGCTGCAGCTGAGGTGTGGTGTATGTCTGCTGCTGTACGGGAGTCGACACAACTTGGGGTGCCGTGTAAGTGGTTGTGGTTTGTTGAACAACTGGAGCAGGAGCTGGTGACTGATAGTTGTAACCACTGTATTGTTGCTGCACAACTGGGGCTGGTGCATTGTATGTTTGTTGGACCACTGGAGCTGGGGCAGAGTAAGTCTGTTGCACCACTGGAGCTGGAGCTGGGGCGGAGTATGTCTGTTGAACGACTGGAGCAGGAGCTGGAGCGGAATAAGTCTGCTGGACTACTGGAGCTGGTGCGGAGTATGTCTCTTGAACTACTGGAGCTGGGGCAGAGTAGGTCTGCTGAACAACTGGAGCTGGTGCAGTGTAAGTCTCTTGAACTACTGGAGCTGGGGCAGAGTAGGTCTGCTGAACAACTGGAGCTGGTGCAGTGTAAGTCTCTTGAACCACTGGAGCTGGGGCGGAGTAGGTCTGCTGGACAACTGGAGCTGGAGCGGAGTATGTCTCTTGAACCACTGGAGCTGGAGCGGTGTAGGTCTGCTGAACAACTGGAGCTGGAGCGGAGTATGTCTCTTGAACCACTGGAGCTGGAGCGGTGTAGGTCTGCTGAACAACTGGAGCTGGAGCGGAGTATGTCTCTTGAACCACTGGAGCTGGAGCGGAGTAGGTCTGCTGGACAACTGGAGCAGGAGCTGGAGCAGAGTATGTCTGTTGCACCACAGGGGCAGGAGCTGGAGCGGAGTAAGTTTGCTGTACAACTGGAGCTGGAGCAGGATAGGAGTATGTCTCTTGAACCACTGGAGCTGGAGCGGAGTAGGTCTGCTGGACTACTGGAGCTGGTGCAGTGTAAGTCTCTTGAACCACTGGAGCTGGAGCAGAGTATGTCTCTTGAACCACTGGAGCTGGAGCTGGAGCGGAGTAGGTCTGCTGGACAACTGGAGCTGGTGCAGTGTAAGTCTCCTGTACTACTGGAGCTGGAGCGGAATAAGTCTGTTGGACAACTGGAGCTGGAGCGGCGTATGTCTCTTGAACCACTGGAGCTGGAGCGGAGTAGGTTTGTTGGACTACCGGAGCTGGAGCGTAGTATGTCTCTTGAACCACTGGAGCTGGAGCGGAATAAGTCTGTTGGACAACTGGAGCTGGTGCAGTGTAAGTCTCCTGTACTACTGGAGCTGGAGCGGAATAAGTCTGTTGGACAACTGGAGCTGGAGCGGCGTATGTCTCTTGAACCACTGGAGCTGGAGCGGAATAAGTCTGTTGGACAACTGGAGCTGGTGCAGTGTAAGTCTCCTGTACTACTGGAGCTGGAGCGGAATAAGTCTGTTGGACAACTGGAGCTGGAGCGGCGTATGTCTCTTGAACCACTGGAGCTGGAGCGGAATAAGTCTGTTGGAAAACTGGAGCTGGTGCAGTGTAAGTCTCCTGTACTACTGGAGCTGGAGCGGAGTAAGTCTGTTGGACAACTGGAGCTGGTGCTGAATGGACCACCTGTTCTACAACTGGAGCGGTCTCCTGAACAGTAACAGTAGATGTTGTTTGTACTGGAGGCAAGTAGGAGTTCTTCAGGGGTGTCTGGGTGGCCACAATTGGTTTAGGTGCCTCATAGGTGATGGGGGCAGGAGCTGCAGGGGTCTGATACTGCTGAGGTTGCTGATAGGTCTGGTAGGTGGTTTGCTGCACCTCCTTCACAGGTGACGGTGGCAGATAACGATGGTTCAACAGATGACTTACATCCGGACGAGCTTGGGCTACGCCCACAATTGCAACAGCAACAACAACTAAAGCAATGATTTTCTGTCACAATAAAAAAAAATATCATTTTATTTAATATAAACAACTGGATCTTGGATATATGGGTGCTGCAAGCTTACCATCTTGATGGGGTTACAGCTGTGCGTGGTACACCAAACGAATGAAACCGTAAAACTGATGTCAGTCCAAGAGATCCGACGAGCATTTATAGTTAATGGCGATCAAGACAAACGAACGATGTTCAATGATCGTTTGGTTAGAGCACTTGGATGTATTGGCAGCCGACGTCTCTTCTTTGTCAGCATCATCATCAACATCTTCGTTGTCTCCTTCGTCTCCGTTTCCATAATTGGTTCAGCCTCATCTACCACTAACACCAACACAACTATTACTAACACCACCACCACCACCACCACATATGGCCAATGTGAATATGTTAATGTAAAATGCTAACAATAAAAGCGTGCAACTTGACTATAACTCTGAGCTGATTAATATATTATAATATGCCCCCAAACTTACATATAAAAAATATAAATATAAATGAAAAAAACTAACAAAAAATTATAAAACAATGCCCAAAACTTTGGCTCAGTTGTCCAGTGGCTGCTGCTGTTGCTGTGAATTTCAACAATTCAAATCCAAATCTTAATCTCAGTCGAACTCCACGTTCCATTTGCTGATATGCATCTAAAGTTAACGCAATGGACAAGTCTATCCGAACGGTTACTTAAAATATTTTTTATGTGTTTTTCTTCTTTTGTTTTACTTCTCTTTTTTTTTTGGCTCTAGGCCTATTCATATGCAAATCAGTTAACATTAGGCCTTAGACTGTTTGCCATTTTAGCCAACTGCCCAGTGCATAGGGCAGAGTTCAGAGCGCTTCTGTTAGCCATCAATTGGCTCCTTTTTTTTTGGCTGCAATGATTAAAGTGCATTGACACCTGACATTAGAGATTATGAAATCTTAATTAGTATAACGTCGTAACCCTTAACCGAAATGAATCCATCATCATTCGTGACCTGACATTGAAATAATCAGCATAAATAATTTTGAATTTTGATAAGAGTTTAGCCTAATCAGATAAGCCACGCTTCGTACCAAAAACAACAAAATCAAATACACAAAATTCATTCAAAAAATATCAACTCGTTAAACTTGTTAGCATATTTCAAATATATTTATGAACTATTATTAAATGTTTATATAATTAATGCACATAAAACATTTTTTTATATTTTTTTGATTGTTTTTTACTGCATCATTACAAATGGTACATTTTAGGCTTTGGTACATTTGCTGCTACCTGACTTCTTGTGCTTGCATAAGTATTGTTGTACATTAATGAGGGAAACAGTTTTAGATTTAAACGAGTTGGCAGCACTGTTAGCCAAAGGCTTAACAAGGAACTTATTTGAGTTTTAAGATATGGAATTTTCTCTCTTTTACTCTCTACTAGTGTAAGTTCTCTTTTGCCTTTTTCTTTTGCTAATTCATAGAATAATACTCTATATTAAGATAAATATAGACATTTACCAGCTTATCTCCTATAAATTATATATACTAAATTAAAGTTTAGTTTATGTTTATGTATTGATGTCTTAGAGGTCGTTAAGACTTAGATCCAATATCTCTGAAATATTTACTAACCATAAAACGGTTAAATGCAAATAAACTGTCAGCATGAAATCAAAAGTTATGAAAGCCATAAAAATTGTCAAGTTTAAAATTTGGTCATACCCTATAATGGTACAAAAAGTGTAAGAGAGTGCTGGATATATATTAACAGCTATAAGTCAAAGAATATATACAATATTATTATTATTATAAAGAAAGAAAATTTAGTCTAAATGTGATCTAAGCATATATATATAAACATATATAGGAGTGATTGTGTCTCTTTTCGTTCTGCTATTATATATTAGAGAAGCAAATTATAAGTAAAGGATTAACAGATGTTTAACATTCAACTCAGTTTCTTCTTTTCAAATAAAATGAGTTTCACTTTAACTAACTTTAAATTTATTTTCACCTTTCCTCGTCTTCTTTTCCTTTCAACTTTTTGCTTAGCTTTCTCCAAATTCTTATTGACAACTCTTTTACCATTTGATGCACTGTTATACATATAGTTTTAATCAGTTAAAAGTATAAGTTATTTCATTCATTGATATACTTTATATTCTACGATTTCTTATGCATAGGGTATTTAATAGTTCATCAGTTTTGGGCGCACTTTTGCGCCTTGTTAGCTTAAAAAAATATTATTATTATTTTAAAATTGAATTTTAGCCTTCAAATACATGCATGATTTCCATATAGACCGTTTGTATGCAAACATCAGGTGGGCGTGTTTGCATTTGTAAAGAAAATTATGTTGATTATTATGATAATGAAAACAAGTCCATTAGATCTGAACAGATAATACCATATAGAGATAATATTATCAAAAAAAAAAAAAACGTTTGTCTAAAACATAACAATATGACAGTGATGTTTCACACATAAAGCTTTACACGCGCTTAGCCAAAAGCATAAAAAAAAACTAAAAAACCCAATATATATATATATATATATATATATATATATATATATACATATATATATATATATATCAAAAATAAATATAACAAAATAAAAAATAATAAAATATGAAACGAGGTAAAAAATGTCATTTTGGGGGCCTCTGAACACCCGAGGCACAGTTGCCTTAATTATGACTAATCGAGCTAATCGAACAACCTTAAAGCAAACAAAGGGCAAGAGTGTAACTTGGCTAGCCAAATGTTGGCCGTAACAAATTGTTTTTTCTATTATTATATTGATAGGTGTACATCCGATTTGTATTATATTTTGTACATTCATCAATTGACAATGCATTGATTGAAGTAGGTTTTTTTTGTTTTTTTTTGTAGCTTGCCTTTATTTCTTGAATCTTCTCTTTTAAGCCTAACAAAAAGTAGTACAAATCTTATATTATATATATTATGTACCTGTTACGTCTGTAAGTAGGATGTAGTGTCTGGGCCCCTAAATAATGTTCGCTGGGTTGGCATGTCATTACGACGAAGGCGTCAAGTTGACGCAATAAATCTCTCGCCAGGTGGTTTGGATGGGTACGGATCTTGTTTTGATATCTAACTCTAGATTGGGCTATAACGTCTCTGACGGATGGAATGTTGAGATCCATATAAATTAATATTGAAAAAAAATATCTACATTAAGTTTTTAACTGAAACAAATGCAAAATAAACAAAATTCAAACAAAACTCAATAAGATAAATAACATATAATAATAAACTTGTGAGAAATAACAAAAACAAAAAAATAAAAAACAAAACACAAACACAAACAATAAACAAACACTCATAAATATTTTGTCTTCTTTCATTTGCATAAAATTATATAGAAAATATTGGCAACACTGACGCAAATCATTACCTAGCAACAGCGTAGGCGATTGCATGCAAGTTTTTGCAATATTGCACAACGAATACTATTTATGAATATTGCAAGAATAAAGTCAGTCTATAGTTCCATATACTATATACTAAAAATTCTATTGTTAAAATAATATAATTACTAAAATGTGTAAGAAAACAGAAAAGTGATAAAAATTTCTTTATATTATTTTATTTTATTAATAATAATTCTTATATTATTCCATTAATTAAAACATAATATTAAATATTTTAAGTATTAAATATTTAATTTATAGAGTGTATTCTTGAAATGAATTTTTATACAATTCGTGTTGCTCTCAGTACAAGGAAACTCGAACTAAGTCGAAGTTTTCCAGTTTTATTATGATAAAGCTTTGTATAATTATATCTATGCTTAAACTGGGTTACCGGACAATGGGGTTTCTTTCTTCTTTTTCATAGCGCAATATTACCAGCATTTACCGTCGCGGTATTTATTTCTTTTAATTTACTTGAGTGCATATTGAATTTTATTCATTCGTGCACTTAATAATAATTACTTCGTACCCGTATTATTATTATGCATCACTATTTCTATAGGGATTCATGGTGATTAATCGGGTGGCCTTCATTTGGCAACTGTTAACAGTAATTAGGTTACTGTTGATCATCAATCATAAGCAAGAGGCCGATTCAGGAAATCCATTCGTGGTAAATATAGGGACTATGGTCACTATAGTGAGAATGAATTTTGTTACTATGGTGATTATGGTGACTATAGGGACTTTGGTAATAATGGTGACAATGATGAATATGGTAAATATGTTGACTATGGGGAATATGGTGACCATGATGAGTATGGTGGACTATGGGAACTGTGGGGACTTAGATGACTATGGGAACTATGGTGACTAAGATGACTATGGTGACAATGGTGACTATGATGACTACTGTGAATATAGTGACCATGACGACTATGGTGATTATGGTGACTATAGTGACTATAGAGAGTATGGTAACTATGGGCACTATGGTCACTATGCTAACTATGGGGAATATGGTGATAATGGCGATTATAGTGACTTTGGTAATTATGGTGACAATGATGACTATGGTAACTATGTTGACTATGGGGAATATGGTGACCATGATGAGTATGGTGGACTATGGGAACTGTGGGGACTTAGATGACTATGGGAACTATGGTGACTAAGATGACTATGGTGACAATGGTGACTATGATGACTACTGTGAATATAGTGACCATGACGACTATGGTGATTATGGTGACTATAGTGACTATAGAGAGTATGGTAACTATGGGCACTATG
Source organism: Zygothrica quintamaculata (assembly GCA_037044455.1). Lineage (NCBI taxonomy): Eukaryota > Metazoa > Arthropoda > Insecta > Diptera > Drosophilidae > Zygothrica > Zygothrica quintamaculata. Next base: position 205,769 of record JBAMBS010000792.1, on the reverse strand, counting down.
GTCACTATAATAACTATGGGGAATATGGTGACAATGGCGATTATAGTGACTTTGGTAATAATGGTGACAATGATGAATATAATAACTATGTTGACTATGGGGCATATGGTGACCATGCTGAGTATGGTGGACTATGGGAACTGTGGGGATTTAGATGACTATGGGAACTATGGTGACTAAGATGACTATGGTGACAATGGTGACTATGATGACTACTGTGAATATAGTGACCATGACGACTATGGTGATTATGGTGACTATAGTGACTATAGAGAGTATGGTAACTATGGGCACTATGGTCACTATAATAACTATGGGGAATATGGTGACAATGGCGATTATAGTGACTTTGGTAATAATGGTGACAATGATGAATATAATAACTATGTTGAATATGGGGAATATGGTGACCATGCTGAGTATGGTGGACTATGGGAACTGTGCGGACTAAGATGACTATGGGAACTATGGTGACTAAGATGACTATGGTGACAATGGCGACTATGATGACTACTGTGACTATAGTGACCATGACGACTATGGTGATTATGGTGACTATAGTGACTATAGAGAGTATGGTAACTATGGGCACTTGGTCACTATGCTAACTATGGGGAATATGGTGATAATGGCGATTATAGTGACTTTGGTAATTATGGTGACAATGATGACTATGGTAACTATGTTGACTATGGGGAATATGGTGACGATGATGAGTATGGTGGACTATGGGAACTATGGTGACTAGAATGACTATGGCGACTTTAGTGATTATCGTAATGTGGTAACTATGAGGACTACGGTGACTATGCTGACTAAAGGGAGTATGGTAACTATAGGCACTATGGTCACTATGGTAACTATGGGAAATATGGTGACTATGCTGACCTTGGTGGATAAAGTGAATATGTGGACTAAGGCGACCAAGGTGACTAAGATGACTAAGGTGACATTGGTGACATTGGTGACTATGATGACTATTGTGACTATGGTGATAATGGGGACTATGACGACTATGGTGACTATGATGAATATCGTAAGTATGGTAACTACGCTGACTTTGTTGACTATGTTGACTATAGTTACTATGGTGACTATAGTGACAACAGTGACAACGGTTAATATAGTGAGTAGGGTGACTATACTGATTGTGCCAATTGTAGAATATATATAAAAGATTATCGATTGACTGTTGGAATAGTACATATCTGGATTGCGCATATACTAAACATACTTAAGTAAAAATAAACGAATAGATACGACGTTTACTGACAACTAGTTTTAATTGCAAATTATGAAAAAATTAGAGTGATTATTATTATTATTATTGCTAAAACTAAAGCCTATTTTGAGGAGTTCGACAAATTATCAAAAGTAAAATAAAATAAATTATTTTAGTTTTAAGTTGCGACTTTTTATGGCAATGCCAAAAAAGCTCATCATTAATCAAAAAACTAGTCACACTTAAAATCTGTAAAGCTCTACAATAAATTCAAGTTGGATTTCGTTAGAATTGTTGATGGATAGCCCAAATTTATTATTGCAAAAATTTCAGATGTACCATAAGATTCTTTTCCTTCACGTATACACATACTAGAAGACGTTTGAAGAGAAGACCTTTAACTATAAAAATGTTTTAAGAAATGTGTTTTGATTTGTTATTGTGAGAAGCTAAAAGTCAAATATTAATAAGTTTTGCAGTTTCCCATTGGTACCGTCCATATATATTTTATTGAACCATTCAGTTCATTTGATTCCATCGGCGTTTCATTGGATGTTGATTAAAGCTTTACATTTAAAATTTACATAAATGTTAACAAACGTTTTGTCTGTATGTTGATAAGTTTATAAAAGAAGACGAAACACAAGGTGATGGTGATGAATGAAAAAAAAGAAGCGTTTAATAATTTATCTAAAGCTCTACAGGTTTGGGTTCAGCGCTATAAAATGGCTGCATTTCATTTGGTGCGCTGATAGACATAGCCTCCGTTGGGCGCATAGTTTGTCTCTCTGTGTGTTGTCTTGGGTGCTGAGGTTGTTGTGGGATTTGTGTTGGTCTTGACTATTGCCTCTGGCTGTGGTTCATCGGCGAAATGTGGCTGATAATGCTGGCCTGGTATACCAAAGCTGGGTGAGAAGGGTTGACCTTGCTGCTGATAGGGCTGTGGTCCACCAAAGGCTAGTTGCATGGCCGCTGAGGGTAGTCCTTGGGAGGTGAGATAATCTGGCTGGAATGGAAATGGTCCAGCTTGGGGTTGTCCACCTGGGAATGAACCAGCCTGCGCTGCACCGGGGAATGGGCCACCTGGGAATGGACCGCCCTGGGGTCCACCTGGGAATGGGGTACCCTGAGGCCCGCCTGGGAATTGACCGCCCTGTGGCACACCGGGGAATGGGCTACCCTGTGGCCCACCGGGGAATGGGCCACCCTGTGGTCCACCGGGGAATGGGCCACCCTGTGGTCCACCGGGGAATGGGCCACCCTGTGGTCCACCGGGGAATGGGCCACCCTGTGGTCCACCGGGGAATGGGCCACCCTGTGGTCCACCTGCAAATGAGCCGCCTTGTGGTCCGCCGGGGAATGGGCCGCCCTGTGGTCCACCTGGGAATGGGCTACCCTGTGGTCCACCTGCGAATAGGCCACCTTGTGGTCCACCAGGGAATGGGCTACCCTGTGGTCCACCTGGGAATGGACCACCTTGCGGTCCACCTGGGAATGGACCACCTTGTGGGCCACCCGGGAATGAACCACCTTGTGGTCCACCTGGAAATGGACTACCTGGGAAAGCACCACCTTGTGGTCCACCTGGGAAAGCACCACCCTGTGGTCCACCTGGAAATTGGCCACCCCCAAATGACGCTCCGTTGGGGAAGCCTGGGGGTGCACCTAATCCTTCCGGCCCGCCACCAAATCCAAAGAAGGGTGGATATATAGGCAATGGGAAATTGGGCGGTGCATTCTGTGGTGACGCAATATTATCTCCTGTGGGTATTGAGTAACCGCTTGGTAACGAAAGGCCTGAACTTTCATAAAAGCTGGCATCGTTGGTTTGCACAGCGTCCACAGGTGCTGGCTCGTCCGCTAAAGGTTGTTTGGCTGCACGCTGCTTTGATGGTAAGTAAGTATTGGAAACTTGATTGACATCTGCAGACTTCCGAGTATCTGGAGGTAAGTATTTTGTTGATAGATGGCTGACATCTGCATTAACCACAGTTAGAATAAGGAATAGAAAGACCAATGGCCTTTTGGCCCATGTGTGTATCGGCATCTTTGGCTGATTTGAGTAACGATTTGTCAGCGACCTTCAACCTCGAGATGGCAGTGTAAACTGTGCGACGTTGGCAATGGCACTGGCCACTTATAAGACATTTTCACTGTTTGTTGGCTACATTATAATCTGGCAAAAACTTACCTAACCATTTTGTATCCGTATCATTTCACTTTCGATTACTTTGCATTATAAAGCCACACAAAAATCTTCCGACAAAAATCTGTTTCAGACTCTGAACTATAAAAGCTAATTAGGCAAGCAAATTTATAAAACTGTCACACAAATCTAGGGTCCACTGATTTTGCATATAAAGACTATTTACTAACATTTCTCTTAACTGGTTTTCTTTCTTAGCAATTAACAATGCAGAGTTTTGTCTTAAAGAAAACCACAATTAACCTTTTATGGACGCTTTCTTTGATATACCCCTTACCCCATACCTCATATCACATATACACAAAGATTATACTATATTACCATAAAGAATATATTATACCCCTTTCGATTCTTCATTTTCAACCTATCCATGCAAGTTGTTACATAGCGAACTTTTTGATTGATGACTAAAAGATTTAAACTTTGGTGCAGGTTCTAGTTAAATATGTTAAACGAAAATTATATTAAAAATTTTAATAATTATGTTTTTAATAAGATTAATAAAAATTATAATAATATAATTAAAAAAATTATAATACCTATAAAAATAATAGATATAATCAAAATAATACAAAAAATAGTATTAATAATAAAAACAATGATAATAAAAATAATTAAAATATACAAATAATAACAATAATATTAATAATAATACCAGTAACAATAATTATACTATTAATAATAATAATAATAATTAAATTAATAATAATAATAATAATAATAATAATAATGACGATAATAATAATAATAAAATATAATTACAATAACAATAATAATAATATGAATAATAATAATAATAATAATAATAACAATAAGAATAATAATAATATTATTAATAATAATAATAAGAATAATAATAATAAAAATGATAAATACAAAAATAATACGAATAATAAAATTAATAATATTGATAACTTTAACAATAATAAATATAATAATAATAATATTAGTAGTATAAATAATTAATGTATTAAAAGATTTTAAATTAAATAATAATAAAATTAATAATTAAAATAATAATAATATTAATAATTAAGTTAATAATCAAAATAATAATAATAATAATAATAATAATTACAATAATAATAAAATTAATAACAATTATAAAATAAATAATAATAATTATTATAATACTAATAAATTTAATTATAATGATATTAACAGTAAAAAATTAAAAAGAAATAAAAATATTGATATAAATAATATTATTAATATTAAATATAGCTATAATTCAAGTTAAAATAATATTAATATAATTTTAAAAAAATAGTGACAGTACAAATTCTTATAAAAATTATAATAATAATAATTAAAAATATAACAATGTAAATAATAATAAAAATCATAATAAAAATAATTTATATTTAATATTATTTAAAAAGCTATTTAACCAGTTAGAGTCTAAACTGATCATATTTAAGGGGCAACATCGAACCCATTAATTATGTATATTTTGGTAAGCATCAACAATCAGTTTTAGCCAAGTTAGTTAGTGCGTGACTTGTTCAAACGTCTGGCTAAGCACATTAATATCAGATTTCTATAAGAGTTTCCTGGTGCCATAAGTATTAATCAAATTTGCTTTATTTATTTACGATTCCACACTATAAAGCAGAACTCGAAACATGTTTTCCACTTTGAATTGTAATTTCCATAAAATTATGTCTACAGACTTAATATTGTTTTATTTTTTTTGGTAAAAGAACGAGGATAGCGATTGTTTTTTTGGGTGTGTCAAATCACATTTAGTCTTAATTATTCTCATAAATAAATTAAAGATTTATATCAAACAAATAAAAAAATAAATATAAAAGGAATATATAAACTTATATAAATGTGTTTGTAAACAATATAAAATAAATCTTTAATTGTTAATATATTGGATAAATATAGAAATTTTACAGACAGCAGTAAATATTATTTCCTGCAGACATTGAAATTTGTATGTAAATTTTACATTATTTTTTTTCTTTTGTTATTTAAATTAAATATTTCTATTGTCTATGGAAGTCAATTGTAATTGATCTTGATTAATTTTTGGTTTACTCTCGATTTATCTTTAAGTATGAAAAAAGTAGCACAATAAGCCTTGATTAGTTTCAAGAAAGACTTAAAAACTTATAAGGTCCTCTGGCTTTTTTCTATACCTCAATTTAATAGAGATATATTAATGGAGTTTATTACATAAATTATATTATTATATGCAAAAGCTGATGAACTTTGTAATAAATCTATAAAATAAATAAACAAAAATTTAATTAATAACAAAATTGGTATCTATAAGTATAATATAATTATTATTAAAATAATATATATTAATTAATAATAATAAAATATATTACTAACACAAATCAAATTCGGTTTAAAATTGCAGCTAATTTCTTTTGCTTTAAATTAAAAATTAAATTGAGTTCAAAATGTAAAATGAGTTTGCTAATAAAGTTACAAAATATGTTCTTAATAAAGTGTAAAATATATTAAATAATAATATAGCTAATAAATTACAATCTTTATAACTTTTCAGATCAAAATTTAACAAACAATAGGAAGTAAATATTTTACTGGTCTATTTCCATATGTACAAATATATATTTAACTTCATATCTTGAACTCTGATACATTGGTATTCCTAGGTTGACTCGATTATAGGTGCCAAATATCTATATTAATAATCCCAACAAACTTAAAACAAAACTGCTGTCATCAAACGAAACTAATTAATGTACAACCCAAAACAACATCTACCGCTTTTGGGAAAAGGGACTAAAAATGTTGCAAGAAAGTGAAAGCTGAAATAAAATGCTGCAAACTTAATTAAAAAATTTCTTACTATAATGCAAGACATGAGCCGTGCAAGATTTGTGTTAAAGAAGAAATTAAGGGTATTAAGAGTTATTTTAGAGTTTGGTAAGGTTAAGCTTAAAGCTTTTGACTAGTGTTATATATAAGAATTACTATATAAAAAACCTTAACTGTTTACTTATAGGCGCTTATTCTAGTATACTGCATAACTGTTATAAAGTTCCATGTAAAGTTGAGTTCCTGGGAACAGATGAGCAACTTAAAAGCTTTTGGAAATAGCTTTTGTTGAGCTACTGATGCCTCTCTTAGTTCAGCTTACGCGCTTGTAAGTTGTTAGCAATGTAGGTTTGTGGAAGCTTTTGCAAAGCTTTTGAGGTTGTAGACCCATAAGTTAGCCCAGTGCATCATGTAATTAAGTTAACAGCTTTTCGTTGCTGCTGCTTAAAAAGACATGAAACCGTTAACGGTTGCCGCTTAAAAGTGCAGGCCAAAAATTTAAAAAAAATAAAAAAAACTAATAAATAAATTAAAAAACCGGTTGAGGTTGAACACATTGGAATAGTTTTTGAATTTGTTGCGTTTTAATTGTTGAAACGAAAAAAAAAATAAAATAAAATAATTACAGATGATTGAATATGTTATGCGATGTAATAACACTCGAAGTGTTAATTACAATTAAGTTTTGATTTGATTAGATTGTGTGAACAGTTCTCAGCCTCTTACTTCCTGTAGACGTAGCCACCGTTTGAGGCATACTGAGTACCAACATCGGCGGTGGCGTAGCTGCCGGATGAGCTGTAGCTCTGGGCGGCTGGTGCAGAATAGCTAACCGATGGAGCAGAGTATGTGGCAGCTGGTGCAGAGTAGGTCTGTTGTATAGCTGGTGCAGAGTAGGTCTGTTGTACAGCTGGTGCAGAGTAGGTCTGTTGTACAGCTGGTGCAGAGTAGGTAGCAGCTGGAGCAGAATAGGTCTGTTGGACAGCTGGTGCCGAATAGCTTACAGAGGGAGCAGAGTATGTGGCAGCTGGAGCAGAATAGGTTTGCTGCACAGCCGGTGCACGGTATGACTGCACTGGTGGCAGATATTCGTTAGTGGGTGCCACTGGACTGTAGCTCACTGATGGTGCACTATAGCTGACCGATGGTGCGGCATAGCTTGTGGATGGTGCTGAGTAAGTGGGTGCTGGAGCCGAGTAAGTGGGTGCTGGAGCCGAGTATGTGGGTGCAGGAGCAACATAGCTGACCGATGGTGCTGAATAGGTTTGCTGCACTGGTGGCAAGTAATCATTGCTTGGTGGCCTCTGGCTGTAAGCTGGTGGCAAATACTTGCTCAAGTGGCTGACATCGGCGGCTGCGCAGGCGAACAGAGCGAATACAATGAGGAATTTCTGCAATTGACCAAAAAAAAAAAAAACAAGACGAGTTTTCCATTAGACACGGCACAAAAAAAAAAAACAACATATTGAGCACAATATAAAAAAAAAATTACAAATCACAAATCATAAATCATTTTACTACAATCAAAGGGCACTTGCACAATTTCGTAGTTTTATTATAAATAATAATAACAAAAATGTATTGAGCAATAAATTTATGCATAATGCAATTAATATAAGTAAATAGTATTATTGAATCGTACTAACCATATTGGGTTATAGTATATAGCTACGACTACGACTGTACTGGACGAGCTAGACGCTGAAACTGATGCTGATCCCTAAAGCGTACCGGCAATTTATAGCAGAAAAAATCACTCAACTTGCAGCAGATTTTAAGAAGAAGAAGCCGCTCGAAGCGGCTACGTCTGCAGCTTCCACTTCAAATCTACATAGGGTAAAATGTAAAATAAACAAAAAAAATAAAAAAAAAACATATATATATAGATGAAGTAAAAAAGAAAAAAAAAAACAAACTAATAAATAAATATATAGCCGGCTGAATAATAACAAAAACAAAAACAAAAACAAGAAAAAGAAGGAAAAAAAAAACACTTTAAGCGTAAACAAGTTTTACTCATTTACAAAATTTTTCCGCAACCGATTTCTGTACAAGTTGTGGACAACTTTGTGGGCAGAGAGACATCATCCAAAAATCTAACCGGCTAATAGACACTTAACGAGTCTTTGGGATAATTTTCATAAATCTCATTAGCGCACACAGATAAGCAGTGTAAGAGAAGGAGGTAAGGAAAGGGAAGTGAAGTATAAGAGATGTTACACCCGCAATTTGCATTGAAGGTCATGGATTTTGGGTTTGGCAGATTTGCTTAAGCTGCTGCTGGAACCGAATGTTGGTACACAGTTTTTTTTGGTTTTTTTTTGGTTCCAATTTATTAAATTAATTGCATTTGGCGTTTTCGGTTAATTTTTTGGTTTTTAGTTTTTGGTTTTGCCACTTAAAAGGGGTCAAAAGTGTTACACAAATCTGCAGCAGGTAAATCTCAATAGTTGAATTAAAGCAAGGCCTTGGCCAACGTTACAAACTTGGTTTACTTGGAAACGCATCCCGTTCATGACAAGTTGCAGACATCTGCGGCTCTGCTCTGGTCCGGTCAAGAATGCAAAATGCTTTCAATTTTATGCTCAAGTCTTCAGGGCACTTTCTAAAAGAGAAGCAGATGACAGAAGACGACCTTGAAAATATACCGGCATAGGTTACAAGCTTTACATAATAGTCATAATAAGCATTGCCATAGCATTGAGGGAGTCACTGCACAACTTTTACTTTGATCACCCTGTCAAAATATGTTCATGAACTTGGCTCAAATGACAGATGGGTTACAGTACGACTAATCTTGTCATTAAACAGTTATACATATATATTTCCATATATTTATATATGTATGCTTAACATACATTTAACATTTCTGTTAAGTTTAACATTATTAAAACAAATTTCAACAAGTAAATATAGAACTCAATTTAAAACTAATTTCAAATAAAATTATTTAAATACATTTCTTAAAGTCATAAATTTTTCAATATATAAAAAATATTAAATTTAGTCTTCAATTTTGTAAATAATTATTAATTAAACCAAAAAACCAAAGATATTCCTATTTGGAACAAGTTTCAATCAAATTAAAATACAAAATTTTATTTTAATTGGACACATAAATTATATAAAAAATGAAAAGAATATTGATATATTGTTGTTGTTTTATTTATGGTTGAATCTATACTATAAATATGAGGAACATAGCTTCATAGGATATTTAGCACTTAGTAAACATATCCACCATTGGAAGCATATTTGGTGTCTGCTGCAGCCTTGGAGGCGGCTTTGGCTATGGCTGCTTGGGGCAGCAAATGTGCTGGTGTGATCGTATCCCGTCCAATTGCAACTGGCACGTGTGTTGCAGCATTAAATTCCTGTGTGGCAGGAATGAATTGTTCTGGTGTGTGTGTATCGGCTCCAATGTTGAATGATCCTTCATAGCCTGTCTGCACCTGAGTTGGCTGATAGCTACTGGGATCGCTACCGGCAATAACCTCAGGAACAGTAACGGATGCCTTCACATTCTGGGGAATCAGATGTGCTGGCTGATAGCTGCTTGAATCCCCACCGGGAATAACCTGGGTCTGGGATTGTGTGTAGCTCTGGTGAGCAGTACGAACGTCTTCGGGGATAAATTGTTCTGGTGTGTGTGTATCGGCTCCAATGTTGAATGAACCCTCGTAGCCTGTCTGCACTTCAGTTGGCTGATAGCTTCTGGGGTCACTTCCGGGAATAACCTCAGGGGTGGTAACAGATGCCTTCAGACTCTGGGGAATTAGATGTTCTGGCTGATAGCTGCTTGAATCCCCACCGGGAATAACCTGGGTCTGGGATTGTGTGTAGCTCTGGTGAGCAGTACGAACGTCTTCGGGGATAAATTGTTCTGGTGTGTGTGTATCGGCTCCAATGTTGAATGATCCTTCATAGCCTGTCTGCACTTCAGTTGGCTGATAGCTTCTGGGGTCACTTCCGGGAATAACCTCAGGGGTGGTAACAGATGCCTTCAGACTCTGGGGAATTAGATGTTCTGGCTGATAGCTGCTTGAATCGCCACCGGGAACAACCTGGGTCTGGGATTGTGTGTAGCTCTGGTGAGCAGTACGAACGTCTTCGGGGATAAATTGTTCTGGTGTGTGGGTATCGGCGCCAATGTTGAATGAACCCTCGTAGCCTGTCTGCACTTCACTTGGCTGATAGCTACTGGGGTCACTTCCGGGAATAACCTCAGGGGTGGCAACAGATGCCTTCAGATGTTGGGAAATCAGATACTCTGGCTGGTAGCTGCTTGAATCGCCACCAGGTAAAACTTGAGCAGTGGCAACTGATGCCTTTAGATTCTGGGGAATAAAATGCTCTGGCTGGTAGCTGCTGGAATCGTTACCAGTTACAACTTCGGTCTGGCTGTGATGGGCAATACGAACATCTTCTGGGATAAACTGTTCTGGTGTGTGGGTATCGGCGCCAATGTTGAATGAACCCTCATAGCCTGACTTCAAATTCTGTGGAATCAAATGCTCTGGATGATAACTGCTAGAGTCGTTCCCAGTATGGCTACTGTTCTGCAGATGGCTAACATCGCCAGCGACAATGCCGATTAAGGCCAAAACAATGACTGAATATTTCTATGAATAATCATAAAGTGTTAAAGCAAGTTAGTCGAGGGGTTTAACAAGAGTTTCGGATTAACATTTTAGAACTTACCATGTTTGGGTTCTGTGCCTTATACGGATCTGTTGTTGCTGGCATAAAACTCACTAGTTTTTATACCCAAATATTGATAGGAATACAAGGAATACTAGACTACGCTAATTAATGACTTTTATATTTGTTTTCCTAAATGAAATTTAAATAAAATTCACATACTAAAAAAAAAAACAAATTATGAATCGCTTGTAAATCTACCCGAAACAAACTACATTTTGATCAGCAGCTATTCAAAATATTTTGATTAGAACTTCTCCGAACTGAATGGCCTTAACTAATTACGAGATATGATGAGCTTGAGGCAGCTTTTATTATTTTATTATTATTATTTTTTATGTTTGACTTTTATTAAATAAGTTGCTAAAAAACAACAAATTAGTGAAACAAAAGTAATGTCATAATTGGCAAACCAGTTTCACTTTTTTCTCTTACTCTTCAATAGAGTTTAAGTTGGTCAAAATATAAAAAAAAAATATAATAATACCAAACCCAAATCTGTCTACCTAAAATCCAATAATTCTATTTAAAAATCCATTAATGCAACTAACTCTATACACATTCAATTCAACATATATAAATTGACTTGTTAACTTCTTATACCCTTTGCCAATGAGTTGGCTTAAACCGCAAACTGTTCACTTCCTCATAGCAAGTTGCTATATCTGGAGTTTGATATTATAGGGTATTTTTGCTTTGAGTAAACTTTAATTTTGATATTTAACAAAAGTCATTTTTATGTTTATACTTTAAGCTTATTTAGAACTGGTTAATGGACCATTATTCTACAGTTTTATATAGTTGATATAAAGTTGCAATACCTACAAAAGGGGTTAGGGGTTGTTATAGACATGACTTCTGCTGGAAGAAAATAAATTTTTTTTTAAATTTTTTATTACAAGGAAAAATAATATTGTTTTTGTTTGTTATTATAAAATGTTTTCTTTTAAGTTTTAGTTTAACATTATATTATTATATTGACTAAACTATACAATTTCAAATTTCATTATATACCTGTCATCAATCTTAGTATTTTAATGGAAATCTTTTATACATACTATACATTTATATATATTGTTGAGTTTAGACATTATTTGATTTTAGCTGATTTATGCTTATTTAATATACAATTTGAATCTCTTTTATGGCTCTCAACTTGTTTTCAACCGTGATTTAATAGCCAAACTTACAAAACTATGCAAATTGTATGCGTGGAAAATAACATTTTTTAAGTTTTTTTTTAATTTAATTTATTTTTTATTTTTTAGTTTAATATATAGTTTAATATATGCACACACTCCGATTATTCAGTTCCTTGAAGCTCTATTAATAGTTAAACCCGTCTGTTAACCCTTTTGATAAGCTTCAAAAATATATGTTAATTTGTTGTTTAATATATATATATATTTTAATTTAATTTTTATTCCAAGTCTGTGTAAATATTTGTTACAATCAAAAAAAATCATTTTTTTTTTGTAATTCTTTTACCAAACGATTAATAGAAGACAAATAAATGTGTATATCAGGTTGTGTATATATTTGTATATATTTATGTATATGTGAGCTTAGGTTAAGGGCTTCTTGTATTTGGCTACACCCGAGAATAATGTTTATTACTTGTTTTTGTCGCTAGTTTGTGAATATTTTCTTAGTAGTTCGCTCAATAGCCTTAATGGGTATATCAAAGTTAACATTTATTGAACAGTTTAATAAATAATTTATGTAATTTATGTTTCAATTTTTTTAAAGATTAATATTTATAAATATTTATGCAAAGTTCAAACTTATTTATTATTATTTTATAATTATTATATATTATTTACTTATTTTTTATAATTTAATATTTATAGTTATATTATTTATTTATTGTATATATATATATATATATATATATATATATATATATATTTGTTTTTTTGTTTTATTAAAATAAACAAAATAAAATAAATATTTAGTATATATATATATATATTTATTATATTTTTAAAATTTTTTTTTATTTATTTAAAGTATATTTTTATTATTTTAATTTACCTTTTTTTATAAGTTTTTAATCATATTTTTAGGGGAACTCAGCTTGAAACTTTAATAGTGGTGTAGTTTTTGTGTAAGCGATTCTTATTGGTTATAAATAGCATACAGGGTATTTTATAGTTGAGCATTTATAAATATTGTATTTTTACTTTTATTTAAAAATAAATACATACATATATATTATGAAACTTTATCTGTTAGTTTAGTTGCTATAAAAGTTGTAGGCTTTTTGATGTTTTTGGAACCGAATAATTTGCTCGATTGACTTGCCAAAAAAATACCAGTTATTTTTCAATAGATGTGGAAAAGAAAATAAATGATAATAATAATAATAAAATAAAAAAATAATAAAAATATAAAGGAATCAAATTTGATGTTTGTAGTACCCAATTAAGTTGTTATTTCTTTCCTTTATATTCACTTAAATCAGTGAAGTAGCACAAAGTTATGTGTAATGTGGTACATAACGAAAGACTTTCATATAAACATATTTATTTATATATATGTATATATGATTGCAAACATATACTTCACCTACGATTACATATTCATATTTGCATATAAACAAACTGGTTTAATTAAATATAAATATTATTTTAATTTTTAACAAATGTTTGTAAACTTTCTGTTAAGAATAAATACATAATATTACCAAAATTATATATATATATATATATATATATTAATGTTATGTATAACATAAAGTTATAGTTATAGACCATAAAATTTAGTAGCATAAGTTAAATTTTGTTTTCGTCTAATTTGTATAATAAAACCATAAAGTGAAACAATAAAATCTCGTCTGCTTTCGATAGCTGTTAAACTTGTTGGACTTAAAAAGACTTTTATAAATTGTTTACATATTTTTTATAAATAGAAAAGTTAAATAGTTATCTCAATAGATTATGTATATAAAATATATTATTTAAAAATTTAAGTATTCTTAGAGTTTAGTATAAACTTTATTTATATATTTATTTTTGTTCTTTTGAAGTGTTCATTTAGAACTTGAGCATAAATTGTTTTCTACAATTCTTAATCAGATATTAAAAATATTATTTTTATTATAATTAGTTAAATAAATATTATAATTTTATTTTGTACTTAAAATGCAGCTCAACATTTTTTAAGCAATTTGAATTTGAATTTGAATTTTATTGTGGCTTAAGAGTGGCTTCAAAGGGCATTTTGTATTCGTTGTGCTGTTAATAGCCTTTCTAATAGTTCATCATCAAAGAGTTTGCATTGATTAGTGTCAGTGTTTTGGGCGGTAGCTAGTGGCAAATGGCTAACAACTGTTGTTTTGGCCGTCTTCAATGCGGTCTGTGTGTCTCTGTGTCTGTTGGCCAAGTTTGCCGATTTGTCTGCCTTGTTTGTCTATGGCAAACGCTGTCAAATGCTGTCAAACGTTGAGGTCAAAGCAAAGCAGCGCTAAAAGTGGTCATAAAACAATTGCGGAATAGCCTCACATTATCTAAATATATGTATATAAATATATATATAAATAAATATATAATATATTTATGTATATGTGCAAAATGAGTTTGGAGGCTGTTAGTTTATGTATATATGAAATATATATACAACTATATATATGAGTAGAGGGTCATATTTGATATGTTGCACTTCTTGTTGACATTTATGTTTACGATGTTGCAAACCGGGAAATATGTGACAAGAGAGTAAAAAAGGGTGGGAAAGGGAAAAAAGTAGAAAAAAAACCGTTATTCAAATATATAACTTGTTGTGGCAGCCAGTTTTTTAACTTGCAACTGCAGCAGTTAGAAAATATTTGTAGCTAAAACTAAACAAAACTTGTCAAATAAACAATCGTTGAGCGAGCAAATATTTGCATACAAAACTGCACAAAATTTATTACAAAATGCCAGTGTGTACACACTTTTTGTGCAACGATAATGATAAACAACCATATATCACTTAACTATATATAATTAACAGAATCAATTCAATTTTGATGTAAATTTTAAATGGAATTAAATGTCAAACATTCATTTTATATATATACGTAAGTATATCAAATGAACGATAAGCCCGTTTTAGATGTTGCATATCAATTTGCTATAGAATATAGCATATATACATATATATATATATATATATATATATATAAATATAAATATATACAGTTGTAGAAATGAGAATTCCATTGATTAGTATGCATATAGAGAATAAATTAAACATTGAGAATTACGTCAATGCAACTTATTTGAACTTTATCAATTGCCGCTATGACTGCGCTGAGAATCGTGTAGAGAGGCGTGTCAGTAAACTTCTTTTGTGCGTTATTAAAACAAAAACAGCAAAAATAAATATTGCAACTTTAATGTGTTGTGGGTGTGTGTATACCCTAGTGTATGTGTGTGTGTGTTAGCTGTATGTAAGAAAAGCTACAGTGAGCATTCCATTTGCTGTTTCCCCTGGCGCATCAGTCATCAAAATGTGTGGAATGCCAATGGTTAACTGAAAGTAACCAGGCCAGACAAGACTGCTCCAACGACTACTACTACAACAACAACAACAACTACTATGGCTATAACTACTGGCTGGTAACTAAGTTGCTGCTGCTCTTCAACACTTAATTCAATGAACAAACATTGAAACCAAAAGTTGCTCGACGTACGGCCAGGGGGCGAGGCTATTTTATTTACTTAATTAACGCCAAAGCGTTTAAGGAATCGTTTTTTTTTTTCGTCTTTTGTTTTTATGAGCAAATATTTACAGCTTTATAAACACATACACACACATATATACATATAAATATATATCTAAATGTTATATATATATATATATTTGTTAATGCGTTAAAAACGTTGTCTTTTATATGATTTGTAACTAGTTCAAGCCCAATGTCATTGGGTCGATATCAGGGCTCTTAAATTAAAACAATTTAGTTTTGTATTTGTTTTAACATTTTAACACTTTATTACATAAATTTTATTATATATTTATTATATGTTATTAATAGTCTTATCATAATAAATAATATGCAGTTGCTAAAAAATATTTTTGGGCACACCCAAAGAGATATTTATTATGATCTTTAATGCTTTATAATTTGATTTCCTTGCTTGAATTACGTTGCAGATTTTCAATACTATTTCATAATAATACAAATCTTAGAAGAATTGGCTTTTCTTCTAATGATACATAGAGTAGATAATGTTGTCACTGGCCTTGGTATATGTATTTTTTTTTTTTTTTTGCTGGATCATGACCGATATTAGCGTAAGGATAGATTTATTGAACTTAATAATATACTTGGCTAATAACAAAAAAAAAGTGAATTTGTTTAATTTAAATTTTTTAATTGCAATACCATTAGAAATTTGAAGGTCAATAAAGCACTTCAAAAATAAAAATAAAAATCAATTTATGCCATAGTAACATATAATGATATTTAACGGCTTTATATATATATATATATATACATATATACATTAACTAAAGCCTTAAGTTTAGGCCAAAAATAAATGGTGAAAGAATTTTTAATACAAAAAGTCAAGGTATTTTCAGTAGTTAACTATAGATGAGTTGTCTAAGTGAACGAATCAATTAAAAAAAACCAGATCCGGGTGTCAAGTTCAGTCTGGAATACGGTAAAGCTATGGTCTTAGTCATAGGCAATAGAAGTTGACACTTTCAACCTGTTTTCGTAAATTCCCAACTTATAAAAAAAAATATATATATTAATATACGTATATAATATCCTATTATTGAATGCAATTTGAGACTATATATATATATATATATTTTTTTTTTTAGTTAAAAATCAAATGTACTCGCTTAGCTACTCATTGCATTGATTCCCACAATCTGTATCGTTAGTTATTAAAATACAATTTGAATACAATCTATACAATTTATACAAATCTATCAGTTAGATACAGTCAAAGATTCAGTTATATAAAAAAAAAGAAAAACTATCATCATCATTTGCATTATAATGCCATCAAAATACAGTTGGTTCTCTATTTTGCTGACATCTTCGATAAATTAAGTCTCAGTCTGCCTATCCTCCTTTCGGACATTAAACCAGTTTCAATATTCACATCCAATGAATGAATTCGTCTAGTGGCCCGAGACGTCCGAGGCAGCTTTCTGCCTTTTTGCCGGTTGAGCGCGTAATTTGCTAGCAATTACAGAATCAAGTTCCAGTTCAGGTTTCAGATAGTTTCGATTACTCAGTTCTTGCCTCAATTTGTATTTGTATGTACTTACGTGTGTATGTATGTGCCTGTGTGTGTAAATAACACTTGTTTCAAGCGGTGGCATTCAGATAAATTAATTGACAAACTGTGATTGGCATAATTAGCAGCATTCTAAGTTCTGCAAGCGACATGCCATTCATTTGTCAAATGATTTTATTAGCAATTGTCAGAAATATACAAGTTGCCGCAATTAACGGATCTCGTCTAGATTATATATGTGTATGTATAATCCAATTATAATCATCTTTTCTTATTATAGAATTATTTGGCTGCATTGGTTTTTTTTTATTTAATTATTTTTTTTTTTTTTTGGGAAATCCCAATTTGGCTAATAATAGGCTATAAGTCGAAATGTATCATTTTAATATAAGTTTATTAAGACTTAATTAATTATTTATTATTATTAATAAATTTGGTATTTCAATTCTCATAAATCATATTAAATCGTTTTTCAATTCTGTATTTTTCTACCTCCCTCCCTTGAGCTGCTCTGCCAATTATAGCTAATAAAGTTAACATTTAATGATTGCTGGTTAAATGCATTCAAGACACGTTTTTTAATAGCTTTTACTGTAGTAAATGTTACCTGAACCCATAATAAATATAATAGACATATAATGGCATCTATGATCTCGTTTTGTTCATCATTAATAGTGACTCAATCTATTTATATATTTTAAATACATTTTATACATGATATAGACAATAGTTTACCTAGTTAACCGTAAAATTTGTTATCAATTAAATATATATAGTTATGTTATCTTTATATTTTTATGTTATCAAATACTTTTCTACATACTATATTTCTAAAATACTCGTATTTTATATTGCATAATAATAAAGCATGGCTTGGAACCGCCATTATCATATGCCTGAAAGTATGCAATAAAATTGATAGGTTCGCTGTGGTAGCTTAGTTAAGTAGACTTGGAAACGCTAATCTAAGATTAGCCGGCGCGCCCAGCTGGGCTGAATGAATAGCTGAAAAGGACACAAAGGGGTTTTCTGATACTCCGTATTCCTTAATAAATATCAATATAAATTTTAATTAGGCATACGAGGTAGCAGGAAACCTCTTTGTAACCTAGGCAGTCTATTCATTCAGCCCAAAATGGGCGCGACTGTCATATTTACATATTAACATATTTACATATATACATATAAACAACTTAAACTAAATTCACAATAATTTTTAACTACTTACACTATAAGGGATTAAGCTACTGAGGTCTAATCCTTGGGGCACGGGATAAAAGGTCTCTAGGAAGTCTTCGATTTAGTCTTCTCGGCGAAGTTTCTCTGTTTAGGTCTTTGGCTAAACGGTTTTTATGGTTTTTTAGCCTCTCGTTATATCGGCTAGCGTGTAGGTTGATCTCGTCGAACACAGAAGTTAGGTGTAGGTCTCTGTGTAGCGTCGAATTCCTCATGTACCAGTCACACCCGGTGACAACTCTGCATGCACGGTTTTGCTCGGTTTGAATACGCTTGATTTGGCTGTCACAGGCTAATCCCCATATTTGGCAAGCGTAACGCCAGATCGGAGAAAAGACCATTTTATATATTAGGATCTTGTTGCTTAGTGCCAGTTTGCTAGTGGAGCACAGCAGCCAGGAGTGCTTTTTTGCCGCAGCACGCAGTCTACCTTTGAGTTCGCTGATGTGTTTCACGAACGTAAGCCGCCGATCCAAAGTAACTCCAAGATATTTGGTCGAAACCGTCTGGTGGACGTTAGCTCCTTCGATAGAGATAGCAGATGGAGTTTTGCGACGCAAGGTAAAGCAAACGTTGGTCGTCGTTGCCAGCATTGAAGTCTGCTCCAAACATTCATCAGGTTTCGGCATATCGAGCGTGTATAAACTGTAGAGCAAGGGGCCCAAGACGCTTCCCTTGGGTACTCCAGCTACCACATGGTACTTACTAGACACTGCCGAGTGGTAGCGTACAGAAAATTTTCTTCCCTCGAGATATGATTTTAATATCCCAAAGGGAATATTGTCTTTGTTGCTTAGAGTGAGTTGCTTATCTATGGCTTCGAAAAATTTTAATATAATTATATGCTAGAATCCTATAGGCCAATCAGCCTTTCGCCAGCATAAGGTACACTTTTAGAAAGATTTATTCTACAGAGAATACTAAATACCCCAGAGGTAAGAAGAATCATTATAACCTTTCAGCTGGATATAAGATAGGTAAATTAACAAATATAAATAAAATAAACAATTAAACACGTAGGGACTAAGTTAGAGTTTAAGTAAATACAAGGGGGCCTTGGGTTTTCCTTCAAAATTTGTTGATCGTTGTAAATTGGAAATCCCAATTTGGGATAAATTTTAAATAAAAATAAGAAATATATAAAAACGTTTGATTCGCCAAGAGAATCAAATAAATTTAAGCGAAGGTTCTCTATAAAAATGTATTTTTAATTTCAATAAAATACTTTTTCAAACATTAGAAATATTATTTAATATCTTTATTTAGCTTAAAAATTAGTTTGATTAAAGGCGGCAAAATAATCAGACTAATTAGCTGCTTACAATAATCTTTTCTTATTTTGTTCCACTTTATGCAAGCATCTTTGGTTTTACCAATCCCCAGCAGCAGCCACTTCTCAGTCTGGCCATTTCATCTTACCCACTTTAATTAGCCCAAGTGGCAGGCAGCCGTAAAGGGAAAATGTTGCCTACTTTCAGGCGGCCATTAAAAATTAAATGCATATCAAAGAAATAACTGCCGGGCAGGGACAGAAACTACTCTAAGAAGAAAACAACTGTTAAATAGACTGGGTGACTGGTAAGACAGGAGCCAGAGCAATACAAGCAAATGCAGTAACGGTTGTAGCAAGATGGCTAAGTAAAAGGTACTAAAATATTATGTGCACATATGCCAAGACCTCTATAAGACGGATGGTGAGCAGTGCCTGATGGCAGAAAATAGACAGCAGACAACAGATAGTAGAGAGTAGACAGTAGAGAGTAGATGTGGCTGGCAAGGCAACAGAAGCCCCGAAGCCACAAGCTTGGGGTGTTAACCAAGTCGAGTAATCAAGCAAAATGAGGTAAATTTTTCAACAGTTGACGGTCTTGGGCTAAAATAATACCCAAAAAATAATCAGAAAGGCGACAAAATGTTGCATATAATGCGGCTGCTTAGACAGGCAGCGGTCGTCAAGAGATGCCATCCAATAGCCTTAAGGCAGACACGAGACGTTGACATAGAATGTAGACAGCAACGGATGGGCCTCGTAAGGATGTCTGCCCAAGCTCGTGTTAATTATTTTCGCTTAAATATCAACAAGAGCTGCAAAGAATTTGACAAAATTTTGATGTGCGCCCCAAAAACTGAAATGAAAAATCGCAATTTCCTGAGCTTCGATAACCGCCGGCAACAAAACATTTTCTATACGTATATAAATCTATACTTAATATATATATATATATATATATATATATATTTGTGTATGTGCTTTGCATATTTGTATTTTTATAACAATAATAATAATAGCAAAAAAATAATAAATAAAAAAATGGACGACAGGCTGCTGCGGCTTAATGAGTGACGTCTGGTCATATTAGATCTGATGCAAGAGACTTCATCTATATCACTTTTTAGCTATATGTGTATGTCTATATGTGTGTGTGTGTGCTTGTGAGTTATGGCGCATTAAGCTCAGCTGCAACAGTGGGGTGGGAATATTTCTGCTGTTTTTTTTTTTTTTTTGCTTTTTTTTATTGTTGTTGCTAAGAAGGAAAGTATGGGGCTTTGGGGTTTTTGGTTCCGTCTTCTACTTGGCATTTGCATTATTCATGTGGTCCCTGACGCTGTAGTTTTATTTTAAAGCCCAAGCGTTCATAAAAACCCAACTGACAAGTGCATTGCAAGGGCTCTGGGCGTGGGTAGCCATGCTTATACCCTATACAGAATGCCGTTCTATTGACCTAATGAGACACCTATTAGAACTGGATAATTCATTAAGTTAATATAATATAAGTAATATGTTTAATTAACTAATCATATGAATATATGTTTAATTAATATATAATTCCTACAATTATAAAGCTGTAGAGATTTAAGAGCATTGCAATTTCGGTGTGTTTAATTTATGTAATATTCCATTTCTTGTTGCATTTTACGTTCTACCAACGCCTTTTTGGGTCGTCATGTGTTGATGCTGATGACAGCGCGGTTATCATAATGAAGTTGTCGTTCATTCCAATGAGTATGACGATGGCTATGACGATGATAATGATGATGATGATGATGATGATAGCAAGGATGATAATAATACTGAGACGGGCAGCCAAAGCTCGTTAACTTGCCTTTAAGTCAAGTTGTTTGACAATCTGCCCAACAACAAGAGCAGCAACAACAGCAGCAGCAACATCAACAGTAACTACAGCAAAAGGTAAGAAAAACGTGTTATAAATTGCATTTAGTGTCGGGCAAAGTCATGGGTGATTTGTTATAGCTGGCAGCTATAGAGAGGCAAAGGTTAGGCTTGAGATATGCCACCAGTTTCAGCTAAACACATTGATGAAATGCCATTGGCAAAGAATATCCATGGTCTTTAGATCTCATATGTAAATGGGGGTGAATGCGTTTCCAAGTGCCAAATGCCGACTGCCAACTGCCAACTGCCAACTGCCAACTGCAAAACTTGCCTTAGCCAGGCAAAACGGAATTGTTTACAAATTTCATACAAACTGCTCAACTGGCTATGGGCCAATACGGAAAGGTTAGAGGGGGAAGTGATACGAGGGAAGGCCTAGATGTGGATATGCTAAAATAACGCGCCAGTCATAAACTAAAGACTTTGTTTACAAATTAAATGCAACATGGAACAAGCGACAGCAACAACAACAGCAACAGTCACAGCGACAACGACAACGACAACGACAACCACATCGACATCGACATCTTCATCCAGAAGACCAAAGCCCCAAAACTAAAAGCTTCAAGCTCCTGAGATATGCACACACAGATACACAAGAGACATTGCAACTGTGGCAAAGACTGAGGCATGAGCCTGCTTATGTATGCGAACTGCCCAGATGGACAACATTGCCCAGTATCCATTGCCTGCATATGCAGCCGGACCTAGGCTATGAATAAGAGTCAAGATTCAAGCGACTAAACCCAACCCATGCCAACCCAACCCAAAACTAAAACTAAAAGCAAAATCCAGGCTCAAAAACTCTGGCTCAATACTCAATGCTACAGCATACGCTCCTGGCGCTTGGGTGTGATGTTGTTGTCCATGGCCATACAACTGAACTACTCCTATGCCATGTACTTTATGCCCACAGTATGCAAAGCAGGGCACCCGCTCCACAGCTACATGTGTTTTACATGAATTTTAAATGATATGTTAAATAAAATGCGCAGCTAAACAGCCGCCGGGCCAAGCGACGAATGCGTGGACAACACGCAGTGTATGGCCCAATGCAATGGTTGCTTATAGACGGCGGGGCTAGGAGGGGGGGGGGGGGGGGTTTGTAGGCATAACTGAAAGCGCCAGCGTAAGAGAGACAACAATATTAAACAGTGGAGCAAAGTATTTGAATTATGTACCAAAATCTAATACAGAATATATATAAAATCCATCTGGAAATAAATATAATATAAAATATATAATTATTTTTATATATATTTTTTCTTAAGATTTTAAATTTTATATTTTTTTCAAGTTTTTTAAAATATTATATTTTTTAAAATATTAAAATATTTTTTTTTAAATGTTATATATTTTTTTTAATATTTATATAATATTATTTTTTAAATTTTATATATTTTGTCTTTGTTTTTTGTTTCTTTAAAATTTAAATATTTTGTGTTTTAATATATATATATTTTTTAGTTTGTAAATATTATATATATATATATATTTTATAATGTAAAATTAATTTTTTTTAAATATGTAAATATTAAATTTTAATTTGTTTTTTTTTATTATTTAAAATACTTCTGTTTAAATTTTAAATAATTTTTTTTTCTAGAACATTGGCGTATTTTAAATTTTTTGTGTTGTTCTTGACACAAAGCAAACAGGCGTGGCTTAGCTAAGATCCGAACCTAGGGACCCTAGAGAAAATTATACTTAAATTTCAGCTTAGGCCCGAGACAGTTTTTAAAATAAAAATCAAGCTTTGTATTAACTGTAATCTAGCAATAATATATTACAATGTATAATATATCAAATTATTGTTTTCTATTACATAGAAGATTTTGTGCAGCATTTCTGTTGATCTGTGATCAGTGTGCGCTGCATCTAAAACTATGCAAAGTTTATGCGAATCTAAAATATTTGCACTGCACATGCGCATGCACTGCGAGCTCAATTGTTCAGATACAGATACATTTATATCTTAAATGCAGGCAAAACGGGGCGCTGCTGATGCTGCTGCCGCTGGCTGAGCTTACTCCAAGTTGAACTTGAGGAGTTGAAAAAAAGATACAGGGTAAGAGTTGGGTTAAACCGTTTGCCGACTGATGCTGCTGCCGCTGCTGTTTCTGCCGTTGCTGCTGCTGCTGCTGCTGCTGCTAGCTGATGCTATCAATTCAAAGTCAAATGGGGGGACAACAAAACAAATCGGCGCTGCATCTATAATGAGCCTGGCCCGTCCCGGCTTAGTTTAGCCTGGCCTGTACTGGTCTGGCCTGGCCTAGCTTAGCTTTGCTTGGCTATTTCCCGTCGCAGCTTCCAATATGAGACTGAATCGTTGGAATCGTTTGCCATATGGCTTTCGGGCCTGGGCGCATGTTTTCTTTTTGACTTGCATGCGCTCATTGAGTTGTTGTAGTTATTGTTGCTGTTGTTTCACGATGTCTGTCTAGGGACACCCACCCAATACACACACACACACACAGGTATACCCACACACGCAACGTTGTGCGTTGCCCCAAGGAAATCAGTGTCCAACTACAACTTAAAGTTTGAGTTGAAATCGCATTAGTTCAAGTTCCTGACTTCCCCCACCATTCACCATTCCCTCTTCCCACAATCACACTATACCATTTTATGTACCACAGCCTCTACCTCTCCCTCTGTCTCTGCCTCTATCACCATCATCTCCTTGATTGTGAAAATTGCTGTATGCCCCACAATTGTATCGACCCAGGTCCATAAATGTCTTTATTATAAGCCAAGTGCTTTAACCAATTTGTAAAAATTGCTGCAACATTTGCAGGTGCAACTATCCAGAAAATTCCATTATAGTTTTGTTTTTTTTTTCCAGTGTATTTTCCCTCTATATGGTAAACCTAACAAAAACCTGACAAATACAAACCTATTTTGGACAATGCGTGTTAGTTCCACCAATTGACAAGTGACATCCACATCGTGGGTGCGGATATTTGTCAGTCTCTCTGTGTGTGTGTGTACCACCAGCAAATGCACCAAGTGAAACCAAATGTAGATTTGAAGCTGGGCACGATAAGCTGCAACATTTATGGAGTTAATGACATTTGCTAAAAGGTTAAACACATCATTACCACAGACGAGCCCAAACATCGTTATGAAGTTTCATAAGGCAAAATCCTTGTATGAATTATATAAAACTTATATATAAAAATTAAAAAAAAATTAAAATAAAAAATTTGATCAAAAATTATATTAATATTTATATATATATAACTGTTATATTCCAAAAATGAACTTATTTTTTTTTTATGGCATTTTTTATTGATGGATTCATTTGAATTCGAATATTTTTGCTGCATGATTCGATCATTGTTGACGTGCATTCAATAACTGTGCCAAAGTGCAAAACGCGCAACACCCACAAAACACCCAATTTTAGACACCTACAACAACAACAGCAACAACAACAACAACAGCAGCAGCAGCAGCGGCAGCAACAACAACAAAATCAGTTATTAAATTGCCGATGGATGTATCGTCTGTGGCAAGCAGCAATTTCTATAAACACAGAGGCCAGTCATTCAACTGGTAAATTTTGCAACAACAAAGAAACTTGCAACTTGCAAGTTGCAACTTACAACTAAGTAATATAGAAAAGGAACCAAGTCCATTGAACACCCGAATTTGCAATTTTCGAGTTAGGCTTCGTTTTTGGCCAGACCCAGAAATGGTGGGCGAGCAAATTATAGCCTACGTGTAACCAAGCTTCACTGTAGCAAACGGTCATAGGAACTCTTAACTTTATTCGAATTCAAAGTATTTTTTTTTTTCTGTATTTTTTTTGGGGCCAAAGTCGTCGACGTTGGCGTCTCTTTAGCACTTAACACGTCAACAATATACGGGCTCGTCAGCTCTTTTCGGTTAGTTCCCATCGACCCAAAAGGGGAAACGAAATGAAAACAATCTTGCGGTATTTTCCTTTTACTGACATGATTACCCGCCGCCTCTGGATGTGTGTCTGAACATGTGTGTGTGTGTGTGTGTACGAACTGTATGTTATTTATATATATATATATGTTTATATATATATATGTGTATATATATATATGTTTATATATATATATGTGTATATATATATATATGCCCCATAACATAGATAAGATTGCACATGATTGGGCTTGTTGAAGCACTTGCCTCGCCGCCGTCCATCTATCGATTATTATCTATTTTGGCAGAAATCGATCGTGATCGATTTAGGGCTAAGGCTCCTGATACTGCTATTGCCATTGTTGTTGTTGTTGTTGGTAAGTTTACTATAAAAGTTGCAGCAAAACCAACGACAACAACGACGCACGCTTCGCCTTGGCAAAGGTTAAGTGGCAAAAATGCCTCAAAATCTTGTCCAGTTGCCGTTGCCGTTGCTGTTGCTGTTGCTATTGCAGTTGCAGTTGCCTTTGCCGACAGCATGCGTGCTGTGAACAATACCATCATATGCCATTTTTCCCCTCTGATCTGTTACTCTTCTTCCTGCTCCTTCTCCATCTCCTTAGTGCAACCCACATTCATTCACATGCGCTGAGTTGTTAATGTGGCAACAACAATTGCAGCTTGTGGGCATTGCACAACTTGTTGAGATCCGCAAAACGAATTCTTCATAAGTATTTTTGGGTGCGGCATGTGGCAACAAGCCAAAGAAACATATACGCATATGTATATATGTGTGTGTAGATAAGTTTCAATATATACTTATGGATATGTAAGGATTTAATTGGTAACCTAAATCACCTTTTTAATATATCTTGAAAAACATTTTTTATTATTATTTATTAGTTAATATATTTAATTATTAACATGAACATTTATAAATAATATTAAAAATTCATTTATATTTTTTACAGCTAAATTTATTTTATTTATTTAATATTTTGAATTTAATAAAATAAATTGCAATTTTGTAATGATTATTTTCCATTGAAGTTTTTGGAACTACCGAAGGAAAATAAATGAGGGAACCAAAGTTCAACTCCCAACCAGGGTGAACAGATCGAGGATATTTATTGTAACAGCAGGATTCATATTTTGCGTACTCCCATTTTACTACCCTAACATTTTTAATCCTTTTGCTACTAATGCTACAATTGCTACTATTTAAACTATTACCTTTTCTACTACTATTATTTAGATTATCTATAATATTTATAATATGTATATTATATATTATTTATTATTTATATTATTTATATTATTTAAATTATTTATATTATTTATATTATTTATATTATTTATATTATTTATATTATTTATATTATTTATATTATTTATATTATTTATATTATTTATATTATTTATATTATTTATATTATTTATATTATTTATATTATTTATATTATTTATATTATTTATATTATTTATATTATTTATATTATTTATATTATTTATATTATTTATATTATTTATATTATTTATATTATTTATATTATTTATATTATTTATATTATTTATATTATTTATATTATTTATATTATTTATATTATTTATATTATTTATATTATTTATATTATTTATATTATTTATATTATTTATATTATTTATATTATTTATATTATTTATATTATTTATATTATTTATATTATTTATATTATTTATATTATTTATATTATTTATATTATTTATATTATTTATATTATTTATATTATTTAATTATTTATATTATTTATATTACTTATATTATTTATATAATTTATATTATTTATATAATTTTTTTTAATTTATATTATTTATACTATTGATATTATTTTTATTTATTTTTTTATTTTAATTATTTTTATTATTTGTATCATTTCTATTAAAAGAAGAATAGACTCAAAACACAAATAATTTTGGCAAAATTGAAACATAGTTGGCTCAGTTGAGTGAGTCAAATAAACTAAAAGGTGAGTTGAACTAGTTTACAAATGAACTTTGCGAGTTAGTTGTCGATTTAAACACATATGAATTTAAATCGTATACTGCATTTGCATTAATTCTTTTACTCTCATATTGTAGAAAAGAACAAATTTTCGTTTTATGTCAAAGTTTTCGTGAAAAGCAGCACAAAAGTAAAATTCTATAATATTTGTTTTTTGATTCTGGACGTGTAAGTTTTGCGAAAATCAAAAAAGGAAGAACAGTTTAAAATGCCAGTTGACGACAAGACATATTTTGAGGACCAACCGGGAAGGAAATTCGATCGCTGTTTGGCCAATGGCATTGTCAAGGGTGGCGGTGGCTTCGTCGTGGGAGCTGTAATTTCGTTATTGTTCCTACGTAGACGAATGTGGCCTATTTTGCTTGGTACTGGATTTGGCATTGGTGTTGCCTATAAGACATGTGAAAAGGACCTTAAGGACTTCAAGTAAAATTTTTAACAGCTAATAGCAAAAGCAAAAGCGAATAACGTACACTCAATTACATAGATACACAAATAGGTATATATATATATATATATATTTATATATATATGTATATATATATAATATATATATAAATATATTTGCATATATTTATATATATATATAAACTCTGAAGTATATATATTTTCGAAAAATTCTTCAATGTCTACACCCACCCACCAAAGTTATTTTGTTGTAGCTGTTGCTTGTTGGACTGCCAATTAAAATTCAATAAAAATACATGCAATTCCAATGAAAATGATGCACTCTCTTATCACAAAATGGAAAATCTTCAAATCGGGGCATGACTAGAAGCAATCAGTACGAGTTCCATGTAAAACAGTATCAGCAATGATCCAAAAACTAAAAAGCCAGAGAGACGACATAGACAGACATACACAGAGAAAGAGAGAGAGAGAGAGAGAGAGAGAGAAGGAGAGAAGAGAGAGAGAGATTGAGAGTAGTTAAATATTAGTGAAAGGGTGCTAGGTAGAGAGGTGTATTATGTTGAGAGAGCCAGCCAGGAGCCAAGAGCAAGAGCAAGAGAGAGCGCAGAATGGGGCAAGTTAAAAATCTTTTGCCGGGTCAGCAACAAAGTCAAGTGCAACGAGACGTGGCCAGATGAGGTATGGTATGTGGTGTAGATGGAGGCCTTCGTCTGTGGCTGCCACTTGAGGAGCTCACGTTTCGGGCGCAGTAGCTGGCTCATGTTGCATGCAACCTGGTGCTGTTGCTGTTGCTGTTGCTGGTGCTGGTGCTAGTGCCTCGTTTGCCCGTCACATAATCTGCTCCAAATCAAAATTGCTTATTAAACGTGGAGCTGTAGAGAGTTGCAGTTGCAGTTGCAGTTGTAGAGTTTTCTTCAACTTTGCCTGTTCCTTTTGCCTGTGTGTGTGTGTGTGTGTGTGTGTGTGTGTGTGTGTGGATTGTGGGCGCCCGCAGCTGCATGTGCAACTGGCCATGGACATGAATATATCTACTGACTACTTTGTGCTGTGTCTTGCACTATGTAGACTGTTGGACTGCGTAGCATCCAAAACGAATCTGTCGCCGCATCGCCATCGCGCAGTGCCTTTAAAATTGCTGCCGAATTCTGTTGCACTGCTGATCACGATTGCCAGGTTTGGGGCTCAATAAGCCAAACATCTTGATATGGATGCGGCGCTACAGGCTGCGCATTGATCGACGATGAGGAGGACGTTGACTACGATGACTACGACGACGACGACGACGACGACGACGTGCAAAGCTGCCAATGAACCGATATATACTTGCCTCTGGCTTATAGCTTCCTAGCTCCTCATCTATATTACACTCTCTCTCTCTCTGCTCTTTGTTGCTATCTGGCATTTGCTACGTTTGCCCTCTGAACCCGATTGCATTTTGTATATATTATAATTGCTGGCCATGGTTTACCACAATCTTTACTCACTCTCTGGTCAGTCAGTCATTCAGTCAGTCAGTCGATGGCCAATACAGATTGTCATGCTCTGAACCGCTTCTATTCGACGCGCTGCCACATTCATATCGCTAACAGTGTATCAACATTGGGCTTAAACAGCGAATCAGTTGGCTTTTTTTTTTTTTGGCTCGGGGGATGCGATGGATTGTGATATGATTCAACTATTCATTCCACGAAGCCAAACAACAGCAACAACAACAACAACAACAACAGCCTGAAACTCAACTTGTCGCATTAGCACCACGTTCTATGGCTAAAATTAATGCGATTACTGATTGCATTTATGCTCTGAATAACAACGAATATCCGTAACATACAGCTTAACCCCCTTGCCCTTAAGCTGTTTGCTTCGATCACTTTGCTGTGGATGTGTGAAAGCTGCTCACAGATTATATGATCTTTCACACATAATACTTGATCCAACTGACTTATAAAGTGTGTCAAGTTAATTAAAGATATATATACTAATATATATATATATATATATATATATATATATATTAATTGAACCATTAATTATGAATTGATGATTTAAAATGAACTAATTTAATATATAATAAAAACTATTTAGTATACTTTATTTCAACCTATAAAAATTTATAACGCATCAATTGTAGTTTTTTATTATTAAGCATAACTTTTTATAATACATTTTATAATTAATATCAGTTATAGCTACCATAAAAATTAGGCTATAATATATAGAAATTTATATATATATTTATATATATGATTCGGTTGTCTTCGTTGATATATTTGATATATTATTTGCTGCTATTTAATGATAGAGTGGAGAATGTTATTAGTTAGAAATAGATACTTTTATGTATTGGCGTTTTATTATGCTAAAAGCAATGACATTTGTCAGTATAATGTTATCTTTAACTATAAATTTTATAGCACTGTCATATAATAGTTAGTTAGTTTATAGCACCTACTTTAAACGACAAGCTGCTAACAGGCATTCAACCATTGAACTTTCTCAATTAGCTTAGTTTAACCCTCTATATATATATAAATATATATATGTATATGTATATATATATAGTTGTATTTTATAGTAGAGTTTACAGTTGTTGTTACCAACAAATGACGACAACATGTGTTTGATTTTGATGGGTTGTTTGTTGGGTCGATTCGTGGTTGAAGTCATTCTATGATCTTGACAAAAAAGCGCAAGCAGCTACAACATTAAGAGGAACAACAACAACAACAACATAAACAAAAAAAAAAAAATGGAAAGGTTCCCAAGAAAATTTAGATCAATTTTCCTAATTTACTTGAGCGCAGCGATTGCGTGTCGTGGCGTGAAAAACGGCACTTGAAAATTCCTATAGAGCTCCAAAGGAATCGCATTCAAAGCGTACTGCCACAAAGGGGGTGGGGGATGAGGTGTAAAAAACTTGAACTAAAGAAAAAAAAAAAAAATAGAATACAGAAAAAAAAATAAAGAAAATAAGTAGAAAAAAATAAATCACGACTCAAGTTTCGAAAGCGCGAAACTGTTACCAAAGCACTTAAACTTAAATTGGCCAGCGACGAGCGACTAAGGTAACATAGAGTAAACTTAGCCACAGATCCATGGACTCTAACTACTTGAACGAACCGAATCAAGCCAAACACAACTGAATCACTGAACACTGAACACTGAACACTGTACACTGTACACTGTATACTGTACACTAAATAGTAAACAGTAAGCACTAGCTATAGTTGAGGCTGTAGCTGGATGCTGGCGCAGGGGTAGGGGTTGGGACATAAGGCTAAATTAGAAATAGTGTAGATAGATACGCCAATAGAATTTATAGCGGGCTGCGCGTAGCCTGCGTTGTCATGATCATGCGGATGAGAGGCTAAAGCCACCTTCATTTTACGCCACCACCCGCACCCGCACCCGCATCCGCACAAGCACCCGCACCCACACCCGCACCTATACCCGCACTAACCGCACCTTATATAACCACCTTTGGCCGGGCAGGTTAATTTTGGGCACGACGCGCAGCCCAATGATGACGATGATGATGGCAACGCACGAAGCGGCTGCCTTGGTCATGTACAACGTGCACGGTCGCTGCTTAAGTTTAATGGAACCAATTGAAGATATTTTGTGGGCAAGTGATAAAGTTGTATGCCCAGTTGGTGGGTGCCGTGCCAACTTCAGCTGCATTCTATACATTCATTTCAGCTGACTTTTTGGATTTCACTCTGACTCTACCACTGCCTCTGCCTCTGCCTCTGCCTCTGCCACTTCCTCATCGTCTGCCTTTAACTCTGGACATACAATGAGTGCAAGCAGGAAGCAATATTACATTTTTCATCAACTGCTTGTGTGGATCAGGTGAGTGAGCATGATGGTTTCACGAACCCATTAAATGATGCGTAAACATAAACGTGATCATGCGTTTGACTTCACTGTAGGAGCAAGTAGAAGTAGGAGTTGCAGTGAGACGAAAGACACAGATCACATGATCTTGATACGCAAAAGGAACCATAAGAACTAAAAGCCACAACAAAAACAGGAAAGGATCGTGAAAATTACCACATCGCATAGTTAACTCTTACATGTTCCATTTGGACATTGAATCCAAGTCAATTCAGCTCTCTTTACTTTGCTGAGTTATGTGAAAATTGCGAAAGAGTTCTAAAAAGAAACATAACCACAACAATAAAATAAGAAATAAGAAAGCATATAAGAAGAAATATAGTAAAATATAAAGTGTTTAAGAGTAATAATTAGTACTTAAAATTGAATAGCTAAGTTGTTTCAAATCATGGAAAGGCATGCTATATTTGCTCACTGTAAATAAATGTAAATTGAATCAATTTTTTATATGTCTAAATAGCAGTGTTAAGACTTGTTGTATCATTATTTACTATATACACTAACTGTCTATATACATTGAATATTAAAGTATTTTTATTAAAAAACATTATTGAACTACTTTGCACTGACCTGAATTCAGTCAAAGTTCAAATTACCAATGTCACTCAAAGTGCCTACTAGACACCTACCACAGATTGGATACATCTAATGCAAATTATTTAATTTACAACTTATTTAATTTTGTACAATTTGTAATTGAAGCTAACATAATATAACATTTAATTACAAATCAATTGATAATTTAACTACAGTTTTGCAACTGTCTTTAATTGATTAGTCTTAAGTTAATTAACAGGTTTTTGCCTCTAGATTGATGCCATTTAATTAACACCAAAGTAATATAACTGGTAAAATCTTGTAAATATATGTGGAAATAAACCAATTAAATTAAGTTTAAGCTCTTAGGATTTTTATTTAAACTTGTTTGACAACAAACTTAACAAATTAAGTATTAGCTCAATAAATAAAATAAATAGCTTTAAAATTATATAAAAAAAAATGTAATACAATATTTTTTATTTGTAATAATTATAGAAATACTATTCAATATAATTATAATTATAGTTTCGTATATAATAATCAACTATGCATTACTTACAACTATAATAATAATTATATTAATATTAATAATAATAAATAATAATATATATAATAAAAATAAATATACTAATAAAATTAGTAATAATAATAATAACAATTAGATTAAAATTGATTTTAATAATAATAAAAATAAAAAAAAATAATAAAAGCAATAATATAAAATAATGAATTTAAGAACACAATAAAAATAAAAATAATACCAATTACTTATATATTATTGTTTTTTTTAGGATTTTTCATATTCAAAAGAAAATACACAAATTTACGATAATATTTTTACCTGAGTTGAAGGTGGAATATTAAATAAGTAGGCTGCATTTTAATGTCATCTTTAATAGTTCAGATATCAAAATATATAATA
Organism: Zygothrica quintamaculata; assembly: GCA_037044455.1. Classification (NCBI taxonomy): domain Eukaryota; kingdom Metazoa; phylum Arthropoda; class Insecta; order Diptera; family Drosophilidae; genus Zygothrica; species Zygothrica quintamaculata. Next base: position 172,480 of record JBAMBS010000792.1, on the reverse strand, counting down.
GAAAAGTAGGCTGTGGAAATGCTTTCTCCTTAAAAATAAACATAGCACATGAACAGGAATATAGAACCTCATTCGTTTCCGAGAAGTAGTAGAAGTAGGATTAAGTAAAGTAAATAAAAATATCAAAATTTCAATATTTTTTCTATTACTAAAACTTTTTCTATTTATAGAAGTTTTAGCGCAATACAATTGCACAATTAGATATAGGACAACGACACGTGAATAATTTTGGAGAAATGGCACCAGTACGTCAAAATTTAACCAGAGGGTAGGTATAATAGGTTAAAACCAGATATAATTAAGAGAAATAAACAAGTAATTGAGGGAAAAAAGTAAGACAGAAACAGACGAAAGAAATACAAGATTGAAATGAACACAAAATCATAAACAAATAATTATTTCGGATTGGAATAACGACTAGAGGACACATTTCGTAAATTAATTATACATTTTGAAGTATTTACAATTTAATTAACTACTTTTATTTACAGCCGATTAAAACAATCGGATGTTGTGTTCTCTAACAAGCACAGAGTTGGGCACAATGCTAACATCCGAGCATTGGCCCTTCTGCTGTGCTGACCAAAATTTAATGTCAACTGTAAAGCAAAAATCCAAAAAAAATTAAAAATCCAGAAAACCCATTCAACCCTTGCTCAAGAGTGCCTCCTATTGGACAAATTTGAATATTTTCATATACAATCTTTGTATTTTAACCAAGGCAAGGGGAATGGACCCAAAAAAATGAAATAAAAAATAAAAAAAAAAAAATATTTCTTTATTACTTTGTCTTAAAAAAAAGGCTAAAAGGCAGCCAATGGAAATGTACAAATTCGAAGAGTATGTAACAGACATTTAAGATCTAATATAGCATATATATTCTTGATCAGGAGGACAATCCGTATTGATCTAGCTCTGTCTGTCTGCTGGTTGTTTGTCTGTCCGTCTGTATTAACTCCTGAGCTATAGCAACCAATTTGAAATCTGGAATCGTTATTTGCGTACGCTATACGAGATTCTTTTGGATTCTTGAATTTCTTCCCCTGATCCCTCAGTAAGAAAAACACGATTATTAAGCACAATTTTCAACCGATCAAATTTCTTTATGGCACACGTAATAATTAGATAATTCTTAATCTACGCTGTGTGTGTGTCATTAAGATTGAACAATCAAAATCACGGAAGTTGTATCATGCTATAGAGTGCTGTGTTAGGCAAAGGGTCTCTCGTAGTCGGCTACACACGACTACAGATTTCTTACTTCTTTCCAATACTGCTATGCTACGGCTCTGTCAAATTTTAGAGCAGTAGCCAGAGCACAATATAAAACTACGGAGCAGCATAGCATTTTTAAACATTGGTTTAAATGAAAGCGTTTTTATCAAACTATTTTTTAAAATCTTATTAAGCTTTTGGAAAGTTTCCTTCGCAAAATGTTATCAATTAACCAAGTTTAATTTTTTCTCTGCTTTTGTGAGTTAATTTATCTAATAAGGTTGATTTTAAGAACCTTTATTTTATATGTACTAAAATAAATATATATATATATTTTTCTAATATTATTAATAACTATTATGTGATCTAACTTTTATTTTAATTATTTTGTTAATATTATTCATAATGAATTTTATATTGATAAACTGACAATTTGTAACGCAAAATTTATTTATTTATTTATTTTTTTTTAATATGGCAAGAAGCGCTTACCTGACCTTACGCAAAAGCCATTTTGTGAGGTTGTTTGCTTGCAGTCAGCGTCAGCGTCAGCGTCAACCTAAGCGTCGACGTTAGCGTTGACGGCGACAGCGACAGCGACGTCGACGTCGACATTGACTTCTACGTTGCTGACGCTTCCGCTGCTGTCGCCAATCAATCAAAGGGCCGTCGGCGTCTTCGTTGTGGTTGTTGTTGCGGCTTTTATTTATTTTGGCTCATTTTTACGCTTTATGCACTGCGCACTGGGCCGCAATTTGCTGCCTCCCCCTTTTTGCTGTTGTTGTTGTGTGTTGCATTTAGTTGTCTTCTTCTTTATCATCATTGTTCTCTCCTTCTTGTTTAGCTTCTTATGTGTTACGTCTTATGTCTTTTGTCTGTTGTCTGTTGTCTTTTGTCTTTCGTGTTTCGTTTCTGTCGTCTTCTGCTTGTTTCCATGCTTGTCTGTCTGCTGGCCATTAAATTTGATACCCTCTTATTTGGCCAATAAAATTAACCTACCTCAACTTGTTTCAGCCAAGTACACAGTACCAGGGCCAACTTGCTTTCAGTCTGGCTTAATGTGTGCCGTCATTTAACTGGCCCTCATGTATGTATCTAAAACTTTGGGTGGGTTTTCTCTCTGTCTTTAACTCTATGGGTAGGGCTCTTCCTTATATTGAATGCAGCTAATGAGCAATGAGCTGCCGTTGACTTAAACAACGGATCCACTTGAGGCTTGTTCCAAATGCTGAAGAGGCTTTGATCGCTATTTAAAACTACATATAATTAAGCCACTTGTAATTATTCATCACTCATCACTCATCACTAATTACTAATTACTAATTGCGTATTACTAATTAATAATTTGTTTCGTTTTCTCATTACAAAATGATGAATTGCCCATCATTTTGCTTACACATTTTACTCTTTCAACTCCTCTAAGTGCTGGTCCCGGGCCATAACATGGATAAACCCTTTAGATATTCCATCTCTATAAAATATATATATTCTCTAGATCAACAAACAATCTACTGATTCAGTATTTAAAATCTATATAAAAATGCCTGAAGCAGGTCAAGCAGGAAACGTTTCAGTTTGTTGCTCATAGAATCTCCCCAATGCCTTAATCCTTTTAAAAGAGCAACAGTCTATAAATAAGCTGACATTAAGTATCTGATATTAAAAGACTTTAACATCTGCTTAATGTCAGCTTTAAAACACTAAAAATAAAGTTGTTCAGAGTTCATATAGTTTCTTAAAAAACTTTTGTTTAAAAATAAAATTCAAATTATTAAATTTAATTAATTTTAATACTTTCTTTTATTATTTCTTTAAAATATGTAACCGTTATTTTAATTTTCATATTTCCAATATTTGATTATAAATAAATAAATATAAATTATATATTAGAAAAAAATATTAATTAAGTAAATAAAATAATTATACATTTATAAAAGTAAATGAATGAAAATAAATTAGTGAAAAATATATTGTTACAAAAAAACAGAAATAAATATAAATTTGAATAAAATCTTAATATAAATTTTATAATTAAATAAATTAGAAAATAAATAAAAGGTATGTAAATTGGTAAATAAATAAATCAATATGATTAATAAATAAATAAATATGATAAATAAGAAAATAAATAAATAATAAAATGATAAATAAATAACTAAAAAGTAATTAAATATGATAAATAAATAAATAAATATGATAAATAAATAAAAAAATTTATAAATAATTTTTTTTTACTAAATAATTAATCAATAAAAATTATAAAATTAGTATAAATTATACAAATTGAAGATTAAATTAAAAAAAAATTCTAGAAAATAAATTAATATAAAATTTATAGAATAATAAATAGGTAATAAATTAGATGAATATAATAAGAAGTAAATAAAGAAATTATGCAACTATTTAAATATTTAATAAAACATATTTGTATTATTTATTATTATTGTTGATATTATTATAATTATTATTATTATTATCATTATTATTATTATTTTTATTATTACTTTTATTATTATGTTATATTATTTATTTATTTTTATATAATTTTTAATCAGAACTTAAGCAACTTCAATGTATACGAAAGTGGGTAAAATGAGAATGGAAAGTGAATGGAAATCAGTGTGGTAAAATTGTATTGGTTTTCATACATTAATCAGTTGGTCAGTTGGCTACCTATTTGACCACAGCATCACAGTTGACCACGTTAACACGAACAGTAGCAATGGCATTGCATTTCCACACTGCAATGCCAATCCTAGACGCATTTAGTGCCCTTAAAAAAGGCGTGGACACATAGCTGCTGGCTTCTAGCTTCTGGCTGTTGGCTGGTAGCTGGTGACCGGCGACTTTAGCAATCGGCCAACTATAAAAGGTGCGACAATTTAGACGTCGTCGCTGTCGTGGTCGCGCCTTGTCGACGTCACTCCAGCTCCAGTTTCCACTTGTGGTGTGCCAGACGCAGCCTGAGGTTGCACCTCTGCACAGAACGTAACCAATTAAAGAGTCGATCCAAGCGGCCTCTTGACACACAGTATTGGGGAATGGTAGTGTCAGTGTTAAGGGTAATGGTTATAGGACTAGGATTGGGATTGGGATAAGAATTGGGATTGTGATTTGGATTTGGATTGCTACAATATACAGATCTTTAGCTAGTGAGAGACTGGCCCAATTTGGGGACTGGCATCAACATTGCAACGACTGCTGCCCATTTACATTCACATTTACAACTACCATTACATACACAGCCATACACACACACACACATACATACATATACAAATACACATACATACGTTCACCTTTAAGCGATTGTGCGAGTGTCCATTGTCACTTGTTGCAATAAATTGAAATTGACCAAAAAGCGTGCGGTGCCACTTTGCCCCGTTGCAGCGTATAACGTTCACTGCACATTGCTCATTGGATTTGTGCTACATGCGGCATGCGGCATGCGGCATGTATCTTGTTGCAAGTGCCATTGGGCTCGTCGCATTGGATTGTCTTGACAATAAATGTCAACACTTTGCGGCTGCTAATTTATTTGCGCGCTTGATGCGTGCCCCAATGCTGGCGACCAACACTAGTGTTTCTCTATCTCTTTCTATTTATCTTCTCGCTCTCTATCAGCCTAAGCTTTTGAATGAATGTTGTAGATAATTAAGATCATATTATGGTATCCACAATTAGATCTTGCCTGCCCTTTAACCTGCTTTCAATACAAACCTTTTAACATCTCTTTTGCCTTGTTATAATTTTATTTTTTGAATTTTCTTTTGCTTTTATACTCTATAAAAAAACATATGTAAATAACTGTAGAGAATAGCAGACTTTTGGCCACGGCAATAGTTTTATAATTGCCGCCAAACTCTTTTGCCTACCATTTGCCCAAAATGAGGTTTTAGGCAACTTTCTTGCCCAAGCTCCTAACTTCTTTAGGCTAGCTCTCAGGTTCTACTACCACGAAGCTCTGAAGTCACCGAAGCGCAGCGGCAACCAAAGTGTTGGCCTCTATAGACAAGACGCCGACGTTCTCGTTCTTCTTGTAGTTGCTGTTGTTGCTGTCGTTGTAGTTGTCGTCATCCTCGTGGTCGGTCCTCGTCGTCGTTGGCTGACACGCGGCAACGGCTACGACTGCGGCTGTAGCTGTGGCTGTGGCTGTGGCTGTGGCTGTTACTACCACCGCTGATGGTCAAAACCAAATGTAGCCAGCGTCCAGTGGCCAGGCAATTAAAATTTTGCGCCGTCCAAAGGCAGCCGCTGCTTAACAGAGTCGACGTTTTGGACACTGCGACTCTCTCCCCTTCCCCCTTTTCCTTTTGGCACTACTCTGCGTTGCACCCTCTAGTCGCAACACAACCTTTGGACTCCTTTATATATATGTTGTTGTTGTTGTTGGTTCTTTCCTAAATAAGTCAAGTGTTACGACAGCAACGACGACGGCGTTGCGGCCAAATGGGCGTATGAAATGCAATTAAATTAAATTTGCAGTTGCAAAGTGTTCATGGAGCAGGCAACAGAGGATGAACAACAGCATTTAGAATGGGGTTATAGGGGAAAAAGTTGCAACTATTCTTACCTATATATATATGTATATATATATATATATATATATATATATATATAAGCCAACTTGTCATAATGGCCAGTGTCAATTTTACATAATTAACATTTAATTGAAATGGTTATACCATATACTAGGTTACGCTTGCCATAGGGGTTGGGGTTATATCTGGGGTTGGGGGTGGAGCATGATATACTCTAGGGGCGGTGATTGCAATTGCAAAAAGGGGGAGGTTAAGGCGTCAGTGCGTGACATAGTGCATTATAACAATGGACCTACTATAAACCAGTTATTATAAACGCTTAAATTGAATTTTGACACACAAACACAAATGCACAGCAAACAAGTTAAGAATTTAAGTTAATAAAAAGAAAAACACAACTCAATCTCCCTTGAGAGAACTTCAATATGTTTCCTCTGAACATCAACTTGCAGCTGACTAGGAAGTGCACATAGGATATAAAATGCTCTGTTAACTTTTTTATTCTTTAATATTTTTGCTAAAAAAAAAATCATCTAATATCTAGAAATATGTACTATCCCTTGTACATATATAGAAATTTTCCAAATATTTTTTTAAGCTTCAGGAAAAATCGAAAAAAATTCAAAACTTTTGCGACGCTCAACTCCTTAGGTACTCAATTGCTGCTCTTTAATATTAATTCTCTACTCACTTTATGTTTTAAAGGATCTTGTATATAATTATATATGTGTTATAGGAAGTATTTAAAATACTTTTCTTATCCTTTTGGAACATATTTATACATTAAATATCTCTCAGTATAGTTGATTCTCTGAACTTCCTCTCAATGGCAACCTTGACTACAACTTATTTGCTAGGCAATTCCCTACATATCGCATATATATCTCTGATCTATATACTTTTGAAGAATATTTATATTTTATTTTATTTTATAAATAACTATTCTATAAATTTTAAGGATTCTTCCATATATATAAACACATCTAATCTTCGCTTTATATCCTATAGTCCTCTCAGACTGGAAAGATTTGCAGTTGAACTTAACTATACAAATAATAGGAATATATTTCTAAATATTATTATTATTTTTTAATTCTATATAAAACTAAAATTAATATAAATAAAACGAAATTAGTTTTAATAGTTTTTAAAATTTTTTGTTATTTTTTTTAAATTAATGCAGGATGTGTAAGAAGCAAGGCAATAAGAGAGCAAGAATTGCGTGCAATCGAAGCAATTTATAATGCATGCAATAAAATGTAAGAGGCAAAATATTTATATACCGACAACTGTTCTGTCAAGATCAGCATATACGTATATATGATATAGAAAATATATATACATATATATAAATTAATATATCTGGATTGCAAAGACTAAGTTACACTGCACAAGAGCCTTTACTGTAAGGTTAAGGTTAGGTTAAGGCAAGAGATCCTCTTAGTAGTAAATTAAATAAAGTTGCTGAATGGATTTGAATATTTATATATATATGGATATATGTATGTATGTTTAGTCTACTATATAAAAGTAGAAGTAGTACTTGTTTACTACAAATATATTTACTGTATATGAAGTATATAATGTATTGATACCCTGCATATAGTTTCTATTAAGCAACATGTTGATTTTAGTGTTACATGTTAAAAATGTTTTATCTTTTTGTACAATACACAAGAATCTGTGTTGAACTATTGAAGTAATTGTTTATAGATTTGCAGAGTATTAAATATTCATCTTAGTTAAATTTTAGTTTGTTACTTTCTTGCCAGTTTGTTGTCTGTTTTGTGCAGTCTATTGAAATGTCATTCAAGCTCTCAAATGTTCCAAAGCCAATTATGTCTGACAGTATATATGTGTCCAACCAATGTATTTACAAGCTGTCGATTCAACTAGCTTTCTCTCTCTCTCTCTCTCTCACACACACACACACACACACACATGCATACATACAGTATCTGTCTATTTATTGCTCTCTTGTAAAATGTCTCGCTTCTTGTGTGTTTTTGTCTTCTTGCCTGCCAAGCAGCCTATCGATAACAGTTGATAAGTTGTAGAGGGCTCTGCCCTGCAGCCACCCACTGGTGTTGTGTTGTTTAAAAGGTTTTCCATGTAGCAGCGATAAAACGACTAAAATTGAATAACTGCAATACTGTATATATACATACACACACTCATACTTTTACATGCACACATATAGACGCGAATTTAAGCGATTTGGCAATCGATTGCCTGAATTTCAGTTGTTGACGTCAAATGTTGCTATTGCCGCTGTTGCTGCTGTTGCTGTTGCACTTCCGCCTAAACGGCATATGCAACAAAGCTCTAAACAGCAACAACAGCAGCTGCCTAGAGGCTACCATGGTTATCCTCCTCCTTAACAATTCTCCCGTTCACATTAAATCAGCGAAGCTTAAAGCCAGCTTAAGCCCCAAAGGCCCATTGCTTAATCCGCACTTTGGCGCGTTTCTTGGCAGCTTTTCTTCAACTGCCCGCTCCTCAGTTACCCCTCGCATCAGTTCATATGATAGCTGGCCAGTAGAAGTAGTATTAGTAGTGGTAGTAGTAGTAGAATACTTTTACTAAGTTTATGCAAACTATGCGATTGTTTTAATTTGCAGCGTTTTCTTTGTCGTTTTTTCGGCCACTTTGTTGTAATAAATTTAACGCCACACATATACAAACACACACAAACTAATACAGTCAACAGACAAGCAAGTGGCAGACTCAAACCCATACCAAAAACCAAATTCAGATTCAAGTCCAGACTCGTCGTCCGACCCAGAGCCAGACCCAGACCCAGACCCAAAACTAGACTGGGATTGCCCTCAGGCGAATTTGTGTACTGCCTGAGTGACTGACTGAATGACTGAGTGAGTGAGTGAGTGAGTGAGTGTATGAGCAAATGAATAAAGGGATGTATAACCAAATTTACTCGCTTTGCTACTCTATTCTGTTTATGCAGACAATTTGTTCAATGTCCGTTAAATTTTATCGCAACATTATCTAAATTCTTATATATTATTCCATATAAGATCTTGGCAAATTGTTGTAGCTATTACTTTTAAGTTAATTATTGTATTGAACACAATTAAGCGTATTTTCATAGACTGTTTATGCACCAAAATGTGGCAAACATATTCAGATTTAAAGTCAATTTGTTAACTAAAGTCTCGCAACTTAAATCAAAGTCCTTCACATCAATTCCTGCAGTTAGAACACCCAGTTGCACAAGTCCTGATGTTGGATTCTGCTTTTAGACTTGCTTCTAATTCTGTTTCTGATTCTGCTTCTGCTTCTACTACTGCTTCTACTTCTACATCTGCTTCTACTTCTACTTTTGATTCTGATTCTCTCAGACTGAAACTCAGTCTCTGCGTCTTGGCTTCATTGAATGCTCTAAACACAAATCGGGGCATATTTTAACGCCGTTGTGCGCCACTTGACTCAATTGCACAAGAACAACAAAAGTTATGCTACAATTCATGCATGAAACATGACGTGCTTCTGATATGCTCGTACTTAGCCGCAAAATCCGAATGCTGTGCTGCAATGATACACTGCAATAAATGATTGGGTAACTTGAATTTTATATTTTCTTAATATTTTCGTATATCTACTTAATAGGAGGGATACGTAAAACAATGAATATTGTTACTTTTCGTTAATTAAATATGCGATTATATAAATTAAAAATTAAATAAAAAGTTAAATCAAATAATAAGAGAAATAAGAACTAGGAAAATAGTAATCAAAATAATATAAATATTTATTTATTTATTTATTTATTTATAATATTATTATTTAGTATTAAATACTAAGCTAAATAATTAAACGAGCACTGGCTGCTGGGACCTTCGGCTCAATATAAATATAAAACTAAATGTAAATAAAAATATAAGAAATAAATCAGAAGTATAAATTAAAAATGAACTTAAATTAAGAAATAAAAGTAAATAGAAATTTAAAGTTAAATAATAAGACATTTAATAAAATAATTAATTAAAAAAAAAAAAAAATTAAATAAGAAAATAAAATATTAAATAAAAAAAAAATAGAATTAAAACTTATAATAAAAATATAAAAGAATAAATAATAAATAATTTAAAAAATTTTAAAGTGTAAAAAGCACGAAACAAAAATTTAAATCAATTCAATATTCAATTTCAAATTAAATATTAAATTTAAATATATTACAATGAATGAGAAATGTTTTTAAAAATAAATTAATAATCAAAATACATTTATTAATTATTAAATAATTTAGAAAAACTAATTACACATATAAATAAAGCAGTTAAAAACAAACTAATAAAAAAAAGTTAACAAAAATAAAATAAAGAAAAAAATAAAATAATAATAAGAAATTATATAAAACTTAAAAACATTCTGATATACTTACATTTAAAATACAAAGCTAATAATTTAAGAAAATTAAAAATCAAAATTAAAAATAATTAATTAAAAATAATTTTTTATTTTTTTTTAATACATTTTTATACCATAATCAAAGTTTGGTAATAATATGAATTTTATTTAATATTGGGACTATTTTATATATATATATAAATATTTTTGTTAGTGTATCGAATGCAATGTTGATACCTTCATCCTTGACGTCTTCATCTTTTCTTAAAGTCTCGACGTCTGCATTTAACACTGTAGTCCTTCAGCCCGTTCATCCTTCAACGTCTGTGGCCTGAAATCAGAGTCACGCAGGCGAAAGCTTTTATAATGAGCGCGTTTAGGCTTTTGGTAAGCGATGCACTGCCACTGCCACTAGCAGCAGCAGCAGCAGCAGCAGCAACAGAGGCAGCAGCATTAGTAGAAGCAGCATGCAAAACAGCGCAGCAGCAACGAAAGCTGGCGTCAGGCCATGGGCGCAATTATTGCAACTTCAATAAATTTTCAACTTGATTACGCACTGAGCGAAATTAATCGCTGGCATACGTCATACGCCATGTGTGCCACAGCAACAGCAACAACAACAACAACAGCATCCACAGCCACTGCCAGTACCAAAGCTATTGCAATTAAGTACAACTTGGATTATTGACTATGGTAGAGTAGGAAATTCTAGGAAATTATTCACACTCATTAACATATTTACACCTAAAAATGTACGCTGACAAATGACAAAGAGGCGTTACCACTCACTGAGCTCCTAGTTCCTAGCATTCCAGTTCCCAATTAGACAAACGATCCGCTTGCGATCCTTTTAGCCTTTGCATCTGGCGTTTAACTTATATATGTATATGTATATATATTTTAAATTTTGTATTATTTTTTTTTTTTTTTGTTTTTTTTTTTCCTTTTTTGTCAACTTAAACCCCGCGGGCAACAGTTATCGTAATCGTAGTCGTAATGGCATTCATAGTTGTAGCTGCCTGCCGATTACGATTAATGAGCAGGCACTTAAAAATGTTCGTGGCACGCGCTAAACGCAGAAAGCCAAACGATTTTTGGTGTGCAACTGCCACTGCCACTGCTACAGCCACAGCCACAGCAGCAGACTGCAGACTGCAGACTGCAGGCAACAGCGGGTATAGGTAACGCATTGAGTTTATTAAGTTGTTTCCACTTGTCCAACACCTGCCTACTGGCAACAGCAATAACAACAACACCAACAACAACACCAACAACAACATAAAGAGCAACAGCTTTCAACATGTTGCAAGTAGCCAACTGGCGTCGATCGCCGCACGCAGCTGATTGGCAATTTGCTGCTTCAGCTCACAGCTCCGTCTCCCATTTGTCTTGTAAGCAAATCCAAGTCAATGCACTTCAACAGCTGCCGCTCACTGAGCCGCTGGCCAATTAAGTTACAGGTCGCGCCTAATGTGCAGCCCTGGCCAAAGACCCAATCCCAATCCCAATCCCATTTTTAGTTGCAACACTGAAAGACAAAAGTTAAAGACAAAAAACAGTAGCTGTCTGTAATGAATGGCTATTGGTAGCCAACCATTCTCCACTTCATTCTCCATTCTCTATACTCTATACTCTATTCTTGATTCTCTATTCTTGATTCTTTAGTCTTGGACTCTCGGCACTGGACTCTGTTGTGACGTATTTGGCCATTGACAGCGCCTTAATGGATTAACATTTGTCAGTGTCGTGTTAGGCACCAGAAGCAGCAACAATGCCCCCTAGCTGCACATAGAATTGGAAGCTGCCACTGCCGCTGTCGCTGCCGCTGCTGGTGCTGTTGCCACTATTGCTATTGCAGTAACCCGTTGCCTAAGATTGAGCTTTGAGCCAAGAGTAAAAGACTGATTTGCATGCAATCTGAGACAGTGGCTAGTATTCATTCTGTGCCAGAAGGGATCCTATGGATTGCCTGGCTAAAACCATCTACCGAATGTCAATTGCTCCATGCCTAAGGCCAACTTGTTAACATTATTATCATCATCATCAGCATGCTCAGTGCATACAACTCATATATATATACATATATATATATATATATATATGTATGTATATATATATAAAGATATTTTTATATATATATAAAGAGCTGTCTTAAAAATGTTTTAATTTATATACAACTAATCTAATGCAGTTTGCAGTAATTTATGCAGCTTAGGTGCTTCATGTAATGCATACATTTAGAATGCATTTAGTTTTCTTTATGAATTACAATTTATCACTACTAAATAAAACTTTCTACTATCTAAATCTGAGATACATTTCTGGATATAGTAATATTAATAGTTTAACTTTTACCAGAATAAAAAGTTTCTTAAAGATTTACATAAAAATTTATATAAATAATTATATATTTTGATAAAATAAAATAATTGTTGAAAAATTTTATATATTTTTGCGTAAAAAAAAATTTAGTTTGATTTTACTGCAATTTATATAAAATGAAAAATTAAAATTATACAAATAATAATAAAAAAATTCTTATATTAATTTTTGATCATATGAAATATATATTTTTTTATTTTAAATTTCATTTAAGTTTAACCAATTTCGGATAGTCAATAATGTTTCTAAAGTTTCTAAATTTAATTCAGGCATTTTTGCATAATCTTTATAATTATTAATAATTAAGAAATATATATATATATTATATAGATTAATGGCTTAGAGTTCTTAAGTAGTTAAACAATTTTTACAATAATTTCAATAAAATATAAAAATTATTTATGGTAACTAAACGTCATTATAAACTAATGCAATATTTATTCAATAAATATCCAAATCAACTGGTTATGCGCTCTACATGTTAAATTATCTATAAATATATTTTTAAGGTACTAATTTACTACTATAAAAAAAATTAAATATAATTAAAAAATATATTAAAGTATATTATATTAAAATATTATTTCGATATCGATTCAAATCCAGCATAATTTGAGGCACTTCTAAGGGAAAAAAACTCTTAAATCACTAAAAGAAATTTAATAAAATTTGTTAACTTTTAAATATTAAATAATTAAAATGTGATCTATATAAATTATATTATAAAATAAATTTACATTATAATAATTATTATTTAAAAAAAATTATTTCGATTAAAGTTCAACATAAAATTTATTAAATGAACTCTTTATGTCCTTTTAGTTCTTCCATAAAATCAATAAAAATTTAATGATTAGGTAAAGTTTATATATTGTAAATGAATTGTACACAGTATATACTCTACTGTATACTCTATATAGCTAAATTATTTTAGCTTTTTTTAGCCACATCAATCGATTTGATAGTCGCTTTATAAATGTGGATCTTAGGGGGTATTCACGCTGTGTGGGTGAGGCTTTCTATATTCTTTGTTTTATAAATGTAATAAGAAACGGATTATATATACAAATAAAAATTATTTAAAAATATAAATCATACGATTATGCAATGTGTATGTATGAATTTGTGTGTGTGTATGCGTGCGTGAAAGCCTTTGCATAGGAATGTGCTGAATGTGTTAGTTGCAGCAGATTTCAACTGGATTTAGCAGCTCATAGCATGTTGCAAGTAACTGCTTTAATTTTACTTGTTTAAATGAATTATGTTAATTAATTATTTTATTTATTAAATTTATTATTATGTGTAATTGAATAATATGCATATTCTTGGTTTCTAGTTTCTTGATAGAAATCTTTAAAGCAGCAAAATTTTTACTTTAAATTATTTTTTATTAAAAATTTCAATTTGCTAAGAAAAAATATCTTTATTTTTGAAGGTGCATCTGTCATGATATATATTATATATATAAAAATATATATATATAAATATAAATTAAAAATAGAATAACAAATCTTTAATTAATGAAAATCAAGTGGATTTTATAGGGAGGCAATGGAATAAACATACTAAAAATGTTATCAGAATAATTGTTAAATTTATAAATGAATATATTATGTGTTGTGTGTAAACGCATAGTTTAACCAATACTCATATGCATAATGATTGTTTTACTTAAATTTCGTATATGTATATATGTGTGCGTGTATTTGTTTTCGTATTTGTATAGGTATTTATGCTCAGACTGATACTCAAGGCGACGATAATTAATTTGTATAATGTGCTGTCGACGCTGCTCTGACTACATCAGGCAGACAGACATACAGACAGTTGGACGGACTGAGGGATTGACGAATGGACAGACTGATAAATAGCAGTAAACATACAATGGGCTCGTAAATAATATCAAGTAGGCATGCACAGCTACAGCCAATGGCAGAGGTAGAGGTAAAGGCAGAGGAACAGGCGAGCCACCTAGCGGCCATCCAATCAATTAAACAGACGCTGAACAGCCCCCAGGCCCTGACAGCTGAGACGCATATCGTATGGTTAGAGCGGTTATGAAGGAAATATACATGAGCATAAGCAGAAGGGGCAACAAGTAAAATGGTGATAGAGGGGAAGGCGGGGGTAAGCAGAGAGTACACATATATACGAGATATAGGGAGAGCCTCTTGTTGTTTCAAGAGGGAAGATTCAGATGCAGTTGCGGTGCGAAAAAAAACGTTTATAGTGCGTGTAATCAGCTCTTAACTTATAATTTATAAAACGGCCTGCCAAGCTGTATGTATATACATATATGTATGTTAACTGTGTATATTTGTGTAAGTGTGTGTGTGTGTGTGTGTGTGTGTGTGTGTGCGTGTGTGTATGTTAGTTCGCAGTTTAGCGCTCCAAAAGATGCAACGCATCGGCGGAAGCTATAAACATCTGTATAATTAAATAAAATAAAATTAAAAATGTTAATGAGAGTCAGAGCTACAGCCACAACCACAACGACAGCTATAGACTTAGCCATAGTAGGAGCCACAGAGCAAAAGGCCAAAGATGTGGATAAAGATGAAGAGAGAAGAGTGAAAATGTTGAAAGAGGAAGATACACACAGTGTCTGTCTCTGGGTGTAGATGTTGTCGTATTTTAGCAGTGTCCGTTGGCCGCTTTATAATGGGCCAAGAAAGGTGCGAGTTGGCATCAGTTGTGTGGTGGCAGCGCAGTTTTGCGACTCCAGCCCGTGGCTTGTAAACAATTTAGCGTGTCTCTTCATATTATATCATTAAAATTAATATGAGTTTGGCGTGCTTCAAGTTATTGCCACAGCTAAAGTCCAGTCAAAGCGACACAGCCACAGGCAGCCCTCTACACAGTGGCAGTGGCAGTGGCAGCGTAAAGTGCGTCTGTTAACGCAAAAATGCTATAGACGGATACGGAACAGGCACTGGCACAGGTAAAGACAGTGGCCCAAAGGCCTATACAAAACGACAGCCACAATTGGCCAAGGTTCAGCCTAATTCTCAGCCAGTTTAGTCTATGCAGGGCGTTACAGCTGCGTGTCGCTTAACTAATGAGACAGACTGTAATCTAGCCGTTGTTGTCTCTTATTTAATTGCTGTGTCAGCAAATGTCCAAACAGTGCAACAAAAAGTATGCATACATTTAAATAAATCAGATAAAACTTTGCTATTTTTTAATATAGTTTAATATATAGTTTGATATGTTAACTAAATCTATTCCAATACTTTATAAATATTTATATATTGGTATATAAGTGTAAGCATTTATCAAACATTTCAATTACAATCTGATATTTCATTCAAACGGTAAATGCTTTAAGCTGCCATTGGCAATGCGTCCTTTGATCCTTCAGACAACTGATAGCTGCAATGCTAAAATGAATATCAAGTGTATCGCTTTGTGTCTATACAATACCAAAAGAGTAGACTACCTATACACATATATATATATATATATATTATATATATTTGTACATAGTTCTATATACATAGTATATATATATATGTAAATTGTTGCTTTACACATTTTGCCAACGAGGAAAATCATTTAAAACCTGACACACTTGGCCCAAAGCTTCAACAAAGCCACATAAACTAAAATGTATATGGCGATACCTATATATAGATTTATATATATATATATATATATATATATATATATGTAGATAGGTAAAAGTAAAAGCATGAGGGAGCGAGACAGCATTGCGTATACGACGCGTTGTATCCAGCGAATATATCTATCAATGTGCTTTCGGTTATTCATCAACGAAAATGTCTAAATTATTCAAATGGAAATGTGAAACGTCGCCATTTCCAATCCTCTCAACGCTCTAGCATTTTGATTTTCATCTCTAGCTTTTTGCTATAGTACTATACGTTTATATATATATATATATATATATATATATATATATGTGATATATACATAGAATATATTCCTTGACGTTACGTTTGTTGTTGTTATTTTGCTTTTGGTCCAAAATTGTGGACATGTGGCTATGGCCAAATTGATGAAGCGGCAGCAGACCGACAAACCGTTATACACATTACCTACACTTGCACACAATTTGTGGGGCTTAAGCGAGTTGAGTTGAGTTGAGTTGGTCCATGCTTGTTGCCTTCGGTTTTTGGCTTTATCTGAAGCTCTAAGCAAATGGTTTGAGGCCAATGAAGTTACTCAAACAATGCTCCTGCTGGGCCTGGCCATAGTCAAATGGCTTTTTGGTCATAAGTGTATATAAATATGTGTGTGTGTGTGTGTGTGCGCTTTGTTTGTAAATAATGTTTTGTTGGATTTATGTCTACCAAAAACGCTTTATATAAATATGTATGCAGACAGCTACAGTAGTCACTGAACCTAGACTTGCCCCGCTGCCAGCAGCGAGGATTGTTCAATAAGTACTTTCAACTACTCAATTCCTATATAGTTGACATACCTACCATGCACCTTTTCAGCTACATATATAACTTTTGTTCTTTATATAAATATATATATATAACATATGTTTAGATAAGTCTTAAGACTGCCACAAAACGGGCAACGACATTGATGCCTCTAAGTGAAGCTTAGCAGAGCTTCAGCTGATTAGTTTTAAGATTTTATTAATATTTTGATGGTCAGTAAAAAAATGAATAAAAATATATAAAAATTTTATTTTATTAGAGTTAAATATTTCGTTTCCTTACAATATATTAATCAATAAAAAAATCTATAAAAAATAGAAAGTCGGGTAGAAAAATATTATTTAATAATTTTAAAAAATTTACTAAATAAATTTGCATTATTTTTAAACAAATTGGAACTCAAAATTATTAAAAAAAAAAATCATTACAAATAATTTTTATTTTATTAGTAATTTTATAATCACTTTTAAATTTGATTAACTAAAAATATAAAATTATTAAAAAAAATCATTATAAATATTTTTTTTTTTTATTTATATTTTTATATTTAGTTTTAAATTGAGTTATAGAGAATCTTCTGCAAAATGTTTTAAATAATAAAAAATATATAAATTATATTTTAATGTAAATAAAAATATATTTTTATTACAATTTACTTCTATAATTTTCAGTCAACAATTAAATATATATATAAAAAATAAATATAAATAAAATATACTAAATAAATTCTGTTTATGTTGGATCAACTTTTAATATAAAATTATTAAATATTATAAGATCATTTTAAATAATAATATTTTTTATTTTTATTTATTTATTTTTTTATTTATAATATTAGGTCTAGTATTAAAAACTAAGCTTAATAATTATATTATATTATTTCAAGTTGTGTTTTATGAAAATGTTGTAGTAAATATTTCGATCAACTCTCGCGTTTGAATACACTCATTTGCCATAGACAAGTATTCAAGTATGTACACATTTCTCATTTCTCATTTCAATGCGATTCGCACTCGCATTCGGACTGTGAAAAGGTTTTTTGTAATTTTCAAATTTGAATCGGTGGAGCAGGAAAAGTTTTCATTTAAAAATTCAATTCACTTGTCTGGACTGTTGTTGCTGCTGTTGTTGATGGTGTTGCTGGTGTGTTACTTTTGCCATTACTGTTGTCATTGGTATCATTGTATTATGTTGTGTTCTACTGGTAACACGTATTGCTTGAAGTTGGTGTTAATTTAGTGTTATGATATCAGCTGCAACAGCAACTGATACAGCAACAACAAAAAGCAACAGCAAAAATAATGTGAAAAAGATTTCAATAGTAAACGGAGCAAGTTGCAAGCAACAGGGACTTAAATGTTGCTTGTAATTGTTGCTCAGCGCCTGCCTAAATGTTTGTCAAACCAAATAGGCGTGTCAGTTGGCGCCGGCGTTGTCTTCGATGTCTTGCCTTGTTTGTTGTTGGTCAACAAAGCCAAAGAAAAATGGTCCACGTTTTACGGCGTTTTTGTGCATGTCAACGATGTTGTAGCTGTTGCTGCTATTGCTGTTACTGCTACTGCTGTTGTTACTGTTGCTGCTGCTGTTGTTGTTGTTTTTACTGTTGCTGTTGCTTTTGCAGGCAACGAGCAGGATAAAATGCGCTGTTTACATTCTCTAATTTCGCTTGTTCATTGTCCAGCGAAGCGTTCGGCGTGCATCCCCACACATGCCGGACGAACAAAGCATTTGGTCAGTTGACCGCGACCCCCAGCGCCTGCAGCATTTAACCAACAGCATCAGCAGCAGCTTCAACGGCAGCAGCAGTAAGTCCCTTACTCAGCTTGTTCGTATACACTAGCCATTGATGCGAGTCGGCTCGAAAATTAAGCCGAGTAGCTATAGCTGAAGACCTAACCAAATCTAACCTTATCTCACCCTACACCATACACCTCTTACCCTTCACCCTTCACCCATTCACCCATACACATTTCCATCTTCTTTTGGTCGAACATCTTCTCTTTGCTTTTCATTTGGCTGCTGCTGCTGCTGATGCTGTGAGGCAAGAGATTTCAAAGTAATGTTACATCAAGTGGAAAGCACTTGCACACATAGACCCACTGACTGCACTCGCCGTTGCATAGATCGGCATAGAAGCATCCATGTACATACGAATTGCCTTACTCCAGCCTGACCACCTTAAAAAAGGCGCTGCCTTTAGGTCTCTCTCTCTCTTTCAACCCCCTCCTCTCCCCTTTTCCTTTATGCAACCATACTGCACCCATGTTGCATGCTGGCAATTCGCTTTGTTCTTCTGCTCAGTCAGCAGTTCGCAGGCAAAACTTTTTTCCTTTTATTTTCTTCTCTTCTATTCTCATTTTTTTTCTTTTCTTTGTATATGTGTGTGAGCAACATATCAGACTCAACGATTTCACACCGAACCGAAGATGCACTTGCCAAAAAAAAAAACCGAAGATAAAATCATAAAAAACACCAAAAAATTGCAACAGTCAATCAATAGAGGTGAGGCTTTTAGATTAAGCCATGTTTCAGTTAAAGCTTTAAGTGCAATATGCAAAGAACTTTAAGTTAAGAATTTTACTTTAATTGATATATATATATGCAGCTTCTATAGCTTCGATCTATGTAATTATAAGGCTTGAATCGGAGCTACCTTTGAATAAAAGGTAAAAAATTAATTAATGGTTTAAAAAAATTATAAAAAAAAGGATTTTGTACACAATATTTCTTTGTTGGAAGAAATGTTGATACAGAGTTGAAATTTACAGTATTTTTAGAAAATATATGTAAAAATGTTAATAAAATAATTTTAGATAATTATATTTCAAAATGGCGGCGCTGTAGCTTCGCGACACGCTGCATAACTCAAATATTTGCATAAATCGAAAATATAATAAGGAATAAGAAATTAAATAGAAAAACTAATAATTAAATAAATAAACGTATATTAATAAAATAAATAAATATATAATTAAATAAAAATATAATTGTAAATTTACTTTAATTTTTTTTTAAATATTTTAAGTTTTATTAATTTCATTTAGATTTTTACATAATAAATATTTTATTTTAATATTTTCAGGCATTAAGTTTAATAAGACTTAGCTAATTATTATTTATACACATAACAAATGAATATAATAAAATATATTATATAGTATATTATAATATATAAATGTTCTATCAAATACTATACTTAGTCCTTCTTTATATAGAGTTAATTATCTCTATCACGTGTCCCATTTAATGTCTTAAATTTGTTGCAAATGACGTGTGTTGCATTTGTTTTAACTTAGCTGATTTACCCTTTACTTAGGTACAAAAAAAAAAAAAATAACTAGAAACTATAAGAAAAAGAAAAAGCAAAAAAAAACAAAAAAAAAATAGAAAAACAAATAAAAGACTAGAAAAAGAAACCAAAAACAAACACTTTGAAACAAAAGCCGTTGAAATGTAGTAGAAAATTTCATTTCTGTCGACAAGCGAATTTTTCAATGTGTCGTCGTCGTTGTTGTTAGTTTTAGTAATAAAACAGCAGCAACAACTACAAAAGCAACAACAGCAACAACAACAACAACAGCAACAACAGAGGCAACAACAACAAGTTGAACTGTTAAAGAAAAGCCTTGTCTAATTCACACAAATGGCAAATGTAAACGATTTTTCTATGTTCATTAACCGATGCTGCGCTGTTGGCGTCACTTTTGCTACCAGCGTCGCTGCTGTCGTTGATGTCAACCGTTGACGTTGACAGCACGGCCTGCACTTGTCTTTGGTCTCAGTTCAACTGTTTGTGTATGTTTGTTTGGCATGTTGCAAAAATTCTTATGCTACTGTCACTGCTACTGCTGCATGCAACTTGATACTATTCTTATTAGCTTGACACTGCGTATCAGTTGCAAATGCATTCATCGAGTCTATTCAAAACTATTCAAATACAGCAACAAGTTATTCAATCCATTTTACAATACCTTCAACTTTGATTGAAAAATAATATGCATAAAAAATGTTCAGCTCAATTCTCTTAAACAACATGAAATTTTATTCCAAATAAAATAAATATTTGTCGATTTTTGTTTGAGTATTCAAAGTATGATCTGAATAGGTAGATAAAAGGTATATATATATATATATTTATATGTATATGTATATCATATATTTATTGGATAATACTTGAATCTCTGTGATAAAATACTTTTAATATTTTTTTTATTTATTTATTATTATTTTTTTGTTAACAGAGTGCATATTTTACTTTTTTACCGCCTGGGTTGCCATTTTTTGTAAATAATAATATAAAAATGAATTAATTTATATATTTATTAAATTATTATTGTACTAAATATATGCTTAATATACTAGTATAATAGACAAATATATATATCTTATTATTTATTATTATAAATATTTATTATTTATTAGGTAAAAGCTGATCATTTGTAACTCCAATATGAGTTGCAATTCTGAGTCAGCCATCAGCACATTTTTTCAATGAAATGAACTATAATTATATAATAATTAATTACAATTTTAAAAAGAGAACATGTATAGAATATAAATGAGAAATTAAAAATAGATAAAAATTAAATGGAATATAAAATAGAATGAAATATAATACTGACTAAAAGAGAATGGAAAGAGCAAGACGGATTACAATTGAATCTCTTAGCGATGCAAATAAAGTGTTAAATCTTAAGATTCGGTTCATAACATTACTGAAATTTGATGATTTTATAATGAATTGAACTATATATAATATATATTATATAGTATTATAAGAAAATCTAATATTCTTATAAGATTTATTGTTATTATAACTGACTTTATCAGGCTTAAACTAATGCTTTTTACAGAAGTCATAAACTGATCTATTTCCTCGCCATCAGTTGAAGCCACTAAAGCTTTAATATGCATAGATATTTTGACACAAAGTTTTGATATCTATTTTGAATCAGTTACTACAAATGTAAACCCTGTTCTAAATAGCTAACGACGCCTCTGCTTGGCTGAGCTACTTATATAATCTACAGGGTAGCTGTGAGTCGATCAGTTATTGCATGTACTAAAACCTTTTATTGTGTGTCTATTAACATTTATAATTAGCTTATATAAAATTTGGTAACATTTTTCTGTGCAGTTGGTAATTGTGGGCGTAACCATTGCATCGAATTGATTTGCTGTTAGGTTTTGTCGTTGCTGCTGCTGCTGCCGCTGCTGCTGATGCTGGTGTTACTGTTGTTGCAATTGTTGGCATGCTAATTGCTAGCGATAACCTTTCAGGCGATTAAGTGTCAAACAATAACACACACACACACATACAACACACAAGCAACAATCAACTAGCAACACACAATGTAAACTTTGCCTTAGTCTCACAGTTTGATTTCGCATTTTGTTACGTGAATTTAACATTTAAATTTAAATTAGTTTTTCGTGCTGTGTTCAACTTGCGAACAGTTGCCACCTTACAGCAATAGCAACAACACTAACACCAGCAACAACAGCAACAACAACAGCAATTCAACTGATCAACAGCAATGCAATGGAATTTGTCAGTGTTTGTAACTTTGATTCTCATGTTAGTTCTTTTGTGGCTGTCATTGTTGGTTGTTGTTGCACTTGACGCAAGTACGATACTGTCGCCATGTGGCAGCGTTTTGTTGCTGACGTGTGGCAATCAACGAAACGCAGCAAAAGCTGAGCAAATTTTTAAAGTCAATTCCAGGAAATGAATGTTCTTTGAGCCAAGTGCATTTTGGGCCAAAAACTCATAAAAAAAGCGTTCGATATTTTGGCTGATAGTTTTGGGCCACATACATTAAGATGGCTTGGCTTACAGCTACAACAGCAACAGGAACATCAACAGCAACAGCAAGAACAACAACAATTGTTTGCCCAGGGCGGCCCAAGCAGCGTTTCAGTTGCAGTTGCCGTCGTCGTCGCCGTCGCAGTTGCAGTTGCAGTTGAAGCTGCAGTTGAAGTTGAAGCTGCAGCTGATCATGCGCTCAACTCACGCAAAATAGTCGTGCACGATTTGGTTCGTGATTTTGTGTAACGAAGCGCCCAAAAAATATCTAGTTGGATAGGTTCCATAGGTTCTCTGGTTGAAGATATTTGCCCGGCCAGCCGCCAGCCGCCAGCCGCCATCCACCATCAGCCAGTCGTCTGACGCTGATGACGACAACGAACGACGACGACGACGACGACGACGACGACGACGACGACGATGACGACGACGACGACTTCGACGACGACAACCACGTTGACTACATTGACTATGAAGAAGACGATCTCATGACCAAAATAACAACGCAATACGCTGGAAATTCATCTTGTCGCTATGCGCTCCAGTTGGGTCGCAGTAACCACAATGGCTCAGAACTTAGCTCAGCTGTGCAACAGCCTGTTATAGCATCAGCATCAGCATCACCAATAGCATCAGCTTTAGCTTTAACTTTAACTGCAACGTTGCGAATGGGCAACTGGCGACACTTGTGCATCACTTTTCTGTGACTCTTGTGGATTTTCCAACTGTTGTGGCATTGTTGCCTCAAAAGCTATTCGAAATTCTCATTATGTTTGCAATATGTGCGATATTCATGCCACGCTTTGATGCCAACATCAAATTAAGTGAGCTTTAAACTACTTAAGGTAATCTTATCTAAAGCTTTAAGCAACTTCTTTAATTCTCGCAACAAAAGTTTTATAGTGTAAAGTTGAAAGCTCTTTTGTAAGGACCTTACAGCTTGCGTCTAACTTAATAAATATTGTTTATTTTCAGTAGCATTAAATAAGCTTTAATGCGCTTTAAGTACTTAAGTACTTAACATTTCAGACTGAGAAAGCTTAAAGCAACTTTTTACCAATAACAATATTTAAAGGCGCTTTAATAAACTTTAAAAGCTTCGTCTATAGATAACTTATAAATATTTTCTAAGGAGCTTTTAGTAAAATTGCTTGTCTTTAACAAAGGTAAGGCAGCTTTAAGCAACTTATGTTGTTTCTAATTAGATTTAATAATGGCTTAAGTTCAAAGCTCTTATAAATCAATTGTCAAGTGCATTAAATATTCGTTATGTTATTCATTAGATATTATGAGTATTCAAAGTTTATTTTTTTTTTTGGTAGTTTGTGTATTTGTCTTACCCTTAAAATCGCTGACTATTTCTGCAACTGCTACGGTGGTCGGTGTTCAGTGTTCAGTGTTTAGTGTTCAGTGTTCGATGTTTGCTGTTTGGTCTTGGGGTACATCTTATACTGAGACACAGTTGCAGTCGCAGTTGCAGTCGGTGTTGCAGTCGCTGTCGCTGTTGCAGCCGCTGTTGCAGTCCTCATCTCCATCTACGGCTCATGCCGAATGCCTGCCAGTTATTTGCTCCCATTGTTCGCAGTCGTGCTCAATATTGCGTTGCTTTGCCTGCCTGTCTGTGTCTGTGTCTGACTGTCTGACTGTCTGACTGTCTGAGTGTCTGAGTGTCCCACTGTCCAACTGTTCAACTCTCAAACTGTCCAAATGTCCAGAATGTCCATCTGTCTGTGTGTCTGTCTGTGTGTCTTAAAGTTTCTTGTGCTTAACTCCGCACATCACTGTAGGCTGCAAGTGGAGGTCTGTTTAGCTCCCCGCATGGACGCACGCCATGGCAGCTTTCGTTTTCGTGGCACAGCAGACATGTCCTGGGTCTGGTCCTGGGCCCTGCGTTCGCCTCGAGTCTTTTGTCTTATTTGATTTATGAGTTTTATTGTGGGCTCTCATCTTCTCTGCACTCTTTAATGCTCCATGGAGTGCACTGTGAGTGTTTGTTGTGCGGCTTTCAATACCTTTTGGGCTCAAGTAGCGTGTATTGATTTCTGTCCTCTTCTCTTCCATTCTTTTTAGCTCTTCTGGTACTGCCAAATTTGGTGGCGCAACGCTCTTCACACACACACACACACACACAACAGTGTCTTATGCCTCTGTGCCCTTAACCATAGATCATTCTGATCAGCTCGTGGCCTAACTGCACAAAGAAGCAACAGACAAGTGCGACTTCAACTTCAACTTCAACTTCGACTTTGACTTTGACTCTTAGTTCCACTTTGACTTCAACTGCTTCGACTTCGACTTTATTTCCACTTCGATTTCGATGTTGTTTTTGCGTGGGCGTGGGAAAATAACAGTCAACTAATTAGGCAAAATACTGTTGATCAGATCATTAAGTAACAACATATAAGCACTTGCAACAAACTATGTTGTTAATAGTCAAAACATTGCTTAGCTCCAACTATTAGTTATAGAATAGCTGTCGGAATCCTTAGCTTAAACCTATTAATCAGTACATAATCTTTCTTTATATATAAGCCTCTAGTATTACTTGAATTTGATATAAGTAATATATTTATAATAGTGTTATTTAAAAAGATTGTACTTAATCACCAATCACTGCTACTATCAGATGCATTTACAACTTCAAAGCATTATCAACATCCTTAGGAACATTTTTGTCTAGTTGCTATTATAATAAGTAATAATATTAATATTTATTATATATAGTGATTACTCCCAGTTACAACTATCAGCTGGTAATTTTGAGTTTCTTTTAAATTTATTAAATATATTTTAAAGTATTATTGTTTTCAAAAGGAAATTCGCGAACTTACGGACTAAATTTCACTTGATTACTTTCACTTTGCAGTCCTTCATTGTGACTGTAAGTTGATGGGGGCATATTAGATAAGTAAACTGCATTTTAATGTCATCTACAATAGGTTCAACAGTTCAGATATCAGAAAATATAATATATATGAGTAGGCTGTGAAAACGCTTTCTCCTTAAAAATGAACATAGCACATGAACAGGAATATAGAACCTCATTCGTTTCCGAGAAGTAGTAGAAGTAGGATTAAGTAAAGTAAATAAAAATATCAAAATTTCAATATTTTTTCTATTACTAAAACTTTTTCTATTTATAGAAGTTTTAGCGCAATACAATTGCACAATTAGATATAGGACAACGACACGTGAGTAATTTTGGAGAAATGGCACCAGTACGTCAAAATTTAACCAGAGGGTAGGTATAATAGGTTAAAACCAGATATAATTAAGAGAAATAAACAAGTAATTGAGGGAAAAAAGTAAGACAGAAACAGACGAAAGAAATACAAGATTGAAATGAACACAAAATCATAAACAAATAATTATTTCGGATTGGAATAACGACTAGAGGACACATTTCGTAAATGAATTATACATTTTTAAGTATTTACAATTTAATTAACTACTTTTATTTACAGCCGATTAAAACAATCGGATGTTGTGTTCTCTAACAAGCACAGAGTTGGGCTCAATGCTAACATCCGAGCATTGGCCCTTCTGCTGTGCTGACCAAAATTTAATGTCAACTGTAAAGCAAAAATCCAAAAAAAATTAAAAATCCAGAAAACCCATTCAACCCTTGCTCAAGAGTGCCTCCTATTGGACAAATTTGAATATTTTCATATACAATCTTTGTATTTTAACCAAGGCAAGGGGAATGGACCCAAAAAAATGAAATAAAAATAAAAAAAAAAAATTTCTTTATTCTAATGTTAAAGGGGAGCTAATGTAAATGTGCACAATCGAAGGGTTTGTTACAGGTAGAAATTATTATTATTAGTAGTGCGAAATGGCTTAATGTGCGTGTGGGTCTGTGTGAATGTGTTAGTATGTGTCTATATGTCTGTTTATCAAGGCAAAGGGAATCTCTTTGTCGGGTTTACTTGACCACAGATTTCTTATTTTTTTAAATTTTTTGTTTGGAATTTTCTTTCTGATTTAAAATAATATTTTTTTTGGATGTTGATTTTTTTTTAATAATTTTTCATAATTAATTATTATATTCTTTTGAATGTTAAAAATTAACATTTCAATTTTAAATAATATTTTTTATTATTAAATGTTAATTGTTAATTATTTAGTTTTTTTGTTTTTATTTAATATTAATATTTAATATCAATCTAAAAATTTAGAAAAAATTTCTAAAATTTCGACTAAGTATGTCTAAAAGATAAGCAGATTCTGCACTATATAATATTTAACTATATTGCAATTAAACTGGAGAGTTTGCCATGGATTTAACATTTAAATGCAACATCAAGTTTCTTAGAAATGTTTGAAGCAACATTAAAGAGACAAACTGAAAGATATTTGTTGTTTAGATAGGAAGATTTTCCTATAAAGAGTAAAATGTATTCTGGAAAATTGCCCAAAATCAGTGCTGATGTCTGTTCACATGCCACCAGCAACAGAAACTATTGAAGTTGCATGTACTGCGATGTGTTGGGAGAAGACAAAGAGAGAGATTGAAGAAAGGGGAAACTTTAGGTGTGAAGAGGTAAGTTGGGACACAGTTGCCACAGTCAAAATAATAAATAATTGAATGACTAAAGTGTTGTGTGTGTGTGTGTGTGTGTGTGTGTGTGTGTGTGTGTGTGTGTGTAGAGTGCGTTTGTTTAGTTGTTTAGATGTTGCAAGTGTTGGATTTGAGCTGGCTTAGATTGAAATCGGACAAACGGCGCTGGAACAGGGGCAGTAAATGCAACGTTGACCGCATCGTTATTGCCACATGCCTATAGCGTTGCATGTAACATTTGCAGCAGCTCATCTCTGGCACCATACTATACCATACCATACCATACCATACCATACCATACCATACTATACTCAGCCCTGTCGCGAGTTGCAACTCGCAACTCGCAGCTCGCAACTTGCGACTCGCGCTGCGAATTAAGCTGTTGACACATAACATCATGTCGCACTTGTCTTGTGGCACAAATCTCACCAGCTGAGTGAAACGCGCGCACAACATGAGCCTCAACTTGCAGTCAAGAGTTGCAGACAGAGATAGAGTCAGAGTCACAGACACAGTCACAGTCAGAGAGTTGCAGAGATGCAGAGTTGGAGAGTTGAAGAGGCACAGGCCTCAAGCAGAATGGCACCATGTTGAGTGTACAGGCAACAACGGGAACGGCAACAACAGTAACAACAGCAACAACAACAATAGCAACATCAACAACGGGACAACAACAACAACAACAACAACAGCGGGCATTCAAGAGCAAAATTCAAGTCAAAGTCGAAGTAGAAGTCGAAGTCGATGTCCAGGTTCAGGTCCCTGTTTTCAGGTCCAAGAGGACAGACGGACACTGGTCAAAGCACAACAAATCTTGCGGCATGTTATCGCTGCCATGACCACGACAACAGTAACAGCAACAGCAACAGCAACAGCACCAGCAATAGCAACAATAACAACAACACCAACAACAGCAACATAAACACCAACAATAACAACAACAAACAGCGTTGACATGAAAGACGTTGGCAATTTGTGATTGGATTCTGGCAGTAAATGCGCTGGAGATGTTCAACGGCTTAGTTACTTCTTCTGTTGTTGTTGTTGTTGTTGTTACTGTTATTGTTGTTGTTGCTGTTATATTTGTGGTTGCTGTTGCCACAACATTTGGGTGAAGGGCATAATAACTTTGTCAAACAGTTCCCAGCTCCCACAGCTCTGTTTACCCGCAAATGGACAACAAGTAAATTCAATAGAATTTCGCAAGATACACAAAATAACATAAATAATATATATACCGAAAATTGCTTTAAAAATAGTTGCGTTTAATAAAATATAGTTATATTGATATATATTTAAGGTGCTTTTAAAGCTCAACTTCAGCAACTGCAATATTGACAGCCGCTTTACTACAGTGTGGCCCATCTAGCGGTTGCTTTATGAACTATCGATATAATTTTGACTTTGACATTTCGAATGTCATTGTCAATGTGTCAGATATTTAGTAGAAGGTTTGCGGTTTACGAAATGATTATAAAAAAAATTTTTGAAAACTATATACTCGTTGTTTTTTTATAGCGATTTTAAAACGCAAATCTTTCGTGGGCTACCCTATAGAAGGTTTCAGTTAAATAGAAACTTTTAGAGGAAAAATCATCAAAATTTGAACAGAAACAGTTATAAAGTAAAGACTCATATCCTTATACATTAAACTAATAACCACTTAAGAGGGGAAATAAGTCATGACGAAGCATAAAAACTATGAAAATAAACATGAATACAGAACATCATTTCGAATTGGATTCGGAGTAAGACAGATTTAGTAAAATAATTAAAAATTTTTAAATTTTTAGTATTTTATTACCTAATTGTATTTATAGCTGAATTGACCACATATTGAATAGTTTTTAGCAGTAGAATTGGCAGTTGTCTTCTTAAACAATAAGCAGAAAACAACAACAAACAACAATGCTGGTATCAGGATATTGGCATCTCTGCTCTGCTGGGAAAACGACAACAAAATTTAAAAATCTCAAATGTACTGCTAAAAAAATCAAAAAAAAAAAGAATTCCAAAATCATAAAAAACCCTGTTCTTTTTGCTTAAGAGTTCATCATATTGGACTTCCATTAACAAACTTTAATGTTTGTACTTTAACCAAGGCAAGGGGCATGGACCAAAAAAAATATAAAAATATATAAAGAAAATTTTATTTTTTTTCTACTTTTTAATTTGTAACTTGTAAAGAATAAAAAGAAATTCAGTTACATATGTTATATACTTTGCCCTCTGTCATTTATATAACTATTATTTTTCTTTTTTTGTTAGCCTCTTTGTCCTTAAAAAAGGCTAAGAGGAAGCTAATGGAAATGTGCAAAATTGGGTAGAAATAATTATCTAAGACTCCATAAAGTATATATATTCTTGATCAGAACGAGGAGTTTCAATTATGATGTAGCATAGTATAAGTTTATTATTAGTATACGATCTATATATTTTTTATTTTTCTTTTAAAAACAAAAATTTTGCGAATTTAGAGACAAATTTCCACTTGATTAATTTCACTTTGCAATCCTTCATTGTCACTGTAAGTTGATGGGGGCATATTAGATAAGTAGACTGCATTTTAATGTCATCTACAATAGGTTCAACAGTTCAGATATCAGAAAATATAATATATATGAGTAGGCTGTGAAAACGCTTTCTCCTTAAAAATGAACATAGCACATGAACAGGAATATAGAACCTCATTCGTTTCCGAGAAGTAGTAGAAGTAGGATTAAGTAAAGTAAATAAAAATATCAAAATTTCAATATTTTTTCTATTACTAAAACTTTTTCTATTTATAGAAGTTTTAGCGCAATACAATTGCACAATTAGATATAGGACAACGACACGTGAATAATTTTGGAGAAATGGCACCAGTACGTCAAAATTTAACCAGAGGGTAGGTATAATAGGTTAAAACCAGATATAATTAAGAGAAATAAACAAGTAATTGAGGGAAAAAATAAGACAGAAACAGACGAAAGAAATACAAGATTGAAATGAACACAAAATCCTTAACAAATAATTATTTCGGATTGGAATAACGACTAGAGGACACATTTCGTAAATGAATTATACAATTTGAAGTATTTACAATTTAATTAACTACTTTTAATTACAGCCGATTAAAACAATCGGATGTTGTGTTCTCTAACAAGCACAGAGTTGGGCACAATGCTAACATCCGAGCATTGGCCCTTCTGCTGTGCTGACCAAAATTTAATGTCAACTGTAAAGCAAAAATCCAAAAAAAATTAAAAATCCAGAAAACCCATTCAACCCTTGCTCAAGAGTGCCTCCTATTGGACAAATTTGAATATTTTCATATACAATCTTTGTATTTTAACCAAGGCAAGGGGAATGGACCCAAAAAAATAAAAAAAAAAAATAAAAAAAAAATAAAAAAAAAATCTTTTAATAATTATAATTAATTATATTATATTATAGTAATGCATCATAAGGTGTGGCAGCAATGTTGGAATGTGTGGGAAATTTATGTTTGCTTCTTTTTTGGTGATTGGATTTCACCTTAAGTTAAATTCTATTTAAACTTTGATTGGGTTGTACACACTGAATTTCTAGTTATATGTATATATAAACTTGAGTTTTCCGGGAGGAGGTGCAATTATAATATTATAATATACCATTTAGCTTAGTATTAGTATAGTATAGTATAAGTATATTATAGTAAAGTAAAAGTATATGATCTACATAATTTATTAATTTACCCCCCTTTGTCTTAAAAATAAAGGCTAAAAGGCAGCTGATGGATTTATGCAGAATCGAAATGAATGTAACAGGTTAAAATAATCATTTGAGACCTCATAATGTATATATTTTCTTAATCAGGATAATATCTTTGTCAAAATGTTCCCAGCTCCAAGTAAACAAGTAAATTCAATAGAATATCTCAAGATACAAAATAACATAAAAAAGATATATACCTAAAATTGCTCTTAAAACAGTTTTTAAATAAATTTATATTGATATATATATTTAAGGTGCTTCAATCAATCATTAAGAACTTACTTTAAAGCTCATTAAAGCTTAATTGTGCTTTAATTTATTACTTATTTTCAGCAAAATTAGCTTTAAACAGCTTTCATGTGCTTTGCTCTATCGTTTATTCACAGCAGAAATAAACGCATACCTTTCTTTACGAATCAAAGCATTTCTCACAGAATGAATAAATAGGAGCCATAAATATTAAATAAAAAAAAAAATATGAACTTTTATACCTTAGAAAATTTAAAAAAAAAAAACAAAAATATTAAAGTATATTTATATAAAATAAAAATAAAAAAAAGTACTTTTTAAAATATTATATTATTCTCTTTTTACCTTTATCATTAATTTAGCTTTGAGTATTATAAAGCCTTTAGCTTAGAGTAAAGGTTTTCCGTCCTGCATTAGTTGCAGCTTTAAGCTGACTCAAAGAAACTTTTATTATTGTGCTTGCTTCGGTCTTATAGGGACAACATTATAATCCTATTTTTCAGAGTATTATATCAATGTTTTGTAAGAATAGAACATATGTTTATATATGTTATATCTAGGAGGGTTATTTAAGAGCAATAAGATGAAGCTTTGTTCTGAGAAATCCTTATCATATTCATTTATATATATATATATATATATATATATATATATAAATATATATCTGAAGATGTGCCAACCGAAAAAAAGGGTTTTAGTTTTTAGTTTTTTTGGTATATTTTCTTTTATTACTTTTTTTATGGATTAAATGAATTGAATTTTGGTCTTGATGCGAAAATGTAAGCAAAAGTTTCTTTTGTGTTTTTGTTTGTTGTGGAAGCTTTGGCGCTAGCATTGATGGGCGATGTCAATTGGTTGAAGCTGGATCAGAGATGTAGTGAGAGAGAGAGAGAGAGAGAGAATGGGGGGGGGGGGGTAGATTTTGTGTGGCAATGGGAAAGTTGCATGTGGCACGTTGTGCTTTGTACACGTTCGCGTCACTCATACGCCATGTGGGCTGGCGTCGTTGCAGTCGCCATTTTGTTAGCCGCCATTTGCTTGGCATCATCAATTCCAGCTGACACGTCATCCATCTTGGTGGTCGGAGTGGGTTTGAGTGCAGCTTAAACCTAGTGGCAGAAATGAGCTAGTGGGTGAAGGGAGTGCGAGTGGCAAGCGGCAAGTGGCTGCTGGAGCATTGGAGTTGGTGACCGAAACGCACAGAGGCCTGCGGCAAAAGTCCTTTAAACGACCTCTGGACGCTGCTGACTGCTGACTGGTGGCGCCGAAAAGCTGCGGCCAGCATTAAAAACAAGCATCAGGAGCAGCAGTAATAGTGATGGGTTGGATGTGAGATGGCGGGTTTGGGGTGGGGATAAAGGAATGCAGGATGCCAGAATGGCAGAATGGCAGAATGGCTGAATGGCTGAATGGAAAGGCAAGTCGGCAACTGGGGAGCCGTAGTCCGCACAAGATTAGAAAATTCGACGTTGTGCAGCAGGCGAAATTAAAATGGCGACGAGGCATGCAGCAGGCGGTAAGCGGCATAAAGGACGCAATGCCATCACGAATGCATGTTGCAAGGGAGAATGCCATGAGTGTGGCAGGGATGGGGGAATGGGGCTATGAGCCTGTATATGGCAGTGACTCGCTGCTGGGACTCTCGACGTGCGACGCTGCAGCCATTAAAATCCACAGCTGCCGTTCCTGCTGCTATTGCTGCTGCTATTGCTACTTGCATTTTGTTGCTGTTGCCACTGCTGTTTGCTGCCTCAGTTTGGGGCACGTAAAAATGGTCGGCAGTGTGCGGGCGGCATTGTAACGCACGCAAGGACATTTGAAGGATAAAGTCGCGTGAGAGAAAAGCAGCAGCAGCATCAGCAGCAGCAGCTATTGCTGCACCAGCTGCAACAACAACAACAACAGCAACAACAACTGCACCGAGCTGCCGTTACTTGGCATACGAAATCAACTGGCCCCAACAAGGGAGCCGCGCGACTAAAGTAGTAGAAAAATTGAGTAGTAAATAAATGATAAACGAAAATAAAATGCAAGGACTTGCTCCTACGCGGCAACCTTACTTATACTTATACATACATACAAATATATATGTGTGTATATATGTGTATATAGTCTGACAGGATTACAAGAATGCTCGAAGGACCAACAATGCCAGGCAACAGCCAACAGCCAACAGCCAACAGCCAACAGCCAACGGCAACAACAAAACTGACTGTCCCCGTTAACTTCGTACACTCTCACCCTCCCCCCTCCCCCCTCCACACACAACTTCATCTCAGCTCAGCTCATCTGTACTGAACTCTACTCAACTCAACTCAACTCTGCTTGTCCTTCTGCTACTTCACATCTCTTTGCATTTGTGTGGCGTATGCAATTCCCTTCTCCGCCCCCTTCCATTCCAAAAAAAAAGACACCTTTACTCCATTGTCAGCCATATAGCCTTAGGGCCATATATAGTCCAGGCTCTTGGGCTTATGCTTATGCTGAGCCTTAGTCTTATACTGGCTGCTTAACATACTTTCCTACCAAATACCTTAGTTATATGATGCTCTCTGCAATGAGTTGCTATCAATTGCTACTACCTTGTGTGCTTTCTCTCGCTCGCTCTCTCTCTATCTCCCTCTCAGAGTTTTGCTAAGTTTTCATAGAAATGCATATGATGTGCGCTATCCCAGCTAATTGCCTAATAACTTTGTACAATTCAAAGTTGGCATATCTTCTGCTGCTTAGCAACATATCCCTAGATCCTTTGCAACATTTGTTGTTGTTGTTGCTCTAGCTTTAAGTGGAATATACGCTATATAGTTGTAATTATTATTTGTATAGATGGCCCTTTGCTGTACAAATTGAAGTACATGTAGCATATAGATATGTGTAAAGCACTTGGTTGATGCAGCTGTGTGTGGCACCTGTGGCAAGATATCAATTTGTGGCTTAAGCTGCAGGCACTGTGAATGGATTGTCAATATATATATATATATATATATATATAGAAAGCTAATTAAGTCTTCATTTTACTTGGCAAAAGTCTTAATTACTTATGTGGTCTCATCACCATCATCGTCATCATGGGCAACAGCAACAACAACATCATAATGTTGATGTGTCCTGAGCAGCATTGTGGCATTGTGGCATGCAACGTTGCAGCCGCATAAATAAATTAAATTCAATTTTAAGCGCGCTGAGCACAGCCATTGGGCGCCTTAGACTTGAAATGTTCATAGCCAGCGTTGACCTCTGTCAGTCCATAACAGCAACAGCAACAACAGCAACAACGGAAACAACAGCAACAATAGCAACAACAACTTGAACAACTGCAACGGTAATCAGTGCCACATAACGCACAGGCCGCAAACTAAAACGCGCAACGTCCTTGTCCTTCTGCTACTTCACATCTCTTTGCATTTGTGTGGCGTATGCAATTCCCTTCTCCGCCCCCTTCCATTCCAAAACAAGTAAGAAGTCTGTAGTCGAGTGTACCCGACTACGAGAGCCCCTTTGCCTACATATACAGCCATACACACATATTCATACATACACACAGTTCTGCACGTACTTGGCCATTGCGCGCGCCTTTTAGCCCCCCACGCTCTATAGCGCGGTACTTATTGTTGTATAACTTCCGTGTTTTTCGTTCAATTTTAACGAAACTCACAACGTAGATGAATAATGGTCTACTTAATATGTGTGTGAAAAAGAAATCTTATCGGTTGAAAATTGTGCTTAATAATCGTTTTTTTCGATTTGCGGGGGTCAGGGGAGGAAATTCAAATATCAAAAACAAACTCGTATAGCGTACGAACATAACGAATCTAGATGCCAAATTTCGTTGCTGTAGCTCTTATTTTGCGCGCGCTACTATACCCCCCCGGGGCCCAAAACACCACTTTTGATTATCTATAACTTCCGAGATTTTTGATCAATCTTACCCAGATTCACAACATCGATCAAGAATGGTCTAATTATGATGTGTGCCAAAAATAAATTTGATCGGTTGAAAATTGTGCTTAATAATCGTTTTTTTCGATTTGCGGGGGTCAGGGGAGGAAATTGAAAAATTAAAAACAAACTTGTACAGCGTACGAACATAACGAATCTAGATTTCAAGTTTGGTTGCTCTAGCTCTTATAGTCTCTGAGAAACAGGCGTTCATACGGACGGACGGACGGACGGACGGACAGACAGACGGACAGGGCTAGATGAACTCGTCTTGTCGTCCTGATTCAGAATATATATACTTTATGGGGTCTCCGATGATTATTTCTATGTGTTACATACTTTTGGATTTTGCATATTTCCAATAGCTCCGCTTTGCTCTTTTTTTACAAAAAAGGCAAAGGGGCTAAAAAAAGACACCTTTACTCCATTGTCAGCCATATAGCCTTAGGGCCATATATAGTCCAGGCTCTTGGGCTTATGCTTATGCTGAGCCTTAGTCTTATACTGGCTGCTTAACATACTTTCCTACCAAATACCTTAGTTATATGATGCTCTCTGCAATGAGTTGCTATCAATTGCTACTACCTTGTGTGCTTTCTCTCGCTCGCTCTCTCTCTATCTCCCTCTCAGAGTTTTGCTAAGTTTTCATAGAAATGCATATGATGTGCGCTATCCCAGCTAATTGCCTAATAACTTTGTACAATTCAAAGTTGGCATATCTTCTGCTGCTTAGCAACATATCCCTAGATCCTTTGCAACATTTGTTTTTGTTGTTGCTCTAGCTTTAAGTGGAGCATACGCTATATAGCTGTAGTTATTATTTGTATAGATGGCCCTTTGCTGTAAAAATTGAAGTACATGTAGCATATAGATATGTGTAAAGCACTTGGTTGATGCAGCTGTGTGTGGCACCTGTGGCAAGATATCAATTTGTGGCTTAAGCTGCAGGCACTGTAAATGGATTGTCAATATATATATATATATATATATATATAAAGCTAATTAAGTCTTCATTTTACTTGGCAAAAGTCTTAATTACTTATGTGGTCTCATCACCATCATCGTCATCATGGGCAACAGCAACAACAACATCATAATGTTGATGTGTCCTGAGCAGCATTGTGGCATTGTGGCATGCAACGTTGCAGCCGCATAAATAAATTAAATTCAATTTTAAGCGCGCTGAGCACAGCCATTGGGCGCCTTAGACTTGAAATGTTCATAGCCAGCGTTGACCTCTGTCAGTCCATAACAGCAACAGCAACAACAGCAACAACGGAAACAACAGCAACAATAGCAACAACAACTTGAACAACTGCAACGGTAATCAGTGCCACATAACGCACAGGCCGCAAACTAAAACGCGCAACGTCCTTGTCCTTCTGCTACTTCACATCTCTTTGCATTTGTGTGGCGTATGCAATTCCCTTCTCCGCCCCCTTCCATTCCAAAACAAGTAAGAAGTCTGTAGTCGAGTGTACCCGACTACGAGAGCCCCTTTGCCTACATATACAGCCATACACACATATTCATACATACACACAGTTCTGCACGTACTTGGCCATTGCGCGCGCCTTTTAGCCCCCCACGCTCTATAGCGCGGTACTTATTGTTGTATAACTTCCGTGTTTTTCGTTCAATTTTAACGAAACTCACAACGTAGATGAATAATGGTCTACTTAATATGTGTGTGAAAAAGAAATCTTATCGGTTGAAAATTGTGCTTAATAATCGTTTTTTTCGATTTGCGGGGGTCAGGGGAGGAAATTCAAATATCAAAAACAAACTCGTATAGCGTACGAACATAACGAATCTAGATGCCAAATTTCGTTGCTGTAGCTCTTATTTTGCGCGCGCTACTATACCCCCCCGGGGCCCAAAACACCACTTTTGATTATCTATAACTTCCGAGATTTTTGATCAATCTTACCCAGATTCACAACATCGATCAAGAATGGTCTAATTATGATGTGTGCCAAAAATAAATTTGATCGGTTGAAAATTGTGCTTAATAATCGTTTTTTTCGATTTGCGGGGGTCAGGGGAGGAAATTGAAAAATTAAAAACAAACTTGTACAGCGTACGAACATAACGAATCTAGATTTCAAGTTTGGTTGCTCTAGCTCTTATAGTCTCTGAGAAACAGGCGTTCATACGGACGGACGGACGGACGGACGGACAGACAGACGGACAGGGCTAGATGAACTCGTCTTGTCGTCCTGATTCAGAATATATATACTTTATGGGGTCTCCGATGATTATTTCTATGTGTTACATACTTTTGGATTTTGCATATTTCCAATAGCTCCGCTTTGCTCTTTTTTTACAAAAAAGGCAAAGGGGCTAAAAAAGACACCTTTACTCCATTGTCAGCCATATAGCCTTAGGGCCATATATAGTCCAGGCTCTTGGGCTTATGCTTATGCTGAGCCTTAGTCTTATACTGGCTGCTTAACATACTTTCCTACCAAATACCTTAGTTATATGATGCTCTCTGCAATGAGTTGCTATCAATTGCTACTACCTTGTGTGCTTTCTCTCGCTCGCTCTCTCTCTATCTCCCTCTCAGAGTTTTGCTAAGTTTTCATAGAAATGCATATGATGTGCGCTATCCCAGCTAATTGCCTAATAACTTTGTACAATTCAAAGTTGGCATATCTTCTGCTGCTTAGCAACATATCCCTAGATCCTTTGCAACATTTGTTTTTGTTGTTGCTCTAGCTTTAAGTGGAGCATACGCTATATAGCTGTAGTTATTATTTGTATAGATGGCCCTTTGCTGTAAAAATTGAAGTACATGTAGCATATAGATATGTGTAAAGCACTTGGTTGATGCAGCTGTGTGTGGCACCTGTGGCAAGATATCAATTTGTGGCTTAAGCTGCAGGCACTGTGAATGGATTGTCAATATATATATATATATATATATATATAGAAAGCTAATTAAGTCTTCATTTTACTTGGCAAAAGTCTTAATTACTTATGTGGTCTCATCACCATCATCGTCATCATGGGCAACAGCAACAACAACATCATAATGTTGATGTGTCCTGAGCAGCATTGTGGCATTGTGGCATGCAACGTTGCAGCCGCATAAATAAATTAAATTCAATTTTAAGCGCGCTGAGCACAGCCATTGGGCGCCTTAGACTTGAAATGTTCATAGCCAGCGTTGACCTCTGTCAGTCCATAACAGCAACAGCAACAACAGCAACAATAGCAACAACAACTTGAACAACTGCAACGGTAATCAGTGCCACATAACGCACAGGCCGCAAACTAAAACGCGCAACGCAAAAATCGTGCGTGCCCTTAAGACGCTCATAAAATAGGCAAACGGCGCTGGCCATGGCCACAAAAATATTTTCCACTCTATCGGGCCCAAAAAACAACAACAGCAAAAACAACAACAACAACAACAACACCAAAGCAG
Source organism: Zygothrica quintamaculata (assembly GCA_037044455.1). Lineage (NCBI taxonomy): Eukaryota > Metazoa > Arthropoda > Insecta > Diptera > Drosophilidae > Zygothrica > Zygothrica quintamaculata. The sequence goes on along the minus strand of JBAMBS010000792.1, from coordinate 133,839 downwards.
CAGCAACAAAAAGGAGTTGAGAGAGAGAGAGAGAGAGACAAAAAAAGGAGGTAAAAAATATATTGAAGATTGGCTAAGAATGGATATAGGGTATAACGGGTGGCTTAAGGGGGAAAGGGGCATCAACTTGTAGGTGGATAAAGGAGTGGGCGGGTGGGGCCTGGAAGGTATTGCCGCTGCACGTAAGGCACGACTTTTTATTATGCTTTACGTTCTTCGCGCTGGGGCCAACGGCGCCCACCCGCCTGCGCTGTTTGTCTCGGCCAAAGAATCTGCAGCAAAATCTGTTTTGGCCATTGCCATTGCCATTGCCATTGCATTGGAATGCATAACAACAATAACAACAACAACAACAACAACAACAACAACAACAACAACAAGAACAGCAACATTGCCGAATGAGATAGAAAATAGTGCAACGAATGTCATTCGCATTGGTGCCTTTTCGGTCAACTCAAGTTTATGGCGCCCGCAACGAAATTGAATTGTGTTGCATCTATAAAGTATCTCCGAATCGGGCCAAATGACCATGATAAAATACACACACACACATACATTTATATATATATATATATATATACTTAGCACATATAGTTCGCAATTGAGTGTGCACAACCTAAACAAAGTTCTTTAAAAAATTTCTTTAAATAGAATTTAGCTTGAAGAAATCCTAATCTTAATTTTCTTTCATTTACCTTAATCGTTTCTTATAAGCAAAATGGTAGAGAATATTTATATATATCAATAAATAATTATGATTAATATTAATATTTAATAATAATATATATTATATTTATTAATATTATTTTAATAAAAAGAATTGTTTAATTATTTTTTTTTTATTTTTTATTTATTTTTTTGGTCCATGCCCCTTGCTTTGGTTAAAATACAAAGATTGTATATGAAAATATTAAAATTTGTCCAATTTGATGGTCTTCTAAGCAAGGTAACACAGTTTATGATTTTTTAAATATTTTTTTGGTTTAACTTGTCCACTTCACCTTTTAAAATTTTTTTTGTTTTTCTATTTTTGAGCTCTGATGCAGTGCTTCCAATGAACGCAATTATACTGCTCACTCCTTGAAATTGGGAATATGACATCCAATTAATCCACAATGTGTAATCAATTCTACTATAAAGAAAATATAACATTAAAATTTTTTTTTTTCTAATCCGAAACAATGTTCTGTGTTCATGTCTTTTTTTTGGTTTTCATGATTCCTTTCCCCTTTGTTTTCCTTTGACTTCCTTTGACTTCCTTTGACTGTCTTACTTTTTTCCTCTCTGTATGAGGCCTTACATTATACCAAGTTCTGGTCGAATTTTGATTTCATATTAGTCCAAAATTATTTACTTGTAATACGCTAAAACTTCTAGAAATATAAAAAGTATTATTAATAAAAAAAAAATATTGAAATTTTCAAATTTTGAAATTTTGAAATTTTTATTTACTTTTCTTAGTGTCCTATTTAAACTACATCTGAGAAACGAATGAGGTTCTAGGTTCATGTTCATGTGCTCTGTTTATTTTTTAGGGTGAAAGCATTTTCACAGCCTACTTTTATATTTTATATTCTGATATCTGAACTATTGAACCTATTGTAGATGACATTAACACGCAGCCTACTTATATATTGGATTTATCATTTATCATCCCCCCATTAACTTACATTCATATTTAAGGATTGCAAAATTAATATTCGCCTATCAACTTAAATTCATATTGAAAGCTTGCGAAGTTAAATTAATCAATTGAAAATTGAGCCAGAAGTCCACGAATTTTCTTTTGCAAAAAAAAAAACTAATAAAATTAAAAGAAATTATATAGATTGTACACTTATATTTTACTTTATTTTTCCATTTTTTGTTAAATTATTATTTATTATTGGCACCTTAACAAATTATTTATACACAATATTTGCACAAATAAGAGCGAACCCTTAGAGGGTTCACTATGCCAACATAATACTTACAATTCTATTTTAGTAGATCAGTCTATTGATAAGTCGCTGAAGGCGTCGAAGAGGTCTAGCAAACGTTAGGTCTCTCTTAAAATTTCTTAAGGGAAGTCCAATAGGATTTACACAAATCTTTTAGTTCCCTTTTAGCCCGTTTTAAAGATAAAGAAAAACTAAAATTATTTATATATATATATATATATATATATATATATATTTATATATCTGTGGGAAAAAAAAGTATTTAGATCTTTTTTTTAAATTTTATTAATTATTATTATTATTAAGTGTATCTTCGTCCATGATATTTGCTTTGGTTTAACTACTAAAACTACACTAAAATTTATAAAGCCTTTGGAAAGTCCTAAATGTAATGGATATATAATTAATTAATTATTAATTAAATTCCATCATAAACATGGAATTTTGTTGCTTTTAAGCATTCCTGGCCGACCTTGTTCTTGGTGTCTTTGGAGCTTTCAAAGGTTTTCCTAATTGCTTATTGGTTTTCATTGACTTTGTTTTTGGTTTTGGTAAGCCTGTTAATACCTGACATTTTGGTTTAAGTTTTAATGCCCCAGATTTTGGTATAGTTAAAGCTTTTAATATCTTCGTATTTTCATTTTTTATAGCATTTATTTTGGGTTTTGTAACAGTTTTTAAAACCGTTTTGGCTTTTGGTGGAGCTTTTATCACATCCTTTCTTGCTTTTGGTAAAGCTTTTGAGATCTGTTTCTTTGGTAAAGCTTTTCTTGGTTTTACTTGAGATTTTATAACCTCCTTTCTTCCTTTTGATATTAATTCTAAGAGTTCTATTTTCGGTTCTAACATAGATCTTATTAGCTTTGCTTTTGCTGTATTCACAGATTTTGCTTTTGTAGCTTTTAGCTCTCGCTTTTTTATTATTCCGACTCGGGTTCGTTCACCTCCTAGTTTTTTAACACTAGGATCTTCGGGGACTCTCGTGTCTGGTACAAGTACGTTTACAGTATTAAGGAAAAGGCGATATGCTTCCGCTCTATCTTTATTGACACCCCGCAAATCATCATTTGCCCGAAAATAATCTGTCATGTCTTTTCAAATTTTCTATTTAATTAATTTAGGACTGGAATTAATTATTTGTCGACCAGAATCGCTCTTAAAAGTGTAAATATAATTAAAAAACAAAAAAAATTTCAAAATTTCAAGATTTTTAATTGTTGAGCTTATTTTCGTATTCCGACAGCTGCTTGGAAAGAAATGATATTCTGAGTTCATTTTCATGTGCTTTGTTAAGTTTCTAATGAGAAAGCATTTTCATAGCCTACTTTTATATCATATAATCTGATATCTTAATGCAGCCTCCAATGGATAAGTCATTGGATTTATCATTTAAATATTCCCCCATTAACTTACATTCATCATGGAGGATTGCAAAAGTGACAAAAATTAAATGAAAATTGATGTCTTAATTCATTTGAGAACAAATATTTTACACAAAGGATTAGAATTAAAGTAAGTAATTAAAAATTATTACTATTTTATACTATTCTATATACATTTATATAAATAACACGAGAGCTTATCGTCTTCCCTTTGCCATCTCATTGGTTTCTTTGAACTCGTTTTTCTTCAATTAATATCCCACCTGCCTCCCTCCTATTGACAACAATCTCAACAACAAAATAGCAACCACAGCATTCATTAAGTTTTAATTGAAATAGTTGAGTTTGGCATATAAGTATATATGATTTAATCAAACTATGCTTAACTATACTCCATATACTATATATAGTTTTACAACAAATCCCAATTATAATTATACCTTCAACTTAATATAAAAGACCAAATTTAAGGTCACTTCTATACTGTTTTGTAACTAAGATTCCCGTTTTTAAGGAATTTATTTAAATTTATTTAAAGCATTATTTAGATAGGGCAAGAGAGCTATCGTAGTCGGATATACCTGAATACATATTTCATTATTATTTTTTTAAACTTATTTTATTTTCATTATATTTATTTAGATTATTTTTATTTATATTATTATATATTTATATATATTTTTATATTATATTTTTATTTTTATAAAATAAATATTTATTATTATTTTATTTTATTTATTACATACATTTTTTTTTGGAATATATTTTATTGTTTTATTTATATTTATAAATATATATATATATATATATAAATATATATATATATTTATTATATTATTATATTAAATACATTAAGTAATTCTATTATTTAATTATTTTAATTTTATTATTTTTTTATTTTAATTTTTTGATTCTAAATATTTTTTATTGTAATAATTATTGTTATTATTTTTAATATATTTTTTTAAATTAAATTTTTTTTTTTGTTATGATTATTTAATATTATTTATTACATAAATGATTAATTTTACAGATTTTTTTTATTGGTTTTAACATGTTTAAATAATTATTATATTTGATTTCCTTTTGTTGTTAACATTTATCCTTTTTTTACTGGTATAATTATTATTTGTTTTTAATAAGTTTTATTTATGATAATAAATTTCATTATTATTTAAATAAGATCAAGAGATTATCTTATATTTGTACTTAAGTTTCGTCATGAATTAAAATAGTTTTTCTTTTTAATAATAAATAATATTTTATAAATGAAATAATATATATATATATATATATATATTATTATAGAAGGATGTTTTCAGCATATAAGGCTATAATACTTTAAATTTTAGTTACAGTTACAGTTTTAATATCTGAGTGATACTGGAGTCTAAGTTAAATGTTAGCAAAATGAAAATATCCTTGTGCATATCCTGCGGATTTAACATCGCTTTGTGGCAGATTAAGCAAAGCAAATATGATATTGAAATGAATGTTAATTAACAGTAATGTAGCAATTAAATATGATATCAAAGCAGACACAAGCAGAGCAGAGGTAAAGCATTGGATCAGAGATGTGCTGAAGGCATAGTTAGAGTGGTATTAAATGAATGAACAGCAACGTACTAATAGGGAGAAACCGGACGAGCGCTCAATCATTAGTGTCTTGTCAAATGCTGTCCTGGTTACGGATTATGTGTCTGTGGCATATATATATATACACATATATATAGACGATACAAGTACAATTTGTTAATATATATATGTGTGTATGTATGTTTATATGTTTATATATATATATGTATATATATATCTGCATACTCTATATATAGTTGGAAAGCAAAGTATTTCTATGCGTTACTTCGAAACCTAAGAGCTAAAGTTGCCCATGCCACGCCCCGGATGTGCGAGCCTCGGTTATTTGATTGGCCAGCATATATGTATATTCTCACCCACACATATACACACATACACACACACACGCACACACATAGCTACATTCATATATAGAGCAAAAAAATCATGCAACAACTGAAATTTTTTGCATTTCAACAAAATAAAAGAGAAATAATTTATTTTTTTTTTTTACCCTACAATTCGAATATGCACTTAAAGTGAGTACTCGATATAGGCGACAAATATGTGTAATTCATATAAAATATTTAAAAATAAAGAGTCTTATTATATATAAAAATTTCCATTAAAAGTTCCAAGCAGCAGTTGAAGAATCGAATGAAAGTTGCCATAAAAATTAAATTTTTGGGAAATTGTTTATAAGGATATCGCTGCTATATGCTAGATATAGAGCTTAAATCTCTATCATACCAGTATCTCTGTATAGTGTAATATATTGTGGGATCTTATATATATATATATATATATATATATATACTTCGTTCAGCTGTTGTGTTCATCCATTGATTGGCCACTGCCAATTTAAAGAGTATTGTTGCAGTCGTGGGCTTTATTTCTTTTTAACTATTAGAATTGCATGCACACACACACACACACACATACACTCACATACGCTTGAATGGAAATTTTTTAATTTTTCCTTTTCTTTTCTTTTTTTTACTGTTTTATTTTGCTTATCAAAAAGCACAACAGGAACAAGCTGAAAAAACTGTCTATGTATAGATGAAGGAGAAATGAAAAGTAAAATGTAAAGAGCATAAAATAAAACGTAAAGTAAAATGTAAAGAAAAGAAAAGAAAACTACCAAAAGATGCAGATCCCAATGGCAGCTACTGGCAACTGAATGTTGAATATTGGGTGTTGCATGTTGTATGTGGAATGTGGGATGTGGGATGCGGCACATGCCGGTTATGTTTGCAGTCGAATAAACAGCATCAATTCATCACACACGAGAAAGAAAGAGAACTGAATGGACAGCAGTGTTGGTGGGCAGGGGGGTGGGGAGAGATAAGAAAGGGAGAATATATATATATATATATAAAAAATAGGAAGAAAAAAAATGTTAAAACTAGAATAAGAACAGCAACAACAGCAAGAGGAATAATAGAAAATGGCGCCAGAAGGCACAGGCGCCAGTGTTTCCACCAAAAATGCAGGACATCGCATATCCCATCCATGTTGCCATGCCTCTGCACTATCAGTGTCCTGGCCAGCGTCCCTCTTGCACTACTACAGAGCCGCAGAGCATTAAATCAACATTTCACTTTGATGAATGATGACCAATGTCCAGGCGCGGTTGTTGTTGTCCTCTATGTCCCGCTTCTCCTGCTCCTTATACTTCCTATCCTATACGCTGCTCTACGCTGCTCTGCTCTGCTCTACTGTGCGCTGTGCCATGGTGTGCAGCATGCAACAAGAAAATAGCAAGAAAAAACAAACAACAAGAGGCTGGGTATGAAGTTAAGTTGGCCAGTTGCTTGGGTTGGCCAAAACGAAGCGCTGATAAAAACAAGGAACAGAAGTGTAAAACTGTGGGCATAGCATAAAAGTGCAAGGGGCGTTTCCATTGGGGTGCAGGCAAAGCAGCATGTCAGTGGCAGTGGCAGTGGCATGTTAAGTGGGTTGGTGGGGGGTGGTTCAGGGATGGTAGGTGGGGAGGCTGTTGCTGTTGCTGTTACTGTTTGGCCAAAAAGAACGCCTACACGACAAGCCTGAAAATAGACACGGACACTAATCGAATTATTGCCACTGCAGAGAAGCAGCGGAGCAGCAGAAGCAGAAGCAGTGGAGCAGCTATTGCCGTTGGTCCTTGTGCTTGTCCTGCGCGCTGGAGCGCAGTTCGCTGCCTACACAAAATCGAATTTTTCTGCACTCGCTAAAAACAAAACAAACAGAGAAGCGAAAGCAAAACACATAGAAGAAAGAAAATAAAAAACGAATAGAGTAATTAAAAAGAATTTTCTTTAACTTTTTTTTTATGTGCTCTATGCTGTGTTACACCTACAGCAACAGCAGCAGCATATACTAGTTTATGCATGTGTGTGTGTGTGTGGGAGAGTGGGAAATGTGAAGCAATAGAAAGTATAGCATACATATGTGGGCAGCCTGTGACGCGCAACTGCATGCGTATGTGTGTGTGTGTGTATGCATGCATGTGTGTGTGTGTGTATGTATGTGATGTATATGAGTGTGCCTGTATATGTGTGCGTTGCATCGATGGCCAGTAGCCAACCAAAATCGAACAGTGTCGCCCGTTGCCAAACCAACTGACCGCTGGGAACAGCCTGACATCAACTGTACAGGAAATGCTGGCTATATGATACGCAGGGCGGAATGTGGGGAGGGGGAGGGGGAGGTGGTCGTGAGTGGTAGATGGAGTGTAGCTGCAAAAAATGGAGGCATGTACTTCAAAAAGAAAAAAAAAATTGAAGGGAAATGGTGCAAGGGAGCTGCATGCATTGATGCATACCTCTCAGCTGTGTACCGCAATAAACAAAAATGCGCACATAAATTAGAAGCCACACCCGCAGCAGCCACAACAACAACAGCAACACCACAAACACCAACAGCAGCAGCAGCAGCAGCAGCAGCAGCAACATCGACAGCAGCATCAGCAGCAGTGACAAAAAAATAAGAATTTAGCGCATTTTGAATTGCTAATCAATGCAATGGAATTTGTGGCAAGAACAGTTGAAGCTGCAGCTGCCACCAGCAGAAAGCAGCAAGTCAATGTGTGTATGTCTGCGTGTGTGTGTGTGTGTTTATTGTGTTAATCACTAAAATGCAAAGATTTTACCTATGAGTTTTTATGCACAAATATCCCTAACTATCTCTCCAACTCTCTTCTCTCTTTCTCTCTACTTTAAGCCGTGCCTCATGCAGTGAACTGCTGTCAGTGGCTTTGCAACTGAATGCAAACATATAGCAGATATTATTCCAATAGTTATTATATATATATATATATATATAGTTATAGATATAGCATTAAAATCTGTTAAGTCTTTGCTCAAAGCATATAAAATATTTGTTGCAACTTTCAGCAGAATTTTAACATGTACCCAAGGCTCCTTGCAAGGTTGCTTGCAACTTTCTGAAGCAATAATAATTTCGCACAGCAGCTAAAGTCCTTTAGTTTTAATGTTATAAGTAAATTCATAATATTATAATTTAAACTGTATTTATTTTTTAGTTTTAAATGTTTTAAATATAATTTAAAAGTTTTGAGCTAAAATGTTGCCAGCTTTTGCCAGCAATATGTGTTGCAGCAACACTTATTTCTAGCAGATTTGAATTGGACTTACAGTTGAGAGCTGAGCGCAGAAGTTGTCTTATGAAGGAGTCACAGCAGCAACAATAGAAATTTCAACGAACAGCAACAGCAACAACAACAACAACAAACTGGATATTGTGCGGCGCACATGTGCAACAGCAACAACAGCAAAATGTCAACAATAACAGAGTTGCGCACGCGCAACAAAAAGTCAACGCTGTTGTTGTTGTTGCTGATGTTGCTGTTGTTGCTGTTGTTGTCGCTGTTGTTGCAGTCAATTGCATTGCAACATTTCATTTTCTGATATGAAAGATTTAAAGTTTGCAACATAAAAATGTCACGTTTTTCATGGTCGCCAAGAGACGACGACGACGACGACGACGACGACTACGACAAGAGCAACATTGTTGTTGTTGTTGCCGTTGCTGGTAGTTGCTGCTGCTGTCGTTGTCGTTGCTGTTGTTGGCGCTCCGCATGCGCATTTTGGAGCCTATGGCTAACTAACTTGCAGTCTATTTATGTTACAATTTGGTTGCTGCCAGGCAAAAATGTTGCCAACTTTGCTATTGCTGCTCGCTTGTTGTTTGACAATGCGCGTCGTGACATCTGCACTGAGCAGCAACAGCAAGCAGCAACAGCAAGCAGCAACAGCAAGCAGCAACAGCAAACAGCAATAGTAAGCAGCAATAGCAACAGGTCGGGGTCGGTTTTTTTTTTTGTTTTTTCTATCTATTTTTTGGTTTTAGTTTCGGTTATTTGGGGCTTAGGTTATGCAGCAACATCTGGCATTTGGTGGCAGGGATATGCATGTGGCATGTGAGGAACAACAAACCAGCAAACGGGTTCGAAATCTTTTGCCTGTTCGTATTAATTTGACAACGCAACATTACGCACCAGCTGAGTGGCCTGGGAGGCCTGGGAGACCTCAAGTGGTCTCTCAACTGGATGCGCAACATGTTGCTGGCTGCTCTTTTTTATACATTTTTATTGCCCAGTGCCATGTCTTGGGGCAGACTCACAGATGCCACTGATATGAGGCACATAGCTCTAAGCACTGTATTCACTACTCAATTCTCAGTTTGAGCTAGAAGACTGAAACATTATAGAAGAAAAACGAAGAAGAAGAAGAAGCAGTAGTAGAAGAAGAAGAAGTGAAGCGACTTGCAAAGATTTCGTTTCGTTTTGTCACAAATTAAACACGTTTTTCCACAGAAACTAATGAATAAACTCTGCGGGATCAACAACTATAGTAACAACAGCAATGAACGACTAACAAATGCCCTATATGGCTGCACAAATTATATAGGGTATATATATATTTAACTGTATATTACTAAACATCAATTAAAAAAGGGCTTGAAATGGAGTTGAAGCTGCAGCAAAGTTGTTTGCAATTTGCTACCTTAATTTTTAGTGTTTGATTAACGACGCAACTGGACATGCGAGTGCTCATATCCTGTATATATGTATGCATAAATATATGCCTGTCTGTATGTGTGTATGTGTGTGTGTGTTGTGTGTGTTTATGTTAAGGCCAGGCCATAAAGAAATGGCCACTCATCCAGTACGATTTGCAGCAAGATGCATACAATTAGCAGGCTGTAAATTTGAAATCAAAAATAGTTGCAATGCTGTTGCAAGTGAAGCTTGAAAGTGGATCTAGATTGTTGCACACATACATGCATACACACACATACACACAATACACACATACATACATAGTACTGGAGGCCTACATAAGTGTTAATTGAACATGGGCTGTGTACGTGGTGTGGCGGCAACATGTTGCCAAGACATTCAATTCAAGCTATAGTGTGTAAATTGATGTGTGTCTGTGTCTGTGTGTGTGTGTGTGTGTGTGTGTGTACTAGATAATGGGTTTTTCAGTCGTGGTCAATTGCAAGTTGCAAGTTGCAACTTGCAACTTGCTAGCTGCAAGTTAGCCAGTTACTCGTAATTACGCACATCTAATGCAATTTCAATAATTGGCCATCAAATTTATGAGACATGTTGCTGGACGCAGCCAAATTACGATGTGCGAACATGTTGCGATCATAAAAAGGCAAATGTTGCCAAAGCGTTGTCGGTACATTTTAAATGCGTGTGATAAACAGCATGTTGCTAACATGTTGCAATGCAACATTTCATACAACAAGCGATGGCAGCTGTAATTATTTCTATTAAAGAGTGCAACTGCTTGCTGTCAGCCTGACTGCACATCACACACATACATATATATATTTATTTATATATATATCTATATATATATATATATATATATATATATATGCAATTTTTTTTTATAATTTGCTTGTGCCGCAATTTTCAAATTGAATTTGCATGCGAAACGCGCACGAGAAATTCTATTAGGTAAAACATTTCGCAATTGCGTGCTGATTGTCAGGTTAACTTTACTCATCAGTCGACTATAAATAGTAGTATGTGTAGTAGTATGAGTATAAATATGAATACAAGTATGAGTATGAGTAGCTCAATCCCAGCTAAGAGTCAGCATTTAATGCTGATAGCCAAAGGCTTCTGGCCCTAGAAGATGACTCGCTACGGGCATCTGCACAGGTTCTCAGTAAAATATATATATATATATATATATATATATATATGATAGATATGTGTGTGTGTGTGTGTGTGTGCTGCTTTGCATGCCAGCGATTATTAGTTACGGCCGCCTGAACGCATTTTTGCGCGTCTCCACACACAAACACATGGAGTTTCCTCCTTAACAGGCTGCCTGCTCCCCCGCTCTAATATATATGTGTGTGTGTGTGTTAGTGTGTGTATCTTTAATCTTTGGGTTGCCGCTCTAGGCAATACTGTAATAATCTTAATTAAGTTTAGAATTGAGTCTGCGCGTAATTATCCGAAACGCGCACAAAGCGACTTGCCACATATGCAAAGTATGCAAAGTAGTTGCTTGCTTGCTTGGTTGGTAGGTAGTTAGTTAGTTAGGTGCCACGCCCCCACCCTCTAACCACCCAACATGCTACAATTATGCTACACACACACACACACACAGTTACTATCTCTCTCCCACTCTCGCTATCTCTATCTCTTTCTGTCTGTCGCTAATGTCCACTGTAGAATATGAACGCCCACTTTCCTTTTCAAGCTGCCGCCTAAAGTGGACGCCCTCGTGAGTTTCTGGTTAGGTGAGCATAACTAATCTAATCGTTGTAAATCTGACATACCCCTTACCCCCACCCCCCCTCCCCCTCTCTCTCGCACTTCACCTAAAGCAACCTTTATAAATATACTCTTTCCCCCTACCCCCCTTTTTGATGCATTAACCTCTAATTTATCGATTAAAATCGAGCAAAAAACTCTTGCAATTAATTCATATGCAGTCACTAAGTACTCATTATTTGTGCATATCCCTTTGAAGTGCCAAATCCTAATCCTCATTAAACCATTCTATATATATATATATATATATATATATATATCAGCTTGAAGCACCTGCAATATAGATTCGCATTTAAGTGATTGGCAGCACTCGATTTATTTGTGTTGCCAGTCACAGTGTCTAATGAGCTGCCTGACCCGGTACCCTAACAGCTGCTCCAATGACTATGGACAGTGGACAGTAGATAGTAGATAGTAGATAGTAGATAGTAGACAGTGGACAGTGGACAGTAGACAAGAGACATCCTCAATGTTGTTTTGTGGCTACCCACAGTTTTAGCCTCATTCACATGCCAGGCAGAAGGAACAGGACTTTGCCATTGGAGTATGCCATTAGTTTACTTGTCTCCCTGATCTCCTACACTGCTGTAACCAACTGTTTCTCCTCATAGCCCCCCCCCCCCACCTCCCATACAAATCTTTCCCTCCTAAGCCAATGTCTGTTGTGTGTTGTATGCTCTATGCTGGGCATCGCCCACTTGACGACGGCGTCTCCAAGTTGTACACTTTACTGCTACGTTCTGCTCTGTATACCCCTAACCCCTTACCCCACAGCTTTCTATCGCCTTTTTTGTGTTGTTTGTATTTCTCTTTAACGTTAACGTTAGCCTTTCTCTTTCTCCCGTCGCTGCATGGCCCATTACGCTGTCCATTTGAGTGGTCATTATAGTAAATTTGATTTGGACGCGAGCCTCAAAAGCTGCCCGGGCCACATCATCAATACCAAGTGACATACAGACGCATATATATATATATATATGTATATACTAGAGGGGGTAGTATAAGTGTAGTGGAAGAGGGAGGGGGTGGGGGGTTAAAGAAATATCGAACACGTAGTTAATCAATCCATTGGTGGTCCAAAAACACGACGCGCCAGCAATTACTGTTAACTGGGCCGCGCTGTTGTTGCTTCCACTTCTTCTTAATGTTGTTGTTGTTGTTGTTGTTTGTTGCTGTTGTTGTTGTTTGTTGCTGTTGTTTGTTGCTTGCTGTTTGTTGTTGCTGTACGCACGTTGGCGCGCTTTAAATGCGCGTGGGCGGCAACATTCACAGTTGGTAACATTTGTTGTATTGCCTGCCGCATGTTGAATGCCGCATGCTGAATGCCGCATGTTGTATGTTGTATGCTCAGTGCTGTGTATATTTACCGCTTTGCATTTGGCCAACTTCACTGAGCTTAGACGCAATTAAAACAATTTCAAGCCGCATTTCATGCAACGATTTGCAAAGTAATTATGTTGTCATTAGTTTGAAACTTGCCTCAAATCAAACACACACACAACACACACACACACACATACAATAAACATTTATACACTCACTCAATACCTCAATCATGTTGTACATATACAAGTTAGTCATTCATTCAATTTGATTAAGGCAATTTATTTATTTTGTCTTCAATCCAAAATGCCAAAAATGTTGCTACACAATTTTGAAAATGTTCTGCAACAAATTTTTATTTATAATTCTAATAAATTATATTAAATTGATTAGCATTAAGATAAACATAAGGAAATTATGCATAATTTGAGGCATATTGAAAGACTGTTATCAATATATAATTATAATTATATTGTAGAGGTTGCAAGTTGCTAGTTGCAGGTTGTTGAAGGGTTCCTTGGTGGCATATTTCAGTGGCGGGCTGCCAACTTGTTGTTAATGTTTTTTGCTTGCAGCACTCGACATAACTGATTGGCATTTTGTCGGTTTTTGGCTGCCGTTTCTTAACTTGTTTTTCATTTGGTAGCTGTGGGCGGGGCGGGGCGGGGCGGGGGGAGAAAAGGGGACCAGAACACGCACATATATGCTGTGCGCTCCCTTTGAGGTTGAAGTGCAATTGCAGACTTACATCCAGGTTTATATGCAAGGGTTATAGCCAGTTGCTGCCTCCGGGTAAACACTTGAGTACAATGCAACACGACGACTTAATTGAAAGTTGCCCCAGACGGACGGACACACTGTGGCAGCTGCTTATCAGCGCCACGCGCACAATTAATTCCAGCGATTTGCTGTTAACTGTAAAACTGTAAATCGTCTCTCTGCTTAGCTCCCCTTTTTTTTTTTCTTAACTGTACAGCTGTTCAGCTGCTCAGCTTAGCTTTGGCTTAAAGTCAGTTAGTCACTCAGGCAGTCAGTCAGTCCTTGGCTTCTCTGCTCCAGTTACTGCCACAACCGGCTACCCTCTCCCGCTGGCCTGTCACTTGCCTCGCCAGTTCAACTGTCAGCTGGCAACAACAAAACGTAAATCAAGAAATTTGCTTATCCCACGCGTCACTGCCATTGCCCCAACAAACATACCCAATCCTCTACACATTCCCATACCCAATACCAATCTCAATCCCAATCCCAAACCCAATCCCATGGCTTTACCTATACCTATAGCCGTGTCTGTTGTGTCCCCCTTTGGAACAGGTGGCGCGATCGCTGCGTGCGTCTTTTTGCATATTAAAAATGTTTGCCCGTCTGTTTGGGGATCATCGTTGAATGCAACTCGTTGCTGGCCTCCAGCTGCATTTGCCTCTTGCCTCATGCCTCTTGTTGTATGTTGTATGCTGTTCCCTGTTGCCTGTTGTGTGCTGTGGCTGTGGCTGTTGCTGTTGCTGTTGCTGTTGCCATAAGGCACAATGGGTGGTAAATTGAAGCTTTCAACCGTATGTGCCATGTGGTTTTAGTTGTTGCTCTTGTTGTTGCTGCTATTGCTGTTATTGCTGTTGTTGTTGTTGTTGTTGCTACAGATCTGCAACTCTCTTTGCATTTCATTTCTTTAGCCCCTGTTTTGACAATCTGCAGCGCTTTAATTGGAGTGCTGTCATTACGGGCACGCAATTAAGAAAACCACCAGCAAAATTATTTGAAATTATTTGCATACTCATATAAATATACGAATATGATTTCATATTCACATTTATTCATATGAATAACAAACTAAAGGTTGTGAACATAGAACGAAACTATTATCTGCTTTATTAATATGCAATTAAATTTTTTTTATATTTTTTTCAATTTATTTCTTGTATTTATTTTTATTGACTTCTTATACAATTTATAAGTTTATTTGAATTTTTTTTATAAATATTTTAAAATATTTTTTAAGATTTTTTATTCTTTTTTCATACGTTATTTAATTATTTATTTTATTGGTTAATTTATTTATATATATATATATTTAATTCTTACTTAAGTCATTAAGTTATTTTTATTTTCTTTTATTTTATTCTTTTTTATTTTCCTTATTTATTTATTTAAATATTTTAAATTATTTTCATTTCTTTTTTGTTTTTATTTCTTACTGTATTTATATTTTTTACTTGTTTATTTATATGCAATTATTTCTTATCTAATTATTTTTATTTTCTATATTTAATTTTATTTATTTTTAATTAATTTTTTATTTATATTTCCTTTATAAAGTTTTATATGTTTATTAGCCCCTTTGCCTTTTTGTAAAAATGAAGCAAAGCGGAGCTATTGGAAATGTGCAAAATCGAAAAGTGTGTAACACATAGAAATAATCATCGGAGACCCCATAAAGTATATATATTCTTGATCAGGACGACAAGACGAGTTGATCTAGCCCTGTCCGTCCGTCCGTCTGCCTGTCCGTCCGTATGAACACCTGTTTCTCAGCGACTGCAAGAGCTAGAGCAACCAAATTTGAAACCTAGATTCATTCTTCATCTACGTTGTGAATTTCGTTTAAATTGAACAATGAACACGGAAGTTATACAACATTAAGTACCGCGCTATGGAGCGTGGGGGGCTAAAAGGTGCGCGCAATGGCTAAGTACGTGCAGAACTGTGTGTATGTATGAGTATGTGTGTGTAGGGCTGTATATGTAGGCAAAGGGGCTCTCGTAGTCGGGTACACTCGACTACAGATTTCTTACTTGTTCTTATATATAGTGATTAGTCATGGGTAACTCCAAGTTACAACTATTAGGTGGTATTTTAAGTTTTTTTTAATTTATTAAATATATTTTAAAGTATTATTGTTTTCAAAAGGAAATTCGCGAACTTACGGACTAAATTTCACTTGATTACTTTCACTTTGCAATCCTTCATTGTGACTGTAAGTTGATGGGGGCTATATTAGATAAGTAGACTGCATTTTAATGTCATCTACAATAGGTTCAACAGTTCAGATATCAGAAAATATAATATATATGAGTAGGCTGTGAAAACGCTTTCTCCTTAAAAATGAACATAGCACATGAACAGGAATATAGAACCTCATTCGTTTCCGAGAAGTGGTAGAAGTAGGATTAAGTAAAGTAAATAAAAATATCAAAATTTCAATATTTTTTCTATTACTAAAACTTTTTCTATTTATAGAAGTTTTAGCGCAATACAATTGCACAATTAGATATAGGACAACGACACGTGAATAATTTTGGAGAAATGGCACCAGTACGTCAAAATTTAACCAGAGGGTAGGTATAATAGGTTAAAACCAGATATAATTAAGAGAAATAAACAAGTAATTGAGGGAAAAAAGTAAGACAGAAACAGACGAAAGAAATACAAGATTGAAATGAACACAAAATCATAAACAAATAATTATTTCGGATTGGAATAACGACTAGAGGACACATTTCGTAAATGAATTATACAATTTGAAGTATTTACAATTTAATTAACTACTTTTAATTACAGCCGATTAAAACAATCGGATGTTGTGTTCTCTAACAAGCACAGAGTTGGGCACAATGCTAACATCCGAGCATTGGCCCTTCTGCTGTGCTGACCAAAATTTAATGTTAACTCGAAAGCAAAAAATCAAAAAAAAAATTAAAAATCCAGAAAAACCATGCCGCTCTTGCTCAAGAGTGCCTCCTATTGGACAAATTTGAATATTTTCATATACAATCTTTGTATTTTAACCAAGGCAAGAGGACATGGACCCAAAAAAATAAAAAAAAATATATAAAAAATAAAAAAAAAATCTACTTTTTTTCCACTTGTAACTTGTAAGGACCCCATAAGGTATATATATTCTTGATCAGGAAATGCTAATGGAAATGTGCACAATCGAAGGGTAGAAATTATTATTAGCAGTGCGAAATGGCTTAATGTGCGTGTAGATCTGTGTGTATGTGTTAGTATGTGTGTATATGTCTGCTTATGAAGGCAAAGGGACTGTCGTAGTCGGGCTTACTCGACTACAGATTTCTTATTTTTTTTATATTGTTTTAAATTCTCATTTTAATTTCTGATTTTAAAAATTTCATCTTTTTTGGATTTTGTTTATTGTTTTAATAATTCTTCGTAATTAATTATTATATTTTAATATATAGTATTTATTTAATAAACAAACAATTTTATTATTTATTTATTTAAATAGTTTAATATTTAAATTGTTCCTTTTATATATATTTTTTATATATAATATATATATTTCTTTATATTTCAGTATATATATATATATATATATATATAATTTTTTTTTAATAACTTGAAAGTAAGTTATTTATTTAACTTTTTTATTCTATATATAAATTTAAACTTTTTTATTTTATTTAATTTCATAACGTCAACTGATTGTATAAATGAAATGTGTAAATAAAAATGTTAAAATAATATTTCCATATAAAATAAAAATATAAAAATTAAAACTTTTCAAAAATGTGCAACTAAACTTATTATTTTAGTTCAGTAACATTTAAAGTTTTGACCAAATCTGAAGAAATGTAAGATTTTATACACATCTTTAATGTATAAAAGAGAGATCCCAACCAAGAGCCAGGAAATGAATTCAAGAAAAACTTCTGGTACAACGAATTAATGCATTGAATAATGTATCGAATATTAGGGAGACAAAACAAAAGATTATTATAGCAAGATAGAATAGAGTATAAAGTATTTTAAAGAATATCCAATTGGGGGTTAGTTACATTAAGTAGGGGGTGGCAGGAGGAAGGCACACAAAAGGACACTTGGAATTTTAGAGCCAGACAGTTTATTTCATATCGCGGAATATGCTTGAAATCCCTTAATAATTAATTTGCAGAGGTCCCTTGAGGTTGGTTGATCCTGTGGTCTTTTGCTACTAAGGAGCTGGCACTGAGACATTGAAGATTTGCCCAAAAAGGTGCAGAAGTATAGGTATAGGTATGCTGAAAGGGTTAAGTGGGAATGGGGGTAGTATCGCTTTGCTGGTTGCCTTGTAAACACAACCGGCGACATCCGTTTGAGATTTGAATCTTGTGGCTGGCTGATTAGCCTCACTTAGTGGAACAGTTTTAGGCCACTTGACAAAATTAAAGGGATTGTGGCTAAGCAGTTTGGGTAGACTGGTGCTTTTGGCCTGGTTCTTGGGTCATGGCCTGACGGCCTGCCGGCCATGCCGTCCAACGACGGGTTGGTTGGTTGGTGTTCAGTTGAGCTGTAACGGCGACAGCTGCTAAGACGTGAAAATAAACAAAATTCCTACCAAAATATAATCCGGAAGCATGGACATAATGACAAACAGGCGAGACACCAGAAGGACATGGAAACGAAGACCCTTACGTTGATAGAATTAGAGAGACAGAGAAACAGAGAAACAGAGTAACAGAAATATAGAGATATAGTGAGACACAGAGACAGAGAGACGGTGTTCTAGTCGAGACAGACAAACAAATGTTGCGCTTGTGTTCCTTTGTATTCGATTCAGTTATGTTCGGTTGGGTTCTGTTTTATTTTAGTTTGCACGGCCAAAAGGAAAAGGATTATAAAATACGACAAAAACTGTAACTGTGACTGTTGCCGTGAACTCACTCTCTCACTCTCCTCTCACTCTTATATCTATCTTTCGCTTTTTCAATGTGTGTGTGTGTGTCGCCGCGACCGACGGCATCGACGGCTTCATTTGGCGTGCATGAAAACCGTTTGCTCCATGCCTGGATGCGGGTCCTGTTAAAGGATACCAAGCACTTAAAACTTAATAGATGTAGGGTATGCACGACTAGTAGCCAATCCTTATTAAGTAACTATTTAATCCATTTTAAGCTAAATAGGAAAGTTTTTATATATGTTCACAGTATATTTATTCTAATTAATTTAAATAAATTTATTTAATTAAAAAAAATTATTTAAAATTATCATTTTAATTTTTTATTATTTATTTTAATATTGACACTAAATAAAAAATTACATTAAGCTAAAACTATTTGAGTAAAAGGAAAAATTATTTGATCAACTGTTCCGTCAATAATTAATAATATTTAAGCAATTGTTTCCCCTCTATTCATTTAATAAAAATAATTAATTTTATTAAGGAAACCGATTAAAAATTTTCCTAATAATTTTTAATTATTTCTTACCAAATTGGCATTTAATAAAAATTCACTTTAAGCTTTTATAGCTTATTTTAAAGCTTAAACTATTTGTACAACCAAAAGTATTACAATTCTTTTATTCATATGGTATGCCTTAGTCTTGCCTATCTCTATATCCATTTATATATATGTATATATATATTTTGCTTTGTGTTGAGTAACACTCGCATTGCCGAAAAGCAGAAAAAAAATGTTTGTACTTTAAATGACATTCCGCAGTAAATTTTACGTTTATAGCTGACACACAGGAATAAATATCGCGTTGTAATACTTATAAAGGCGTGCGAGGGACGCGAAAAACATCCAAATATAATAGGTACGAGCACAACAAGCAGACAGCACAAGGCAAACACTCGTAAATACACACTTCAACAACATACACACACACAAACATACATTTATATATATCTATATATATATCTATATATATATATATATATACAATTGGAAATGAAGGTAGCCGGCGAACAATAAAAAATTATTGCCAAAAAATAAAGTACAAGCCACAAAAAAATAAAAAAAAATATAAATTGGTAGACAAACGAGAACTGAGCTGCTACTGTGACTACATAACTGTAACGGGAAGTGAAACTGAAACTGGGTTTGGGCCAAATAAAGTATACTTAAAAAAAACTTAACAACTCTACTTATATAGATATATAAAT
The DNA here is from genome assembly GCA_037044455.1 of Zygothrica quintamaculata. Lineage (NCBI taxonomy): Eukaryota > Metazoa > Arthropoda > Insecta > Diptera > Drosophilidae > Zygothrica > Zygothrica quintamaculata. The sequence continues at coordinate 113,928 of JBAMBS010000792.1, read as the reverse complement.
ATATAACTGCAGGAACAGACAGTTCATAAGGTTATGTGTGTGAAAACAGTTGATTGCTTGGCCTAATTAAAGCTATAATGAGCACAAGTATAGCTTATAATTTAATTAACTAAAATTTATAGTTCAATTAAAATTAATTGTAAATTATATGAAAATAATGTAAATAATTATATATATAGTTATTTATGATTTATAAATTTCAATTCAAATCAAAAATAAAATTTTGCTTAAATTTTTCGAAGTCAAAGCAAATGTCCTAAAATTTGTTTAATGGATAGAATTTATTTATAAGCAAGAATTTATTGAGAATTGTATTATAGTTTCCCAATACAAATATTCAACTCTATGTGCCAATATATATATATATATATATCTCAATATATCCTTTTAATATCTGATTTCATTGTTCACCTCAATTTGGAGACCAATGTTATTATATATATTTTTTATATATTTTTTTAATTATATTTTATTAGTCACTTAATTTCTTTTTGCCATCTATATAAACCATTGAAAATTCTTGTATATATAGGTATATAGTATATAGCTTTCTGATTGGCACATAATGTTTTCATTGTATAAAAAGGAGTCTGATAAGTGGCTGATATGTTGAGTACATTTGATAGGCTTATTGGAGTCGAATTTGCGGAGCTTCAAGGAGTGCCAATGCCAATTGGATTGACTCAAGCGCCTGGCAACAAACAGCATTAACAACAACAATAACAAAGAAAAAAAATACAGCAACAATATGAGAAAGAAGCAGTTGATGAAGAAGCAGAAGCAGAAGCAGAAGAAGAAGATGAACAACAACAACAACAACAACAACAACAACAATGTTGTTGAGCAGCAGCCCACATATCAGCGGCACTTCATCTTGATTGACATGCGCATTCAGCGCGTTGACATAATGATGGACAGACTTGGAACTGCGACTGCGCAGGAGCACCGGTATAAGGCCACAGGCAACAGGCAACAGGCAACTGGCAGCAAGTAACTGGCAACTGGTAACTTGCAACTTGCAACGTGCAACGTACAAGCACAACAACAAAGCGTGACAACATTGCCGCTGGCAATGCGTTTGTGATGCTGCTGCATGTGGCTGTGATGTGACCGCTGGGATTCGCATCGAGATAGCACAGGCGCTGTGGCATGGAGCATAACGAATTGGGAATTGAGTATAAGTATAAGAGAAAAAAAAGGGCATGAATAGAGGCGGGTAGGGAAATTGAAAGGAAGAAGAATTGTGGCTCAATGCACTTAACATGCAAATCGCAGGCGCTTTTCATATGCGTAATGAGAGAGTTACTTTAATGAAGTCGAAATCGGCCTGAAGAATTGCTAAACGAAATCGAAAACGGAATCGTATATCGATGGCCAATGGATGGAGCGCCGGTGATGTTGCCTTTAAGATTTCCCATCCAATGCGAAATTTTTCAATATCAATTTTCATTGTTCGTCTACGTCTACGTCTACGTCTACGTCTACGTCTATGTCTTTCAATAGCTTTTGGAGCTTTGGAGTTTGGAGTTGAGAGCGCTGCTTGTTGGCGGCGGCGTTGTCGTCACTCAGTCGGGGCACGATCTTGGATACGATGTGCTATCTGGACATAAATAGACGCCAATTAAATGCTTGATGGCCATGTTTTTTTTTCATAGCCAGCCCACGGCACATACAACCAAGTAAAATAATACCAAATATATATATATATACATGGATATATGTGTGTATATGTATATATATACATATACATAAAAGGGTCGAACAAGAGGCAGTCAACAGCTACAAACGGAAATAATTTTACAATAAATTATATGAAATATATTTCACAGAGCGAAATGACAGTAAGACAGTAAAGACCCTAACAAAAATATGACACAGAATGTTGCAGAACCAGTTTTCAGTTACTTTTTTCTTATTCTTATGCTACTTGTTGTTGATTGCATTGGTGTTGTTGTTGCCAACGAAACTTTGCGAGACATAACGGCGTCTGGCAGGAATGAGTAGCCTTCTGGGCCAAATGCAAAGGCAATGGCAATGGCAAAGGCAAAGGCAAAGGCAAAGGCAATGGATGAGCCACAAAGATGTCGTTTTCGATGTCGACAACTTGACTTGGCCCATTGAACAAATACCAGAAGAACTTACACATTCACATTCTTATACAGAAGTCTCAAAGGAGCTCAATGGAAATAGCACCCCCGCAGATATAACCCGCAACCCGCAAACCGTTACCCGTTACCAATAACTTACCTACTTCTTTTTTTTTTCTTGCTTTACTACCCAGACCAAATGGGGTGTACTCCTGTCGAAACTTTTAGAACGTTGACTAAACGAGTATTTAACTTCGTTTTTTTTTTATATTATTTTGTGGCCTAAAATGTGAAACCTGTCGAAACTTTCTCATCGACTTGCCACACAGTTGCAACAGTCTCACAGCTGTCCTACACCTACGCAAAGCCACACGCAGAGCAAGTACAGCTGCAGTATGGAGTATGGAGTATAGAAGAACATTTGTTACAATTGAGAATTGAGCTCTCTGAGATCTGTGACTTGTCAACTGGGAGCAGTTTGTGTATGCCACAGAGAATATTTTTTTTTTAATTTTTCTAGTTTTTGTTGCTCTTTTCTGTTTTCACTTTTCTCTTTTCCCTTATTTCAATTATTGTCAATAGATAAAAAAAAACATTTCTTATCGAAAATGTGTAAAAATACAAATAATAAAAAATACTAAACATGTCCTATGAGAATCTGTTCCATTTTGGTTGACATATGATTTTATTGATAACTACTTGTTATATATATATATATATATATATATATATATATACTTATATATATAAAGTAGGTTGCAATATTTCAGATATCAAAATATTTAAAAATAAAAGTAGGCTGTGAAAACGCTTTCTCCTTAAAAATGAACATAGCACATGAACATGAACATAGAACCTCATTCGTATTTGAGTTGTACTAGTAGTAGGATTAAGTAAAGTAAGTAAAAATATCAAAATTTCAATATATTTACTATTATTAAAACTTTTTATATTTATAGAAGTTTTAGCGCAATACAATCGCACAATTAGATATAGGACAACGACACGTGAATAATTTTGAAGAATAGGCACCAATATGTCAAAATTTAACCAGAGGTGGGTATAGTGTAAAACCAGATATACTTAAAAGTAATGAAGTAGTAATTGAGGGACGAAGTTTGACAGAAACAGACGAAAAGAAAACAAGAATGGAATAAATAGACACAATCATTTTCAAACATAAAGGCATTGTTTATATATTGTTTCGGAGTGGTTTATCGACTAGAGGACACATTTCGTAAATTAATTTAAAATTTTTATATATTAACAATTTAATGAACTTATTTTATTTACAGCCGATTTGACCTAGTTTTTGGCGGAAGAATCGGAAGTTGTGTTCTCAAACAAGCAGAAAGTGGGGCACAATGCTAACATCCGAGCATTGGCACTTCTGCTGTGCAGACCAAAATTTAATGTCAACTGTAAAGCAAAAAATGAAAAAAAAATGTAAAAATCAAAAAAGCCATGCTCCATCTGCTAACAAGTTCATCCCATTGGACAAATTTGAATATTTTCATATACAATCTTTGTATTTTAACCAAGGCAATGGATATGGACCCAAAAAAATAAAATAAAAAATAATAAAAAAAAAATCTACTTTTTTTCCATTTGTAACTTGTAAAGCAATTCAGTTATGTTATATACTTTGCCCTTTGTATTTTATATGTAACACGTAGAAATAATCCACGGAGACCCCATAAGGTATATATATTCTTAATCAGGATGACTAGCTGAGTCGATTTAGCCATATCCGTCTGTTCGTCCGTCCTACTGTCCTTTAGTGTGTTTGACCGCCTGTTTCTAAGAGACTATAAGTTACGTTATTTTCGTTTGTCTTAGATTTTTTAATTTTCTCCCCTTACCCCCGCAATAGGAAAAAATCGATTATTTTGTACCTTTTTCAACCGCATAAATTTCTTTTTTGCACACATATGAATTGAACCACTCTTGATCCACTTTGTAAATCTCGTTAAGATTAAGCATAAAGCACGGAAATTATACAACATGAGGTATAGCGTTATTGAGCGCGGCGGGAGCGAAGAAGCGCGCAAAATAGGCAAATAGGATGTCGTAGTTCTTGTTGATTGAATTTCGCTTTGCATTTCTTTAAGTTAAATTCTATTTAAAGTTCTATGAGAACTCTGATTAGGATGTGCATACTCAATTTATGTATGTGTATTTTATCACATTTTTAAAAGAAAATACGCGAATTTAGGATCTAATTTTTACTTGATTAATTTGACTTATGTAATCCTTCTATGTGAATATAAGTTGATGGGGGAATATTTAATGATAGGTATTATAGATAAGTAGGCTGCACTTAAGTGTCATAGACAGCAGGTTCAATAGTTCAGATATCAGAAAATATAACATTAAAGTAGGCTGTGAAAATAGTATGTAGTTAGAACGTGAACAGAAAACATCATTAATTTCAGAACATAACAAGGAGTAGAACACAGTTAAAAGTTCTAAAAATTTCAAAATTTTTAAAAAAAAAATAAGTGAAATAAGTGCAAGTAAAATATATATAAATTATATAAGGTGAAGAAAAAAATTTAAAAATTAGCAAAGCTATTTACGTAATTGTTTAAACTTTTAGATCTTTTGGACCGGAAGTCTCCGAAGAAAGAAGTAAGGGACACGAACAAATTCGAAGTAAAAAAGACAGATTATGCAGGACGAAGTAAGAATTTAGAACAAAAATACAAAAATGCAGATATGAAAAGGACTATGAAGAGCAAATAAACAACTATAAAAACCAAGAAAAAAAATTAAGAAAACCTAAAAAACGGTAGAACAAACAACACATATTAAACAAAGAAATACTAAGACCATAAAATGTCATCTTCTCATTAAAAACTCATCTCATTAAGGACTTCCCGTTACCAATTTAAATATTTTTATAAATATTTATAAGCAAGACATATGTGATGGAAGAAAAACAAATAAATGTAATTAAATAATAACAAATATATATTATAACAATAATTTAATTGAAAGTAAAAATAAAATAAATACAAAAAAAAATATAAAAAAAAATCTTTTCTATTATCCTTTTAATATATATACAGAAATCTATAGGAAACCTAATCCCAATTGCGCGGCATTTCAGCATTCGGCAGTACTGCCTTGCAATCCTTTGACAGAGTCAGGCTTTATAATCTAATACACAAAATAAGAACAATGTTCCCTAACTGCATCTTTAACCTTAACGTACGTTACCGTAGTCGTTCTGTATTCTGTAGTAGTCGTTCTTATTATCTGTTTGATACAAACTGGCAATGTCTGAAGGCCACAACTTCTGAAGAATTTTGCTCTTAACAGGCAACACTGTCCATCAACCTCACTAAGGGTTATTTCAATCCCGAAATCAGCTGAGGTAACTTACCTCGGAGTAGACTTCGACAGACGGCTTACGTGACGTTCGCACATATAGACTAAAAGAAAGCACCTAAAACTGAAAACGACCAGTCTCCACTGGCTGGTCAACGCATAGCCACCCCTTACCATCGACTTCCTGCCAAACAACCAGAGCTATAACCAATCTGAACGTATGGATTTTACACTTGATTCCTTCATTATGAATGTAAATTTATGGGGGAATACTAAATGATAGATCCTATTGACAAGTAGGCTGCATTTCAATGTCATCTATAATAGGTTCAAAAGTTCAGATATCAGAATATATAATATAAGAGTAGGCTGTGAAAATAGTTTATAGTAAAAAAAGTTAACATTGCACATGAATAAAACGTAGTCCAGTATTCGACTGTGAACTGCCGTTGCAGGAGGACGCAGTAAGTAAAATAATTAAAAATATCAAAATTTTAAAATTTAAAAAAAAAATTAAAATTAAAATTTTTTTAAGTTTTTCTAAAATTCTTTTTATATTTATAGATGACTTGAGCCAATACAAATACACAATTAAATACAACAACACTCGAAAAGTTTTGGAAGAATGGGTTACCAATATATCAAAATATTACCAGAACAAGGTACAACATAAGGTTCATACTTATAATTAGAACTAATAATCATTTAATATAGGAAACAAAACAACCAAAGTAAAACAAAGAAGGTAACGAAGAATCACTAATAAATTATAAAAAAAAAAACCATGTAAAAACAAAAACGAACATAGAATATCATGGCGGACTGAAGTTGGAGTAGAACACACTTAGTAAATAATTAAAAATTTTTAAATATTCACAATTTTATTAACTTTTTTTATTTATAGAAGAATGGAGCACATAATAGATAGTTATTCGCCGAAAAAATGGAAGCTATGTTCTCAAACAAACATAAATAAAAAGGGATAATAACAAACAAGCATACAAACATAATACAATGACATCAACTATCATGAGAAGACATTTTGAAGAAAAACATGGAAACACAGGGCCACAAGCTACCAATATATCGAAAGACTTGCAGTACTAGGTATGATGCAAGGTTTTATTAAGACCTAAGAACTAATAACCAAGTAAGACAGGAACCATTGACACAGGAACCCTTATGGCAAGAACCATGTTGTGCAGGAATCATATAAGTTAAAAACCATGTAAGTTAAAAACCATGTAAGTTAGGAACCATTTAAGTCCAGAACCAAGTAAGGCAGGAGCCCAGTATGTCTATAGTTCCCAGTATGCCTGCGGGCCCCATTATATCTGCGGAACGAAGTATGTCTGTGGAACAAAGTATGTCTGTGGGAACCAGTATGTCTGTTTGAACCAGAATGTCCAAGAAATAGAGGTATGTCCAAAGAACCGAATATACCCATTGAATGGAACCGAATATACCCAAAATATAACAGTGGAACCGAATATACCCACGGATAAGAATATAACCGTGGACCCGAATATACCCATGAAACCGAATATACTCATGGAACCGAACATAACCGAATATATCCGTGGAACCGAATATACCCATAAAACCGAATATATCCATGGAACCGAATATACCCGAATATACCCTTGCATTCAAATATACCCGAATATACTCATGGAACTTAATAAAACCATGGAACGGAATATACCCATGGAACGGAATATGTGCAAGCGAGCCGAATATAAATGTGGAACGGAATATACCCTTGGAACGGAATATACCCTTGGAACGGGATATACCCGTGCAACGGAATATACCCATGGAACCGAATGTTTCAATGGAACGGATTATGTGCAAAGGAGCCGAATATACCCATGGAATAGAATATACCCATGGAACGGAATATACCTATGGAACGGAATATACCTATGGAACGGAATATACCTATGGAACCGAATATACGCATGGAACGGAATGTACCCATGGAACCGAATATTTCAATGGAACGGATTATGTGCAAGGGAGCCGAATATACCCATGCGAACACGGAATACATACATATGGAACCGACATGTTTCAATGGAACGGATTACGTGCAAGGAGCCGAATATACCCATGGAGCCGAATATACCCATGGAACCGAATATTACCCATGGAACCGAATATACCCATGGAACCGAATATACCCATGGAACCGAATGTTCCAATGGAACGGATTATGTGCAAGGGAGCCGAATATACCCATGGAACCGAATATACCCATGGAACCGAATATACCCATGGAACCGAATGTTCCAATGGAACGGATTATGTGCAAGGGAGCCGAATATACCCATGGAACCGAATATACCCATGGAACCGAATATACCCATGGAACCGAATGTTCCAATGGAACGGATTATGTGCAAGGGAGCCGAATATACCCATGGAACCGAATATACCCATGGAACCGAATGTTCCAATGGAACGGATTATGTGCAAGGGAGCCGAATATACCCATGGAGCCGAATATACCCATGGAACCGAATGTTCCAATGGAACGGATTATGTGCAAGGGAGCCGAATATACCCATGGAACCGAATATACCCATGGAACCGAATATACCCATGGAACCGAATATTCCCATGGAACCGAATATTCCCATGGAACCGAATATGCCCATGGAACGGATATACCCATGGAACCGAATATACCCATGGAACCGAATGTTCCAATGGAACGGATTATGTGCAAGGGAGCCGAATATACCCATGGAACCGAATATACCCATGGAACCGAATATACCCATGGAACCGAATATACCCATGGAACCGAATATACCCATGGAACCGAATGTTCCAATGGAACGGATTATGTGCAAGGGAGCCGAATATACCCATGGAACCGAATATACCCATGGAACCGAATGTTCCAATGGAACGGATTATGTGCAAGGGAGCCGAATATACCCATGGAACCGAATATACCCATGGAACCGAATGTTCCAATGGAACGGATATTCCATGGAACCGAATGTTCCAATGGAACCGAATATACCCATGGAACCGAATATACCCATGGAACCGAATATACCCATGGAACCGAATGTTCCAATGGAACGGATTATGTGCAAGGGAGCCGAATATACCCATGGAACCGAATATACCCATGGAACCGAATGTTCCAATGGAACGGATTATGTGCAAGGGAGCCGAATATACCCATGGAACCGAATATACCCATGGAACCGAATATACCCATGGAACCGAATATACCCATGGAACCGAATGTTCCAATGGAACGGATTATGTGCCACATGGAACCGAATATACCCATGGAACCGAATATACCCATGGAACCGAATGTTCCAATGGAACGGATTATGTGCAAGGGAGCCGAATATACCCATGGAACCGAATATACCCATGGAACCGAATGTTCCAATGGAACGGATTATGTGCAAGGGAGCCGAATATACCCATGGAACCGAATATACCCATGGAACCGAATATACTGTCCAATGGAGCCGAATATACCCATGGAACCGAATATACCCATGGAACCGAATATACCCATGGAACCGAATGTTCCAATGGAACGGATTATGTGCAAGGGAGCCGAATATACCCATGGAACCGAATATACCCATGGAGCCGAATATACCCATGGAACCGAATGTTCCAATGGAACGGATTATGTGCAAGGGAGCCGAATATACCCATGGAACCGAATATACCCATGGAACCGAATATACCCATGGAACGGAATATACCCATGGAACCGAATATACCCATGGAACCGAATATACCCATGGAACCGAATGTTTCAATGGAACGGATTATGTGCAAGGGAGCCGAATATACCCATGGAACCGAATATACCCATGGAACCGAATATACCCATGGAACCGAATATTCCAATGGAACGGATTATGTGCAAGGGAGCCGAATATACCCATGGAACCGAATATACCCATGGAACCGAATATACCCATGGAACCGAATATACCCATGGAACCGAATATACCCATGGAACCGAATGTTCCAATGGAACGGATTATGTGCAAGGGAGCCGAATATACCCATGGAACCGAATATACCCATGGAACCGAATATACCCATGGAACCGAATATACCCATGGAACCGAATATACCCATGGAACCGAATATACCCATGGAACCGAATGTTCCAATGGAACGGATTATGTGCAAGGGAGCCGAATATACCCATGGAACCGAATATACCCATGGAACCGAATGTTCCAATGGAACGGATTATGTGCAAGGGAGCCGAATATACCCATGGAACCGAATATACCCATGGAACCGAATATACCCATGGAACCGAATGTTCCAATGGAACGGATTATGTGCAAGGGAGCCGAATATACCCATGGAACCGAATATACCCATGGAACCGAATATACCCATGGAACCGAATGTTCCAATGGAACGGATTATGTGCAAGGGAGCCGAATATACCCATGGAACCGAATATACCCATGGAACCGAATGTTCCAATGGAACGGATTATGTGCAAGGAGCGATATCCCATGGAACCGAATATACCCATGGAACCGAATATACCCATGGAACCGAATATACCCATGGAACCGAATGTTCCAATGGAACGGATTATGTGCAAGGGAGCCGAATATACCCATGGAACCGAATGTTCCAATGGAACGGATTATGTGCAAGGGAGCCGAATATACCCATGGAACCGAATATACCCATGGAACCGAATGTTCCAATGGAACGGATTATGTGCAAGGGAGCCGAATATACCCATGGAACCGAATATACCCATGGAACCGAATGTTCCAATGGAACGGATTATGTGCAAGGGAGCCGAATATACCCATGGAGCCGAATATACCCATGGAACCGAATGTTCCAATGGAACGGATTATGTGCAAGGGAGCCGAATATACCCATGGAACCGAATATACCCATGGAACCGAATGTTCCAATGGAACGGATTATGTGCAAGGGAGCCGAATATACCCATGGAACCGAATATACCCATGGAACCGAATGTTCCAATGGAACGGATTATGTGCAAGGGAGCCGAATATACCCATGGAACCGAATATACCCATGGAACCGAATATACCCATGGAACCGAATATACCCATGGAACCGAATGTTCCAATGGAACGGATTATGTGCAAGGGAGCCGAATATACCCATGGAACCGAATATACCCATGGAACCGAATATACCCATGGAACCGAATGTTCCAATGGAACGGATTATGTGCAAGGGAGCCGAATATACCCATGGAACCGAATATACCCATGGAACCGAATATTCCAATGGAACGGATTATGTGCAATGGAACCGAATATACCCATGGAACCGAATATACCCATGGAACCGAATGTTCCAATGGAACGGATTATGTGCAAGGGAGCCGAATATACCCATGGAACCGAATATACCCATGGAACCGAATGTTCCAATGGAACCGATTATGTGCAAGGGAGCCGAATATACCCATGGAACCGAATATACCCATGGAACCGAATGTCCATGGAACGATATATCCATGGAGCCGAATATACCCATGGAACCGAATATACCCATGGAACCGAATATACCCATGGAACCGAATATACCCATGGAACCGAATATACCCATGGAACCGAATATACCCATGGAACCGAATATATCCAATGGAACCGAATATATCCCATGGAACCGAATATACCCATGGAACCGAATATACCCATGGAACCGAATATACCCATGGAACCGAATATACCCATGGAACCGAATATACCCATGGAACCGAATATACCCATGGAACCGAATATACCCATGGAACCGAATATACCCATGGAACCGAATATACCCATGGAACGAATATACCCATGGAATCGAATATACCCATGGAACCGAATATACCCATGGAACCGAATGTTCCAATGGAACCGAATATACCCATGGAACCGAATATACCCATGGAACCGAATATACCCATGGAACCGAATATACCCATGGAACCGAATATACCCATGGAACCGAATATACCCATGGAACCGAATATACCCATGGAACCGAATATACCCATGGAACCGAATGTTCCAATGGAACGGATTATGTGCAAGGGAGCCGAATATACCCATGGAACCGAATATACCCATGGAACCGAATATACCCATGGAACCGAATATACCCATGGAACCGAATATACCCATGGAACCGAATATACCCATGGAACCGAATATACCCATGGAACCGAATATACCCATGGAACCGAATATACCCATGGAACCGAATATACCCATGGAACCGAATATATCCATGGAACCGAATATACCCATGGAACCGAATATACCCATGGAACCGAATATACCCATGGAACCGAATATACCCATGGAACCGAATATACCCATGGAACCGAATATACCCATGGAACCGAATATACCCATGGAACCGAATATACCCATGGAACCGAATATACCCATGGAACAGAATATACCCATGGAACCGAATATACCCATGGAACCGAATATACCCATGGAACCGAATATACCCATGGAACGGAATATACCCATGGAACGGAATATACCCATGGAACCGAATATACCCATGGAACCGAATATACCCATGGAACCGAATATACCCATGGAACCGAATATACCCATGGAACCGAATATATCCAATGGAACCGAATATACCCATGGAACCGAATATACCCATGGAACCGAATATACCCATGGAACCGAATATACCCATGGAACCGAATATACCCATGGAACCGAATATACCCATGGAACCGAATATACCCATGGAACCGAATATACCCATGGAACCGAATATACCCATGGAACCGAATATACCCATGGAACCGAATATACCCATGGAACCGAATATACCCATGGAACCGAATATACCCATGGAACCGAATATACCCATGGAACCGAATATACCCATGGAACCGAATATACCCATGGAACCGAATATACCCATGGAACCGAATATACCCATGGAACCGAATATACCCATGGAACCGAATATACCCATGGAACCGAATATACCCATGGAACCGAATATACCCATGGAACCGAATATACCCATGGAACCGAATATACCCATGGAACCGAATGTTCCAATGGAACGGATTATGTGCAAGGGAGCCGAATATACCCATGGAACCGAATATACCCATGGAACCGAATATACCCATGGAACCGAATATACCCATGGAACCGAATATACCCATGGAACCGAATATACCCATGGAACCGAATATACCCATGGAACCGAATATACCCATGGAACCGAATATACCCATGGAACCGAATATACCCATGGAACCGAATATACCCATGGAACCGAATATACCCATGGAACCGAATATACCCATGGAACCGAATGTTCCAATGGAACGGATTATGTGCAAGGGAGCCGAATATACCCATGGAACCGAATATACCCATGGAACCGAATATACCCATGGAACCGAATATACCCATGGAACCGAATATACCCATGGAACCGAATATACCCATGGAACCGAATATACCCATGGAACCGAATATACCCATGGAACCGAATATACCCATGGAACCGAATATACCCATGGAACCGAATATACCCATGGAACCGAATATACCCATGGAACCGAATATACCCATGGAACCGAATATACCCATGGAACCGAATATACCCATGGAACCGAATATACCCATGGAACCGAATATACCCATGGAACCGAATATACCCATGGAACCGAATATACCCATGGAACCGAATATACCCATGGAACCGAATATACCCATGGAACCGAATATACCCATGGAACCGAATATACCCATGGAACCGAATATACCCATGGAACCGAATATACCCATGGAACCGAATATACCCATGGAACCGAATATACCCATGGAACCGAATATACCCATGGAACCGAATATACCCATGGAACCGAATATACCCATGGAACCGAATATACCCATGGAACCGAATATACCCATGGAACCGAATATATCCCATGGAACCGAATATACCCATGGAACCGAATATACCCATGGAACCGAATATATCCCATGGAACCGAATATACCCATGGAACCGAATATACCCATGGAACCGAATATACCCATGGAACCGAATATACCCATGGAATTGAATATACCCATGGAACTGAATATACCCATGGAACCGAATGTGTCAATGGAACCGAATGTTTCAATGGAACCGAATATACCCATGGCACCGAATATACCCATGGAACCGAATATACCCATGGAACCGAATATACCCATGGAACCGAATATACCCATGGAACCGAATATACCCATGGAACCGAATATACCCATGGAACCGAATATACCCATGGAACCGAATATACCCATGGAACCGAATATACCCATGGAACCGAATATACCCATGGAACCGAATATACCCATGGAACCGAATGTATCAATGGAACCGAATGTTTCAATGGAACCGAATATACCCATGGAACCGAATATACCCATGGAACCGAATATACCCATGGAACCGAATGTATCCAATGGAACCGAATATACCCATGGAACCGAATATACCCATGGAACCGAATATACCCATGGAACCGAATATACCCATGGAACCGAATATACCCATGGAACCGAATATACCCATGGCACAAAATATACCCATGGCACCAAATATACCCATGGAACCGAATATACCCATGGAACCGAATATACCCATGGAACCGAATATACCCATGGAACCGAATATACCCATGGCACAAAATATACCCATGGCACAAAATATACCCATGGAACCGAGTATACCCATGGAACCGAGTATACCCATGGAACCGAATATACCCATGGAACCGAATATACCCATGGAACCGAATATACCCATGGAACAAAATATACCCATGGAACAAAATATACCCATGGAACCGAATATACCCATGGAACCGAATATACCCATGGAACCGAATATACCCATGGAACCGAATATACCCATAGAGCCGAATATACCCATTGCACAAAATATACCCATTGCACAAAATATACCCATGGAACCGAATATACCCATGGAACCGAATATTCCAATTAAACGCATAATGTCCAATGGACCCAAATAAACCCTTGGAATGGAATATGTGTAAGAACGTCGAATGTGTCCAAGGGAGCCGTGTATACTGGAAATACAATGTTTTAAGAGAATAGCATAAGGCATAAATATAATTTTTTCCGGTTATAAACTGAGAAGAAACAAGGAATGGAAACGAATCAACACTATTAGGCGGGGAAAACCTTGCGATAACAAATATATACATAATATCATTTCTTTTCTGAGCTAAATTTGAAGTACGAGTAATAACTAATAATTAAACATATTTAAATATTTATATTATTTTTTATATTTATATTTTTTTTTCTTTAAAGAAGATATGACCCAAAATTGGATAATAATTTCGCGGTAGATTTGGCGACAATTATAATGGAGTAACAGGAGATTATACAAGATATTCCCTTTCATTTGGAAACAGTGCAAGCAACAAAGGCTTGAAGCTAAGCTTAAAGCTTAGCCAAAATTAACGGAAAAAAACAATAAAAAAAAATTAATCATTAAAAACTATGTTTCTGGTTTTTCCTCAGCATCATCACCATTTTCAAAATTTTTTGCGTCGTTTTGGGCTTTATTGTAATACATAGTAATATTTATTATTGGACATTAAAAAAAAAAATAATATAATATTGAAAATACTCTATACTCTATACTCAATACTCTATTACTATAAAATCTCTACAATAAAATTAAAATTTGAAATGAAATAATAATAATTATTTGTTTTTTTGCAATTGATAATGTGTTTATCGTACGTTTTTTCGACATTTTTTTGGAAAAAATCCGCAA
Organism: Zygothrica quintamaculata; assembly: GCA_037044455.1. Classification (NCBI taxonomy): domain Eukaryota; kingdom Metazoa; phylum Arthropoda; class Insecta; order Diptera; family Drosophilidae; genus Zygothrica; species Zygothrica quintamaculata. The sequence goes on along the minus strand of JBAMBS010000792.1, from coordinate 98,654 downwards.
GCTAAACGAATATGAGAGACGGCACAAAATTCATCATTGATAATCCGATAATCCGACATAGAGGCGACATAACTGTCTACAAAACCTATCGTTGACTAAACTGTGAAAAATTTCAAGTTGCATTACGCATTAAAATAGGTTAAGAAAGAACATTATGATTTATAAGATGTTTAATATTCTTTGGATTGCGAAAAATATTAGGAATAAAATGTATGAAATTTTTACAAATTGAATTTTTTTTTTACGAATTGTATTAAAAAGCAACTGTTTGACCTGAACCAAAAAAAAAATAAAAATCAACTGTTTAATCAAATAAATTGTCTGATAACAGAACATGTTATAAAAAACATATAAAGCAAACAAATAATAGAAACAAAACTAAGCAAGCGAGTTAAAAACTTTCATATTTTCTTTTAATTAAATTAAATTAAATTAAATTATTTTTTATTAAAATTTATAATATCTTTAAAATAGCTTACAATTTACAGATAATGGAAGAAATATAAAAAAAAGAAATTCAATTGCAGAACTTTTATCAGATTTATTCACATGTTAACTGTAAAATTTTAATGCAGTTACTTTGCTGGACAAAGCAATCGCAGTACACTCGTCTGCCTGTATAAAAGTAGCATTTATGCTGGTAACAGTGATGCCAAGGCACGAGTCGATTATTTGCAATCAAACAATCAATAAGAGTAGCAGTCGTGGCCGAGTGGTTAAGGCGTCTGACTCGAAATCAGATTCCCTCTGGGAGCGTAGGTTCGAATCCTACCGGCTGCGCTCTAAGAATTAATATAAATTTTTTTTTCCTAAATTAATACATTTTATTTACAAATATTATAATATACTTTAATTCTGTAAACCTACTAATTGGTTTTTTAACAGAACTTATTAGATTCTTAGCTGAAGATTGCATAAAAAATTAAGTATAATTTGACTGCTTGTGCACTGCAGGTATGGAATTTTATAAATATATATATATATATATATATATATGTATATAAATACAAATACATTAAAAATAAATATATAAATATTTATCTAATATGTTATATATGTTTTTGAAATTTTATTAATTTTTGAAATTTTATTTATTTTTGAAATTTTATTTATTTTATTTATTTTTGAAATTTTATTTATTTGTTAAATTTTATTTATTTTTGAAATTTTATTTATTTTATTTATTTTTGACATTTTATTTATTTTATTTATTTTATTTATTTTATTTATTTTTGAAATTTTATTTATTTTATTTATTTTTGAAATTTTATTTATTTTATTTACTTTATTTATTTTATTTATTTTATTTATTTTATTTATTTTATTTATTTTATTTATTTTATTTATTTTATTTATTTTATTTATTTTATTTATTTTATTTATTTTTGAAACTTTATTTATTTTATTTATTTTATTTATTTTATTTATTTTATTTATTTTATTTATTTTATTTATTTTATTTATTTTATTTATTTTATTTATTTTATTTATTTTATTTATTTTATTTATTTTATTTATTTTATTTATTTTATTTATTTTATTTATTTTATTTATTTTATTTATTTTATTTATTTTATTTATTTTATTTATTTTATTTATTTTATTTATTTTATTTATTTTATTTATTTTATTTATTTTATTTATTTTATTTATTTTATTTATTTTATTTATTTTATTTATTTTATTTATTTTATTTATTTTATTTATTTTATTTATTTTATTTATTTTATTTATTTTATTTATTTTATTTATTTTATTTATTTTATTTACTTTATTTATTTTATTTATTTTTGACATTTTATTTATATTTGAAATTTTATTTTTTTTTTTTTTTTTTTTTTTAGCTTTAAGGCAATGAAAATATGGCCAAAGTTTTGCTTGTTAGTAGATTGATGGAATTGATTTCAAGTTAAGGACTTTCAACCTGATCCTTGCTTGTTGTATTATTCAGAACTTATTATGCAATATGTTTTATATACTAAAGTGGTATTAAGTATTACATCAATGGATATACAACCTTTTAATCTATAGTCTATGATACATAGATAAAACAGTTACTAAAATTAACTTTTACTACTATAAGAAAGAGTACTATATTATTATTACACCTTTAAATAACCTTTTTTGCTACAAGCATTTAGTATTGCTCAGCTTTTGGGTTTATATAAAGAATCCTTTAAAATCTGCAATTTTATCTATAAATAATAATACTATTGAAATAGTTATTAATTAAATGCTAATTAGTGATTTGATTTATTGCAAAATATGAGATAATTTTTGGGTATTTAGTTTATGCAATGAAAACTGAAATATATTTTTATAGCAGAGTTGATAATGAGTTGATATATTTAATGATGTTGTTAATGATGATAATGATGTTGGCTTATGAATGTGCACTAATTAGTAGCAACAAGCCGTATATGCATATGTATATTGTTACTATGTGTGTGTGTGTGTGTGTGTCTAACGTTACTGGTTATAACTGGACGTTGGTTCTTGGCCAACATCTATATCCTGTTTAATTAGAATTTTGCTGTGGTCGCAGAGCGTTAAACCGAACGGATCCTGTGGCGCCTCTCATCTCGTCCTTTACATTCGCTTCGTTTCGCTTTTTCCAATTCAATTATTATGAAGACGGCTTTCGCTGTATATATATATATACATGTGTGTGTGTGTGTGTGTGTGTGTGTGTGTATTGAAATAGGTGGGTTTTAGGTGGGAGTGTATAGAGTGTGTGTAGAGTGTTGGGTGTAGTTCGTAAAAGTAAATAATAAAAAAATAAAACAACAAAGAAGAAGAAATATAAGAGAAATGCCCGCGACATTGGCATATGTGAGGCAAATCGGCAACCAATCGCATGCTATCTCATTTGCACTTGCACTTGCATTTGCTGTCTCGCTCGCTAGTGATTTTTTCTCCTCCTAATCCTGCCGTCGCCGCCGATGCTGCTGCTGTTGCTGCTGCTGCTGCTGCTGATTGAGACTTCACTTTGCAATCTATGGCAAATTGATGAACAGCACACACACACACACACACACACACTCACATATGTGTATATATATATATATATAGAGAGAGAGAGAGAGATGAGCATATACAGTTAGTTCGATGTGTGTGCAGTAATTAACGTGCACGCGGCACATAAGGCAAGGCACCAATCTACCCTCCTACCACACCGCCCTCACCCACTAACACACACACACACACATGTGGCATACATATGTATGAATGCGACGCATGCAAATCGCAACGCGACGCTTGCCTTCAAATATGGGCGTCATTCAACATCCTCCCCCCAAAGCCCCCCCCCCCCCCGCCCCCTCCATTCAACCAACCATCCAGCCACCCAATTGCCCAAACGCCCATTTGCCCTCATACTAGTTACCAGAATGCCGTTAACTGCGATTGTGGCTGGTCAGCGTGTCCTGGCCGTGTCCTTTCTTTGGCTGCTGTTGCTGTCGCTGCGTTTTTTTGCACGCTGCATTCGCCCTGCGATTGGTTGTGGCAATAACCATCGATGAGCCGACTCCTGTGGATGTTGTAACTGTGAATGTGAATGTATTGCGATTGCTGACTGCTGCTGCTGTTATGGTACACCTAACGCAACGCAAGGGTTGTGGGGAGGGACGGGGAGTGACAGACACACACACACATATTCATTCATCAAGTAACTTGCCATGGGCTTTGTTTTCATGCGTTCTCATCAACAACCAACAACCAACAGCAGCAGCAGCAGCAGCAGCAGCAAACAGCAACAGCAAACGACAGCAATTGCATCAGCAAGGGTTGGCATTGCACTTTTTTTTAACCACCCCGTGCAATAAATGTCAAATGCCAAAGGGCAAAGGCCAAGTGCCCAATGCCCAATGCCCAATGCCCAATGCCAAATGCCAAATGCCAAATGCCAGCCTCAACCAGCTGCTGATAGGCTCAACTTTAACTGCCACAAAATGCCGTTGCATTTGAACTGGAATAGTGACTAAAATTCGACACTTTCAACTTAAATTTTAATCAAAACAAATTGCTTAAAGACCATTTAATAGATTTTCAATTTAACGCCTAAAACCCAGTCAAATGCTGCCAATAGCCCAGACGTTAACCAAAAAAAATAAAAGAGAAAAAATAAATCGAAAAGGTCTGCAAAATACTATGAAAACATAGGCACGTTTTGGCCAGGAATTTAATTTTGATAAAGGTACAAAATATTGACGATACGAAGCATTGGAGTTTGAGCCAGAAGTTGTCTCAACTGCCACTAAAATTATGTTAGACGAATACCGAAATACACTATAAAAATTGAATATACTATAAATGGAAAAATGAAATCAAAGCAAAAGTCGATGCAAGGCAGAAATTTTACTTAAGTTTAAGGCCTAAACAATTAGATATATGGCTATAACTATAAGTTCGATAAGTTATTTAATATAACCACAATTAAGAGTATTTTTTTTTGCTGTTTAGTTTTTTTTTTCTATAATTTTTTCTTTGGTTTTTCTCGTTGGCAGTGGAAAGCACATGACGAGCATATTTTTATGGTCGCATCCATTGAACAAAGAGACTTTTTTTTAACGTAAACCAAATTTTTACAGGTTGCATGTGGCAGGAGTGCTGGAGTGCTTGGATCCACACATATAAAGTAAATGCAAATACGGTAAATACATAACTTGACAGGGAGATAGAGAAAGAGAGAGATGGATAAGTGATAGAGTGAGCGAGTGAGCGAGAGAGAGAGTGAGTTGTAACTGGACTTTGTGTATGAGTTGGAGTTGTTGCCGTATCCAAAAGCCGTGGCCAAAGCCGTTGCCAGAAACGTCCGCATTCGCGTTTTTTACACACACACACACATACGCTTATATACACATATATATATATATATATAATATATATATCAGCAAAGGATGTATGTATATCAAAGCAAGGGAAGTGGACAACAGCAACAGCAGAAGGAGCAGCACGAGGAGCACTGGGAGCTGTTGTATCGCTTGTGTGGGCGTGCTATATGTATTTGTGTGTGCGTGTGTGTGTGTGTGTATATGTGGGTGAGTACACCCTCTGTGAATATCCGTAAATGTCAGACGACATCACGCTTCAGTGGACACACTTGGCGACAATAATGATGATGTTGATGATAATGATGATGTTGCTGTTGCTGACGAGTACAAGAACGTTGATGATAACGATGATTATGGCGACCAATGTTTCCGACTCCTACCAGGCACATTATGCTGACCAGCAGCCAGTAGCCTTCACATTGCTTCAGCTCGTTGTGCTAACCAACACCTGGACCAAACCCAACGTAAAGTTGGCCACAAAATATTGGCGCAAACATTAACCAAGTAGAGCGGCATGTGGAATGCGACATGCGGCATGCGGCATGTGGCATGGCCCGTTGGTCCTTGCTACAGTTTGAATTATTTGAAACAATATCCTTAAAAAAAAAAAACAAACAAAAAAAACGCGATACAATTTCAAACGATGATGACAAAAAATCAGAGTAACCAAAGCGGCACAAACTGAGTCCGGGGCACAGCTCTAACTCTGCCTCCAAGTCTGTGACTGACTCTGGGACTGAGTCGGACTCGGAGTCTGAGTCTGAGTCTGGTTGGGTGTATTAGAGTCTAAGCCTGATCCTGGGCCTCAGGCAGATACTAGGGCCAGGGCCAGACAGGTGTTTGTCAGCTAGTCAAAACAGCTCTCAGCTCTCATCTGATGGAGGAGCAGCGTCGTCGTCGTCGTCGTCGTCGTCTGCTTCAGTTTTATCACCGAAATTGGCCCAGTCTGACCATGTGGTATGTGGCATGTGGCATGTAATAACAAAAGCAATAACAACAAGCAAACGTTGCCTGATTGTACTTAGCTGAGGGGCAGCTATAGAAATTGGTAACAAAATAAAAAAACAAAAAAAAAATATACCTTCTGAATGGTTAAAGCCAACAATGTCATTGACCGCGACTGGCAGCAAAGCAGCCACAGAAAAGGCTATAACAAACGACAGGTAGGTAACAGAAGTAGAAGAAGGCTTAAAGAGTGGCTAACTGTACAGTACACACACACACGCGCACACACATACATACATACGGAAGCTGCCACAACTTTTGGCAATATGAAATTATTTGAACACAATCGATTTGTGTCTCAAATTAAAATTAAAGTTAAAGCTTATAGAATAACAGTTAAAACTATTTATTAGCCAAGTTAATTACACCAATACTTATGCATTATATAACAGAAAACTATATATATAAATATATATAAATTTATATAAATAATATATATAAATCATTATAATATTTTGAATATAAAAATTGATTTGCCCAAGAGGAAAATTTAAAAGGAAAAATTTTAAAAGCAAAATGGCATAAGAAAAGTTGAATAATTCAAGCCTGCAACAGAGTTAAAAAGCCAAGTTGCAACCTTGCAACATGCTGATGACTGGCTGCTATTTACTAACCAAATATGTTAGCTGAAATTTTTGGCAAAGCCGCAAAACGTCAAGCTCAGCTTGGCCACAGCTTCAAGCCACAAGCAAAGAAAAGTAACTCAAAGAAAAGCTTTACTTAGATTTTCTCTATGCCCTGCTCACCCTCTCTCTCTCTTTCTCTCTCTCATCCTGTGTTCTAATGACCATTCATTTTTCTTAGACGGCGTCAGATGGCGCAGCCCAAAAGCGCAAGTTGCACAATCAATTTGCAGCTTGCAGCAAACAGGCGACAAACGTGACAGGCAACAGGGGGCTGGGGGTGTGGGAGGTTAGTGGGTTGGCTTGTGCTCAAGTTTTGACTGTGGCTAACCAATGAAATGGCTTAATCAATTAGGTCCTGTCATAATGCATCTTACAGCAGAACTTCAACAGTTTTAAATGTTTTCAAGACTTTTTATTTCATTTTTATTTTTTTTCTTTTTTTGGGCTGCAACTAAAACTGGGCACTGGCACTGAGATTGGGATTTGGGATTGGATTGTAGATTGCTATTGGAATTGTAAGCGTTGTGCATGTTGTTGGCACATCAATAAGCAACGTAGATAGAGGCAGAGGCAAAGACAGAGGCAGTGGCAGAGGCAGAGGCGGAGGCAGAGAGAGTGCAACATGCGTGCCTCAGTTTACTGCCTCGTATCTTATGTGATGAAATTTATGCTTAATTAAAAGCGACACAAGTCGACACACACACACACACACACACACAAACACACACACATACAGACGCACAACGCGTTAAGAAAGATAAGCAAAAAGGTGAGCCAAGAGGAGCTGCTGCTGCTGGAGGATTCCCTCACTTGGCGCACAATTAATGCGCTCTTGAAACGCACGCAGATCGACAAGAACATCAACTCATATGTATATGTAAATATATCTATATATATATATATATATATACATGTATGTATGTGTATATATGTTACACAGAGTTGACTTGACTGGACTGGACTTGAGTTGACTTGAGTTGAGCTGAGCTGAGTTGAGTTAACTCTCTAATTCAATTAAAGTCATCGCACGCATCTTCTGGCCCCATTTGGTTATAGCCAAGTGGCAGCTCGGCTAAGTCTGTGCCACAGACTCAGTGGCCAGAGAAAGGCTGCTGCTGCTGCTGCTGCTGATGCTTCTGCTGCTGCTGTAGCTGTTGCAGCACGTTGCCAACTTTTGCACTCATTAGTCTCCCACAACGTGAATTAAGATAATCTGCAGCGCGACGACAACGTTGACTCCAAGCTCCAGTTGAATTTTTTTTTTTTTTGGATTTGGTCTTCGACTTCATGTTGAAGTTCGACTTTGGATTTGTATGTGAATTCTGGATGTGAATGTGGTTGTGGTTTAGGTTGTGGATTGTGGATTGGGAATTGAAATTGGAATTGGGCATTGGACATTGCTGCTTGAAGATTTGCTCTTGAAAATTGGAGTGCTGCGAGTTGGGCGCTTGTTGTGCAAATGAATTGTTGCTGATTTCATTTGAACGATTAGCGCCATGTGCACGCCTTACCCTCCCCTTTCTCTCTTACGCTCATTCTCTGGCTCTTTCTACACACACACACACACACACACACACACATACACACACATCCTCTGGCTATCGTTTAACTCTTCCATTCCTTATACACATTACATTGCGACTGTGCAAATGCAAATGGCCTCCGGCATGCTTAGCAATTAGTCTAATTGCATGGGTCGCCCAGTTGCAGCGGAGGCGTACACCATGCCCCTCCCCGGCCGCTGCCTACACCATTGCCATTGGTAAATTCATTACCAATGTGTGTGGCCTTACCATATCATTCCCATCCCCCTTTAACCGTTTCAACTCTATCGCCAACACAACTCTATCGCATATATGCACAACCACTTGAAATGCACATTGCGCATACGCACTGTATGCGCTGAGCCTATTGCCTATTGCAATATATGCCTGCAGATTGGCCAGTCAGAGCAACGACAACAGCAATAGCTTTAACCCCATGCCCAGCTCTATCAACATCATGTGTATGCGTTGTCGATACAACAGCAACAGCAACAGCAACACCAACAGCAACAGCAGCAACAACAGCAACGTGTTGGTGGTGCAGGTGCCTGACGGGTGGCTAAATGGATTCAGGCTTAGACGCAGCAATCGCTGTTGCACTGAAAGCAACGCCTACACTGACACCCACAGCTCTTGGTGGGCAGCTCTGCATATAAATACCTAGGGTATTAAAGGGTATTATGTGCTAGGCAGTACATTCAATGCAACTTAATTATAATAAATTAAAAACTGATTAAAAGGATAACACATTTAAATATATGTTCATTACATATAAATAAACCATATGCATTAGTTTAACTTAAACATTAAAATGCAACTGCAGCAACATTAACTGCTAACTGCAATAGTTAAGTCTATACATATTCTGTATATGGCATGATCTCGGCTATTAGCATTGATTGGGATCGAAAGAATTTAAAATTAATTCTTTTAAATTTAATTTTTGTGCTGATTAATTTATTATTTTGAATTTTTTATTGATTTTATTTATTTTTTTATCTTATATATTTTATTTGATTTTATTTATTTATTTAGTTTAATTTTTATATTATTAATTTTAACTTGTTTATTAATTATTTAGAAAATTAAATTTTTATATAATTTTTGCTTTACTTTGTTTTTAAATAATTTTTAATTTTAATTTTTTGCTCTCAAATTTGCTAATATTCATTTATATTATTTTTATTGCTTGTATTATATTATATTTAAATTCTTATAATTTTACTCATTTAATTTTTAATTCTTATTTTTTTCTTATATTGTTTTTCATTATTTATATATTATAAAACAGTTTATATTATTGCTTATTAATTTGTTTAAAATTATTTCTTTACATAAATATATTAAATAAATATAATATTTATTTTTTTAGCATTTACTTAAAATCTTAAAAATAATTTCAAAATGTTTATTTATTATTTCTTAATTTTTAATTTACCATACTATTTAATAAAAGTTAAATATTATTTTTAGTTTTTTATTTATTTTATTTTATTTATTATATTTAAGTTTGTTTTTAATTTTTTATTTATTTTTTTTTTATAAAAATTATTATTATTTATTTATAATTCTATACTATTTAATTTACTTGCTTAAAATATTTTTTTTTCAATAAATTTTTTATTTATTTATTTATTTTTATTTAATTGCTGTTTGATATTTTTATAATTTATAAAAAAAAAATACATTATTCAAAAGAGGAATAAAAGTTGTTTGAATATTAAAAACTAATGTTATTTATTAAAAATTATTATATATATTATTAATTATTATAATTGTTATTGTTTATTTATTTTAATTTTATACATAAAAAAATTGCCCAAATTTTTGTCTACATAAATTTATTTATTTATTTATAATATTAGATCTACATAAATTTAATTTTATTATTTTATTGTAAGAGAATACCCGAATTTTGTTTTAAATTCAATACTTAAAAAAATTCATCTTCAGAGAGAAAAACAAATAAAATTAATAATATGTATTATTATATAATATTTATATAACTATAATGAATATTTTTATTAAAATTAGTGCTATTAATATAATCAACAAATATTATTTATAATTAATAATTAGCTGCGCCACCAACTGCCTTTAATTAGTTGCTGATGAATGCTTCAATAGTAGGGTATCTGTCTGTCAATATGATACATTTGTGGCAGGCTTATATAGCTTTAGTGCCTCAACTCGATATGTATACATATATATTTGGTTTTAGACAGTCATCAAGAGCAGCAAAAGAACGCTAAAACTGTTGTCCAGGCATCAAATAGCATCAGCAGCAGCAGCAGCGGAAAGACCAGCAGCAGCAACAACACAACAGCAACTGCACCATTGCATGTGTACGTGTATACCTTTGTGTATGTGTGACTGTGTGTGTGTGTGTTTGCGTGAAGTGCCCTGTGCTCCTTTTTGGCCAACCAAGAGCAGGAGCTGCCTCTGCCTGTGCCAGATGATTAATCGAATTAGTTTTTCCTTTTTTTTTTCCACTCAGTTTTTTCTTTTTTATTTTCTTTCTCTACTATTTTTGCGCTTTTACTTTGCAGCACACTCCTTTCATTTAGATTTTCTTTTGCACTTTTGTACGTTGTGTAGTTTGTTGCATATTTCTGTGCGCACCCGAATGCGCGCACACACACACACACACATACTTTGTATTGTATGTATGTAGAACTGTAGTGAAACAGATTCGCTAAAATATGGAGAGTTGGAGGCATTGGGAGACACGAGACAGACAAGTGGCAGTGGAGTGGCAGCTGACCAACTGCGTCCGTGCCGGATTTTTGGCAATTTCTGACCCACGTACCATGCCATGTGCGCTGTGTCCTGGCCCAACGTACTGGCATTCATTCTGGCCAAACGTCGTTAGCATGCAAAGGGCACAAAAAAAAAAATAAAAATGTAGTAAGAGAAAAATACAAAAAAAAACACAAAAATAGCAGAAAAAGGAAACAAAGAAAAGAACGCAAAAAAATGAGCCAAAAATTTCACATTTCTGTCTGATGAAATGAAAGCCTCGGCCTGATGCCAGCTAAAAACGAATGCTGTATGCCAACGGTGTATGCTCTGAATGTGAGTGTGTGTGTGTGTGTGTGTGTGTGAGTGTGTGTGTCTGGGTGAGTGTGCGCTAGGTGGTGGTGTGTGTTGGGCGCGCAATAACTGCAAATTGCATGGGCGGCTCTAAGGCAATTTTTGCTTTCATTTTTTTCTTTCTATATTTTTCTGTTGTTGCTTTTGTTGTTGTTGTTGTTGTCTGTGGCATTTCATTTGATTTGCTTTTGTTGTTGTTGTTGCCATTGTTGTATGTGAAACGCAATAAGAGCATCAAAGTGCAACATTCAAACACACTAACACACACACACACACACACTTAGCTATATATATATATATATATCGCATGCAGCTTTGTAGGTTTTCATTTTCATTTTTTTTTTGCTTGTTGCCCTTTTTCCTTTTATCGCTTTTAGTTTGTTTTCTTTGTCTCTTGTCTTTTGCTGGCCTGTTATTTTCAGCGAATGATTGTTGCATAAACGTCGCTGTTGTATTGTGTCTACTGCAATATATATATATATATATATATGCGTATCTATGTGTGTATGTGTGTGTGTGTATGTTTGTCATTCATTTGCCGCCCCGTTGTGCACTTTGTGCAGTCCTTTGAGTGACAGCAGCAACACCAACGGCAGCAGTAATGGTAGCAGTAATAGCAACAACAGCAGCAACAGCAGCAGCATCAGCCGCTGGTCGATTGCCATTGGCGCTTGGGCTCACATGTGGTATGAGTAATAAATGGGTTAATGGTTGAAGACTGAGCTGAAGTGAAGCAAATTGCAGCAATTTCACTTGCTGCCAAAAACAGCATTAAAAAATTATTGTCAATCTGTCAATTAGTCAACTAATTGCAAGCTAATTTTACCTTCATTATACACATTTTGTTTTCGCTCTTAATTAACCCTTTATAGCGAAGTGTTGCAGATCTGCAACACATCGTTTAGAAGCCGTTATTAGCCCCTTTGCCTTTTTGTACAAAAGAAGCAAAGCGGAGCTATTAGAAATGTGCAAAATCGAAAAGTATGTAACACATAGAAATAATCATCGGAGACCCCATAAAGTATATATATTCTTGATCAGAACGACAAGACGAGTCGATCTAGCCCTGTCCGTCCGTCCGTCTGTCTGTCTGTCTGTCTGTCTGTCTGTCCGTCCGTCTGAACGCCTGTTTCTCAGAGACTATAAGAGCTACAGCAACCAAATTTTAAACCTAGATTTATAATTTTAGTACGCTGTAGAAGTTTGTGGGGCCCCGCGGGGGGTATAGTAGCGCGCGCAACATAAGAGCTAGAGCAACGAAATTTTAAACGTAGATTTGTTATGTTCGTACGCTATAAGAGTTTGTTTTGGATTTTTCAATTTCCTCCCCTGACCCCCGCAATTCTAAAAAATCGATTATAAGGTACAATTTTTAACCGATCAAATTACTTTTTCGCACATTTTAAGTAGACCATTCTTCATCGACGTTGTGAATTTCGTTAAAATTGAACAATAAACACGGAAGTTATACAACATTAATGGAATTTCTGTGGACCCATTACACATATCATGTTAGAAAAACGGCATTCCCGGACGTCGTCAGATGGCAGCCCCATCTCCGGGATAGGTCGCACCCGGCTAATCACTGGATCAACTGAAATTAACCGATTACAGAAACTAATACAAGGAATGAAGAAATAAACCACCACCGCCTCCCAACCCGATGACGGCCATTTTCGCAACAGCAAAAACAAACAGCGCCGAATAGAGTCCGGTGGAAAGCCCTTGTAGAAGCCCTAAGCTCCCAGGAGGAGTAGAAACGAAAAAAAAAAAAAAATACAACATTAAGTACCGCGATATAGAGCGTGGGGGGTTAAAGGTGCGCGCAATGGCTAAGTACGTGCAGAACTGTGTGTATGTATGAGTATGTGTGTGTATGGCTGTGTATCTAGGCAAAGGGGCTCTCGTAGTCGGGTACACTCGACTACAGACTTCTTACTTATTTTTCAGTGTGTCTTGGCAAATTTTGAAAAAATAATTTATTGCTGTTTAGAAATAATCATTTTATTAAAATAAAATGCTGGTCACTCTTAATTAGCCAAAGAACACAAAAATAATTATTTTTCCCGTAAGTTTTGTAAATTCTAAAAAGTTGAATTTTTGTGCAGTTTCTTGAAAAAAAAAAAAACAAAAAGGATTAAAAACAAATTGTTTAATTGAAACTATTGGAAATTATTAACAGGTATATATTCTATTATTTATATATTGTCGAATTAATTTAGGGTTAACTATTAAATTTATATAATTTAAATTGGAACTTGCATAAAGTTCATAGCGCTAAGCCTAAGGGATTGCACTGATTGTTGAGGCTTAACAGCAGCTGTTAGCCTGCTTAACAGTGCTCTGTTAAGCGCATAATATTTAACAGTGGCTTAACATAATTGTTGGGATCGTTTGTTGTTTTGAGTTGGAATTCCTTTGGTTTTTGATGCATTTGCTTTGGCACAGGACACATTTAACCTGCTAAGTCCTTTGCTGCTTAGTACAGAAATATGCTGAAAAGCTTCACTAATCACTTGCTAAGGCCTTTACTTTGGCTAGTGGTGGATGCTATAGCGTCGCATCAAGCTGATGCCTTGCAGTTGCAACTGTCAAGGGATACGTCTTGGACTATGTATGGTGTGTGGACAGCAGGAGAGGGCAAAGCATTGCGGGGTGCATACAAATAGGTATAGCTAAGTGGGGGGGGGGAATGTTGACAATGAAGAAGATATAGAAGATGTGGAAGATGAGCAAAGCAAGTTACGAAAACGTTGAAAACAAGAAACACGATAGAAAAGTGGGGAAACGTGCTAAGCACTTTTCATGCAGCTAAGTAAGGATATTAATATGCGTCCTTGCAATGCAGTTGCAGGCGACCGACAGGCGCATTACAACGCACACGCACGCCCACAACTCCAGAAGGTTACATACAAAGAGTGGCAGGATGGGTTAGGGGAAGTCGGTAGAATGTGGGCAGGATTTGCTGCATGGGACTTGGGGCATGGGGCATGGCTCTATGAACGGAATGGCCACTTTGCGTCGCGTGTGGCAAGCAAATGAAATTGCACTAAAAATGAAAATCTAACGCACAAAAAGTGGGGTAAACAAAACATAAAAAGCAAAAAGAAAAGAATAAGGAAAAAAAAAAATAATAGTAGTAGAAGAAGAAAAGACACTAGGGGTAGGAAAACGATATCCTTGAAATGTAAAACGTGGTTAGGGTTCTATCGAGCTGCTAGTTTCGGGTAATGTGCAAATGCTATCCAAAGAAATGCAAGCTGCAAGCCCCTGGAAAATGGCAAAAGCAGCAGGAAAACGTAAAAGAAAACCAAACATATACTACGACTACTACTACTACTACTATATATGTCAGGGTGGAGAATGGTAGGGCGGGAGGGGAAAGCGTCACCAGCTTTAGCCAAAGCGTCATCGTCATCCTTATCCTCATGGTTCTAGTCGTTGTCGTTTCGTCCTCATCGTCCTCGTCGTCGTCTTATGAACATCATTCATTTTAGCCCCTTGTGCATGGGATTAAGGTTATTTCAAGGATGCCGTTGCCATTGCTGTTGTTGCTGTTATTATTGTTGTTGTTGTTCGCAGCAACCAACCATCAGCAACAACAACAATTGCATTTAACTGCAGCAACAACAACAGAAATCCAAAAGCAAAACGTGAAAAAAAAAATCTCCTTTTGCGCGTAAACATCATCAAAATTCATCAATCTCTGCCAAAAACTTGTGAAAAACTTCGTTTTTTGGACAAGAGGACGACAACCAGAGTCGGGCACAAGCAGCAGAAGCAGCGCAAGGAGCACAAGGATAATGCTAAGTATGGTTTGGGATATGGATGAGAAGAAAAATGCCGGCATGGAAAAACACAAAGTGCCATCGACTGCGTATATGCGTGTGTGTTTGTTGGTATGTGTATATTAATATGTGTGTGTGTGTGTGTTTGCAGGAAGGAAGCGCATAGGAAAATGCACAACGTCGTCGTCGTCGTCGTCGAGTAGAAACGACAAGGACGACGACGGCAATCGGCGTACATTTGAGCGCAGCGACGCGTGCAGCACGCAGGACGACGAAGATCCTGACTGTCATTCAGCCCAGCCAGTCCGTGCCTTATGAGCCTCACTAAAGACGCAACGTTGCCCGCCCACACGCCTTGGCATTTTCAAGACACCAACAACAACAACTTCAGCAACAACAACAACAAAAAGTGCAATTTTCGTCCTGCTGCTTTGCCCCCAACTTGCTTATTATTTTGCTTGTGCCATTGCCATCGCCATCGCTGTTGCCGTTGCCGTTGTTGTCGTCCCAGCGATAACCTCAATTTTTGGCACCCTGGCCAACAACATTGCCTTGGTTGTGCATCCTTGTGGCACCTGCCTCATCCTGCCGCCTAGGCCAGCCATTGGCGCCTTGGTCCTGCACAGATTTTATGCCGGAGCCTTGCATTTTCTTATACAATTTTTTCTTTTCCCTTCTTTCCTTTACTTTTTATATTTCTTCTCATTTTTTTTTTTTTTTTTTGATTTTTTATCTGTTTTTATTTTAGTATATTTTGTTTTTTTTTATTATTTTTTTTTTTGCTGTCTTTCTTTTTATTTTTCTTAGCCTGATAAAACTCTTTTCATTTTGTTCTTCCTTGTGCACATTGTGGACATCGTTTTTCTCCCATTCCCATGCGCCGCCTTCCCTAACGCTTTTAACAGTAATGACGAAAAAGTGTCAGCGTCCTCGACGAAGGATAATAACAAGTATGGACAGGCATAGCATCAGCATCAACAGCAGCATCAGCAGCAGCAACAGCAACAACAGCAACAACAGCAACAACAGCAACAAGAAGTAGATGCAGCTCATAGACGCAGAGTTGTAAGTAAATGTGGAATGTGGATTGTGGGGACTTGCAACATTTTTCCCATTTTTGTGCCTGCTTTAGCTTATATATCTCTTACTCTCTTTATACATCCCTCTCTCTCTCCTTGCTCTGCTTCATGTCTTGAATATTTTTTTCCATTTTTCTTTCTTTGTTGTTGGCGGCGACAACGAGTTGATGTTCTTAATTGATGAAGAAATTTGGGTTGTGATAAAAACGAGCGCAGCAGAGCAAAAGAAAGAAATAAAAAACAAACACAACAAACAAAGATATTCAAATAAAAAGAAATACAAATACAAATCGACAGCAGCTATTTAATAAGCTGAACATAAAATACCCTAATTACCCATAACCATAGTATAAAATATGAATCCAACTAGCAAACTTAAACTTATGAAAAGATCTCTTGTGCTAAGGGTAAAGAAAACCCGAGGAAGTCACTGAAACCCTTGAGGTAAACTGAGCTACTGACTTCAATATCAATTATTAGTTAGGAATCCTTTTTTGTCACAGAAAACAATCGTTAACCTGTCTATTAACAACTTTATTAAGCAAATTTAAAACGTTAAGCTGAAACTCATCTGAAAATCATCTGTGCTAAAGAAATAGAAAACCCTAAAATTAACCCTGAAATCATTGAAACGCCAGAGCTATTGACTGTTAGCTAGGCTACTTTTGTCAAAAAGAACAAGCGTTAGCCTCTCTAATATTAAATAAGATTTACTTGAAACTCATCTAAAAATATTTTGTAATAAGAAAAGGAAACCCCGAGAAAATGTCTGCAAACGATGATAGTCCTGACACCCCAGAGAGTTGCTTAAGGTAAACTGAACTGATTTCAATATCCTTTTGTCGTAGATATATGGCAGGCATTAGGAATGTTTACTAACCTGGCTATTAACAACAAAATTTAACAAATCAGCAAAGTTGACCTCATTTGAATATCAAGTGTGGTAAGGAAACCCAGGAAAGCCCTGAAATTCCTGTGAGGTCGCTGAAAGCCTTGTAGGCCGTGAGGTCCCTGAAATTCTTTGAGAAACCTGTGAAGAAAACAGATCTGTACTTTGGACGTAAAACTGTAGCAAGCATAGAAAATGATCTTAACCTTGGCCAACACAAAATATATAAGGAAAGTCAATTGATATATAGACTAGGATTTGAAGAGAGTCTTACGAATTTCGCTTGAATTACAATAGGAAAACTGAAGAGTCTTAATGAATGTAAAGAAAACCTATTAATACAACTTGAAATATGCTTAATGTGGCCCAAAGCTCTTCACAAAAAGCCTTGAAAAATAGCTTTCACTTGAATGTGGCCTAAATAAATCCAGAGTACAAGCGCTACAATATAGTTTTCAGACCAAACGTTTGAAGAGAACTTATTAAGTACATTTTGAACTTATTTTACTTGAATTATTTTAAATTTATGGCCAAATGATTAAAGCCAAGTACAAAGCTTAAGCAGCATTTAATAAGGCTCAAAGATAGTAGGAAATAATTTGGTTCTTATTTTCCGGCTAAAAGAAAAGCAAATCTTTTAGTGGCTAATCTAGAGTGTTTAGACAGCTGAGCGTCAAACGGAAATAAAAGGTTGAAATTGTGTGGTTAAAGCCACAAAGCAGTTGCCAGCTTAAATGGAATTAGCCAAATGCAAGCCAAAGCCGCATACAACATAAGTCTTAAGACCATAACTCAGCCCGAGGGGGTTTTTAGCCAACAGACAAAAGTAACACAAAAAGCAAAAAAAAAAAAAGGAAAAATGCAACTGCAACTGCAGCTCAACAGTTCAACAGTTGTTTAGCTGTCCATTCGCTATGTATGTGTGTGTGTGTGTGTGTATGTGTGTGTGTTGTTCACTGTAATCTTCGCACTTTGCACGCTTTTTTGCAGTTTCAATTTCACACAAATTCAGCCTAATCTATGTAAATGCGATTAAACGCTTTCCTAAAAAAGCGAAAGAAAAAAATATAAACAAAATCCACTCAGACTGAAGACTACCTGGCCAGGCAGAGGGCATGGTGGCAAGGTGGCAAGGTGGCAAGTTGGCAAGGGGGCAGCAGTCGACAACGTCGACCCATCAAGTCACCGCATCAAGTTTAATGGCCAAGCGTTAATGAACACGACCAGCATCGGATTTTGAGTCTACAGTCAGAGGCTAAGACTTTGCCTGGAGTCCAAATCCAAATCCGAATCCAAAATCCGAATCCGAGCTGCAATCGTTGGCTGCTTCATTGCGCAGTTGCGACAACCAGCAAGCAGCAACAAGCAACAAATAACAACAGCAACAACAGCAACAGCAACAACAGCAACAAGAGCAAGAGCTTAAGTCAAATCAAGTAAAGGACACTCCACTCTGAACCTGAACTGTTGCGTGGCAGCAACACGTTGCAATGTTGCAACAGCCACTGACGCGCCACTCTACTCAATGCGCATGCGCAACGCATGCGTCTTGTTTGATTTGAAGATTTCAAAGAAATGCTAACTCGATTGGGTCTCCTCTGCTTCTGCATCTGCTTCTACTTCTACATTTATTTTATTTTTTATTTTTTTTCCTTTTTTTTGTGCTTATTTTCTTTTCATCTTACTTTATGTTTGTTCCTTTTTTGACACTCTTGCGTGGTATGAATATATGAATGCCATACAAGCGGTATCCTGTGCCTAGCAGGAGGCCCTGGTCACCAGTCAATTTATTTGTTGACTGTTCTTATTCTCTCTATCTCTCTCTCTCTCTCTCTGTCTCTCTGTTATTATTATTGCTGCTTGTGCTAGTGGTGATTCCGTTGGTATCCATCGGCCACAACTTAATTACACATTCGTCCAATTAAAGTGTGCAAAAAGCAATTCATCATCGCGAGCCGTTGCCCCGTTATTGCTGGCCAAGTTCTAACAGCAATTAAATACGAGGCGCTGAGACGCCGCAACAGCCACTGTCTCTCCTCCAAAAGTCTCTAGTGTACTTCACAATATCAGCAAGTGCCAGTCCCATTCCCATACCCATACCCATTGGTAAGTCCATCTACATTTCCAAGTCTAACTCCAACTACAACTTCAACTCCAAGTGCAAGTCCAAGTCCAGCTTGTCCACGCAGGTGCAACCGAGTTTCAGTTATCGTTTCACATGCAAGCAGCGCGTTAAATGGTCATATGGGTGTACACATATTGAAATGGCATCTCCAACAATTTGACGGTGCAGTTATTAAAATGAACTGGTCTCAAACTCTTAACTCTTACTCTTACTCTTCACCAGCCATCCAACCATTCAACCATTCAACCATTCAACCATACGACCAACCAGACAGTCAGCAAACCAAGCAGACCAGACAACACTTTGGGAGAGCGTGTGCCATTAAATTTACCGATATACATAAAGTAATTTGGGCTCTGGCAGTGGCAACTCAATCAATCGCCATGCAAAAAGTGACTCCATCCATGCCATACAAGTTGGCCTAACCATTGACCACAGCTGCCAACCAAGTTCCGGCTAGCAGTAGCCAGCCGTTAGGTCGCCAGGACATAAAGCGCCAGACTATTAGCAACAATTTCCACAGAGATAAAAAGTATGTCAACTGATCTAAACTGCATCATTCGTATTATATTTATATATAAGTACATAGCAAATAATTTAAAGCTTTAAAGCTTTCCAATGCAGCTTAGAATATTTACAAATTAATCTCTTCATAATAAGAAAATCGTATAAAATTTGGTCTTATTGGTTGAGTGGTCAGCGATCCCAACTAAAGAACGTAAAATTTCGCGAGTTCAAATCGCGGTGAAGGAAGCTGTCATCAAACAGTATTAGGCGCATAGCAGTTACGTTGCCGTTTTTTGACAATAGATGGCGCCAGCAGCAGCTAATGGTGATCGATTTTTGATATAAATAAAAACGTTGATAAAAAGGCTTGGACATTAAAGAAAAATATTTCCTTATAAATAAATTAATGCCTTTGATTTATATGTCATAAATTTCTGGCTATGAAAATATATTTAATTTCATGCAAAAGTATTATATATAATTAATTATGGGAAATATTCTAACATATTCGACATAAATTCTGGCATGGCTTATATAAAAGTACTAAATTTATATTTAATTGAAAATAAATTATTAAATTTTCTGTGAACGGTAAAATTGAATTAATTCCCTTGCCTATATTTAAATATTTAGCAATATCTTAAATAATATATTGATATAAAATTACCTTTAAATTGCAGAATGCAAATTAATATTGAATAAATTATTATTTTTTATTGTAAAAAAAATTAAAATAATTTTTTATTATTTTTTATGTACATAAATCGAATGAAAATTTTTTTTTTTTAAAAAATTTGTACATTTTTGCAATTTTTGATAATTTTTAAAATAAAGTTATGAAAGAAAACTATAAAAAAGGGATGCAAAATTATATTTAATTAAAAATAAAAATATAAACAATAATAAAATTCAATTATTCAGCGTTAACAAATTAAAACTAAACAAATATTGATTACAGTAAAATAATATAAAAATACTTTAAAAATGTTATTAAAACTAGAGAATTTGTTAAATTATTGCCTTATTGCAGGAATAATAATTAAAATTAATTATTTATTACAGTTGTTAATGGTTTTTCCATATAATTTAATATTATGTTTTAAATTTTATTATCAATTGTTTCATATTGAGTTTATTTGCTGCCACATTTATCGTTGCAAGCTCTCACTTAGTGGCATTTCGTTTGGCATATTTCGGAATATTTGTTATTTGAAATTCACGAGGCACAGTTGGTGGCATAACTTAACCGTTTACCAACTGACCCAACCCAATCCAACCCATTCATTGGCCGTTTATCTCTGGCAGCCCCCACCAATTAACCCACAGCCAGAGCATGGCCCGGTCTTTGGTTTATATATGTAACCACTTGGGATGCTTTCAAGTAGCCAGCCAGCCAGCCAGCCAGCCAGCCAGCCAGCCAGCCAGCCAGCCAGCCAGCTATTCAGCCAGGCATTCAAGCAGCTATGCAGCTATGCAGCTATGCAGCCAGGTAGCAAGTTAACCAACAAGACACCAGGCAGCATGCAGCAAGCATTCAGTATTGCCACTGCTGCCAGCGGGCCAAGCTAATTGCCAAAGCAAACACAGTCTCTCAGACTGTCATTAAATGGTCGTAGAGCGTTTATGATTGAACAATCAAACACGCCCACAGAAAAACACAAAAAAAAAAAAAAATATATATATATACAAAGAAAAGAAAAAATCGCACATAAAGAAAACAACAGTAAGAAAATAAAACACTGAATAAAAAAAGAAATAATACAAAAAAAAAAGAAAAAGCAAAAAAAAAACATTACAACAAACAACGCCCACGGCCCAAAGGCCTGACAATGCGGCAGCCGTTAGACGCACTCGGCGCTAATTACAGATAGAGATAGATTTACTAGAGGCTTAGACCCATATAAAGAAACCCCCCCCATCCTACCTCCTACCATTTGATAGTGGTAGAAGATTGTTGTTAGTGCTGTTGTTAGTGTGTCCAAACTCGTTGTCTATTCATTAAGTTAATCACAGGTTTTGCAGTGCGTCAAAAGCCTGGCCAGAAGCTAAGGCTAATGTAACTATAACTAAAGCTTCCGCCTGTTGCAAATCCAATTTCAAATGCAACTCGCATGCGAACTTAACTGCAACTTGTTGTTGGAATTGTTGTTATTGCAATTGTTGTTGTTGGTTTAATTACAATCTGTAAGCAACAAAACTCACGCACTTCATCAACAGACAACACAATGAACATTCAGTTAATTGTCTATACACCAGCTAACTGAATGTCTAACTAACTGTCTGACTAACTGTCTGACTGAATGACTAACTGACTGAATGACTGAATGACTGAATGACTGACTAACTGAATGACTGTCTTAAGATTTACGCTTGGATTGAGTTATTAATTATGTGTGTCCCATTGCCCCCACACCATAGCAACATATGTATGGTACCGCCCACGCTTGGTTGAAGTTGGCCCAGGGCTAAGACAAAGTGTGTAATGCGTCTTAGCCAAGTTAATATAAATGCTTTTAGCCATAACATTAACTACATACAACTCAACTCCTAAGTGAGAAAAATTTCTATTTAATTTTTATTATGATTATATCGTTGGGTTGTTATAGATACCAAAAAGGCGGAAAACGATGCGTGTTAGACAATCTATTTATATATATATATATATAAATTATACAGATATAAATACATATATATATATATATATAATTATTATATTCAGATGAAAATATATACATCTTTATATATATAGAAAGAGATTTCTATTCATAGACACAGCAGTTACAATTGGCGTTTCGAGCACTTGAATTCACCTTGAAAATAATTGCAGCTAATTATAAAACTTGTCAGCAAAAGTCATAAAAATGTAGAGAGAGAAGTAAAGATGCAACCCAAAAGTGAAAGAGAGTGTACAAAAGAGCAAAGAGCAGCATAAGTTAAGACTTACAAAAATAAATTTCAAAATCTATATTCTAATTAAAGTTGAGATCTAAAATCTGTAAGGTATTTGTTATAATTGAATTGATAATATTGCTTGCTTCTTTCAAAGCACATTTTAAAAAGCTTTAAAAGCTCATTTAAAGTTGAAAAATTTTAACTAGATATTCATAAATTGCTGCTATAATATAAATAATGCTTAAATTGAAGTTTAAATTCATTTTTTTGCAGAAAATCTAAAAATGTTTGTTAAAAAACTTGAGATAAATAAAAAGAACAAATCTTAAAAAAGTTTAAAAAATTCTAAAAAAAAATTAAAAAAATATTTAAACATTTTTAAAAGCTTTAAGACTAATAATAAAAATAGTAATCTTCATAATTAAAAAGAAATATATATATATATTCATTTCTTTATTAATAAATAAAACAAAGTTAAAACAAATTTCGCCTTTATTTTTCGACTTTTGTACCTTTAGCCAAAGGAAGGGTACATAAAGTGCCAAGAAAATTGGTACAAATGTATGTAAAAGCTAGTAGAAAACACTATGGAAGCTATATAGTGTATATATATACCTGATTAGCATTCTTAAACAAGCTGATCTCAAGAAGTTTCCCATGCGAAATGTCTCTCAGTATGAATCTTGATGTATTGCAGAGGTAAAGGCATCAGATTTGGTTCGATAATAGAATTTCCACTGCCACGCCTCTTAAATCCATAAAAAAGGCTGAATATTGAATTAATTTCTATTAATTAATAGTTTTTACACAAATAGAATTAATAATTAATCAAATAAACAGGGAAATTCATTAACAACCATAAAAATTATTTCCATTCTGAGACGCAACCAGGAAAGGCTCTTGGCAGCACACAACAGCTGACAGTGTGTGTAACTGTGTGCATGTGTGTGTTTATATGAGTGTGCTTATTTGTTTTTGTATGTGTAAGCTATAATGAAGGGTTTCTCATAGTCGTTAACAGCTCTCCTTATATCATTTTGCCATTTATTTTTAGTTCTCTTTATTTGATTTAAAACTCAACTTGCAACACCTTTCAATTTAGGTATATATATGTATATAGATGTATATATATATATATGTATTCATATTTAAGATCTAGATCTAATTAAATTCACATACAAAGCGCAATTATTAAGCAATCAACAGTCATTTTTAACGATTATTAACTGAACTTTAATTATATAATTTGCTGTTGGTGTGCAAGTTGCAACAGCAACAATCTGTATACCATGAACGAAACACCTGGCCAGAATATAATTTTCTGTGCCATGGACAGACATCCTAGATTCCCATATATATCCATATACCATATACCATATACCATATCCCTTAGAACATATACCCCATATACCCTCATGTCAGTGCGTCATCTAATTTAACTTTTTCTATTACATTGCACATTGGCCCTCGTGCATTTGTCACGCCTGCAACAGCAGCAACAACATCGGCAACAACAACAGTGGCAGCAGCAGTAAAAGTAGCAGTAGCTTCAACCCAACGCATCCTTGAAAGACACTGACAATTTATTTTTTTTCTAACCCCACCCCCTCCACCCCTCACCAACACACTCCTCTTTTTTTTATGTGTTGCCAACGCTATTTTAACGCTGCGTCATTGTGTGACATTTTCGCGAGGGCGCTGAGCGTGTAACTGAGGCGTGGCAAAATGGCAAATGGTGTGAGTGGGCAATGGCTGCCATGAGAGGAGGTGGTAGGTTGGATAAGCAGAGAATCTGCTCTGGGTTGGCTGCTGAGCTTAACTTAACGCTGCCCCAAAGCCCTGAGTCCAGACCAAAACTGAAGGCAACACAACTTTTAACCCATTTCAAGCAAACAAACAAACAAACAAACAGACAAACAGAAAAACAGACAAGCAAAGAGACAGACTGACAGTGAGACAAAAGGACATAAAGATGGATAGAAGAAGTAGTAGAAGAAGAAGACGAGGACAAAATAAATGTATGAAAGCAGAGTGCGTAAATTGGGTCAAAATATTGGCATGGGTACATCAGCAACTTGAAGAAATTTCTCCCAAAAAAAAGCAAAAGAAAATCTTAAGGACCAAAAGGATATATAATAATAAAGGATATATAATAATATAATTGTATATTTTTAATGAAAATCTAAGAAAATTTATACTTAATACATAAATTAACTAAAATAAAAGTAAAGTTTAGTTGAAGCAATTATTTAGGCTGCAGATTTTGCGCGGAAACTGAAAAAAGGAAAGAAAATTTGAATTGTAATAAAGCAGGAAAAGATTTTTGTTTATAAGCTGATTTAAATAAGAATCAAATATATATATATATATATATATATTAATGTTTATATGTATAGATGTATGTATGTGTATATATATATATATATTATATATGTGTTGCTTCATATAGTTTGTAAAGTTTTGAGATTCATTGCTGTTTCTGACTCAGCTACTGCTGTTAGTAGCTCTGTTGCTGCTGTTACTACAAATGTTGTTGCTGCTGGTGTTGTTGCTGTTGCTGTTGAATTGACTGCAGCATCCTCAAATTGCTAGCCCAGGGGCGTTAACTTGGTAGCTTCTCCCATGTCATTTGCACACTGACAAGTTATTAATTAAAAGTAAGTTGAAGTCGGCGAAGTCCAGCGGATGGCAATGCGGGCAACAGTCAGAGAGTGGGACAGACAGGGAGTGAGAGAAGGGGTGAGCTATAGGTAAGAGAGTGCCAGCTTCAATAAATTATACAAGCATCAGAAAAAAAAATAGAGAAAAAGTATAAAAAAAAAACGACATAAAACTATTGCCTATGGCAATTGGCAATGGGAATGGCCAACGCTTTGACTTTGACGCTAACTCTGGCCAAGATCGCAGCAGCAACTTGATCCAATTGACGTGGCCGATTGCAAAGAGTTGGCTTCTATTGCTATTAACTGGGCTTGGCTTGATAAATGCAGCTAAGCTTATTGACAGCTTTTTAAATGAGCGCTGGACACCCGCATGTGGCATTGTTTCCAAAAAATTTCTCTATATATTTGCCACACCTGCCACATGCTACTGCTGGTTGTGCCTTTGTTTAGTTTTAGTTGTGTGCTTCATCTTTATGTGTAACTCTCTTCTTTTGGCAACATGTCCATAGCACAGAGTTCAACACAACAGCAGCAGCAGCAGCAATGCGGTCTAAGGGCGCTCACAAAACAAACGAAACTTAATTAACAAAAGGGACAGGGACGTGCTTTGTTGGGGGAAGGGGGGGTATAGAAACGGATGGATGAGCGGAATAAGATGGTTTAAGCAAGAATAATAGTGGTTAGGTTAAGGTAGGTAATGTGTACCAGAGTTGGTTGAGTAGCAGGCTGGTAGGGGAGGAGTGGGGAGTAGAGATATGGTTGCCGTTAGCAGCCAGTTTTGGTTCAGTTTCAATTCATGGCTTATCTCTCTCTCTCTCTCTCTCACACTCTCTCTGTGTGTGTGTGTGTGTTGATATTATTTCATATGCCATTTCTCTCACACAGTATACACCTTGCTCTATCACTCCCAAGAGGTCACTCATCGTCATCTTCATCGTCATCGTCATCATCATCGTTGTCGTTGTCGCTGTCGCTGTCGTTGTCGTTGTCGTTGTCGTTGTCGTTGTCGTTGCTGTTGTCGTCTGGTTGCTCTTCAGGTTATCTGCTCTATAACAATGCGTATACATTGGTTATGTACTTTCACCTAGGCATCACATATATACACACGCTCACACACATACCAGCACATTCATACTTCTACTCATACTCAGGCGTTCTAAAAGAATTCCAATCGAACTATAGAAATGGCACATGCAAATGTCCTTACAATAGCACTGCCCCTGCCCCTAACCCTGCCCCTTTTACCTATCTATATACATGCCAAGACTCATACCAAATAGTTACCAATTCCTAATTTTGAGCTTTCAATTCAACATACCTGGCAGCCCTGTGCCCCTTTGTCTGTCTGGAGCCACATTTTGGTGTCCATAATCGATGGCCAAATTTATTGCATTTTGTGTTTATTTAGACGTTTGCCCTGTCCGGACGAGACACAAATGAAAAGTACAGTTGTGCTTTATTTGCTAATGTAACCTTTATATTCTTTGTGTATGTATGTGTATATATATATGTGTGTGTGTGTGTGTGTGTATGTAACTAACGAATCAGCAAATGGCCAACAGTAATGTGGTAAGGATATGCTTCTTAACACCTGATAAATGGATATCTAAAAATATGTTTTCAATATTTTTTGTTTTGGCATTTTGTTCATTTTGTGCATAAAACTTAGACAAGTTGGAAAAATGGCCAAAACTAATCACATAACGGAAGTTATTTTACATTTCTATCAAATCACAAATAAATTAATTAAGTTACAGTTTGCATCCATCAATGCGCAAAAAAGATACAAATGTATCTACAAATTTCAAATTAAAAGTTGAAACTATTTGATTTATGTAAAGATGATTTAACTGGCAGTTAAATTTAGAAGTTATCATATAGAAATTAACTGGAAGATAACCAATATGCAGGACTATAGGATATATTTCATAATATTAAATCAAAATATCTGTTGGATACTTGAGACAAAGTTGTGAATAATAGTTTCATTATGCAAGGAAAGAAACTAAATTTATCTGCCAGATAAGTGCGCAATAAATTATAAATGTTATCTACCAAATAAAACGTGTTTCATATCTTTATATAAGTCGCAAGTATCTGCCAGATAAGTGTTTAATTATATTAAATATTTAAGTTCCTTTAGGATATAAATGAAATGAAGTAAGGGATCTTCGAAGTACTTTAAGAACTGCAGAATAGGCTTTAAAAAGTCAGCAGGCCAAGAGAATCTACAGCAAGAAATAGAGAAACAGCAATTCTACTTGAAATCTACAACTCATTATTTTCTTTCTACAAAATTTACTCAGTTTCCCATAGGCTGCCTAAACTCAGCTCTCAAGGATAAAGGATATATAGCTCATAACTGTCACCTGCTTTAAAGTACAACAAAATCTTCTATAAACAAAACCTTCTTGTTCTTTTCCTATAGATTGGACCGCTCCCCCCGCCCTTCCCCTCTGTGGCAATGTATGTTAATTGTTGCAAAAGTCCTTAAGCAAATTGTTAAGGATTAACAACAACAATTGGTGGCAAGCGATTAGTTTTTGTCTGCCTCAAAACTTATATCAAAAACTTTTTTACCAACTGACGACGACGACGACGTCAACTTTGGCAGCGACAGCGACGTCGACGTCGACATTGTGCGCTTAACAAATTAAAGGCCTCATTTATGTTGTGTTGCAAGCTGCGGCATTGGGGGTAAGAGCCAAATGTGTTTATTGAGACTGACGAGCAGGCGCATTGTATGCCCCGTTGCAATATAATCCTCGACGCACACACACACACACACACATAGGGATATAAAGCAAGAGACAGAAAGATAAAGCTGGTTGATAGAGTAAGGCAGAGGGAGTGTATAGGGTAGGTTCTACTTCTTTTTTTTCGGACCGGCGCTCTCGAATGCTTCATCAATATCCTTGCGTTTTCAGGACTTTACTATTTTCCATTTGCTTAGCCCCACAACACACACACACACACACACACATACGCACAGACGGGCAAAACAAAAACTTTACACCAACTGTCAGTCCCTAACCTCCGCTTTCCACACACTCACACCTACACACTCACACACACACACACCTATCAGCGCCATGTAACCTCAACCTGCCAGCCCGCCGCCTGGCATCAATAATCCCCAAAAATTTCTAGCAAAGAGAAAAAAAGTTGAAAAAAAAATAGAAACAAAAACAAAGCGAAATACCAAAAAAAAAATATATATATATATATATATATATACATATATATATATATATAGAAGTTCGACTTCGGCAGCGGCTTTTTACGCGCTGGACACACACGAAAACTGCCCAAGCGACGACCGAAAACAACGACGCTGGCAGCGACGTCGACAGCACAACAAACTATAAAACTGCATGGGCATAAGGCAAGGTCCACCCGTTAAGGCCCACAGCTTACAGCCCACTGCCCACAGCCCACAGTTCATAGTCCAGAGACCGCGTGCAGGCGGCAGCAATAGAGAGCAGCAGCGGGCAGCAACGGCGGCAGCAGTTGCAGCAGCCGCTGTCCAGTGTCGGCGAACCAATCCTAACTAGCGCCTCTTTGCGTGGGTGTCGCAGCGTAGGCGTGGCCAGGCGGTCTCTGTCTGCGGGCTGTGCGTAGGGTTACAAGGCGCCGCCGAAACCAACTCGTTGTCGTGCATAGTCGCAGTCGAAGTCGCCACGTGCGCCGGCCAGCTACTCCATACTCTGACCACCATCAAACCCAACTCCCCACCGCACTCACTCAATCAACACTCTACTGCTGCCGCTGCTGCTGCTGTTGCTGCTGTTGCTGCTATTGCTGCTGCTACTGCTGCTGCTGCGTCTAGTCGCATGCACACAATAACGCCGGCTGCGTTGGTCAGCTTCTTGTTGGATTTGCACTCGAATTTCACTCGAAGCTTTGAATTGCTGCTGCACCAATACACAGTTAAACTCCATTGAGAGCATGTTCTCTTTCTCTCACTCTCGCTCTCTCTCTCTCTGTCGTTCTCTTTCTCTCACCCGCTCTCTATGGCTCCCTCTCTTTGTTTGCAAAACGTACTTACTCTCTACCACTCAAATGCTACGCTGACGTTCGCGTCGCTGCGACTGCATTGCCAACTGCGACGCAGCGTTTTGAGTGAAATTTATTTGCTTGCAATATTTTTGCCATTGCTCTTTGTGCGCCTCGAAGACTTTTGCTCTTAAGCCACTGTTGCAATCGAATTGCATGTTGCGCTCTCTTGCCTTGCACTCGCTCTCTCTCTCTCTCTCTCTGTCATCACAAAATGTTGCCAAGGCATTGCACACACACACACACACACACACAACCTAATGCACATGCACATGCACATGCATAAGGCGAAAGAAACTCTGAAAGGCTTTGCTTGTCTCATTCATAATGTTTATGCATTTGCTTGTTTGGTTTTACTTTTATTCCTTTTGATTTTCTGTTGTTGTTTCTTACATTCTTTTTGTTGTTGTTGTTGTTGTATTTTCATTTGTTGTTGTTTTTGTTGTTGCCGTTTTGCTGCTGCAATTTAACCTCCTGCATGTCCACAATTTGTACATATTGCATGCAAGTAACTGCACTTAGATTCAATTTCATTGCTCATCGATAATGCAAGACTAGCGTCAACCCAAAACAAAATGGCTTACATCACTCAATACCATAACAGTAACAACAATCACAACAAGCACAACAACAATTGGCTGACATTTAACTGAAGCTTAATTCATTTTTAATAGAGCCAACAAATTGTATTTACTTTGAAGTGGTTTTTTATTATGCATTGCTTCGATCACAATGTTTATCCACCTTCAACCTGCTTGGCCTTCTTTACTTTTACATACACTCTCTCAGTTTTCTACCATACCAAATTCAACAGCTGCCTCCTACCCCTACCCCTACGCCTAGCCATACCCATACTTCTATCTAATACTACGATAACTGTTTACCGTTCAGAGTTCATGTTGCCTGTCGAATTATTTTTGATGGCTGCCTCTTGCTTCCCCCTTTTCTACTACTTCTACTTCTTCTCCTTCTTCTTCTTCTTCTACTGCTAGCGTCTGCCACGAAAATGGCAAATAAATAAATGGACAATTAATTTGACTTAATAGACACGAGCACAGGACGACGACAACAACAGCAACAGCAACAAGAGCAACAACAATAATAACAGTTAGAAATAAGCTAAAGACAAGCAGCAGGCAGCAAAAATGCAACTTGCAGCTAGCAAGTAGCAAATAGCAAGTTGTTAAGGCTATATAAACTTAACAACGACTTTAAGATACCCTTTATTTTAAGTAGCGTTAAAATAAGTCAAAATGTCAGCACAAATTGAAGCAGTTTCTAAATTTAAAAAATAATTAGCTTTAACTATTTAAATAATAATAATAATAATTTTATATTATCTAATAGAGTATATATATATATAAAATATATATTTATATTTTTATATTTAAAGGGTATTTAATTGCGTTATTTGTTGCCTTAAAATATTTCAAAATATTTCAAATTTCAATTCTAATCAAAGCGAAATTGCCAGCGATATACATTTTAAAGTCAAGCATATTGTTTAGGGTTCTCCTGATATTATAAAAACAATTTTATTATTTTATATTATTTACTTATTTATTTGTTTTTATATATTATATATTTATTATATATTTTTATTAATTTTAATATTTTTATATTTATTTTCAAGAAAACATTTCGCCAAAAAATATGCAAATTTTTACAAAATCAATTAATAACGTCAACTGAATTTCTGGCTTATATTATTCTAAACTAATCTTAAAATAAATATAAAATATTAATTATATATCTATATATGAGAATAATAGAAAAATGCTTCATTTTATTTATATTTTATTTATAGAAATTAAATGTTTATATTAATTAATATAAATCATCAAGTTGTAGCTAATAACATTTTATTAATATTACAATATAGCAAAATTTGTTGGTTGCATTTATAGAAGTAAATTGTAGCCTAACTTAGAGTATACATATATAGTTTTTTTCTTTTTAATATATATATACTTCATTATAGATTTTAGGGTTTTATATGGTATATGTCAGAATTGAAAGGTTGCAAGCATTGGCGTGTCATTGCACATAATTGCAACACGAGCGGGCAACGAACGAATTGCCATTAAATGGGGCAATAAAGCAACTTGTTATATATAATAGATTAACGAAAGCCATAGAATCTAAATACTTATTGCTTTGTATATAGATCCTTTAGACACTAAACTTACCGTTAATTGCATATGTTGCTATAACATTCCCTTAATCCTTTCCTCTTTGCCCTTTAAACTAGCAGTTGTATTGGTCAAATCATATCAATCACATTAGTTGCATGAACATGTTGCACATACTTGTAAATTGTGCCATGCCTCTCCATTTCCCTCTTTCTCACTCTTGAGAGCAATTCATGCTTTCTATTCTATATTCCTTTTATGTCCTTTGTATACGTAAACAAACCCTGTTTACCATAACCAAGTTTTATCTATAGGAAAATTATTGCACATAATTTTATAAGCATTTTATTTTTTAAGCATATTTACTTTGCTTAAAATTTAAATTAATTTTGAATTCAATTTTTAATCCCATATTTTTAATTTATAACTAACATATAAAATATACTTAAGAACAGTTCTTCTAAATTGTTTACTAAATTTATTCACTTTGATTACTGTTTAAAAAAAATAATAAATCAGCGCTTAAAATTTGTTTAAAGTACAGAAAACTTTTTAATAACCTTTAATCACATATCCAACTGAATAAATAAATTTTAATTTAATACTTTTAATTGTTGTTGTTTTACGTTTTAATTATATAAATTATATTTTATGGAAACATCAAGAGCAGTCGTGGCCGAGCGGTTAAGGCGTCTGACTAGAAATCAGATTCCCTCTGGGAGCGTAGGTTCGAATCCTACCGACTGCGAGAGTATGTGAAAAGGAGTACGATGATCAATTTTTTTATAATTAAAAAAAACAATAAAACTAATATAACATAAACATATGATATATATTATATATTTACTTTAAATATTAGAAATCAGCTGTACATAAAATAATTTAAATAAAGTCGATCGCTAATGATAGCTATAAACCTACATTAAATTGCTGCATATATTGTTGAAATAAGATATTGGTAATGAATAAACCATATTGTATAACATTATGTATATATTATTATGTGTATATCATTATTACCATCATTATGATAAAGTTGCAAAAATTATGATAATATCAGCTATTTTTATTGAAAAGCGTGAAATGTTCAATGTCTTCACTTTCCACACAATTCCTACAAATGTACAGCATATATAACATATACATATAGAAATATATATATTCTTTGAATTGTATAATTTGGATTTATTTATTTTGTTTACTTATTATAATAATAATTATATCTAAGAATTGGTGTGCTATTAATTTTAGAAGCTGTTTATTCAGACCAAAAATATTATACTAAAAATATATATATTTATTTATAGAAAATTAGTCAATTGTTTATTATTAAATCATTTACTTATTATATTAATATATTTAGCTCTTAAGTTAAACGTATGCGCATATATCTAAATATATTAATAAGGGTAAAAATTTTAATAATAAAAGTCGTAAGAATTTCCTATCAAGACATTGCCAAACAGCATTGAGAGCAGTCTAATTGAGTTGTTTGAACTCGTTGCCAATCAGTATACTTCTTGGCCATATCTTAGATTTTATTATCAAATTTAAATATTTATATCATAAGATCTATATATTATTTCTAATAAGTCAAATAGTAATACAAGCTCAAAAAAAAAGCCTAAAATATATTATTTTCTTGCAGTAAATGTCAAAGTGCAACTGCTTAAATTTGTTTCAATTTCCAATTTGTTAAATTTTTAGATAAATTCGAACATTATTGTTACAGAAATATCGTTAAAAATCACATTCTAAGAATTTGAAATTTTGTATAATTATCAATAAAATAACAAATGTTTAAAAAAGTCGACTATATATTTTCCATATTTTTTATAGCGCTTTTCATTCGCAATAATCCCACTCACTATACTTGAATACTTAATGAATTCTTCTTTAAAATTGTTGCCTCAAAAAGTAATATTTAAATCTATTAACTGCTTAACCTAATATAATTTCATGTTAAGTTCAACAAATATTTATTTTTTGTGTTTTTTTTTTATTTTTATATATATATAAAACAAATAAAGTAGAAGTAACATTTCGATTCTTGCATGCAATCACCACAAGACTCGGTGCAAAGTTTTGGAGTTAACGGCAGAGCTGAGCTCAATTTGTATAGTTTCATTTGAATTGAAGTTAATTTTCGGATTTATGTTTGGTATAATAATTAACAAACTAAATAATTAAAATAATTTTTATTACAAGAAATGCTTAATTTCAATGAATTTAAATGATTTTTAGTTATATTTTTAATATATTATATATATATATAATATATAGAATATAACACTAAAAATAAAATTTTTTTTTTGTTTGTCGCAAACTCTGAAAACACCTTGAAAAATTTGAGCATTTTTCCGAGCTAAAAATAATAAGCCAAAACATAAGCAAATTCTTATGATATAACACCTTTTATTGTTGTACATTTGAAGGTTATATTTATCACTAGTTTTAATATAGATAAGACAGTTTAATATAATATAAATTCTATATAATATTTAATTTTTTCTCTTTTTTCTATCTGATTAGAATTTTGCTATAATCTTATCAGAATTTATTTTAGTCTTATAAATAATATAATAAATACAAATATATATTTATCAGCATATATTTTAATTCTAAATCTATAAATAAACTCTTACTTAATCAACATAATTTAAGCATAATTCTTTTATATATCGCATTAATTTCCAGGGAGATATAGAAGCAGTCGTGGCCGAGCGGTTAAGGCGTCTGACTAGAAATCAGATTCCCTCTGGGAGCGTAGGTTCGAATCCTACCGACTGCGATAGAAAGTAATAATTTTTTTTTTATATTTTTAACGAACTTTTTTTTTACACTAATAACAAATAAATCAGTTTATTGTTGTGTAAAATATAATTAATAATTTTAATTCATCAGAAATTGTAAGTTTAGATACTGTAAGGAAAAGATTTACTTAGAATTTCGGTTGACATTCAATAAATTTATACTTTGTCTAAGAAAATGCTTTCTTTTATTCAAAAATTAAGGAATTTAATAAAACTTAATAAAATCTTAATAATACAGTTAATTTAATTAAGTATTTTATATGCTTTATAGTAATATAAATGAATTGTAAGTGAATTGTAGGCAATGTTAAGAGTAAATGTAACTAAATGAAATTCTAGAGGAAGAAGACGTCGATTAACTTTAAAATTTAAATTATATAAAATAATTAAATTAAATAGCTTGTAATTAATTAATTAAAAATGACATTTAGAGTAAATGAAATAAATAATTTAATTGGTATTCAACAACTTTTGATTATTCCTATATAATAATAATTTATTAAGTGCAAAACATTTCGCATGTTCGTTCACTGCTTCAGGTTTTAATTTGTAGTGCAAAAGTGGCAAGGATGAGCTAGACTGCGACCGTGACTGGGGGGGTGTGCCAGCAGATTGTGGGTAATACGATAGGATTCATTTTCGGAGAGTAATGCAACGGTTTCCGTTTAGCAAACTGTCAATGAAAGTAACCAGCTGCCATTGCTTGCCATTAGCATGGTAAATGAATGTCCTTTTTGCTCTTCTATCTACAGCTTTATCTTTGCGTATTTCTGTTACCTTTCCTCGGTAGTTGGTTTGGTTGCCTTTGTCCTTTGTCCTGTGTCCTTTGTCTTTGACATAATCAAAATTGGCACGCTGTGCATTCACAATTACAACAACTAATTAAATAATGGCATTAAAATTAACGGACGTGGCCGTAATGCACTTTCTATGTAGAAACCATGTGTTTGTGCACTGACCAGCAGCTTTCCGGTTGCTACAGCAACAAGAACTGCATCAGCATACACAGAAATGCTCTTCACTCACATATCTACACATAAACTTATAAATACATAAATATATATTATATATATATATAAGGACAATCACACGCACACCCGCATAACTATATTACGTCTCATTGGGGGGCCTCCATGCAAAAAAGGCAATGCATACCTGCAGTTGCCGTTATTTGGCAGAAAAAAAAAACAAGTAGAAGAAGCAGAAAAAGGAAAGGATGGAAAAATAAAATGAAAAATTGGTAAGGAAATAAAAAACCAAACTCAGTCTCCAAAGGCAACAACTTAACGCTTCAATAAATTTTGCAGCCTTGCCAAAGCTAACGTCATCGTCAACGCAGTCGACGTCGCTGTCGATATTGCTATCCTTATTGTTGTTGTTGTTGTTGTCGTCTTTTACTTTTGCCATCACTGCATCAATAAGGTCCTTGTGCACGCAGTCAGGACAGCTGCCCCCATGGCCCGTGGGCGCCTTCTTCATCTTCATCTTTGTCTGCGCCGTTGCACGGAAATGCGTTAAGTTTGCGCCCAGCACGTGACGCTACTAAGCCAAAGCTGCCACACAGTGGCACGCAGTGCTTCCACACCGCTTGACTGCCTCTCAGCCTCAAATAACTACACCCAATCACAACTGCAAACTCCAAGACCCAAAAGCAACCCAAGACCAAGCAACCAGTTC
This sequence comes from Zygothrica quintamaculata, assembly GCA_037044455.1. Taxonomy (NCBI): domain Eukaryota; kingdom Metazoa; phylum Arthropoda; class Insecta; order Diptera; family Drosophilidae; genus Zygothrica; species Zygothrica quintamaculata. The sequence continues at coordinate 62,933 of JBAMBS010000792.1, read as the reverse complement.
CAATACCCCAAACTCAATTTTTACCCAGCGATAAGAAGGACAAAAATTAATGGAATTTCTGCCTGCTTTTGTGCTCTATTCCCATGAAATGTGTAAGCTTGGAGCACATACACTATGCAGCCATCATTGATACAGCTTCAAACGTGCAACCAATGATTCGATGTGACACATGATGCATTCTCTTGGACATCGCATTTGATATAATCCTTTGATATTTGCTGCAAAATAGAAAATCATTTTTTTTTTCAGCTTTCATTTTTATTATACAAACTAAAATTGATTTGGATATTGCTTAGATCTGACTTATATATTCTATATGTTAATGTAGAGCATAAAAGTAGTCGGCTAAGTTGGCTTCTGATTTGACTAAAACTGTGAGCTTGGCTCTGGTCTCTGTCGCCTTTAGTGATGCTGAGGCTTTGGCTCCTTGAACTGCTTGGGCTGTTTTGGGGCTTCTTTCAGTTTGTTTTTACGACGACTTGCGAGTAACAACAACAACAACAACAACAACAACAACAGCAACATGCACTGTGATGACGATGATGGCACTGACGATGGCGTCCACGTTGCCTGTACGTGTCCTGGCAGCTGCCTGCAAGTTTTCAAGCTTCTACGCCTGGGCTTGCTTTTTGGTTGCTGTTGCTGTTGTTGCTGCTGCTGCTGCTGCTATTGCTGTTGGTGCTGCCATCGTTTACGTCGGCAATTTTGCACTTGATTGCAATTTTTCGGGCTGCGCCATTTTTGCTCTCTTTTATTATGGCACAGCTAGAGGATATACTCCATACTCAAACGCCTTTGCACTTGCAACCCACAAGTTTCGTGACATTGCGTATACGTCCAGTGGGATGCGCCTACGTTCTGACGTTACTACATAGCTCTTGTTGTTGTTAGTCTTGTTGTTGTTGCCGCTGATGTTGCTACTGCCATTGCCGTTGACTTAGCCTCAGCTGCCTGTTGGCTGTTAGTTTAAAGGGTGCTGAAGAGCCATAGATTGCAATGGTGGGTGAGTGGGTGTAACTATATATATATACATATATATATATATATAGAGCTAGTATGGGTTGGAGGTGCATTATTTTCAATTAGGGCGCCGCGGCAAACATAGTTTATCATCAAGTTGACGCGGCGCTGTCACTGCTTATAAATAATCGACTGAAGCGCTGGGCGCGAATGGCCGCCATTTTGGGAAGCACCCAACGACAGTGACAACATAAATTTTGGATGCAATCTAAAAAACAGAATACAACAACTATACTATACTATACTGTACTGTACCGACTATAGTCAACCCCTACCCTAAATTCAACTTAAAACAAAGAGCTAAACCAACGAGACGAGCTGAGGCTAAAGGCACATAAAAATAACACACAGAACAGAGCCGAAAAAAAAAAAAATAAATGTATAAACAAAACAACAAAAAAAAAAAGGGAAATAACAAAAGTAAAAAGTAAAGAGTAAAAATAAAAAACAATGCTGCACACACTAATACACACATGTGACATCAGCTTCAGCAACAGCAGCAGCAGCCACGGCCACGCCCTACGCCTCTGTATGGCATCAGAAAAAAAGTGACACCCCCAACCCTGCCAAAATGCAGGCGCTGCCTTTGCCGCCGCGCACGCTGCGTGTTGTCAGGCAAACTAAAAGTTTTGCCATGTCACGTCATTCGTCGTTGGCATCTCCTGGCGCTGGGCCTGGGCCTGGGCATGGGCTTGGGTCTGGGCTTGGGCTTGGGCCAGGACTAGTGCCAGAGCTTGGGCTACGGCTATGGCTACGGTTACGGCTACGGCTACGGCTACGGCTACGGCTAGGGCTTGGGCTTGGGCTTGGGCTTGGGCTCGGCTTTAGCTGACGTCCTGCTCCGGCCGGACGAGCAGCATATATATATATATATTTTTTTTCGGCACATTTACGCCCAAACACACACACACACACACACACACACACATGAAAATACACACGTAGCTGGGCGCATTGCAGACAGAGACGGAAAGACACATTTGTCACGTGATGGATTGCAATGGGAGTGACATTTTTATTTTACTGATGGACGACAGCACACGAAATGAAGCCCCCAGAATGAAGCGCAGCAGCAGCAGCAGCAGTGGAAATAGTAGTAGATGTAGGAGTAGAAATAATAGCAGTAGTAGGAGTATGTAGCAGCACCAGAAGGATCCAAGCGTAGGTGCTATATCTAAAGAGCCTGTGGACCAAATCAAAGCGTATGAATTAACAAGGAAAACCCAACACAAAAAACATAAATAAAATAGAAAATAATATAGAAAATAGTATTGAACATAAAATAGTAAATAATAAATAAATAATTAAAGTAGAAAGTAAAAAAAATAATAATAAAATATATATATTATTTACAACGATTTCCATGAAAAAGGAGAATGAGAGCAATTGTTGCAGTAGCAAAATGGGAATTGAATTGATAGAATAGCATAGCAAGGATATCTAAGGACATCCTTGGGTTGCCAGTGAAAGACTGAAACATAGTTGAAACAAACATATTCGGCTCGTAAAGGATGTGCCGCTGTACTCGTAAAGTGCAGTCCAGAATAACCGAAAATAATAGCTGAAGCTTGGCAAGCAAACGACCAGCAGCAGCAGATAAATGACTAGTAGTAGGAGTAGATGTGATTGTGGTAGAGTGGGCAGTGGGTAGTGGGTAGTGGGGCAAAATTGTATAGATATGGTAAAAATAGTTGGAGGATATAAAAGTGGAAGTGGAAGTGTAGATAAACGAGGACAAAGCCATGTCGCTTGCACTGCAATTGTCATTTGTCGCACAGAATGATGATGACGAGTCCGTGTCCAAGTTGAAGTCGAGCTAGTGACTCTGCCAGCGGCTGTTTAGCAAAATGAGCAGCCCGTTGAGAAATTGGAATATATTTAAATTGTGTGCTAAAACATTGTGCACGGTACAAGGATTTCAGTTGCTAACAATCGAACCACTCGTCCTTTGTTTTTTTTATTCCCTTCTTGTTTGCGCTCAATTGAAGTCAGCATTTTGGGGTTGGAGGAGAGGGGCGAAATGTTACCAGTCAATGGCCAAAGACCAGCAATAGAAATTTTAACTATAGTTGAAAAATGGTATGAGGAAAATAACTGTAAAATGTTAAATGTTAAATGTTAAATGATAATAGGAAAATGGAAAATGAAAAATGTTTACTATGAGTATAGTCCGACTATAGAAATAAGATTCTGTTGTCTTTGGCCTAATCAACATCAAATCTTTATTTACATTTTATGTTCGAAACAATTATTGATTTTTATATATATAGAAAAATGCTATAGAAATTGCTTAAAAATAGTTTGTAGAATCAAGGAAAATTGATTAAATTTTACTTCTGTTTGTTTTCTTTTTCAGATTAGAATAAAGCTTCAAATAGAAAGTTAAAAGAGAGAAGGAGAAATTAATTAAATGTTGCTATAAACATTGATTGGAACATTTTTAAGGCACAAAAAAGACTTTAAATTTAAAATATGCTATACTTTATGTATTACATATAAAATATATATTATATTTATATAATTACATATATATATATTTAAGTTAAACTTATGCAACTTTCAACCGCAGAAAATAGTATAAAATTCCATGAATTGGCAGCAAATATTGCGATTAAAATTGACAATTTTTGTTTGAAAATCTATTGAAATAACTTAAATTAAGTTTAAAATATAAAACTATATATTAATATTTATAATCTTACTTAAATATATAAATGATTTTGATATACATATATGCATATCTACTGCTGTATATAGAGTCTATCTTCATATACTTAAATTCAACTGAAGATTGTACGAAATTCCTTTCATAGATTTAACTTTCTTATTGCGTTTAAAGTAAGTTTAGAAATAGCTTTAAGTATTTATACAAGTTAGGGAAAATAAGTTTATAACCTATATTTAAGTTTAAAGACATTTAAATTTTATATATATAAAGTAAAAGAAAAGTATTTTCTTTTGTGTTGTGAAAAGCAATCGAAAGGGTAAAGAAAAACATAAAAGAAAATAGAACGAAACAAAATGAATTTTCACTTGCATTAAGTTGTTGCTTGGTAATTGAAAGTATGCAGTTACTGTTATAGAAAGTGAAAGTGTTACTCAACAACAACAACAACAACAAAAACAGCAGTAGCAGCAGCAGTAGAAGTAGCAGTAGAAGTAGCAACAGGAACCGCAGTTGGCGATGCCAGCAGACAACTAAAATATATTTTATTATGCTCGCACACACACACACACATATACTGTAGTACTCTGTGTATGTGTATGTTGTTGTATGTATGTATGTGTGTGTGTGTGGGTAAGTGTGTGTTATTATATGGCACAAGCGACGTTCGCTGAATAAAGCTTCTACCTACATTTTATTTGATTTCATTATGTTAAAAAGTTGTTCAAGAGTGAATCACGGACTAGAACGAAAACTTGTTGTATGGGCCAAAGGGTATGAGGGGGGTTCGGGGAAACGGTTGTTGGGTGTTGAGAAATGTGGGTGTTGCAGCAGCAGCAACTGGAGGTGGCAAGGTTGCTTCACTGCAGACAGCGCACAGACAGTCAGGACCAAACCAAGGACGTCGTCACATAGTCACAAAGAGTGAGAAAGTGCGAAAGAGATAGAGAGAGAGAGAGTGTGTGTGTGTGTGTGGTGGAGAGTGAGTGGGAAAGAGAAACAAGCATGAGAGTCAGGCTAAGAATACTATGATAAAGCAATGGGTAGGGTGTAACGGTACTGTTACTGCCATACTGATACAGCTACAGCTGTTGGGTACTGCTTGGAGGATGCTGCAGTGGCAGCAACAGCGCAGTCGAAAGCATTTTATTATCCTTATTTAAGTTTGAAACTTATTGCAAAGTGGGAAACTCCAAATGTCTGGCTGGATGTCTAGCTAGTGGCTTGACTTACTGTGCTACTGCTGCTGCTGCTGCTGCTGTTGCTATTGCTGTTGCTGCTGCACTAAAAATATGGAAAACTTTGCAGACAGTCAGCAGCCACAGCAAGCAGCAGCAACAACAACAACAACAAGAGAACGCGGCAAACGTCGAGTGCAAGGCTTAAGTGTGCGGCTCCGGGCAGGACAGCCAGGACATCCAGGACAACCAGGACAGTTAGGACGTACAGGACAGCCAAGGACGTTGCTCAAGTTGCGGCAAGCGCGAAAACAGCTGCGACGGCAACACCAACACCAACACCAACAGCAACAACAACAACGACTGCACTAGAGCATTCAAATAAAAATAAAATAAAATAAAAATAAAATAAAAAAAAAAATACATAAAAAAAGAAGAAGAAGAAGAGGAAAAAAATAGAGAAAAAATATATGAAAAGAGTTATATAAATTCACTTGGCGCACTCATTGCATACTTTATACTTTATATACCAAAAGTATATTCATATAGAGATATATATATACATATATATATATATATATATATATCTATATGTATGTGAGTGTGTGTGTGTGTGTGTGTGTGTGTGTCAGCCACATTTGGGGCAAATAGTTGTGTTCTAGTTTGAACTTTAAGACAAAGTTTCACAACTTTAACGAAGGTCGCGGTCGCACTGCAAAAACTTGCCCAGAATTCAATTATTATGCCAGAGATGTACCATATAACACCATATATATATATATATAAACATGTTTATATACATAGTATATAGTATATATAGTATATAGCATACTTGTGACTTTGTACATGTGTTTTCTGTGCAACATTTTCAAGGTTGTCTCGTCTGCAATTTTGTTGCACAATGCCACAATGTGATTTAACTTTAGGTTGTAAACTTGCATTAAGCCAAAAGCACTTAAAAGCATTAAAACTAACAAATAACTGCAAAGTTAGTTAGTTATGTATATATATATAGAAACCTAACTTGATTGTTCACATTTTTTATCAAAAAGCAATTGTTCTATTACTGCTTAAGGGCAGCTCTTAAAAATTTAAACTATTAATTCTTCAAAGCTTTAATTATATTTTTTTTATATTTTGTTTCCTATTCTTTGTATTATTTTATTTTATATTTTGATACACACACTTGTAAATAAAATGTAAATTCAAATAGAGCTGATAGCCCTGGCATCTAGTGCTTAAAACCTGTAGTAGGTTAATAATTATATTGTTTACCTTCTAAGTAATAAATAAATAAATAAATATTTTATATTTTGATATATTTTTTTTATATTTTTTATGTTATTTATTTGATTTTATATTTTTGGTTTTTTTTTTTTATTTTTCTTTATTATATTTAATTTATTTAATTTTCGATTTTTATATTCTTATTATACTAATTTATATTTATTTTTAAGTATTTCTTTAAGAATCTACATTTTCTTTGGTTTTATTCAATAATTTTCATATTTTTATATCGTTTTAGTGAACTTTTCTTATTTTTTTTTATTTTTTTATTATTTATTTTTATATTTTAATATTTAATTTATTTTATTTTCTATTATAATATTCTTTTTATACTAATTTATATTTTTGAAATATTTTTTATATTTTCTTCCTTTTTTTATTTTATTTTATATTTTTTATATATCATCTTAGTTAACTTTTTCTATTTGCTTGAATAAGTTTATCCTTAATCCTTTTTTTATTTTTCTCTCTCTGCTTATCAGTAAGAATTTCGCTTGCCGTCGGCAAAAACATTGCATAAAAATCAGTTTTTCTTTTGTAGATTCCGTTGAATGCAACACGATAAACTTGTGTCTATTGCTGTTGCTTTTTGTATTATTTTATGCACTTGCAACAGTTGCAGCTGTAAATTGTTGATTTGCATTAAGCTAATTAAGTTTCATTTTTATCTTTTATTTAATCATTAGGTCTTACTTTAAATAAGTATATTAAAGTTTTTTTGGTATTTATTTAAAAATATTTCGAATATATTTGAAATATTTTAATAAATTTATAAAAATAATTTTTGGTATTTGAAATATTTTAACCAATTTATAAAAATTATTAAAATAATTTGAAATAGTTAAACAAATTTTTAAAAAATTTTTATGTAATTTAAAACATTTTAATTAAATTTTAAAAATTATTCATGTAAATAAAAATATTTTAATTAATTTTTAAAAATTATTTATAAAATATATATTAAATATTTTTTTGATTTTTTTTTTGTTTAAATGTAGGTGAAATGTACTATTTTTATACAATATATATACGATTGTCAGCGCGAGTTTCATTGAATTCCATGCAAAGTTGAAGCAAAACGGCAACTGTCCAAAAGACATTCACATATTTCGCATATCGTTTTACTGACCCAGAGTCAGAGCCAGAACCAGAGCCTGACTCAGAGCTTAACTCTTAACTGGCAGAGTATCAAGCATATAACTGGACGTCAGCTGGCATCTGTTAACTGGTAACTGGTGACTGGTAACTGGTGACTGGGAACTGGGAAATGGCGACTGGCATGTTGCGATACGAAATCCTTTTGCTCATAACTTTGCGACAATTTAACAAGCCGCAACCAAGTTACTGGCAGCCACAGACCCATAGCCAAAGCCAAAGCCAAAGCCAAAGGCAAAGGCAAGTCTCAGTCAAGTGTCAGTCTTGAGTCTTGAGCCTCTTCAAGAGCTACTGCCTCAAGTTGTGGATTGCCTACAGTTGGACTCGCCAATTGTGACATTTGCGGCAGGTTGGCAACGGCTGCTGCTGCTGCTGCTGCTGTTGCATTTGCTTCTCCTTAAGCAACCGCATAGCAATTGCCGCCAGAGCAACAACAATTGAGTGAAATGCCTTGACATTGCGTGTGGATACTGCCTCAAATGTTGTGGCTGTTGTTGCTGCTATTGCTGCTGGTGCTGCTGTTATTGTGGTTGTTGCTGTTGCTGCTGCTAGTACTGGCACTGGTGCTGGGGTAATTGGCGTGCGGCCTGCGAGACGCAACAAACGCGTTAGCAATGCAATTTATGTGCGTTTAGACGCATATTTTGCCAATTAAATATTGCGATAAAGCATGCAGCCTATAGCAGCATGCAACAGCAACAGCAACAGCAACAGCAACAGCAACAATGCCTGTGCACAGTGAGTACTCTCAGCTATGTTATTGCCTGCCCCATACTCTTCTACCCGCTAGCATACTATATATTATTTTGCCCCCTCACCCCTTAATTTCACTAAGGAAACTTAGCCCCCCCCCTTACATTCCCCCTTAAGCTGATAAATCCAGCTGATAGTGTCGCTGACGTTGGCAATTTGGTTGAAATTTATTTTAAAGACACTTTTTGTTTACTTCTATACCCTGTACTGAAAAGATGCGTGGGGTGTAATTATGTTTTAAAAATTTATATTAAATTGAACAATATATAAGTATATATACATATATATATATATATGTATATATATATGTATGTATTTATGTGCTAGGACAATATTCAAAAGTCGCTTCAGTATTATTTATGTTTTCTATAAATTTTGTTTGTAATTTGATTAGTTTTTAAATTAATTTAAAAAATTTTAATAATATTTTGTGATCCTAATATTAGACTCTATTTAAGCTTTATATTTAACAGATTGAAAAAAAAAAATTTAATTTTTTTTATATATTATATATTTGCTTTTATATGCGCTTAAAGTAATCGATAACTTCGTAGCTGTGAAAATATTAAATTTTCTATCAAATTTTAATTTTAGACTAGCTGCATCATATTATAGGGTATCTTTGAATCTGTATAAGTTGCACTTTGTTGCAGCTGCAAATGTTGCGCAACGCACTTTGTGCGTTGTTGCCACCGAAAACGCAAATTGACATCTTTCAATTAAACGACAACCGCTGCTCAGGCACGCACATTGTCGTCCAGAGATCGTCCACAGATTGTCCATGGTTCATCCATGGATTGTTCATGTGTTGTCCAGTGTAGCGTGTGTTTATGCTATTGGTTGTTGCTGTTGGTAAGACTGTTGCTGATGTTGAGGCTGTTGCTGGTGCTTTTTGAGGTTTTGTTTCGTTTTCATCGGACTGTCTATCAAATGGCGCAATTGTAAATTTTTATTGACAAAACACAAACATTTGACAAACGGCAAATGCACTCGACTAGATGGATAGAGACAGAGAGAGAGAGAGAGAGAGTGTGTGTGTGTGTGTGTGTGTGTATATTGTTGGCAATATGTTGCATGGACAATGGACAGACAATAGCTGTCTTGCAACATGGCATAAAAAACAAAACACCAAAAAATATTTCACTCGCTGCGTCTATGACACAAATGTGAAATATTCAAATCTTTGGCAGCTCATTTTACCAACTGACAATGAGACACTGAGGCACTGTGGCACTGCCACAGAGAGACGAGGATATGGACGCAAAATAATTTGGACGCGAACGCAAACTCAAACTCAAACGTTGAAATGTTGCATTTTGCGCATTTTGAAGTTTGATGTTTGATGTTTGATATGCGAATTTGGGCAAAAGCGTCAACCACTAAGGCCACATGCTCTTAAATGGCAACAACAACAATTCATTGTATGAATGAATGTTGTTGCTATTGCTGCATTGGCATTTGCACAACAACAACACCAACAACAACAACAACAACAACAACAATAAAAATAATAATAACAATAATAAAAATAAACAAAAATCAAAAAAAAATTACAAACAACTGTTAGTAAAAATCTACAACAATTCAACAGTTTTCCCAAATAAGTTTTTAAGCATATTTTATGGAATTTTTTTTTTTTTTTTTTGGTAATCTTATTGCATATTACCAGCTAATAACCAAATCCAATAGAAATCGTGAACAGCATTTCAGCAGCTTATTAATATTATTAGCCACATTCATGCTTCATATGACAAAAAAATAATAATAATAATAATAAAAACTATAATAATAATAGTAATAATAATTTAAATATAAATAACAATAATAATAATAGTTATAATAAATATAATAAAAATTATAATAATAATAAATATAATAAAAATAATAATAATAATAAAATAAAATAATTTAAATAATATTAATAATAATAATAATAATAATAATAATAATAATAATAATTATAATAATAATAATAATTACATTAATAATAAAAAAAATTATAATAATAAAAATAAAAAAATAATAAATTCACCTTATTTAACAAATAAAATTAACAAAATCTTATATATATAATATATGCAAGAAAGAAAATTTTTCTTTTTCTTTTTGTCATTTTCTTAAAGTTTGCCGAATTGCTGACGGAACAGCTAAATGAACTCCTTTTAGGGATCCTTGGTTCGAATACCAGCAATTGCTAAAAATGGATTTGATATAGTTACAGAATTATTTCATATAAATTTATTAATTTTGAAGTTATTAAATTCTAAGTGAGAAATTTATTATTATTTTTGTTAGTTGGTTTTTTTTTAATCTTTTTGAATTTTCATTGAATTACCATTCTATTCCTTAATTTTATTTTTTATTATTAATTATTATTATTATTTTGTTATTATTATTATTTATTATTATTATTATTATTTTTATTATCTATTATACTTTATTCTGAATTTCATAAAAACACGGAAGTTATTTAACTTAGCGTTATGAAACTCCGAACAGAAGTAACTTTCGACTCAAAATTGTTTAAAGAACATTTGATTAGTGTACTATAATGTGTGGTATAATACAGCAGGTAGTATTATATTATTATTATATTATTATTACAAGCGGGCCATGAAGGTATTTAATGCATGATGTTTTTACTATTTTTTTTCGATTCTTGGATTCTTTCTGGGGAAAAGGATGGTTTAGGTTTTATATTTATTCCTTTGGTTTCTATCAAACTTGGTTCCTATCTTAACTGGTTATAGTAATGGTATTTCATAGCTCCGAGTTCTTACATCGTTCATAGAACTGCAAGTGTTTCGATATATTGGTAGATTGTAACCTTCTGTATCTTTATTTCTTCAAAATCTCTTTACGCGATAGCTGTTGCCTATTGTCTATTTGATTAAGAAAAGATAAAATTTTTTTTTTTATTATTTATTTTTATTTTTATTTTTTTTTTGGTTCATGTCCCTTGCCTTGGTTAAAATACAAAGATTGTATATGAAAATATTAGAATTGGGTAAAGGAACATGGTTTTATAATTTTTAAATTTTTTTTTGACTTTTCCCCGTCAAGGTAAATTTTTTTTTTTTTTTTTAAATTCCGCTAATCTCCTGAAACTTTTCTGTATATTGGTTGGGAATATAACTTCCAAATCTTCCTCTAATAACTAGTCAATGTGTAGTCAATTCTGCTATAAAGACAAATAACATTTTTTATAATCCAACTCCTATCCGAAACGATGTATAATGTATTTTTTTTTTTTTTTCATAACTTCTTTTTTTTTGCGTTGTGCCCGATTTTTTTTTTTTTCTCTCTTAGTTGACGTCTTACATTATACCTAGTTCTGGTAGAATTTTGATATTGGTTACCCTTACTTCCAAAAAGGTTCACTTGTATTGCGTTGAAACTTCTAGAAATATAAAAAGTTTTATTAATAAAATAAATATTGAAATTTTGAAATTTTGAAATTTTTATTTACTTTTCTTAGTGTCCTATTCTTACTACATCTGAGAAACGAATGAGGTTCTAGGTTCATGTTCATGTGCTATGTTCATTTTTTAAGGTGAAAGCATTTTCACAGCCTACTTTTATATTATATATTCTGATATCTGAATGCAGCCTACTTATCTATTCGATTTATCATTTATCATCCCATATCAACTTATATTAATATTTCAAGATTGCAAAATTGAAATTATTAATTAATAATCTCAATTAACCAAAATTCCTAAATAATTAAATTATATACTTCGTATAAAAGTAAACTTATACTATACAAAATGGTATATAATAATATTATAAATGATTCTTCCCCGGCGACCGCAATGAAATTGAATTGTGTTACATTCATAAACCATCTAAGAATCGTAATAATAATTTATCTATATCCTCTATAATAACTATTATATTTTCTTGAATTCTTTGATTCAGTTTAACCTTTAAATTAGATTATACAAAAACAGAATTAGTTTATTTAATTAGTTTTATTACAAGTGGGAAAATAAAGAAGTAGAGAATAAAATAGAGGAACATACCTTTTTTATTTTGATTTTAGTCCCTTTGCCATAAAAAAGAGCAAAGCGGAACTAATGGATTTGTGCAAAATCGAAAAGTATGTAACAGGTAGAAAGAATTATCGGAGACCCCATAAAATATATATATTCTTAATCAGGACGACAAGAAGAGTCGATCTAGCCCTGTCTGTCTTTCGGTCTGTATGAACGCCTGTTTCTCAGAGACTATAAGAGCTGCAGCAACCACTTGGAACGTAGAATCGTTATGTTCGTATGATATATGTACGAGTTTGTTTTAGATTTATGAATTTCTTCCCCTGACCGAAGTAACGATTATTATGCACAATTTTCAACCGATTGAATTTCTTTTTGGCACACATTGTGATTCACGTTAAGATTGGATAAAAACATGGCAGTTATTCAACATTAAGTTTCTAGGTATAGAGCGCGGGGGCTAGGAGGTGCTAAAGTATGTGTAGAACTGTGTATATGTGTTCATATGTGTGTGTATGGCTGTGTATGTAGGCAACGGGGTTCTCGTAGTCGGGCTCACTCCACTATAGACTTCTTACTTGTTCCTTCTTTTCTTATGTCGCGCACATTCTCCTGATTAATTTCTCTATTTTCTAATCTGGAAAATCGTTAGCTAAAGTATATATATATATAAATATATATTTCGTTGAGACTGGGATAAGAAATTAGATAAATTTTTTTTTTTTGTTTTATTTTTTATTTTTTATTTTTGGTCCATGTTCCTTGCCTTGTTTAAAATACAAAGATTGTATATGAAAATATTGAAATTTGTTAAAATTTGTCCAATATGATGGGCTTCTAAGCGAAAGGAACACGGGTTTTTTATGATTTTTAATTTTTTTTTTGATTTATCGTGTTTTAGCATTTTAAAATTTTTTTGATTTTTTTTTTTAACTCCAAATATTGTGAACTAACCATCTGAAACTATTTTCTGTTTATTGGTTGGGAATATAACTTCAAAAACTTCCTCTAATAACTAGGTAACGTGTAGTCAATTCCGCTATAAAGACAAATAACATTTTTTATAAGCCAACTCCTATCTGTCTATTTTTTTTCCTATTTTCATAACTTCTTTTTTTCCTTTGCGTTGTGCCCGCTTTTTTTTTTTCTTTCTTAGTTGAGGTCTTACATTATACCTAGTTCTGGTTGAATTTTGATATTGGTTACCCTTACATCCAAAAAGGTTCACTTGTATTGCGTTGAAACTTCTAGAAATATAAAAAGTTTTATTAATAAAATAAATATTGAAATTTTGAAATTTTTATTTACTTTTCTTAGTGTCCTATTCTTACTACATCTGAGAAACGAATGAGGTTCTATGTTCATGTTCATGTGCTATGTTCATTTTTTAAGGTGAAAGCATTTTCACAGCCTACTATTATATTATATATTTTGGTTCGTGAACTATTGAACCTATTGCGGATGGCATTAAAGTGTAGCCTACTTATCTATTCAACCTAATATTTAAATATGTCAATATTTACTTACTTTTTCTATCTGCTTTATATCTGCATCTCTAACTGTCTATAACATCGACGATTTATTAAATTTATTTATTTAATAGGCTTTATTTATTTTATTTTTTATATTTATTCTATTTATTTGTTTATTTTATTTATTTTATTTTATTTATTTTATTTATTTTATTTATTTTATTTATTTTATTTATTTTTGAAATTTTATTTATTTTATTTATTTTTGAAATTGTATTTATTTTATTTATTTTATTTATTTTATTTATTTTATTTATTTTATTTATTTTATTTATTTTATTTATTTTATTTATTTTATTTATTTTATTTATTTTATTTATTTTATTTATTTTATTTATTTTATTTATTTTATTTATTTTATTTATTTTATTTATTTTATTTATTTTATTTATTTTATTTATTTTATTTATTTTATTTATTTTATTTATTTTATTTATTTTATTTATTTTATTTATTTTATTTATTTTATTTATTTTATTTATTTTATTTATTTTATTTATTTTATTTATTTTATTTATTTTATTTATTTTATTTATTTAATTTATTTTATTTATTTTATTTATTTTATTTATTTTATTTATTTTATTTATTTTATTTATTTTATTTATTTTATTTATTTTATTTATTTTATTTATTTTATTTATTTTATTAATTTTATTTATTTTATTTATTTTATGAAATTTTATTTATTTTAATTATTTTTGAGACTTTATTTATTTTATTTATTTTATTTATTTTATTTATTTTATTTATTTTATTTATTTTATTTATTTTATTTATTTTATTTATTTTATTCATTTTATTTATTTTATTTATTTTATTTATTTTTGAGATTTTATTTATTTTATTAAATTTTTGAGATTTTATTTATTTTATTTATTTTTGAAATTTTATTTATTTTTGAAATTTTATTTATTTTACTTATTTTTGAAATTTATTTATTTTATGTATTTCAATTATTTTTTTTCATTTGACGTATTTCAAATAATTTGTAGCTATAATTGTAATAATCTAGGGTATATTGTAGTTTGCGCTTTTAAAGTTGTTTTTATTTTCTTGTGGAATTTAGTTTTTTCATTCACGTATCATTTGATTAATAATAAGAATGTTATGTAATTACAAAATAATCGCAGTCAGTTGAACTCTCAGTTACTACAGTAGACTATCAACATACGTAGGTAACTGGCTCTGTTGCTGCATGAGTTGCACATGCCTCTTGCTGCCTTCTGACTCCTGTCTGCCTTCGCACACACAAAAAGCCCAATTAAATGCATGAAAACGAACGCGACCACATAAAAATGTGGGGGAAAATGTTAAGAAAAATGAAAAATAAGAAAATAAGAAAATAAGCCGCAGACTTGCGATTTGCGTATAATCCATGCCAGAATTTATGCAAAAAGGCGCAAAACTCGCGTCTTAATAGAAGACACCAAAGCGGAATTGACTTCTTCTGTATTTTTACATATTATCATAATTGAGGCGCTGCAATTAAAATGTGTATATAAGAATATATGTATAAAGATAGTGAATAAAGTTAAGCTTAAAGGTAAAGGTAAAGGCAAAGGCAAAACCAGTAATGAGGCAAACATAATCCAAATCGAAAGGAACCATTTTAAGAGTAATTTTAATGGTTTTGTTGCTATGTTAAATATGTTTTTAATGCGCGCACCCAGTGAATTATTTTCTTTTTGTTTTTCTTGTTTTTAAAACAAAATTAAATTAAAAATGCATTTCGGCCAACATGGCAGTAGCCTGAACGCCAAGGGTGGCGGTGTCGTGTGGGGAGGGGGTGGGGTCGGTGGGGAAGCAAGCAAGAAACCAGCCAAACAGACAACAAATGAATTGAGCCATCAACGCGACGTCACGCAGCACTCACTGTATATTCCAAGGGAGCTGCCCTATGGCCAGTTTACCACAGAGAAATGGCCAAAAAAAAAAATACCAAAAAAAAAAAAAAAAAAACACCAATAACAACAACAACAAAAAGAAACCAGAACGTGTTGAAAGCCATGTGTGGCATGGCCAGAACTTTAAGGACGGCGGCAAGCTGTAAAAGGCAAGTTGCGACTCGTAAAGATCTTTGGCAGGGGTTTCTCAAACATAGCTTACATATATACATATATATATTTATATATATATATATATATATAGATATATATGATATAAACATTGGCGTGTCAGTTTCACGTGCAGTGGCAAAAGGTAATTCATCTTGTTATTTTTTTTTCCTCATTTTATTTTTAGTTTTTTTTTTGTTTCTTATTTATTTGGCTGATGACGCGACGGAGACGCCAATTTTCCATTGGTTGAAATTAAAATTAAAGTTGAGGCTGTTTTCCCCTTTTGTCTTCAATTTTTAGCATACATTTCCTTTCCCTCTCCCTCACCCTTTGCCATTTCCTTTCCCTTTTCATTAACATTTCTCTTGCCATATTTTGACTCTGTCTGTCTGCTGCCTGTTGCCTAATTAGATGCGAGTTGGGGCATTTTAATGCTATTGAATATGTTATAAAAAAATAACCATAAATTTTATATATAAATACTTTTACCTATATCTATATATATATATATCAAGTGATCCTTAGTTTGATGTGTTATGCCCAACGCTGTAGGAATCGCCTTCAGTAGCAGCCGAATCCACACTCCAAGCTTGAATCTGCTGCCTGATAAAGTTAAGTTACTATTAATAAACCGTTAAGTAGCGGTTTAAAGTTAGAAATATTAGTTTAATTTAAGCTTAAAGCTGGTTACCAGTTTGAGCCAATAAATAAAAGTCAGTCGAAAAGCTGTTAGTAGGAATAAGAATAAGAATAAGAATAAGAATAAGAATAAGTTTTCAAAGGCTTACGACAAAAGCCAAAACCCAAAAGGGACAATCAATTATATTGCCACGCACTTGGCTTTGATCATTTGCCACACTCTGATGCTGGTGACAATGCGTTGCCTCTATTTTACACTGATTGTCTCCCTCTCTCTCTGTGTGTGTGTGTGTGTGTGTGTGAGTTGATCAATACAACCGTGATATGAACTCCAGAAGCAACTGCAATCCCAAGCCCAAAACAGAAAACTGCAAGCAAACAGTTTTTAATGTGCACCTTTTGTTCTGTGGCAATTGCAAATGTAACTGTTGCCACAAAAAAGCGTAAAAAAAACAGTATAGTATTCTCTACACAAAGAGAGGAACAGAGAGAGACAGTTAAAGAAAGAGTTGCACTGGCAAACAACAGCAGCAGCAGCACCCAAAACGAGGCAAAGGGTTAGGAGAGAGCCTTGAAGCACGGGGCACCTAAAGCAACTGCTGCCTGCCGAAATGTCAAATGCCAGGCCATATTTCTTAAACGCCAAATACTTTTTGACATAATAGTCCAATTACCTTATCGCGCCATCTGAGATGCGGTCGCCGTTGCAGCACGTAGTTGTTAGCTGTTGTTGTTGTTGTTGTTGTAGTTGCTGTTGTTGTTGGACGTTGCTCCTTGCCTTGGACGTTGTCGCTGCCGCCGCCAACATTGATGCTGCTGCTGCTACTGCTATTGCTGTTGCTGTTACTGTTGCTGTTGCGATTATTTATGGCGATCAATGTGAGCCCAGTAGCAGAAATTCCATTTAAATTGCGTACAACAACAATAACAACAACAACAGCAGCAACAATTGTTTTTTTCTACAACGGCGTTGGCGGCATTGGCGGCGGTGCCTCTGAAGCGGCATCAACAACCAGCAGCAACAACCAGTAACAATCCCACCACCAGCAGTTCCCACTAACCTAGCCATTTGCTAGCCAAACACTGACAATTTATCTAGCTATATAATAAGCTATGGAAATAAACGAAAATCGGAAAAACTCTTTGAGTAATAATTAACTCTTTGGTTTCTTTTCAAATATAACAAAACATATCTATCTTCTTCTCATTCTTCTATCTTTCTCTGTCACTCTCTCCTCCTCATTTTCATTTTCTTTCCATGCGCTCTTTCTCCTTTCTTACATATCTGAAGAAAAGTTGTAACAATTTGCTTAAATTTGTTTTATTTAATTTCATTCAAATTTTGAGTGAGTTGCTAGTTTTTTTCCTAAATAAAAAATATTTAAATAATTTTCAAAAATAAAAAAAAAATAAATTTAAACGATTAAGTAAAAATAATCTTTTTTTTTAAATAATAAATATATACAATAAATTTTTTCTTATTAACTTATTTTAAGTTAATTTTAAATAAAGTAAAAATATATTCTGGAGTTTCATTTGCTGTGCAACTGGCAAAGAGCATTAAAGAATGACTTAAAATTATTGTTGTTTTTATATATTTTACTATATTTGTTATACAAAATAATCATTATAAGTATAATAAACTGTTATACAAGATATGTGCTTATAAGTATTTATAAAATGTATATTATCTATGTATCTATCGCCTCATAAATGCTTAAATTGAAATTTTGTTTTCTCATTTTAAATTAATTGAAATTAATTTAATAAAATATTTAATTTAATTTTTAATAATTTATAATAATTATTTAACTATTAAAGAGCTTAAGTTTAGCTGGTTATCTTTAGCTATAAATATTTAAGCTGCTTATTATTTTAGCCAAAGCAACAGCTTAACGTGGGACGGCAGCAATATCAATGGCAACTGGCGGAAAAACACCTTCAAAAGCCCATGCTCAACATCTGTTTAAGGCAGGACAATCGATTTGGCATAAAGTGTTGCTCATACACAACAAAAACAACAACAATAACAACAACAACACAAGCACACACACAAACATATATACATACATTCATAGATATATATGTAGCAGAAACACACATTTAATGGTAAGTTGTAAATGAGTCTCGAGGGTCTCTCTGGAGCTGCCCGCGCCCGTAATATGTCTTGTTGCTTGTTTGACAGTTGTTGTTGTTGTTGTTGCTGTTCTTGTTGTTGTTTTTGTTGCTTTAACTGCCCAGAACAATCGTAGTTATATTTTTAAACGCAACTACGCGCTGCTCAAAGCGATATTGATCTTATTTCAATATGCCAGCCACTGACTTCGATACCAATTTGAACTGAAGACTCTGACTTGGCTTTTAATTTGCTGCTGCGCTTTGCAGTTGCAGTTGCAGTTGCATTTTCAGTTGCAGTTGCAGTTGCAATCTTCTTGTGGCAGTCACTTGAGTCTAGTTGACGTTGTTCCTTTTTTTTCTTTTGCAATTGTTGTTGGAGTCGCACCTTGGTCTCTACTTGTCGGCATTTTTCCATTGATGTTTACCTCTTGCTTGCTGCCACTTGCCTTTTGCCTCTTGCCACTTGCCACTTGCTGTTGCCTTTGCTTTATTTTCCAGTTGTCAACGTGGGCGAGAAAGGCGGCTTGGCTATCAGAGGGGCGGGTCTTACTTTGATTTAGTAAGCCGTAATTACAGCTGAATTGTGTCCAAGCCAAAGTTAGCCAAATGCTTTAATGAAATCTAACCAATTTCTTACCAATGTTTTAGGCCAGAATTTTACTTGACAACTGAACATATTGATATTGAAATTTGTAATCGAATATTGAGCAATTGTGTAAAACTTTAAAATGTGTATGCTAAATTAATCGATATGTTATCGTTAAGCCACAGCTTTTATGATATCGATTAATAATTACAGCAAACAGTTAAAAATTGATTAACATATAAAGCGCATACAATAACTCGGCTTAAATGCTACAATAGACCAGCTGTTGAAGGGGTTAACTAAGCGAAGAGAGAAGGACACTGCAGCTAGAGGTGCTAGGTGCGAGTCCCAGCAGGATTATGACAGTTTTACTTTGGTTTTCTCATTTTGATTTTGACAATTTTAATTTCAGCAAAAGTATGGCCCAATATAAGATAAAGGGTGAGCCAAGAGAAACAGGAAGAGCAGGAGAAGGAAAAGGAGTAGGAGTAAAAGGAAGAGGCGTTGATGTAGGATAAGGCAAGTTGGGAAAAAAGTTTCGATAACGTTTGGACGATTACCAACGAGCAGCAAACTGCAATAATCGTAACACTAACAATAACAAATTAGAATTGCATGTTTTTTACCGATTAATTTTTATAAGTTTTATAAACATACACACACACACACAAATTTGTTATGCTTGTTATATATATATATGTTATGTATATATGTATATGTATGTATGTGTATTTGTTTGTATGTATTGAGTCGGGAGCTTCATTGTTTGTCGCTCATTAAGAAAATGTTGCGCGCTTCGACGACGTTTCATGTTGTTATTCTTGTAAAAAAGTTGCCGACAAAGAAAGTTCCCTCTCAGCCCCCTCCCGACCACAATCCCACCACAATGCTAAAACACCCTGTAAGTTGGCATGTAACTCCCTGTATGTGATCTTCCCCCCCTAATACTTAGTAACTATTTCTAGGCATAATTTAAAAAAGTAAAAAAAAAAATCAAAATCGCACAGTTTATGCAAATCGCAAGACCCTGAAAAAGGCATTTTGGCATGCGAGCTGCAACTTGCTACTTGCTACTTGCTGCTTGCCACTTGCAACTGGCTGGCAACTTGCAACTATACAGACAAAGCTGGCAACAAGTTGCTGCTGCTGTTAATGTGAGTTGTGCCCAGTTTTTAATAGACTTTGACTATTTTGACTGACAATTCACTCTCACTCTCTCTTTCTCTTTTTATATCTCTCTTCTTCTTCGTCTGTGTCTCTGCCTGTGTGTGTGTGTGTGTGTGTGTATTTTATGCCATGACAATTTGTCATATATACACCACATGACGTCATTTCATTTTAAAATAATAATAATAATAATATTCAGAAGATAAGGAAAAAGATAATGATGAAAAAAATGGCCTTAATGCAACTGCAACTGCAACTGAAAACAACTAAGAAATCTGTAGTCGAGTGAGCCCGACTACGAGAGTCCCTTTGCCTACATAAGCAGACATACACATACACACAGTTCTACATGAACTTTAAGCAATTGCGCGCGCCCCCTCCTCACCGTGTTTTTTGCACGAAAGTTTACAAAGTAGATTAAAAATGGTCTAATTATGATGTGTTCCAAAAAGAAATTCGATCGGATTAAAATTGTGCTTAATAATCGTATATTTCATAATGCGAAGGTCAGAGAACGAAATTCAGAAATCTAAAACAAACTCGTATAGCATACAAAAATAACAAATCTTGATTTAGAGCTTGGTTGCTCTAGCTCTTATGGTCTCTGAGAAACAGGCGTTCATACAGACGGATAGGGTTAGATCGACTTATCTTGTCGTCCTGATCAAGAATATATATACTTTATGGGATCTCCAATGATTATTTCTACCTGTTAAATACTTTTCGATTTGCGTTTCGCATAAATCCATTAGTTCCCTTTTGGTCTTTTTAAAGACAAAATGGCTAATCAGTTCCTAAATTCGAGCAAAGATTCAAAAAAATTAATCAAATTAAATTTAATTTTAATTTATTACATCGTTTATCTATATAAATAAATGGTATTAGCAGAGATATTGTTTTCTTTCTGCCATGTCATATATCTATACTTCTATAAAACAGAAAATAAAAGAAAAAATAAATAAATGAATAATCAAATAGAAATAAAATAGTATTTAGTACTTTTTTTAAATTTTATTAATTATTATTATTACTAAGTGTATCTTCCCTTCGTCCATGATATTTGCTTTAGTTTAACTACTAAAACTACACTAAAATTTATAAAGCCTTTGGAAAGTCCTAAATGTAATGGATATATAATTAATTAATTATTAATTAAATTCCATCATAAACATGGAATTTTGTAGCTTTTAAGCATTCCTGGCCGACCTTGTTCTTGGTGTCTTTGGAGCTTTCAAAGGTTTTCCTAATTGCTTATTGGCTTTCATTGACTTTGTTTTTGGTTTTGGTAAACCTGTTAATACCTGACATTTTGGTTTAAGTTTTAATGCCCCAGATTTTGGTATAGTTAAAGCTTTTAATATCTTCGTATTTTCATTTTTTATAGCATTTATTTTGGGCTTTGTAACAGTTTTTAAAACCGTTTTGGCTTTTGGTGGAGCTTTTATCACATCCTTTCTTGCTTTTGGTAAAGCTTTTGAGATCTGTTTCTTTGGTAAAGCTTTTCTTGGTTTTACTTGAGATTTTATAACCTCCTTTCTTCCTTTTGATATTAATTCTAAGAGTTCTATTTTCGGTTCTAACATAGATCTTATTAGCTTCGCTTTTGCTGTATTCACAGATTTTGCTTTTGTAGCTTTTAGCTCTCGCTTTTTTATTATTCCGACTCGGGTTCGTTCACCTCCTAGTTTCTTAACACTAGGATCTTCGGGGACTCTCGTGTCTGGTACAAGTACGTTCACAGTATTAAGGAAAAGGCGATATGCTTCCGCTCTATCTTTATTGACACCCCGCAAATCATCATTTGCTCGAAAATAATCTGTCATGTCTTTTCAAATTTTCTATTTAATTAATTTAGGACTGGAATTAATTATTTGTCGACCAGAATCGCTCTTAAAAGTGTAAATATATTTAAAAAACAAAAAAAACTTCAAAATTTCAAGATTTTTAATTGTTGAGCTTATTTTCGTATTCCGACAGCTGCTTGGAAACAAATGATATTCTAAGTTCATTTTCATGTGCTTTGTTAAGTTTCTAATGAGAAAGCATTTTCATAGCCTACTTTTATATCATATATTCTGATATCTGAACTATTGAAGAAGACATTAAAAATTAGCCTATTTATGTATGGAATTTATCATTTGAGAACTTACATTCATATTGAAGGATTGTTCCCTTCTGCTCTTTTTTAAGGCGAAGGGACTAATAAGAGCTAAACACGTTGTCTACCAAGATTTTACAGTGTCTGGTTGTTGACAGTGTAAGCAGATGAAGTAGGAAAGGGGGGAAGGGGGTTGGGTATCTATTCACGCGAAAAACCAAACGCTGCACATTTCGGCGGCTGTTCTCAGCAATCTTTTGTGTAATTGGAAGCTGAATCTTGGCGGGCAAAACGTTTTGAACCCGCTGCTTAGCCTTTGGCGTGGGAATAACGAACACCGACGTCGACGCCAACGACTACAACGACAACGACAACGACAACGACAACGACAACGACAACGACAACGACAACGACAAAGACAACGACAACGCTTACATTGACGCTGACTCTGACAACAACACTACAGCAACAACAGCACAGTGGTTACAACTAACTATAAATCTTAATATTAATATTCAAATTTCTATGTGTAAAATATAATTTCAAAAAGCTTCAAATGGCATTTCATTCATACCCGAATCAGGGCGAACTAGCTTCTCAGAGATGACTTTAAGAAGCTTATAGAAGGTTTCGATTTAAGCACTGACTAGAAGAATCTATAGTTAAAATCAACACAATATAAATTAAATTAAATTAAACATCTGATTTGGTAATGTGCATGCTGGGAATCGAACCTAAGACGCCTCAGTAAATTACCTTTGAATACGCTCTGCCATTTCCCCATTTATATTCTGTTGGGTATTTATTTTATTTAGGAATAGAAATTTTATAACTACCCCGAAATAAATGTAATTTTTATTTACTTAATATTAAGCAATCGATCAACAACAAATAAAATAAAATATTTAATAAATAAATATAACTTTCATATATTTTTTAGATTATAAAAAGTTAAAGGAAAAAAATATTTTTCATATATTTATAATCAAATTGCAAGCAAAATGCTTCGTGCAATAAATAAAAAAGTATATTAAAATATCTAAATAATATTTACATAAAAAGCAGTTTAATAAAAGATTATTCAGATACTTAAAAGTATATAGGCAGAGAACAGAAATTTATTTGTGTTCAAAACTAGTATTTGAAAGTCAATTTAAAAAAAAAATAAAATTTGTTTTCTGTATTTGGCAATTATATTTAAAAATAAATTTAAATTTAAATGATAAGAATAAAATGTTAAAATGTTTTATATTTTATTATTTATATTAATATGTTATTTATATGTTAATAAAAATTATTTAATCATAATAAATAAATCATGTTAATAACAAATGTAATAAAATAAAAAATTTATTTATTATTTAATAAAAATAATAAGAGATGCCAGCTGAACATATATATATATATATATGTATATAAAATATATAAAATTTATTAATTCTAATTAAATTTCTAATTAGTAAAAGTTTTTCACTGCGTTTTTATTATATTTGGACACACTGTGTAACAGTGCTAAACATGTTCAATGAAATGGTATAAAAATTATTTTTTTTTTTTTGCCGAATTGCCACTTTGCTGGTGTTGCATTTGTTGTTGCTCTTACTGCTGCCCATATATATGAGTGTGTGTGTATGTGTCTATGTGGCTGTCGCTGTGGCTGTGACTGTGGTTGGGGCAGTTGTTGCTGCAGCAGCTGCGCATTTGCATCAGACCCCGAAGAGCGATCAACGTTTCCGTCTCGATTCTACAGACGGCCCAGCTGTGTTGTTTTCCATTTGGCCGTTTGCCGTTTGGCTGTTTGCCGTTTGGCTGTTTGCCGTTTGCATGCAACACAAGCTGCAACACTCAATAATTTGCCTGTCCTGATCTTGTTGCTGTTGTTGCAAGTTGCTGTTGTTGTTGCTTTTGTTGTTATTGTGACTTGCGTTCGCATTTCATTCGCGCTTATCTCGTCTCGGCTCGTTTTCATGTCTTTATTTATAATTTTATTGATAAAATTGACATTAATCGTGCGTTTAAGACGATTTTTATCGCATTGCGTGCAAATTGCTTACAATTTTGCACCATGTTTCATGTAACAGTAGTCGAAATGTATTCAGACTGAAATTCGCATATTTTATTACCATACCATTACCATTTGGGTGTTGGCACTGACAGCCACACCAGCCGCACCAGCCGCCAACTAACAGACCTCTCAGATAACCAGGACATTTGTACTTGTTACTTCTTGTTGCTTGTTACCTGATAAAAATGTTGTTATAACATCATTTGTAATGGCTATCAGGTAAGTGGCAAGTCAACTATATAATATATATATATATATGTATATGGAGTAAGTGTTTGAAAGTGAACTGAAAGCCAATTTGATTTAATTCTTTGCTTAAATGATATTTAATTGCTCATCCGATTCTTATTGCTTAATTCTATAAATTACATTTTAATTGAGTTTAAACTTGCTTCATATTTATAGAGAAATACTTATTCAGTAGTATTCATGAGTTTCTTTAGGTTTTTCTTTTATTTTTTGTTTTAATCTTTATTTTCTTAATATACAAACTTTAGAATTAATATCTAATAATTCATTCCGACTTAAACTAATTAGTTGCGTTTATAATTTTTATATCTTAATTTCATATGAATTGTGCTGAGGAATTCTATTGTTTCTTTCTCAATCTCTATCTTTTAATCTCTCTTCTGCTTTCTTCGTTTATCACTACTTAAACTCCTACTTCTTCTTTTGATATTGCATTATCTTTTTCCTATACAATTAACAATTCTTATCTCGATTAAGATATGGATCATTCTTATAATCTAACAATAACTCATTATTGAAAATAATAATTCTTAATGAAAATTCTTATTGCAAATATCATATACACTTATTAATTCATTAATTCATTTCCTTCATTGATTCATTGATATATTAATTCATTTCAATCATTAACTCGTTGTTTCAATCGATTTGCTAGTGCATTGATTCAATATTCATTTCCTTTTCAATAGATTGAAGCGTTTATATCTGTTTTCATTGATCCTTTATTGATTGTTACATTGATTAATTGATGATAAATTATTGTATAGATTCGGTAAATCATTGATTCATTCTTTGAATATTTCTATCAATTATTCAAAGATAGAAAATTTTATTACTAACATTTTATCATTGATTCGTTAATTGTTTCCTTTGCATATTGATTCACTGACTCAGAGTTTTATATATATTTTTTTTTCATCAATTCTCAGATATATTTTCAATGATTTTTTGATTTATTTATATATTGATTCAATATTTTATTGCATTATTTTATTAATCAATATTTAAAGAATCATTAAACAATATTTTCCTTTGGATAATTACAAGGACTCTAGGGAAGTCTTAAGTAATTCTAGGAACTTCCCAATTATTCTTATAAGAACAAAATTAAGTACAGGATAATATAAATTATTATTATATGTAGGATATATAATTCGATTTATACTTTGATTTCTTATAAGAAAATCCGTTTTGAATCAATCAAAAGAAAAAAATTTCTATGAGTAGAAAATTTGTATATTAATTGGAAAAAAAAAATTTTTATTTGTGAATGGAAAACGGAAGTGGAAATCAATATAGAAGTTGAACAGGAAAACGGTGCGGAAAAGTACCAAAATATTGGGAATTATTGAAGTTTTTTTTTTCTTAGCTGAAAAAGTTGCTAAAGGATAATATTCTTGAAGTTTCTTCTTTTACTTATCCGGCAGTCGGATTGGGAAACATTTCGTTTGATATATGAAATGCGTTTGTTGCTGTTGCATCACTTGGGATAAGCATTTTCCCACATTAATTTTCCTAATTTCAAAAAGCCAAGCAATGCCATTGCATTGAAAAGGGAATGAGATGAATGTGACGCATTTTAATGGTGTGCCGGCAATGGGGAAGGGAAAGAGGAAATAGGTGAGGGGTAAGGAATGAGCGGTGAATGACAAGTCACCCCATAGGATAGCACAAAACTATTTATCAATGCTGAAGCATTTCAGATACATGCAACGTTTTTCAAGTAAAATCCATGAAATTGGGCTGAGAGTCAGAAACAAGATTATGATGGAGCCACGGGTTTCTTGGCCAAAAACTCTTACCAATATCCACCCGCAATAACAGTAGTTGCTGCTGTTGCTGCTGCAACCCCTCCTGCTGTTTATATATATATATATATGTATATGTGTGTGTATGCAACTCTATGGGTATCCCCTGTGTCAGCCCCTGTCAAATGAAGCGGCAAAAAAGTAGCTGGAAAATGAAATATGCCAACGACGTCGTCGTCGTTGTGTCTTCCTCTCCCCTTGCCCCCTTAGCATATACGAAATGCAGCAGCTAAGACAACTGGCGGCGCATTAAATGACGCCCCAGCGACGCTCTCAACATCTTACGCAATGTCCAATGGTTGGGCGCCCCAAGCAGGGACCCAAAATGCGACTTTGCTTTGTTTGCCGCAACGCGTAGAAATTGCATTTCGCCTGCTAAAATATTTCACTTTAGAGGACGAACACAGGTCACAGGCTGACTTTTGCAGTAGCCGACACACGCCGCACACACACACACACACACACACACACACACACAGCCCCAATCACACCCATTTAACATTAGATACCCCCTCCCACCATCCCTTTGCCCCTTCAGGCACCATTAGTATGCAGCTGGCGTTGGTAAAGTTTTTGGTGCGGCCAACAAACGCATGCGGCTGCTATAGCAGCTTTACCAGCTTCAGTAACTCCTCCATTTTCATCTTCATCTACCAGTTCCAAGCTCCATTTCCATTTTCTCCTTGCTGCTGTTGCTATTGCTGCTGCTGCTTATCCTAGCCGCATCTCGTCCCAAAAGCACGTAAATAAATCTTAAAATTGTAAAACTCGCAGCGCTGTTTCAGTTGCAGCTGCATTTGCAATGCGGCAAGGAGTAACTGGGGCAAGGATACGTGCGGGTGTACGGATGTTGGCCAAATGCTGTCGCCATTTTGCGATGTGTTTTGCCGCCATCGCCGCAGCAAATTACGCAAGGCTTCGTCTTTTGGCTACGACTACGACTACAACGACTACGACTACGACTACGACTACGGCTACGGCTTTGGCAAACGGCTTCCTTAGCTTTTGCTAACCCTCCTACCAACCCCACCCCCCCCGCCCCTATCTAACACCCTTGCTACTGGTATATATCTACAACTACTAACAGTTACGTCTACGCTGGCAGTTCAAGCAACGTTTGTCCTTGGCATGTCCTTTGCGCGCTTTGTGCATTTAAACCGACACAAACCGACATCAACCTCCATCTCCACAACCCTTCTCTCATACTACCCTACACAGCAACTTCATAGCCTTTTCTAGCATCAACATCAGCGTCAGCGTCAGCGTCGACGTCGTCGTCGTCATCTTCGTTGTCGGCAAAATGCAGTCATTACTGAAAATTGGTTTTGGGGCTAACGCACTTGCACATTTCATGGCTATACAGGGCAACACACATATAACCACTCACACACACACACACCACACACACAAACACATATTACCCATTTGGCTCTTGAGGGAGCACCAACAACAACAACAACAACAACAACAACAACAACAACAACACCAACAGCAACAATAGCAACAAATGCGTCGTTTCAAAAGTTTACTTTTCGCATATTTTTCTTCAAATTGCATGCGATTTTTACTTGTTTGCCGCTGATGCCGCCATCTTTTTGGCGCCTTTGCCAAACTGCACACACACATACATACTTATGTATATATATAGGGGTTAGCATCGTATATAGTAGTGCATATAATATATATATATATATACATGAGATTGCACCTTGGCGCTTGGCGCTTGTTGCTGTTGCACCCTGTGACACACGCGTCGCATATTTTCAACGATTTGTTACACAGCCAAGAAATTCACATTTCCCATCTTTAGCCTTGTCATACAACCCACCGCCCCACCACAACTAAGTTACCCTACTACTATTTTCCTTTAGACCCCTACTTCCCTACTTCCCTACTCCTCAACCCCCCTACCACACCCTTTTAAATGTCAAATCCAAAAAAGCACCGCACAGTCCACTTTCTCACAGGTCTGCATAATCGCATGTGGTTTGTCAGACGCTCAGTACGGTTCAACAGATCGCTCCCCACAACTTGAGCAAGCAGCAAAAGAGCCAACCATACACCCTTCACCCAACCTATTCATGCTTTAACTACCATTTTCCCAACGTTGCTTTTCCCCCTACTCAGTGCCACTCTTCTACTTCGCTACTCTGCTGCAAGCAACGTGTTGTTGGCCCATGAAGGTAATTTGCTAAGACCAAAAAGAGAGACTAATGTGCGGATTACAAGGATTTACAAATGCAATCGCATATTGCATTGCTTTTACCAGGCACTTGTTCTTATTGTTGTTGTTGTTGTTGTTGTTGTTGTTGTTGTGGCTGTTGTTGGTGCTGCTACTGCTGCTGCTGCTGCTGCTGCTGTTGTTGCTAGTCATAAATACAAATTAGTTTTTACATTTGCCAAAGGCTTCCGCAACGTCTTGTCACTTATTATGGCGACATTTTATGTTGCACGCTGCATCAGCGCAGCTAAGGATTAATACACAACAACAACAACAACAACAACAACAATTACAACAACGACAACAACAACAATAACAAACTATTATAACAATTATTTACTGTTGTTTAATAAACCAAAGTTTTATATAGGCAAATCTATATACAAAAGATTTAAGATGAAAACAATAGTCTATGAACTATCTACAACAAATAGAAGCTAACCCAACCTTTGATATATATATCTAAAATATATACGATCTTCATCAAATTGTTAGATAACTACAGATAAATATATATCTAAACGTGTGCCAAAAGTTAAAGCTATAGCTTAAGCTTTGCGCCAGGAAATCTTTAGAAACTAATTAGGAAAATAGAAAAGAAAACGTGATATCAGCTCATATAAATAGACTGTATAAGAGAGTAGTACATAAACTGTATAACACTAATGCTAATAAACTGTATAACAGTATAACTTGACCATATTTATATAGTACTTATTTGTGGTAACTTTTGGTTTAAAAATTCTGCAAACTGTTGGAGAGTTAGGAGCTAATTTCAAGGGTTTCTGCTGAGTAGGAATTATGGATCTATTGTCTAGAGGCTATAAACAGATGGATTTTACGCACCTACATAGACTTCACACTACACAGCAACTGTTGTTGTTGTTGTTGTTAGTGTAGAAATAGCAACAGCAGCAAGAACTATTAAAAATTTCGCATCACTTTAATTAAATCTGTTCAAGTTGGCAGCAACTCTCAGTATACAGTCATTGACTATAGTAAACTTGGTTGTTGGTTGGTATTTTGTTGGTTGTTGTTTAGCTGTTGCTGCTTGTTGTTGTCTAGTTGCTGCTGTAAACTTGCAGCTGAAATCCAGCAGCGTTACCAAGTTAACGTCAAGTTAAGCGTTGCGTTATTAACAACAATTATTGACAGGCAACAGCAGCAGCCTATGCCTAGCTTGGGCTTAGGTTAAGGTATTGGCTTTAAGCTGATACCAAAACTGGTAACTGGCCAAAAGCAATAGCGATCGAGTTGCTGCCAAAAGGTACGAGTAGCTTGGGCAAATTTCACACTTAAGAGGGCAAAGGGTAACTGCAAAAATAACTGCTTGCTGCTTTTATTGTTGTTGTTGTTTTTTTCTACGCTATTAAAATGCGATTTTGGCTACAGGCAACAGACACACAGTGTAAAGCTCTTGACTTAGAACCCAAAATCCCTATATATATATATATATATATATATATATATATATAGGTACATCATACATACAGCAGAGGCTGGCTACATAGCCAGGCTAATTTTCAAGTTACCAGATTGATTTCGCGCGTAAATTTATGCGCACTTTATTGCATATTTGCGAGTACGTTCACCAGGCTAAGAGGCAGCCGCAAGAGCTTCAATGCTGGCCCAAAGCACAAACAGTTAAGCAGGCAGTCAGCTAGTCTACCATTGCCTGGTTGGCCTCCAGTTGGCCTGACTCATTTTCCCAGCGCATTTTCCGGCACGTCGCAGATAAGCCCAAAGACGCTGCTCTGGCTCTCTGTCTAAGGAAGACTCTATGGATCTGGCTTATTGCCTGGCTACGTATTTTATTTGGAGCAGTTGGCTGATGAAATGCCAGCTTCTATCCTCCCTCTCTCTCTATGATTTTCCCTATTATAACTATATATATATATATATATATCGCTTGCTCTGTCTGACTGCTTCTTGGCCAGCAAACACGACTCTATGCGAAAGGTCAATTGATGGTGCTGTGTGATAAGCAGTTGTTACCTTAAAACGTGTGCGCTACAGCAACACCAGCAACACCAACAACACCAACAACAACTGCAACTAGTTACAGTTGAAGTGTCGAAATTTTTGCATTGGTTCATTTTCTCATAGTTTGCTGTTGCAAGTTGCAAGTTGCATGTTCTTGAGCTAGCAATACCCGCAATGATGATGACGCGCGCCTTCAATTAAGATCATCTACAAATTGCAACCAGTTCAATCTAATTAACTTTTATTTTGGGCTACAACCTGGCTAAAACAAGCAGCTAACTAAAGCCTCAAATACAACACACACACACACACGTATGCACACACACACACATATAGCCACTGCTGCTAAAATATTTTAAACAGTTTCGAATACGACGAAATATAAGCCTTTAAGTAGACAAGGAATTGTCTTAATTTATACACCTATCAGGAATATATAAAGAGTATATACTATAGACTATTTATAAAATAAAGAGTATATACTATACACTATTCATAAACAAATAAACTTTATTTAAATTTATTAAGTAAGCTATTAAAGAACTTTACAATTTGTTTCAGATTTTTGAATTTCCTCCCCTGACCACCGCTATTCAAAAAAATCTATTATTAAGTTCAATTTTCAACTGATTGAATTTTGTTTTGGCACACATAATAAATAGACCATTCTTGATCTACTTTGAAAATCTCGTTAAGATTGATCAAAACACTCGGAAGTTAGAAAACATTAAGTATCTAGTTATAGAGAGCGGTAGCCCCCCGAAGGCGCTCGAAATTTGAAGAAATTTGTAGAGCTGTATGTGTGAGTATTAGTGTATATGGCAGTATATGTAGGCAAAGGGGCTCTCGTAGTCGGGCTCACTCCACTATAGACTTCTTACTTGTTCCGTCTTTTCTTATGTCGCGCACACTCTCCTTGATTAATTTTTCTATTTTCTAATCTGGAAAATCGTTAGCTAAAGTATATATATATATAAATATATATTTCGTTGAGACTGGGATAAGAAATTAGATAAATTTTTTTATTTTTTTTTTTTATTTTTTATTTTTGGTCCATGTTCCTTGCCTTGTTTAAAATACAAAGATTGTATATGAAAATATTGAAATTTGTTAAAATTTGTCCAATATGATGGGCTTCTAAGCGAAAGGAACACGGGTTTTTTATGATTTTTAATTTTTTTTTTGATTTATCGTGTTTTAGCATTTTAAAATTTTTTTGATTTCTTTTTTTAACTCCAAATATTGTGAACTAACCATCTGAAACTATTTTCTGTTTATTGGTTGGGAATATAACTTCAAAAACTTCCTCTAATAACTAGGTAACGTGTAGTCAATTCCGCTATAAAGACAAATAACATTTTTTATAAGCCAACTCCTATCTGTCTATTTTTTTTCCTTTTCCTTTGCGTTGTGCCCGCTTTTTTTTTTCTCTCTTAGTTGAGGTCTTACATTATACCTAGTTCTGGTTGAATTTTGATATTGGTTACCCTTACATCCAAAAAGGTTCACTTGTATTGCGTTGAAACTTCTAGAAATATAAAAAGTTTTATTAATAAAATAAATATTGAAATTTTGAAATTTTGAAATTTTTATTTACTTTTCTTAGTGTCCTATTCTTACTACATCTGAGAAACGAATGAAGTCTATGTTCAACTTCATGTGCTATGTTCATTTTCTAACGAGAAAGCATTGTCACAGCTTACTTTTATATTATATTTTCTGATATCTGAACTATTGAACCTATTGTAGATGACATTAAAGTGCAGCCTACTTATCTATTGGATTTACCATCCCCCATTAAGGATGGCAAAATTGAAAATAATTTGAAAATTAGATTTTACAAAAAAAGAAATAGGTTAAACAATTAGTTTTGTTACAAGTGGCGAAAATAAAGACAAAGAGAATAAAGTAGAAGAGAATAATTTTTTTATTTTTATTTTAGTCCCCTTGCCATAAAAAAGAGCAAAGCGGAACTAATGAATTTGTGCAAAATCGAAAAGTATGTAACAGGTAGATATAATCATCGGAGACCACATAAAGTATATATATTCTGAATCAGAACGATTAGTCGATCTAGCCCTGCCTGTCTGTCCGTCTGTATGAATTTATACAACATGAAGTATCGATTTATAGAGCTCTCGTAGTCGGGTTCACTCGACTATAGACTTCTAACTTGTTTTTTTATATATATTTTTATAAATATACGAATTTATTGTTTATTTATTTTAAGATTTTTTAATTTCGTATTTATTTATTAATATATTAATTAAATATTTTACATTTTATATTTAATATTATTTATTTTTTATTTATCAATTATTATATATGAATTTAGAATTTTTATTTTTAATTTCTTAATAATTATTTATTATTTTTTTTTAATATTTAACATTCAATATTTAATATTAATTACAAATTATATATTATTTATTATTACTATGAATTATTTTTAATGATTTATTTATATACTATTTATTATTTTTATTTATTTATCTATTAAATTTTTTTTAAATTTATAGTTTTTTTTGTTAAAAATTAAATATTTAATATTTAGTATTAATTATTACTTATTAATTATTTTTTATTTTTGAATTTTTATTTTTGATTTATTATAAACTAATAATTTTATTTTACTACCCTTTAATTTATTATATATTATATAATAATAAATAATAAGATTTAATATTATTTATTAAATTATGAATGTTATAATATCTTTTATTTTATATTTTATTATTTAATTATTTTTCATTAATTAATTTTATTAATTATTTAATATTTAGTATTTCATATATATTATTTAAATTTTTTTTATCTTTTAACTATTATTAGTTAATAATTATTTATTATTTAATATATAATATTTATTTTATATTGTTTAATAATTATTATTAATAATAGTAAGTTTAATTATTTTATTTTTTATTCATAATTTTTTATTTAATATTTCTTAATATTAATTAATACTTTTATTGAAAGTTGAGGTGAAAATTAAAGTCAAGTTAAAGAGTTTTTATTATCTAAGTGCTAACACATAAGCAGACACCCAGTTAACAGTTAACCAGCTATTGACATGCAACCACTAGTAGGATGCACATCCTGTGGGGGTTGTTGTTATAGTACTCAGGGAGGAGGAGTGGCGGTATATGCGTTTCACATTTATTGTGTGAGTTGTAAGTTCAAGGAATAAGTTTCTTCTGTGCGACTTTCAAATGACTTTTCGGTGCGTCAGCTAGTTGCTGACTGTTCAGTGTGTGGGTGTGTGTGTGTGAGGGTGTGTGTATGTAGTGTCAGTAGTATATAATCTTTTGTATGGTTGTTGCAATGTGATTTGTTATGATAGCCAACACGTTGCACATATATAGAAATCAGATATCAAAAAGCTCTTCATACACACATATATAAACATACGGACCATAACAATAGTTGATAAGCTATAAAAGGCGAAAGAGGGAGAGCCAAAGAGGCCAAGTTAGAGGGAGCAAGAGTGAGAGAAATATATATATATATATAGAGAGAGAGAGAGGTGGATTGTTGCCGCTTGTAATATTGATGATGTTATAAAATTCGATTTGATTATATTAACAAGTCCGTTGCATTCATTAAAAGAACAACTCATGTGTACATTTTCCAATTAAAAATTGAAATATTTGAAGCACAACGGACAGGAGCATAGAATCCCTTCTTGCCAGGCTGGCGTTGATGATGGAGATTCAGTTTTGGTCGAACTGGTCCTTTTGCAACTAAAACAACAACAGGAACAACTACAACTATGAATACAACTACAACTATTATAAGTTTGAGGTCCAGAAGGCAAAATCACAGGCTATAAGAAGTCCGTTGGATGAAGGATGATGGCGTGGTGCTGAAAGCAGGAGGTAGGAGGTTGGAGGTATGCGATAGGTTCGTATTCGTGCATAAAACGAGTGTTTCGTCTAGTAAATAGGAAACATACACGAAACAAAAGCATCGATGGAACGGCTTGGGATAAAAAATGAAGCAATCAGTGAAAATGGGTATGTAAAGGCTGTTGAGAGGGTGATGGTGTGAGGGGGGGGGGGGGAGAGAATATAGTTTGTGAAAGGCAATCATAGGGATACTCGTACTGCTCGTCAATAAATGAAGTGAATGCTGGCTTCTTCTTCTTTGCCACTCTCTTTCTCTTTCTCTCTGACTGTTGTTTACTCTGATTTACACTCACTCTCTCGCTCTTTCTCTCTCTCACTCACTCTCTCTATTGCTGTGTGTGTGTGTCCCTTGCCCAATGTTGCCTTACGCAACATTTTTCATATAACATTTTTAATTTGCTGCTCTCTTTGCGCTTTATGCCGCTCTCTTTCCACACACACACACATATTTCCTCTCGCTCTTTTCTATTCAATTGCTGACTCACTTGCTCTCTTTTGCTTGTCCTATTCCTGTATTTCTTTATTTTTTTTTCTATTTCCTTTTTTCAATAATTTTCACGATTTGTTCGCTTTTCGTGTTGCAATTTGGGAGCCGCACACACACACATACATGCATATATAGACACAGGCACACGCACACATGTGCAGACACACATTCAGTCTGTGAAGGGAAGGAGGAGGGGCGGAGGGGAAACATCCTTTTGCATATATATGTATATACATATGTGCATTCAGCCAGGCAGCCACAATCCAGCTTCGTATAGCTGTTCAATCATACCCCAAAACCATGCCCCACCGCCTTTAACTGTGCCCTTTTTGCCACCCCCATTTCCCCGTCCACCAACGAGCTTTACTTTTGTAGCTGCAACTGAAACTCGATGTATGTGTTTATTGAAGCGTATCCATTGATTGGCAGGACATCTGCACATGGCATTCATTTTGAAAAGTCGGCGCTTGATTTTAGCACCCCCGCTGCCCCGCTACCCGGCTGCTCTGTTGCCCTGCTGCTAGTTTTGCCTGCTGCTGTTGCTGTTGCCCCTTTATGCTGCACTCTTGTTATTGCACCCATCCATTAGTATTTGCCATTGATTGGCGGCCAGCTTTTGGCATCGATACCAAAAAAACCTCTGGCTCACTCGTCAGCATATGCTCAATGGGTACCGCTTCATACTTCCTTGCCACTTCAATTCATGCCACGTGCTTGCCACACCAAATATTCCAATATATATATATACTTCTCTCTCTACTGCTTTCATTTAACTGCTCCTCCTTCTTTTACATTCACATTTACCTTTCACACCATCCCCCTCAGCCCACTCCCCCAATCTGTTTTGTTAGTTTGCGTGCAAATGTGTAAACAATTTACCTGCAAATAATTTCCATTTGTTTGTATTAATTAATGTTTTTCAACAGACCTTCTTTATTCTTTCCTATATTCCTATGTTTTTGTTTATCTTTTATATATTTATATTTATGTTTATCCCTTTGTTTGTTCCCTTGCCAATTTGATTGGCAGCCCGAACAGCAGTAAATATCCTTATTTATGGCAGCAAATTTTGTTGGCTTTTGACAGGACTAAACTTAAACTTATTGAATTGAACAGTTATCGAAATCATTCAAGTAAAAAACATAAGCCAGTTACAACTACTAAACTTTGCTAGTAGAAAGATATAGACAGTGAGAAGGAGAGAGAGAGATTATACTATATTCGATCACTGATCTAAGTATCTAAGCATAACCAACAGAGGAAACCCTAGTTAAACCAGCATAAAGTCCTTGCATAACACAGCAGGTAAGCTTAGCCAACCAGGGGGCTAAGTTCGAATACCAGCAGAGGTGTATAAATATATATTCTCCGTCCTATAAAGCAAATCGCAATACAGTGTCATTTGCTTTTCAAGGGACCAACTCAAATTTTGGTAAAGTAGTCTAAAGGAGTCTAAGGACTCTTCTAGTACATAGCTCTAATAGTTGTGCATTCATTTTACTGCACCTAGAAGCAATTACGTACGCTTTCAAACAAGGAAAGATATTTAAAATATTGAAAACAAAAATATATATATATATATATATATATACAGTATATACTGGTTATAAGCAAAACCTATAATGCAGAAAGTTTTTGCTTATATTCGATATTTGCTTTTAAGCAATCATCAGTAATATGGCAATATATATATTTATATGAACTGAATCCAAATCAATGATTTTTTAATTGTTTATACACAATATTTTCTTATATACAATAAATTTTTTGCTTTTATGAGGCTAAATTTAGTGTTAAATAATTTTATGATGTTTAAATATAATATAATTTTGCTTTTAACCAATATTTGCTTATAAACTGTACACCTTGTAACCGATATATACTATATATATATATATATATATATTATTATTATTGTATGGCCTTAACACCCTCACGGGGGTACAGCCTGATGCACTATCTCCCTCCACGCCGGGGGTAATGGTGTCTTTTGTTGGTGTCTGCACATCAGAGTTTTCACTGTATATATGCATATTTGAGTAGGATTTTATTTAAAGCTAAACAAACAATACCATATTATATATATATTTAATATAAATGTAGCGTTTATAACAAAGGTTTCCACAGAACAAGTCTTTGGTCTAAGTCTTCAGACAGTTGAAGCCGATTTCAACTAGCAGCAGCTCGTTATGTGACAGCAGCTTATCAATTTCGTCTGCATTTTGTTCCTGTGGACCAAATTTAGAATATTTTGTTGAATGCCCATTATGATTTACCTATAAGCAGTTACCAGTTACCAGTTACTAGCTATCATTCTGCTCTTCCCTCTTTCCTCTTACCATTTACCATTGATATCTGGTAATGAGCTGCATTCCTTTGTTTTGTAGTAGCTGAAAATACGCTTTGTTCGATTTGTTTTGTGCGGACAATTTTAATGGTAACGGGGTATAAAATCAATGCCATTGAGAAGCATAAAAAATGCTGCTAAAAATATAACCGACTATAAGTTATCCTGTACATAATATAAATCAAATATCAAGTCTTAATTTTCTAAAAGGAAAACGACAATTTTAATTGTTTTTTATACAAATATAGCAGCTAAGTTAAGACTTAAAAATATATAAAAGGAGCATTAGAAATATGTGAATATATTTTTCTAAACTTGTTTCTTTATTTTATTGGTATTCTTTGATATTTTTTTTGGTATTTTTCATAGGGTATACCTAGAGTATATAAGCACAAAGTAGATAAAATTATTATGTACATTTCTGTTGCAAAAATACACATTTCAAAGGCTAAAGCTAAGTGTCTCTTCGCTTTGGTTGCATATTTAAATATAATTGACAATTTTGCTATTTTATATTTTACTATTGCAGAATATTTTTAATGGCTACTTTACTCCCGCCCCTCCCGCACCTACACAGTTCTTTTTACCCTCCCATTGAGTATATAAATCGTTTGAATTCTTGTATTATAGCTGAAAGTTTTCATTGTATGCATTTCATTTATAGAAATTTCCTTATTTTTTCTGTTTCTTTTTGCTTTGTAACTAATTTAATGCTGCGTTTCCATGCAACTTGCATGGAAA
Organism: Zygothrica quintamaculata; assembly: GCA_037044455.1. NCBI lineage: Eukaryota > Metazoa > Arthropoda > Insecta > Diptera > Drosophilidae > Zygothrica > Zygothrica quintamaculata. The sequence continues at coordinate 24,868 of JBAMBS010000792.1, read as the reverse complement.
TTGCATTCAAATGTACTTCCCCTGCAAACCCTTGTTACTTAACTAAAAATGTTTATGAAATTTATTTTCATTTCTATTCATGCAAAATGACCATGAGAATGTATTCAGATGCCCTTTTAAGTGTTTTTAATTTTAAGTGTGCGTTACACATACGCAATGTGGAACGAACTTCATTATAATCAATCCGCCCACTGACCCAATGCCACAGCCCTATGTTGAGACTCAAATAACTATTATAAAATGGGAATATTATGACATTATTTATGTATGTATAAGCTGCCACAAAAATAAGTAGAAACTGAACTTGCAACCACCCAAGCTTGCCACCCCTCCCCGCCAAGTATATACACACAAGAGTATACATTTGGGGCAAGTAAGTCGCGCTATTTTTGGGTGGTGCGTGGTAAGTCGTAACTGGTAAGTGGTAAGTGTTTGTGTGGTGCGTGTTGCACGTTTGCTATTGTCTCTTTGATGCGTGCTAAGAAGGATACAGAAAAAAAAAAAAAAAGTTAAAAATGGCAGCGTAAAGGAAATACCGGTAATGTATTAAAATGTTTGTTGCCCCCCTTTTTTGTGGCAGTAACAAAAGGCAAAGCAATAACAACATAAACAACAACAAACAACAACCCTTAGTAAGACAGTAAGAAATGCGTTGCGGTAGGTTAGGTCGAGCATTGGGTCTGTAGCTTGCGTGCCACACATTAACCCTCTACCACAACACTCCATATACACACACCGTCTCTGTTTATAGCTATTATTTATGCTTGGGGTAGGTCGTCAATGCCCAACAGTCCCACACAGCAGTAGTATTAACTACCAACAACCAACAACTACCATAATATCAAGAAACAACAATTGGAAAGCGACAAGCAACATGGGACGAGCGACAGACTTTGCCTAATGGCAACGCAATTTCCGGCAAAAAAAAAAAAAATAAATAAATAAAAAATTGGGTAAAAAAAAACAAAAAAAAAAATAAATATATAAAGGAAAATGCGCGCCTACAAAAGGAGACGGACGCGTCGTCAGTTGACGCCATTTTGTTTTTAACAGGCAAGTGCAACCAGCACACACAACCCCCAAGCTTATAGGCAAGCACCTAAGCTCATCCCTAAACAGTTGCAAGTTGCCAGTTGCAAGTTGCCAGTTGCCAGTTGCCAGTCGTTCAGTTGCTCGCAGTCCCTGGTTGCAATTGCTGCATTGTCTGACTGCGCAAATGACATGCATGCAACGTGCTGCAAGTGAGGCGCACAAAATGGTCGACATCCCCACACACACACACACACACACATACACACCTATAATAAATGCCTCTCTCTCTCTCTCTTCCCGTCGTCTTCCCTTCAACCTTTTAGACACCATTCAACCATCCAGAACATTTGAGTTGCATTTGGTACTTCGTATGCCGTATCCTTATAGTCCTTATATACGATATATACTATAAACCGTATTTCAGTCAGCATTCTACATGCTCCATTCTACATTTGGTATTCTGTATTTTAGATTCTCCATACTCCATGCTACATGTGGCATCTAGCAGCTGCGGCGCCGACAGTCGACGCCTACATGTCGGAAATGTTGGCATGTCCTTGTTGTATTTCTGCTCTAATATCCTTTATAGCAAAAGTGCTTGACGTAAATTGACTTGTTTTTACTTTTGACTTTTAAAGCGATGCCACTGCCCCCTGCCTTTTTTTCTATACAACCAAAACACCTACATCTATCCATATATATACACCATCTACACATATACATCTACATTATACATTACATCTATACAGCAACAAACAGTCTGACACTGCCTGAACACTGACAACTGGTATGAGGTGTGCTTTGTTTGTTGTTGTTGTGGTTTCAATTTGGATACAGGATACAGGATACACACACATGGAGCTCAAGCCAACAAAACGGAAGGCCGTTTAATATTTATTTTATGCATTGCACAACGACTCGTACAACAAATATTTTGCGGTGGGCGGTGGGCGGTGGGCGATGAGCGTTGGCTGGTGTACGATGGGTGGTGGGTGATGGGTGAAGGGTGATAGGTGCACTACTCACTAACAATAGCGGCTCTGAAACTAGCCATTAGATATGTTTTACAGGTGCAAAACTGTCAGTAAGGTTATGATACGACTATGTACACTCCACACACCTACACACACACACACACACACACACTTAAACCTCGGCAGCACTACACCCAAACTACCACTCAACTAACATACATGCAACTTGCAACTTACATTCTGCTTTTAATTTCATTTCATTTTATATATAAAATAAATATAAATAATTATAAAATAAATATAATAATAATATGAATATATATTAAATAGAATTTAAAAAACTAACAAAATAAATGAAATTTAAAAAATAAGTAAAATAAATTCAATTTCAAAAATAAATACAATTAAAAGAATAAATAAAATTAATAATATTGAAAAAATTAATTAAATAAATATTATATAATTTTAAAAAATAATTAAATATATAGCTTCAAAAACTCTCAAAATAAATAAAGTTTAAAAAATAAGTTCAATAAATGTAAATTAAATTAAATAAAATTTTAAAAATATATAAAGTTTAACAAATAAATGATATTGAAAAAATAAAATTCATTTTTAAAATGAAAAAAAAAATACAATTAATATATATAATAAAATTTAATTTAAAAATTGAATTTTAAAAATATATAAATCTCAAAAATAACAAAATAAAAAATTTTGAAAATAAAAAAATTAAATAAAAATAAAATAAAATACATTCGAAAAATAATTAAATGAGTTTAAATTGAAAAAAAAAAAAAATAATTCCGAAAGTAAATAAAAAAAATAATATTTTAAAAATAAATAAAATAAACTACGTTGGAAGTTAGTTAAAAAAAAAAATATTTAAGAATAATAAGAATAAATAAAATGTAAAAAATACATTAAATAAATTAATTTAAAAAAAATATAATTGAAATTTCAAAAATATTTAAAATATATAAAATAAATAAATTTAAAAATATATAAAATTAATGAAATATTAATATAAATTATATATTTCCCAATGAATTTTATTGTTGCTTTTATCTTCTTGAGGGCTTTCCATATGGTGAAGACTTTTTTTTGCTTTTTATTTTTATTTTTATTTTTATTTTTATTATTATTATACCAAACAATTTATTTATAAATAATATATTTATTTTATATTTTATTATGTAGTATTGTATTAATGAGTTCTACTCATTACAGTAAAATATATTCTGCTTGATTTAAAATCAATATTTATCAGGCTTATATATTCAAAATAAAATCTTATTGAATTTGATTAAATTATATTTTATAATGCAACATAATTGATTGATTGCATTAATTTTTATTTGGAGGAATAATGCAGTTGAGCTGCTCTTGTCAATTTCTGTGACAATTAATGACAAATGTTATTCCCATCAATCAATTAAACTCAGAAGAATTGCAAATAATTGTTATAAATTATTAATGGATATTAAACTGATTTCCTTGTACTAATTAGTAAGGCTCGACAGGATGTTACTTAGCTATCACGCAATTATAATTATAATAATATCATTATATGATAAAATATAGACAGAATAATATAATAGATATATCTTCATAATTAAAAAATAATTATATTTAATTTAATTTTTTTTTCTTATTTTATAATTTACCATTTTGATTCAAGTTGGAAAATTGATTTTTAGTCAATTTGAGTTTTAATATTTAATATTGCACTTTTAGCTGATGTCATGTTAAAGTTAATGAAATACATTTACCAATCAGTTGACAGCAACTGCATTTATGCCCCGCCCAATTGTGCAGTATGGATAAAGCGCCTACAAGTATACATTACGCCTTGTCAAAGGCTAAGCGCACGTGTCGTATGCGCAATGTGTAATTTCATTGCATTTTATGCGCACACACTTAAGTCCCCAAGTACAATACCAAGTGATGGTGGCAGGCAAGTGGCTAGGAGTAAGGCGGCTGAGCTGTTGAACAGTTGAGTAGCTGAATGCAGCCTAAAAACATTGCAACATTGACAAAGGCGTGTGTTGACTAGTTAGATAGAAGGGTAGAGGGGTAATGTAGCGTGTGGGTGTTGGCATTATAACAAAAGCTAAGCAGCTAAAAGAGCAGCGACAACAAAGGACACAACATACAGGAGACACACACAAACTCACACACACACACACACACACACACACACACACACACGGAGTATAGTGCATGGACATTCACATTGATAGAGGCGCCCACGAGTTGGCGTGAAAAATAAAATGTCAAAAGTGTTTACGTAGTCTCCCCCCAAAATACCCGCACTGCCCCTTTACCCCACATGCTATCTCATTTCAGTGGCTGCAACTGCCCCGTCTTAGAATATATATTCCTCTTTTTTTCCTACTCCTTTTTGTGCCTTTTTTTTTGTTTTTGTTTTGTTTTGTGTGTCTGCTATCTATAGTATAAAAAATTGTTGCAATGGACTGGCGGTAACCCGTGCAGGGATGAGGAGGCAGAGTGAAACGTGGGCGGCCAGCATTCATTATATGCAACAACATCAAATGTTGTCGACGTGGCAAAAGACGCGACGCAGGACGCAGGACGCAGGACGCAGAACACAAAACGCGACAGCAATAACACTAAAAACTAGCAACAACAACAACAACAACGACAATACCAACAATACCAACAACAATAGCAGCAACATCGACAACGACGCAGAAACTGCAAGGACTTTAGCCCAAGCAAATGGCGACGACGGCGCACAAAAATCGACAAAATTTTTTGGCAAGCAAACAAAAATATTTTGCACTGAGCAGCCGTAAAGAGACAGTGGTAAAAAAAAAAGAAAGAAAATACAAAAAGGAGCACAAAAAGAAAATAAAACTGTAGAAAAAAAAAAACGAAAACAAAAAAGAAAACCGAACATAAAACTAAACAAGTAACAAAGAGTGCAAAAAGCATTGGCAAACGCAAAAGATAACCAAGAAAACAAGATGAAGCCAAGAAATCTAAAACCGAAACTTTTTATGCACAAAAAAAAAACTGAACTTTATTTTAACTTTACTGTATATATATATATATATATTTTATATTATATATATATATAATACAATATATATAATATAATATAAATAAATATAATATTAAAAAGATTCAAATCATATAATAAATTCAACTTTTTAATATAGTTATTGATCGAGGCTTGAACTCAGTTCATTTATGAATATAATAACGTTTCTTGGAAGTCGAACCTTATACCCCTTAATGGCAACTCGACTAAATTACTTAACAACTCGTATAACTGGCTATACCCAACTCTATATGCAAATTGTTTACAATATATAAAATTATATCAAAGATAAATACAACTCGCAATTAACTTTCAGTTAAAAATATTTTTTTAACAGTTTTTCAATTATTTTAAATAATATTTATTTAAAAAAAAATTATATTATTATATTATTTAATATAAGATAATTATAATTTAATTATAATTATATTATATATATAATAAATTTATTGTTTACAATATATAAAATTATATCAAAGATAAATATAACTCACAATTAACTTTCAGTTAAAAATATTTTTTTAACAGTTTTTCAATTATTTTAAATAATATTTATAAATATATATATTTTATATATTATATATATATCAAATTTTTATATATTGTATATATAAAATATTTATTTAAAAAAAAATTATATTATTATATTATTTAATATAAGATAATTATAATTTAATTATAATTATATTATATATATAATAAATTTATTTATAAAAAAAAATGAGTTTTTTATTATATATATTATTATATGTTTTATTATATTATTATATTATTATTATGTATAAGCATCTGACATAAAGGACACAAAGAGGTCTTCGAGGACCTCGTATTCCTTATTAACAATAATAAAAAAAAAGTTTTAAGTTATACTAAATTGCCTCTATTTCAAATTTATTCAGCTCCATAGTAAAGTAATCCAATATTTAATAATAATTTATTCAACAAATTAATTATTTATTATATAAGAAATGTATTAAAAATCAATTTTCATCAAAGCTCAATTATTAGTAATTAAAGCAAAATAAATAAATAATATATATTAATTATATTTTATATTATTTTGCAATATTTTAATAATGTTCGAAATATCAAATACCAAATACTATTTTGATGAAACTTTGCTTTATTTATTGTATTATTTCAAGCAAAAGTAATTTATTTTAAGCTTTTCCCTAAAATAATAAGTAAATTAATAAATAAAATTAATTATAAAAAATATATATTATATTATAAAAATATATAAATATAATTAATTAATATATAAGTATATAATAAAGAATTTCTTAACCAAAAAAAAAATGGTTAAATTTATTTGATTATTCAACTTTATTGCAATAACTATTAAATAATTTATTTTATAGTTAATAATTAATTTCATTTTATTAATTTCATATTATTTATTATTTATTTTTATTTATTATTTTGTTTGATGGTAAAAAAATATAAAAAAAAATTGATTTAAATATACAAAATAAATTAAATAAATGAAATAAATTTAATAAGCATTTTAAAAAAAATTAAGAAATTTTATTAAGTAAGTAAAGTAAATATATATTTAAACTAATATAATTAAAATAAAATAAAAAGTTATCAAAACAAATAAATAAACAAATCGGATGTTTTTTTTAATTAATCAATTATAATAAAATTGTTAAAAAGTAATAATTATAATATTAATAACAATAACAATAAAATTAATTGGTTTAATAAGAATAATTATTGTAATATAAGGAACAAGTTACAATTAACTTAAACAATTTAAAATAAATTTAATTCTTGATTTTTTATAGTAAATTGATATTAAAAACCTTTCCAAAATCAGTTTGAAATCAGATTGAAACCTTTTGTTCTTTAAGTATTTTATGGGTAATGTTCAAATTGCATTTAAATAATAATTTTAAAGCATAGTTTAATTATTAATATTTCCTCAAAAAAAATAAAAATGCTTACGATATTCGTTGAAGCATTAATAGCGATCCGTTTTTGGTCCACCCTAATATTTTTTTTTTTTTGCATACAAATTATTGAATGGACATGCCAAAGGAGTAGATTCCTTTTTATTCTGATTAGAATTACATACATTAAAATAGCAACAACAATTCAAAGGTACCTTTTCATTGCATATAAAGGTATACATGTGTGTGTGATGGTGTGTGTGTGTGTGTGTGTGGTATAGTGTGTCCTGTACAACTTCAATGACTATCCCAACTATGCCCTTTGTTTAACTAAGGGCACAACTACGAATCCAACTAATACAACAACAACAGTAACAACAGCAACAGCAACAGCAACAGCAACAACAACAGCAACAACAACAACAACAACAACTGCAACAAAAAAACAAGCATTAAATAAAATGAACGTTGACGCCTCAGCGCTGCGTTGGCGGCAGCAGAGGCAGAAAAATGGCAGTTATCGGCGCCAATGCATGCGACTGTGCCACGTGACCGGGAAGCCGGGTAGCCGGGCTACCAGATTGTAGGGCAGACGGTGTGACGGTATGAGGTGAAGGGCTGATAAACTGAATGAAGGCAACGGCATACGAAAGCAACGAAAAAACCGAATGAACATAAAGAAGGCAAAACGAAAACAGACGCCGACGTTGATGCCTTTTGCCTTTGCCTTTGCCTTTGCGTTTGCCTTTGCGTTTGCCTTTGCCTTTGCCGTTACCCGATGCTGATGCCGATGCCGATGCCGATGCCGATGCCGATGCCGATGACGATGCCGACGTCAATGCCGGCATAGCTGCCCAGGGCCACCCTCAGTGCAGTCACCGTTGCTGTTGCTGTTGTTGTTGTTGCTATTGCCGCCGCCGTCGCCCGAGTTTCGCAGTCGTTGCAGTAAACGTAACAAAAACAAACGACTGCATGGCCTGCTGCTGCTGCTGTGGTTGTTGTTGTTGTTGTTGCTGCGTTTTGCTGCTGAAGGGGGCGATTTTTGCTGCTGCCTGCTGCCTGCTGCAGCGTCGCCGTCATCGTCGCTCGTTGTTTGTTTCGTTTTCTGCGTTTCAGTTCTTTTTTCTTTTTTGCCTCCGTTGCCTTCACTTGTTCTACACTTCTTTATACATGTGGCTCTCCCTCTGTATGAATATATGTGCATGTATGTATGTGTGTGTGTATTTTTTTATTTTCTGGCGTTTTTATTTTTTTTTTATTTTCTTCCTCTTTCTGTTTTTTGTTGTTTTTTTTTATTTATTTTTGCTTGTCTTGTTGTATTTTGCAGCTGACTGCCAATTGTTTGGGCCAATCACAACGATGTGCAGCGTCGCATGTGGGTGTGGCCTAAAATGCAACCCCCGCCCCGTTACTGCCCTCGCTGCCATAATACCAGCTGTGGCTGCAGGTAAACTGCGCTGCCATCGTTGGCGTCATTGGTGTTGTAGCTGATGTTGCTGCTGTTGCTGTTGCTGTTGCTGTTGCTGTTGCTGTTGCTATTGCTATTGCTGCTGCTGCGTGTCCAAAAATTTTGCTGCCTGACCCTAAGCCCAATGCACATCCGACGTCGACGTCGCTGTTGGCGTCAAAGTGTAATCGATGCTAACTTTTAGAACTAAGCTACCCTATGCACACACACACACACACACACACACACACACTCTGCCCCAAAAAAAAGCCCGTTCCCCCCTCAACTCATCCCTTTAGAATAACCAAAACTTGTCCCACACCTTTTACAGTGTTGTTTGCCCTAATGCGTATATGTAGTTGAAATAGTTTCTATATCTCACTCTCTCGCTCTATCTCTCTCGTATGCTCTCTTTCTATCTTTTTAACATTTTATCTCTTATACACGTGTGCGTGTGTGTGTGTGTGTGTTGCATTTTATTTTTTCACTTTATTTTCTTTGCTCTTCTTTCATTTTGTTGTTGTTTAGTAAAATATTTGTGTACGGCTGTTTCATTGTTATTTATTGTGCATTAGCTGCTGCATTTTGAGTATACCAAATGTAAACAAATTGTTGTTGCTACTTCATCTTCATCTTTATATTCATCCTTAACTTTATCTTGATGTTCACCTTTATCTTTATCTATAGCTTGAACTTCCTAAAGTTATTCTTATGTTGCATTTTGATTTAAAATATTTTGTATAAACATTTCTTTAATTGTCACATAAACAACCAAAAGAAGAAGTAAAGATATAATCATAGTTGTTATATAACTATAGACTATCTTGTTCTTAACTTAATTGCCTTCTCTTTCGCACTTGAACAATTCTATTTACCGGCGACAGACATAACCTCAACTTGACACAACTTTTGCTTAAACTTTTTGGGTTAAAATTTTGTTCGCGACTTCGCTGCAAAAGTTTTCACTTTCTTTTGGACCAACAGCAAATACTCGTCCAACAACAGCAACAGCATCAACAACAACAATACACAATAAATACTTGACGCCATTTTCTATGTATATGTATGTGTGTGTGTGTGTGTGTGTGTACTTGGCTTGCAAGTTGAAAGTCAAAGAAAAGTGCAAGCACCATCAGGAAAACACAAGAAAATCGTCTGCGGCAAAACATTTCAACTTAAACTTTGTTGCTTTTATTGTAAGAAATCTTTTTTCAAACGAACTACAAATTTAAATTAATATTAAAGTTCATTCAATTTCAATGAATTATATAGCGCAACAACTTTTAAGTAAATTACTTAATAATTTAATAAAAAATTTATAAAATTGGCAACAAAATTTAATGCAAAAGCGAAAAACAGACTAAAACTTGCTTGAAAATAATAAAATAAAACTAACTGTTATATGTAACTAAATACAAAATGAATAAATTATTAATAATTAACAATAACAATATTAATTAAAATAATTAAACTTACTTAATTTTAACTAATTTAAATATTTAATTAAATCTAGCAAATGTCAGCAAAAAGAAAGAAATTTTTTGTAAGTTTCCATTTGTTTTTGATTTTATGAGCTAAAAAACAACTAAATAAATGTAGCTATAAAACAGCATTTAAATTATTAATAATAACAGTTTATTATTATAATAATTGTATAAGATATTTTAAAAATATACATACATAATATATATATTTATAAACAAGTGTAACATTTAAAGCAAAAAGATATAAATGAGAAGCGTAGCAAAATTTCTTGTGCGATGCTGCTGCTCTTACAGCGAAATGGTAACAATACAATAATTAAGTATATTTTAAGTTTAATATAAATTAATATATAATAAAAATAATATAAAAATATATAATAAATGTTAAATATTTAAATTAAATTAATCTAATTATTTTATAATATTCGCTTTAAATATATAAATTTTTAAAGCAAGTCCAAAAGCGCCCAAAGGAATCCTGCGCAAAAATTATTTTCGATTGCGTGAAGCAGTTTAACTAACACATTTGCAATGTTTATATTAGCATATATAATGCATATTATTATTAGCATATCATACTTAAATAGTAAAGTAGTAAATAAACTTAATTAACATTAATTAAAAGCACTTTACCCTGCAGTTTATAGTGCCGGAAGTACAGCAATTTATTGCAGATCAAATTCACAGCTGCTGTACTCAAGTGAAAGCTTCATAAATATATATATATATATATATATAGAGAGAGAGTTTGTGGGGTGTATTTATTGTAAATATAATTTAAAAACTATAGAAAATCCCTTTATCTAGGCTAAAGGATGTGCCAAGGATAAGAGAAACAAAAATTAAACGAGTCTCAAGTTATGTAAAAGTTTTGCGCTCTTTTTCAAAAACTTGAACGTAGACAGACACAAATAGACATGCTGACAGACAGCCAGAGACGTAACAGACACACCAGACAATACATAGACTAATACACACACACACTCATATATATATATATATATATATATATACATACATATACATAGAGAAAGTGCGACACACATTTGTTGCATACATTTGTGAGCAACAAGAAGTAAAATTTTATTTGCTGCTATTTTGCGCACAATTTAATGCAATTTTTATGCATTTAATGTCACACCGCACAAACATACATGAATGAACATGAAATTCTATGTATATATATGTATGTATATATATGTGTATGTGTGTGTGTGTGTGTGTATAAAACAGCGCAAGTTTCTGTGGGTTGACAGTGAAAGTGCACACACAATGGCTGCAAATGCATGCAGATACAGCTGTAGACACATAGGTGTCTGTGTGTCTGTGTGTGTGTATGTATATGTAGTATATATTCTATTTATGTATATTATATATAGCACTAAGTAATTCAATGTACTACATGCTGCATTTATCGTGCAAACTTTTCAATTTCACTTTCAACATAAATATGCTGCATGCTGCCTGCTGCTGGCGCATTATGACCCACTTAAGTGGCTTTATTATGAGGTTACAAAACTTTTGAGCCACTTTAAAAATGTATATATATACATATAAAAACATATATATATATATATATATATTGAAAGTACATATGTTATCTTTTCAAGTGGCATATAAAAGTTTTTAACTTGATTTAATGAGTTTTAATTGGCGTCGCTTTTCTGGCAAGTTTTACCAAAGCTCAACTCATTAACTTTGTTTAATGACTTATGCTATATGCCACATGTGGCAACAGCAAGACTTGCTATTAAAATATATATATATTTATTTATATATATATTCGTAATAAAACTGTCAATCAAACGCTTGTAAACAGCAAATAGACAATGCCAAAATGTGACTTCAACGTGTGGCAGCTGCATTGGGGCATGTTTACAAAAGACACTGCCAATGTGTTCAGCCATAAAAATTTCCTATTGCAAGCAACAAAGTTTGGCAAAACTTTCTCTCCCCCCCTCCCCCCTTTCCACACCTCTTACTTACAGTTCCTTTAGCTTATCCTCATTTTTTTTACATTTTTCCCACCATTTTGTCTAACAACAAAGTAACTGAAAACTGTTTGACGCTATGTGGAAATAGTTACAGGATATTTACTATGCCAGCATTTTATGTCCTTACCTCAAACAAACCCATAAACATGTCAAAAAAAAAAAAAATAGAAAACCTTTACTTAACTTAAAACTTAATTTAATTAAAAAAAATTTATTAAATCTATCTAATTATTTAAATCTCTGTTATTATATAGAACATTAAAGTCTGCTCCAAATTTTGAGTGCAAATTTAGCTTAATTTTAACGAAAATACTTTTTAATATTTTCAATGATTTTGGTTTCTCTTTTTAACTTATTTAATTTTTGGCTTTATTTCCAATTTAAATTAAATTAATTTTTCAGTAGCAACCGCAATTTAATTTTAGTTTTTAATGCTCCAAAATTACAGCCAAAGGACATGCAGTTGAGTTAAATTTTCAGACTTAATTACCAAGAAGCTATAGTTATAATTTATAATTAGAGTTAATTAATATAATCTTAATTATAAATAAAATAAATATTCATATCTTTTATAGCTTATTAAGAGTATTTACTGTACTTAAAGTTATCGCTAGTAATCGAAACTTATCAGTGTAAACTTTAATTGAACTTCCTTTGGGTGCATGTGTTTTGTTAAGGTATAGTATAAGTCGTGTATACCCTTGTCAATCCATCAATCTACTTTTGACTTGCTATTGTTTTTTGCAAATTGATTTCAGTACAGGACAATTGACAGGCAGCTAAACTACTGCCTATTACCTAGCCTCAATATTTGTTTAACGTCAAGTGAAAGTTTTTTTTTTGTTCATTTTTTTTTTCTTTCTTTGATTTTTTGTTATGTAATTTTATTTTAATTTTTTATTTAGTTTTTTGTGTTTTTTTTCTCTCTCTCTTTTCCTGTTGTTTCTTGCAGTGTTTGTTTGACTGTCTGGTGGCATAGCCATTGCATGTGTGCGCCACCGTCGCGGTCTGCTGCAGTTTACCTTTTCAGAATGTCAGTGCATCTGTCAGCAACATGTTGCTGGCAGCAATGTTGACGCTAATTAGCAATAGCAACTACAGTGTGTTTGAGTGTGCATTTATGTGTGTGTGTGTGTGTGTGTGTGTGTGTGTGTGTGTCTGCAGGGGCAATTTTTATTAATGGGGCGGCAATGAGCTGCCGCCGTAGCTGTAGCAGCAGCAAATGGCAAACAGAAGGCGGCAAACTGCACAAAGGTTGCTTGGCAACATGTTGCCACTGGGCAAGATGCCTTGTTGCGGCAGCTTGTTGCAGGCCAAGTTCTTATTGGCTTTGTCGTCTTCATCTGCCGGTAGCGGCATGTGAACAATGTGTCATGTTGTTCTTGTTCTTTTCGTTTTTTGTTGTTGTTGCTGTTCGCGCAATCAATTTGTTGTTGGTGTTCAATTAATTGTACTCAAAGTTGCAAAGCTGTTGCCGCTATTGCTGCTGCTGCTACTGTTTGTTGTGTTTGTTGTGTATGTTGTGTGTGTTGCTGGCGCCAATCGCTTGAATTGTACGTACATCGACATCGGCGGCGGATCGTTTACAAAGCCAAAGAACCAAAGAGCCAAAAGAGTCCCAGCGTTCAGGCCCCCAAAGATTACAATCAACAGAAATACAATATATAAAAATGCATTTTCCTATTTGCCTGCTGGCCGATGTTTGTTATTGTTGTTGTTGTTATTGTTATTATTATTGTTGCTAGTACTTGCAGTTGTTGTTGTTGTTGCTGCTGTTCACTTTTTTTTGTTATGTTTGTTGCTATTCCTTTTGCTGTTGTCGCACTCAACGGGTGGTCCACAGATCCTTGCTGTACGCTCGTTGCTCTGCTGCTGCTGCTGCTGCTCTGCTCCTGCTGCTGTTGCACTTGTCATTGCGGTTGCTATGCATTTAATAAGCAGCTGATGCAAAGCTAATGAAGCTCAACTACTTAATGATAACTTATTGCAGCAACATCTATCAATTCGTTAGCATAAACTTGCTGCCACAACTTTAAGTGCTTAGGCAACAGCAACAACAATTTGAAGCAATAAATAATTGAAACTTTTGATTGATTCAATTAAGTGTAAGCAATTCAAGCAACAAATAAGTTGCTTTAGTTGTCTTTTCAATAAAAACTTTGAACGCATTTGCTAAACTTACGGCAAATTTCTCACTTCAAGGATGCACTTGCAACTGTTGCAAAATTTTGCTAAATTTTCTTAAATATATTTAAATTTTTAATGAATTTTTTTATAGATTTTGTTAAATGTATTTTTTGTTGTTTCCCATATTGAAATTGGCTCCAATGAAATAGAACATGGCTAATGGATAAAGCAGTTGAGTAAAGCCCATTATTACCAGTTGTCAATGGCTACGATGCCAAAAGGAACAAGGACCAAGGACATTCTATTAGCTGCTTGTCCAATGAATTGTAGCATGTAGTTTAAACTCTTAGAATATCTATATATATATATATATATATATATATATATATGTGTATGTGTGTGTGTGTGTATGGTTTATTTTAATGGATGTTTACGAGTAGTTAGTCATTCATTATGTGAACATTCAATACAATCATTATTGCCAACTCAGTCAGCTTTTGAATTGGTTACTGGCTAATGGCATGGCACTGGAATGCCTGCTTTCATTATGTACATCATTTAAGGACATCTAAGGACATTTCTTGGCTAGAGACAGCTCAACAAGATGCTTTTTAATTAGCAGCAACAAGCGACAAGCAACATCCCACTGCAATGCGCCGCATCGTTTCGCTCTCTGATGACAAAGAGAAAACCAAAGTACACTTTGCCAAAGGATACCAACCAAAGGACAACAACAACAGTAACAACAACAACGCAAAATTAACTATGACTAAAAGAAGAAAAAACAACAACAACAACAACAATAACAAGCTAACATTATAGTAAACAGTCCTAAGACGATCTGGCGCCCAAAATGCTGCAAGAAAAATGACGCGACAGAAATGACAACAAGGATACGCTGGCAGCAGAGGCGATGAAAAATTTTTTTTTTTTTATTTTCTTTAATATTATTCTCTATTTTTGCTTCTTTTATTTTCTGTATATTCATTTTTCTTTTCATTTTGTATTTTGCTTTTACATTTGCATTTGCCAAAGACAACTTCATTTCGTTTACCTTCAGCTGAAAGCCTTTCATGGGGTATGCTCGTTGCTTTTCATTATTGCTATTAAACAGAGAGAGAGAGAGAGTGAGAGAGAGATGAAATAGAGAGCAAATAAATCACAATTATATATAATTTAAACAACTATTTTAATTATTTTTATATAATTATTATAATACAGTTTTATAAGCATTTCAATTCCATAGGGAATTTCAGTTTTGTTCATGCTCAAAAATTGCCTGATAATTTTTTGTTGTAGAAGATTCACTCTGAGACGGTTGGCACAATGGAATATAAAAGCAAAAATTATGAACAAAATTTGTAGCTATTTTTAAGTGTTGTATTAAATGTATAATTATCAAAGTTTATTAAATATTTTAAATATATATTTAAATTTAATTCAAATTGTTTTGATATTGACAATTTAAGGTTAATTTTAGGGAATTATATTTTTATTTATTTTTTCGAAACTTTATAAAATATCTTATATAAAATATTATAAGATATAAAAATATATTATATATATAATATACTATATAAAAATAATTAAAAAAAAATATTAATTTTTTATTTGTAATTAAAAATATTTATTGATTATTATTTTTTATATATATAAAAGTTCTACACCTAAAACTCATTTTTATTTTCTTTAGTGTCAAATTTATTGGCAGGTTTTCACTAAACTTAAACTTTCAACCTAAATGAAATAACTAAGTGTAAGTACAGTAAAGCTTAAAAAACTCACCAAGGGGTGCTAGCTGCGAATACCAGACAACTTAAGAGTCTGGCCTGAAGTCAAAGGCAAAGTGAATAAGGAGAGCAAAAAACTCAAAAATAAAATTTTATTCAGTTGGAAAGTAATTTTCAGTTGCATAAAATGAAATTATTTATTATTATATTTATTATATAATGAATAAAATAATTGCATTAATTATTTTTAATAAATTAAATAATAGTAATAAAATAATTTAAGCTAAAAATGGTTGAGTGCTGCCACTGTGCGCTAATTTGCTTGACGGCAGAGGGGTGTACTCGAAAGTGTTAATGGCGGCTAATAAGGCGGCAATGGCAACCACAGCAGTAGCAGGAGTGAGTGAGACAGAGTAAGAAAGAGCATGAGTAGCCATGTATAAGGGTATATGAGAGAGAGAGAGAGAGAAAGAGAGAGAGCGTCGCCGCATGTAACAGAAGGATACAATACAGTGCAAAAGGAACATCAGAGAACAGCGACAACATCGTCGAGGAATGACATTAACAAGCGTGATAAAAAGACAAAAAGGGCGTGCAAAAGCAAAAGAAAAATAAAATGATAAAGAAATAGAATAAGAATGACAAAAAGAACAAGTAAAAGCAAAAGGCAAACAGAGGTGCCAACAAAATGAAAACAAAACAATGCAAAACTGAAGACTTCAAGTCACAAAGTTCACAAAGAAAACTAGCGAAAGTTGCTTAAAGCTCATAGACAAAAATAAAAAGGAAAAAAAACCGAAATAGAAGAAAAAGGAATAGAAAAAAAAATCATAGAAACAATAGCGTTAAGAGCTCTGAGCCAACGACAACAGCGACAATTTATGGCTATAATAATTTTTTCCACTGTTTTCTCCTTTTTTTTGTATTTTTATTTTTATTTTGATTTATTTTATTTTTGCTTAAAGACGTCTGTCACGTCTGTGACACCTAATGGCTGATGGGTGACGGTTCACATTGCGGCGTCACATCACGTGACGTGACGTCAGTTGTCCTGTCACAACAGCGCTGCCAGGGATGGGTCAGCGATTTGAAATAAGCAACGAGCAATAAGCCTAAACAGCAATGAAATTTTAATCAACTGACAAACAAGTAAAGCGACTGCATATAAGGTCGTATATATATATGTTTATATGTTCAAATATTTAACTTAAAAGTTGCACATAGTTTATAAAGTAGAGTTAAATATAGCTAACTGACAGATAGTGTCAATATCATAGCAAATAAGCCAGGCCATAGCGACTTTAATTGCTCAAGTCATAAATTACTTGTGATAACTTTAGGCTTTGCTATTATCTAGCAGTTAACTAATGATGTTAACTGTAGCTTAAGTTCAATTTAAGTTATCTAAACTACAATTAAAGCTCCAATCCTAGGCTGGGAACTGTAAATCTCTTAGCCAACATGCTGCCAACTGTTAATTTAATGAGAGAAAAGACGCCTTTGGCGTTGGCTGCGATTTTGGATAATAGCAAAATATTTGGCTTGAACTTTAAGTTAATCCAAACCCAGAGTTAATCCAACTAATAAGCCAGATAAATGTGTATGCATAATACAGAGCGAATAAAAAGGATTTCATATGCTTATATCCTTTACAAAGGATATGCAAATTGTCTTTAGAATCTAATTAGAGAGCAAACGTTAAGGCATTGCGTTTGCTTCGTATATATTTTGGAGAGCATTTATCGATTTTAGTTTTATTATGACTTTTATGTAGACAGAGGGGGAAGGGCGGGTTTTCCGAAGGCTTTTTTTGAGTGCTTTGAACCCCAGACAATAAACCGAGGTCAAAACCCAAAAATAGAGACGGAAAAACTTGGCTGAGCTTTTCATTGTCAAGGTTAACAGACAGAGAGCGAGAGAGGGAGAGAATGAAAGAGCCTATATCAAATGATGCTTGTACACGCACAATGCGTACACCATATACACACACATACACGCAAATACAATATGAAAAGCACATTGAACTTAAGTTAAGTTGATTCAACTTTTGCCTGCGTTTACTACGAATATTGCACGATGATGCGCAGTGCGTGAAGTATCTTTGAGATACATTGAACTTTTAGCACAGCGGCCTAGTCATTGCTTAACGGTGCTATCCATATATACATACATACATATATAATTTTTTAATTAATTTCTTTTTGTGTTCCATGCAAATCGCCAGCTGACAAAAGCTTGTTAAATACATAAGAAAATAGCAACAAGTATGATAGATATGGGTTGCCATACGTATAGATACATGGCTCAAGATAGATACAAAGATACTTAGATAGATAGATAGATAGATGGTTGGATGGATGGATGGATACAGTATACTAACAGATGAATGGCCCTCACAAAAAAACAGAGCACCAACTACAAAGCAACAACAACAACAACAACAACTAACAAGTCCAATGAACCAAAAAAGGTCAAAAGTTTGCAAAAAATTTTTGGCTGCCTTTTGTTTTGCTTATTTCTCTTCCCTCCCTCTCTCTCTCTCTCTTTTTGTGTATATTTTTATTAGGTTTTATTATTATTATTATTATATTTAATACTATTATTATTATTATTAATATTATTATTATAATTTGCTGCTAGTTTTGGCATATTTTGTGTGTTGCTTTGGCTGAAATCAAATCAATTATCAAACAAGAGTTTTGCCATGTTTTATGGAGCAACAACATTTGCTACTGATAGATAAAACTCTCAAATACCGTTAAAGGATTGTGAAAGTTTTTTTTTTTAATCCGATTAATAACTTTAACAAGCTGCAAAAAGGTTTATGTTAATGCTAATGTTGATGCTGCTGCTGTTGCTGCTCGTTACAAAAATTATATAAAAAATTAGAGAGAAGAGAAATTAAAAAAATTTCTTTAGATAAATCATACTTATCTGCTACTGTTATTGCATATTGTTGGCTTTAATCAGGATATTAATCAGTTATTTATATGCTAAAAATATATGCAAAAATTATTATGAAGGGTACTCCTGAGCTTGCAAAAGAATTCGAAATATGTTTTGCAACTCTTTGTTAATCTTTCCTCTTCTCTAGTTTCTTTTTTAACACAAGTTGAGGCCAATACATTCAATTATAGCCATAACAAATTGTAGTTTATATCAGCCACAAATTAGGTCTAAATTGGCTAATGGCTCTTCTCTTTAGTTGAAGATTCTTTAGCAATTTTATATAGGGAACTAAATTCTGTAGAATTGCAATCAAATTTTGCATTATAAGTCCAAAATTTATTCATTTTTATATTTACTTCAAATAGGAACTTTGAACTCAATGGGGAACTTTTGGTGAGGTCCCAGTTAAGTTCCAGAAAACTCTTACAAAGTTCCCAGGGAACTCTCACGCAACATAAAAAGAAGTATGAGGGAAAATCTCAGGGAAGTCCATCGTAATATTCAGGGAACCCTATAGGAATATCTTAGAGAATATAAAGGGGAAGTCATGAAACTTCAATGTAATATTCAGGAAACAAATTAAAGATTTATCAGGGAATGCTTACAAACCTCCCAAGGAACCCTCAACATAACCTGACTATATCGACTAGTATGGAGGGCAATATGTCTTCAACCGTATGATCCACAGCACTTTGCCACACAAGTGGTAACTAAAACTCCAGTGTAGACTACTCTCTGCTCTCTTTAAGTAAAGTTGTTTCAATTTGAGTTGGCATCAGGTGACCTTTTCGGTATATCTTAGGCTATTGTCTGAAGTAAGTCCAGGGCATCATATACTGATTGTCATTGCGAAGATAAGTTCATCAGGTCAAATATTAAGCGGTGTCTTTTGTCTTAGTATGCAGCAAATGTTAAAACACTTTGAAAGATTCACGGAATAGCCGAACTCACTATCCCAGCTGCTATTATATTTCCTTAGAAAGATCGGCTTTGAAGAATGAGCATAACAGAGGTCCTAGGATACTTGCTTAAAGAACGCCAGACATTATGGAATGCAGTTCGAAATGCGTATGCCGTACTCTCGTACCACAAAGCAACGATCTGCCTGAGATTAACAGAAAAAAAGGTAGAAACAAGTTGGACTACCACCTCTCAATACATCCCTAACCCCACATTCCCACCGAGAACAGCCCTGAGCTAGAATTGGTTATGGACTCTGTAAAGTTGCTTTACTGTGCTATGTTCAGGTGGAAATCCAACAATTTAGATGCTAAACATGGATTTAGTTGGCCTGACAGTTGGTCTAGCTCATTTTCAGACTTGCCAAATGATTAGTTAGGGTTGCAACTTGTATAGGAGGAATTATAATATTTTTTTACTTTATAAGAAAAGAAGCGTGGAATATAGAAAAGAGATCGAAAAGAGGGCGAAAAAGGGGAGTTAAAATAAAAAAAAGATTTATAAACAAGAGAAGAAAGAGAGAACAAAATTTGCGAAAAATTTTGTAATTAACCTTATATTGATTGAATTTTAAACGCGTTTAAAGCTCGGCCCATAGCCAGGGCCACCCGTGGTGCTGTGAACCAACAATCAACAGTCAACAGTCAATAGACAACAACCAATAGACAACAGCTAATAGACAACAGTTAATAGACAACAGTCAACAGTCAACAGTCAACAACAGGCAACTGGCAACAGACAAGAGACAAGAGGCAATGGATGGACTTTCATTTAGCTAACCATTAGATTAATCATGGCTAGCTTGCGCCGCAGGCCAATTGGTCACTTCGAGCGAAATTTATATAATAATCTGTATCTGTGAGATACATTTGGCTACAGATGCTACAATTGGCGCATTGACCCCACCAAATGTATTAAAGAAAAAGACAACAAAAAATAGAAAACAAAAACCAAAAATCAAGCGCCAAACGCCGCCGAGATGCAAACTGACTGATAGACAACAGCAACAGCAACAGCAATAGCAATAGCAACAGTCGCTGTCGTCGACAACAACGACGACGACAACTTGCGCAAAAATCGGCGACAGAAATCAGAGCAACGCATAAAATTTGCAAGAAGCGCGAAATGGGCATTGTTAGATACGAATAGGAATTGGAGTAACTGTTGGATTGTTGCCTGTTGTTTGTCTCTTGTTGTTGCTGATTGTTGTTGTTGTTGTTTCTTAGACAGATTGGATTATTTGAGTAAGCCTTTATATTATATTTTATTTTTTTTTCTGTCTGATTCTTTTTGCTTGCTTTTGCTTAGTTGAAAGCAGAGATAACATAAAGAAGAGAGTATAGAAGAAACCAAACCAAAAAAAAAGAAGTAAGAAAAAGAAAAAGAAAAAAACGGCCTCGGCTAACGACCGCAAGATCAACGCGAAAAAAAAGACTTTGACCCAATTCGATCTTTGCCGCCGCCTTCGTCTCCGCCTCCGTTGATTAATTGACTTGCGCATCTCGTAGATACTTTTGCCAGTTAGACCTTAGATACGAATTGTAGTTTTGCATTTCTTTGTGCTTCTTTCTTTTACTCTTCATTTTGCTTATATCTTCCCCTTGATGTTGTTGTTGCCGTCGTTGCTTTTGGGCCAACAGCTGTGCGTGGCTCCTGTCGCTAATTGAGGAAATCGAATGTTAAATTATGTGGCAAATTCGCAAATTTACGAATTTGCAAGCCGTGACGCATGTGGCTTTAATACTATATACATATATATAGGTATGTTTGTATCTGTATCTAATAGTTACCAGTTACAGATAGTCAGATACAATCACAAAACACTGAAATTCACACGAAGCACCGCTAAAGTTTTTGACCTGTTTGGCGCTTGGTGTCATCTCCTCAATATTTGGTTTTTTTTTGCATTTTTTTTTTTGGGTTTTTATTTTAAGCTGAATCGTTTTGCAATTTTCACTTTGGCAGCACTATAAATTTTCACCCACTGTTGAGACAGAGACAGCAGTGTGTGATATAACTAGGTAGTGCGAGCGAGTGAGCGAGAGAAAGAGAAGAGAAATGATATTATATGTGTTGAAATTTTGAACGCTGCTCAGGTTTACAACAGTTCCCGATTGTCTTTTTTTACACTCATTTTTTCTTCTTTTTTTTTGTCATTTTATCATTTTGGGCAATGAACTGAAGGCAACTCTTTTGGTTACCTGGAAATTGGCTACATTCGAGTCGCAATACATTGCCAAATCGCTTGACAAATGTGCACAATAAGTTGGCCAAGAAAAAGCAAAAAGAAGAAATAAAATAAAATAAAATCGCAAATAAAGTCAAGTAGGAATCGAGACAAATCGCCCTAAATAATTTCAATAATATTGTACTTTAATTTAAATGTAAACCCAAAGAAGCAAATACATAAAAATCATTAAAGGAAAAACTAATAAAAATAATTTTTACACAAAAAAAAAATTTAATAAAAAAAAAAATAAACTAATGAAATAAAAAGAAAATATTTTATAAAAAAATTTAAAACTTTTTTTTTAACATTTTTGTAGCATAAAAATTTTATTTGTTAGTTCAGAATGTTTAAAATTTATTAAAAAAATTAATAAAATAAATTAAACTAAAGAACTATTTTTTCGTTTATTCTCAAAAGAAAATATTCGCGTTTAAGAACTAATTTTCGCTTGAATAATTTCAATGTTGCAATTCTTCAATATTAATATAAGTTGATGGAGAAGGATAAATGATAAATCCAATAGATAAGTAGGCTGCATTCAGATATCAGAATATATAATATAAAAGTAGGCTGTGAAAATGCTTTCACCTTAAAAAATGAACATAGCACATAAACATGAACCTAGAACCTCATTCGTTTCTCAGATGTAGTTTAAATAGGACACTAAGAAAAGTAAATAAAAATTTCAAAATTTCAAAAATTTCAAAATTTCAATATATTTTTTATTAATAATTCTTTTTATATTTCTAGAAGTTTTAGCGTATTACAAGTGAATAATTTTGGACTAATATGAAATCAAAATTCTACCAGAACTTGGTATAATGTAAGGCCTCATACAGAGAGGAAAAAAGTAAGACAGTCAAAGGAAGTCAAAGGAAAACAAAGGGGAAAGGAATCATGAAAACCAAAAAAAGACATGAACACAGAACATTGTTTCGGATTAGAAAAAAAAAAATTTTAATGTTATATTTTCTTTATAGTAGAATTGATTACACATTGTGGATTAATTGGATGTCATATTCCCAATTTCAAGGAGTGAGCAGTATAATTGCGTTCATTGGAAGCACTGCATCAGAGCTCAAAAATAGAAAAACAAAAAAAATTTTAAAAGGTGAAGTGGACAAGTTAAACCAAAAAAATATTTAAAAAATCATAAACTGTGTTACCTTGCTTAGAAGACCATCAAATTGGACAAATTTTAATATTTTCATATACAATCTTTGTATTTTAACCAAAGCAAGGGGCATGGACCAAAAAAATAAAAAAAAAATAAAAAAAATTATTTTATCTTTTATTTATTTTTAATAGACAAATTAATCAGCTGAATACGCGACTTACGAAAAGAAGGAACAAGTAAGAAGTCTATAGTGGAGTGAGCCCGACTACGAGAGCCCCTTTGCCTACATACACAGCCATACACACACATATGAACACATATACACAGTTCTACACATACTTTAGCACCTCCTAGCCCCCGCGCTCTATAACTAGAAACTTAATGTTGAATAACTGTCATGTTTTTTATCCAATCATAACGTGAATCACAATGTGTGCCAAAAAGAAATTCAATCGGTTGAAAATTGTGCATAATAATCGTTACTTCGGTCAGGGGAAGAAATTCATAAATCTAAAACAAACTCGTACATATATCATACGAACATAACGATTCTACGTTCCAAGTGGTTGCTGCAGCTCTTATAGTCTCTGAGAAACAGGCGTTCATACAGACCGAAAGACAGACAGGGCTAGATCGACTCTTCTTGTCGTCCTGATTAAGAATATATATACTTTATGGGGTCTCCGATAATTATTTCTACCTGTTACATACTTTTCGATTTTGCACAAATCCATTAGTTCCGCTTTGCTCTTTTTTATGGCAAAGGGACTAAAATCAAAATAAAAAAGTTATGTTCCTCTATTTTATTCTCTACTTCTTTATTTTCCCACTTGTAATAAAACTAATTAAATAAACTAATTCTGTTTTTGTATAATCTAATTTAAAGGTTAAACTGAATCAAAGAATTCAAGAAAATATAATAGTTATTATAGAGGATATAGATAAATTATTATTACGATTCTTAGATGCTTAATGGATGCAACACAATTCAATTTCATTGCGGTCGCCGGGGAAGAATCATTTATAATATTATTATATACCATTTAGTATGGTATAAGTTTACTTTTATACGAAGTATATAATTTAATTATTTAGGAATTTTGGATAATTGAGATTATTAATTAATAATTTCAATTTTGCAATCTTGAAATATTAATATAAGTTGATATGGGATGATAAATGATAAATCGAATAGATAAGTAGGCTGCATTCAGATATCAGAATATATAATATAAAAGTAGGCTGTGAAAATGCTTTCACCTTAAAAAATGAACATAGCACATGAACATGAACCTAGAACCTCATTCGTTTCTCAGATGTAGTAAGAATAGGACACTAAGAAAAGTAAATAAAAATTTCAAAATTTCAAAATTTCAATATTATATTTTATTAATAAAACTTTTTATATTTCTAGAAGTTTCAACGCAATACAAGTGAACCTTTTTGGAAGTAAGGGTAACCAATATCAAAATTCTACCAGAACTAGGTATAATGTAAGACGTCAACTAAGAGAGAAAAAAAAAAAAATCGGGCACAACGCAAAAAAAAAGAAGTTATGAAAAAAAAAAAAAAATACATTATACATCGTTTCGGATAGGAGTTGGATTATAAAAAATGTTATTTGTCTTTATAGCAGAATTGACTACACATTGACTAGTTATTAGAGGAAGATTTGGAAGTTATATTCCCAACCAATATACAGAAAAGTTTCAGGAGATTAGCGGAATTTAAAAAAAAAAAAAAAAATTTACCTTGGCGGGGAAAAGTCAAAAAAAAATTTAAAAATTATAAAACCATGTTCCTTTACCCAATTCTAATATTTTCATATACAATCTTTGTATTTTAACCAAGGCAAGGGACAT